>CM060915.1:135080400-136330400 GCA_030737875.1 Allium sativum
ACTCGGACTCTATCCTAAGCAGAAATCCAAGACGAACGCAATGGCGTATCCCGTTTCCCTTAATTCTTTGATTTGAAATTAATTATACTTTAATTTGTGAATTTCACTGTTATAGAATACACGGGGTGTTACACCAGTCACATGACTGACCTGGAGTTTATTGTTTTAACCTAAACTCTGGGTGCCCCTATTTTCCACACGGGCAGCTAGTAGTTTTGGTTTTGCAGATTTATATTCACAGGATCCTGATTTATAGCTGGAACGATGCTCGGAAAGCTATGTATCCGTGCATTACTTCTAGTTGTGCTTTTGTATTATTTTCCGCTGCGATGTATTTAAATTTAATTTAAATCTCTGATATTTATCGAATGTAATTTATTCATTTATACTCTATATATTCTTGTATCTGATGGAATTGTTGTAATAACAATGAAATGTTCTTCCGTCTGCGTTCTGATTTGTCCTGTTCTCAAACGATCAGGGGTTTTCGAACGGTCTTAGTCGGTTTAAATTCGATTCGGATCGAGCGAAATTCTTTGTTGTTACAATTTGGTATCAGAGCCAGGTTTACAGAGCTCGAGAACAAGACACATTAGAACCATACGAAAGAATTCATCAGATATTGGATTAGTAATATCCAATTAGAATTACTCGTTAGAGATAGGATCAGTAGTATCCTAGGACGAGTGTGAAGAGTATATTTTTCAAATAAAACAATATTGTTTTGAAAATTTAAATCGTTTTATACGTATTTGAATATTTATTTATTTTGAATTTGGACAATCGAGTATATAAAGATTTCGCATATACGCGTCATGAACGTATATTCGAAGTTTTAATATACTGGATAGGTATAGAATCACATTCTAGACACCCAGGGATAATTCTGATGATGTGGCCACATCATCAGTATTTATGTTCGTATTTCGAAGGTGTGATATCTATATATTTCCATTAGACTGGTGTGAGAACCAAAACTTATATAGATAGATATATTGTTGTGATTTGGCATCAAAACATGACTTTTTGTATATATATCAAAAATTATGAATTTGAAACGTTAATTTACTAATTGATTGATGTTTGTGTTGTTTGTTTATTTGTTTGATAATTTTGAACCATTATGCCCAATTGTACCAAATAGTGAATTATATTGAAAATTAGTCGCATTTGCTTGCATATACATGTACTTACATTGAACAGGTCATAGCAAGGAGGCTAGAGCAGAGAAATAAAATTATTTTCCCGACAAATAGGTACATGTTTACCATAATTTACTATTTTGTTTGGGTGATGATGATTTTATGAGCCGATTGGCTAGCCGCTTGGCTTTTTCCTTTTCTTTTTGAGATCAGAGGGCCTATATGGCAATTTCGGGATTTTCCCGGTGCAGGGGAGGTTATGGCGAAATTTTTCGAAAATTTAGGGTGTTAGCCAAATTTTTGGAAAATTTGAAAAGTTCTTAGAAACTGAAAAGTTGAAAAACTTAAGCCGTAACGAAAATACTGGAAGTTGAGTTGATTAGTTAAACAACTTTCGGCTTCGTTCCTTTTCGGGGACGAAAAGTTTTAAGCGGGGGAGAATGTAACAACCCGGAAATGCGAGCTAGTTTAAAATTTTTATTTTGGCAATTTTTGCGAATTTTGATTATTTAAAATGATTTATTTTAAATAATATCGATGAGAAATTTAATTTGAATAGAATAGAGCGTATATATTTATATAAATCGTCGTTAGAATATAAAATTTTATTTTAATTATAAAGGGAATTGAAAATGGCGCGGTAGTTCGATAATTCGATTTCAAACTTCAATTGAACGTACAGGGTGCAAAATAAACCGGATTTTAACGAAACCAAAAATAATAGGATCTATTTGATAATATCTTTCCAACGAATCTGAAAAATCAAGATTTCATAGCAGGGGTAAAAAGATATGCCCAGTTGAAATTTTTTAATAGTCGCTATGCAATTCAGGCCCTTAAAAATGGAAATTTTGCAAAATACGTCGGATTTCGACGAAACCACTTTTGTTGGATCCAGGATGTAAAGTTATTGCTAGGTTTCAAATTTCATAATTTTTCGAATCAATATGTGAGCATGGCAAAGGAAAACGCGTTTGACCAGTTTCAGTTGATTTTAATCGACTGGAAAATGGCCATTTTTCCAACGGTCTTAGAATTCGACGAAATTAGTTTTGTTAGGACCGTATCGTCAATACGAAGCTAGAAAATATTTTTCTAGAATTTTTAGAGTTAGTATGTGACCCCGGTAAAATGAAATGCGCGTTCAAGTTCAATATATAGATTTATATTTTGATTTTGACGAAAACTGATCGAAACGATCAAATCAGCCTGCGATACATATCCCATTGTGTTCGGAATGGGGGTAATTAGCTATGGACGACAGGCAGTGGGCCTCGTTTTGAGGTCGAATAAAAAGTCAACCTTTTTTGAAATTAAATAATTAAATAAATTAATAAATAAAACCCTCTTCCCTCCCTCCCCTTATTTCCTCTCTGGCCCCCCTTTTTGTTCATTCCGTCGAGAAGAAAAAAATAAAAAAAGAAAAAGAGGACGGAGGGGCGGAGCGGCCTCCTCCATCGCCGCTGCCACCGCCCAAGGCGGCGCCCTCCACCCCGCCTTCAATCACCGCAGCTCCCTACCTTGAGCGCGCCACCCTCTCTCCCCCTTCTTCTTCTCTCCTCCTCGATTTCCCTCCCCTCTGCCCAGAAAACCCGCCGCCCTCTATCTAGCCATCACCGCACTCTCCTCCTCCACCTCCTCTCATACCCCCTTCTCGCGCCAGCCCTAGGACCCCCCCCAGCATCCACCGCCGCACAAATTGGAGAAGCCGCTGCCTCCGACCATCCCCTACCCCGACGTGAGACCCTCAACAGCAAAGATCGGACTTTTACAATGTCTAGGTGAGTGTTTATATTATTTTATTTTTAAATCCGATTTTACTTAGGTTAAAAACATTATTAAAATCAGTATAAAAATATGACATTGTTTTAAAATTGTTTTTATAAAACATATAATAACATAGCGGGTGAAAGCTATGATTTTTAAGAATAAAAATATTATTTTTATATAGTAGAGATAATCAAAATATAATTTTTATAATATAGAAAGGTTAAAAATATAATCTTTTTATATAGAATAGCATTGTAAAAATATAATCTTTTTATATAGAATAGCATTGTAAAAATATAATCTTTTTATATAGAATAGCATTGTAAAAATATAATCTTTTATATTGTAGAAGTATAAAAATATAATTTTTATAAAGGTAAGATAGTAAAAATGTCATCTTTATATATGTAGCGAAATAAAAATCTAATTTTTATTATATATATATAATGAAATAAAAATGTGATTTTTATAGTGATGAAATGAAAAGGCGAAGTCTTTATGTAGAGAATAGCGTGATAAAAATAGAATTTTTATCTATATAGTAGCGGTGTAAAAATAGAATTTTTATCTATATAGTAGCGGAGTAAAAATAGAATTTTTATCCATATAGCGTATTTATAAAAATATGATTTTTATATACATAGCAACAATATAAAAATGAGATTTTTATATATGTAGTGGCTGCGGGCAACGAAAGTGATGAAAGGCGAGCACGGCGAAAATTCCTACATATGAAGAGTCGTGGCGTTTGGATTAGCTAATCTGTGAGAACTTCTCACTTAAAATTTTCTTTTTCTAGTTATAAATATATACTAGGATGTAGACGGTGCTTAGTAGCACCCGACACCCGTCGTCCACAGACCATGGACGGCTTGTATGCTTGTTTATTGTGTTGTGAAGTTTTTTTGTGATATTGATGTGAAGTGGATAATAAAATATTCTTGTGTTGAAAGGAAATAAAATATTTATATAGTTAAAAATACTTTATCGTTAAAAATATAATTTTTAACGTGAATGTGAATAAATAAATATTTATAAACAAATCGGCCGATTTGTTTATATACGCTGATTTGACTGATATTGATTGGGTCAATGAATTTTAAACATCACCCAACTGCACAAATAAAAATCTGTGTTTGTTGATTTGAAACCCTACACGGGTATTGGGATGATATTTGGCATACACTAATCCCAATTATTTCATTGTATGTCGATCGATTGGTCGACAGGCTGTGTAAGCGTTAATTATTTATATTTGATGCTTATACAGTTGTGTGGTGCACTTTGGATGATGGTTGATTGTTTATCGTTGCTATTATATACATGTTTTGTACGGAATCCATATAATTAACATTATATGGTGATTGATTGGGCCTCATTCCAATCGGGAAAATAAAGAATATAATAGAATATATTTATGTGTTGAATAGAATAAATGCTCATGTGTTGAGAATATTTATGTGTTGAAACAATTCATGTGTTGAGTAAAATATTTTAATAATAAAATTTACATCTTTATCATATTTAAGATTAGAACCTACTTTACGGTTGGAGTCTAATTAAAAATCAAACAATATATACCATAATTTTATAAAATATATTACATAACAAAAATAGTCGTGTGTTGACAGTACTCATGTGTTGAGATTAGTCGGGTGTTGAAAGAAATATAGATTCATGTGTTGAATAGAATATAGATTCATGTGT
The DNA here is from genome assembly GCA_030737875.1 of Allium sativum. Classification (NCBI taxonomy): domain Eukaryota; kingdom Viridiplantae; phylum Streptophyta; class Magnoliopsida; order Asparagales; family Amaryllidaceae; genus Allium; species Allium sativum. Next base: position 135,085,020 of record CM060915.1, read on the forward strand.
TGAATAGAATAAATATTCATTTGTTGAATAGAATAACGAATTTATTGAAATATATAAAGCCGTGTTGATTAGAGTTGCGCTATTTTGAAGTGAGCGATATTTATATCGATTATATTCGTTTTTATAATGAATATAGAAAAGAAGTGATTTCAAAATATAACGTTTTGAAAATATTATCATTTATATAGTAATGATATGAAATATTCAATTTTGATTTGAAATTGAATATAGAGTTGAAGTGGTTTTGAAAACGAATTTAAAACGATTTATAAAATACGTTTTAAAAAGGAAATCGATGAAATATTTATAATATGTATATAATATATATATATATATATAATGGCCTGAATAGAACGCGCCGCGCCGCGGTAGTTCGTGAATTTCGACCATTGACTTCGAACGGACATTACGGGAGATCCGACCGTCGGATTCTCCAAAAACCGGAACCGTTGGGTTCTTATCGAAAAGGGCTTTCCAATGCATATTAGAAATTTGAAATCTAGCGGTTGGATTTGGAATTATGTCCAAATCAAATTTGGAAAAGGTCACTGTAAGTGCAGTTCGATGGCCGTTGATGGAAATCGACTGTACGGGCCTTGATAAAATTATTAAAAATATCAATAATTTGTGCAAAATCATAATATGTGAATTGGAAAGAACTGGGATGAAAAACTCCACATTTGAAAAGATAAAAATAGATTTTTATCGAAATGAACTACTTTTGAACTAGAATTAAAATCAATTTATTTTTGAAATAAATAAATTGAATTTGAAAGTGGTTTTAAAAATAATCAGAATTTACAATACGTGAATTGGAATGGATTTGAATCGAAATTGTCTTTGGAATATTTCGATGTTGGATTCCGTGATTATACAAATATTGTTATGGGAATTTGAAAGATATATTTTATATCGTTATTTCCAATACGATATTTGTTGGTTTCAGAATTTGATATTGAATATAAGCCGGTATATTTTCTATTCAGAGCCTTGTATTTAATATCAAATGTGATTTGGGTTTATCGAGGATCGTGTTTTAGGTGACATTGGTTCTTTAACCCAGTTAAAGACAGGTTATTGATTTTTGAGAAGATTAAAACTAAGTGGAGTTTTAATGAATCTTTAATTAGATTGAAAAGTGAATTGATAATTAAAATTTTCAAAACTGGAAAGTGATCAAGAATGGAGTTTCACCAGTTTTGCTCCAAAGCGATAGTTAAATCTTTAATTAGATTTGAACGTGAAATGGTAATTAACTTTACCGATAACACCGTGGTGTTAGATATGGAGTATTACCAGTTTTGCTCCATGGGATGAATAGGTTGGGATTGGGAGATGAAATAAATAATTACTTCGGTGTGGTTCGCTAATCCCGACTAGTTTGGAAAACCATAATATGGTTTGAAATGATATCCAAAGGAAGATTAAAGAATAAATTTAGAAGAATTTATCTTTGATAAAATTAATGGGAACCTTTCCCTAAGAATGTGATTTTGTGAATAAAAGAATATTCTGAATTGGAATGAGGCGTTTGTTGTGTTTGTGTAACGTTTGTTTATCATATACGTGGGTTATTCAAAAAGGCCGGGTTTATACCCATTCTGAATAACCGATTCGACGAGATGTCGAAGATGAAGACGGTGGTTGAAGACCGGAAGTCTTCACATCGTTTGGGTGATTACTGATGATCTCGATTGGGCTGTACACCCAAGATGAGGGAATCAGTTGGTGATCGTCCAGACGTACTTGGAGATGGATGGATATGCGGGGAAAGTGCCTCTGGTTTCGTTCAGACCCAGAACGAACTTGTAAATGGATTGTGTGTCTGACATTGGATTTTATTCTGTGTTGATTGATCTCTACGAAATATACATTTGTTTGGCGGCGGAGAATTTATTCTCTTGCTTAACGCCCTTCTCTGAGACGTACGAGCTCAGAGGTTGTATATCGATGGACATTGGTCGCATGGAGTGGATTGCCAATGTGGCACGCATAAGTGGCAATTGATCAAGGCTTCTGTTGAAAAGCAAAGTCTTGTGGTTGATGATCAAAGCACGACCTGTGTGGCGCAGCTTTGTGTATAACGTGAATTCGCGAGCCTCACACCTCGGTATGAGTCAAAAACGGGAGACGGACCGCTGGCAGAGCACGACGTTTCTTTCTAGCTAGGGTGGTGTCAATGACCTACCAGCCCTGACATTTATATACTTTTCACCTGTGTGGTTGTTGGAATGCGAGGTGCCTCGGATATAGGTCTGTAAGGACCGGGAAACGTGTGTTCAGGAGTTGCCAATCCTCAAAAGTAAGAGAGGACCGGCCTAGCCGATTCCAAGGATCAAAGTGGGGTCCTGAGACATTTGCTAGAGTGTCTCGAACGGAGAGGAGCTTGCCCCTTGCCTCGACTCATGATGGAATCCAACTTCCAATATGTGATATTGCGGTTTTAATTGTAGAACTAGTACGGCGACATGATATATGGTACCCATGCCGTCTATGATTGATATTTATGATTGAAATTGTTTTCACACTATACACTTAAAATAATATCAAATGATTTGTTTTAAACGTACCAAGCATGTTTGGCTATTATAAGGGAAAACCCTATCCTCCGGCTTGCGTTGCATTGTGTGATGGGACCTGGGTCTTATAATAGCTTCATTTTTCCAAAGAGCATTGCGCTGTTTTGTTATATGCACTAGTATTTTTGGGAGGAAACCCGTTTCGTGTTATATGGCGTGGTCCCTTGAATTACTATCTTTTAAAGTAAAGTTTTAAATAACTGTTTCAGTTCTCACACCAGTCACATGACTGACCTGGAGTTTATTGTTTTAACCTAAACTCTGGGAGCCCCTATTTTCCACACGGGCAGCTAGTAGTTTTGGTTTTGCAGATTTATATTCACAGGATCTTGATTTACAGCTGGAACGATGCTCGGAAAGCTCTGTATCCGTGCATTACTTCTAGTTGTGCTTTTGTATTATTTTCCGCTGCGATGTATTTAAATGTAATTTAAATCTCTGATATTTATCGAATGTAATTTATTCATTTATACTCTGTATATTCTTGTATCTGATGGAATTGTTGTAATAACAATGAAATGTTCTTCCGTCTGCGTTCTGATTTGTCCTGTTCTCAAACGATCAGGGGTTTTCGAACGGTCTTAGTCGGTTTAGCGATCGATTCGGATCGAGCGAAATTCTTTGTCGTTACAACGAAGTCTCAAATATACTAGATAGATAAGGAATCACACTCTGGTCACCCGGAGATGATTCAGATGATGAGGCATCATCATTAGTGCTTATGTCCGAGTTCGAAAGTGGTATATCTATATGTTTCCAATTGATTGGTGTAAGAACCAAAACTGGACAGGGTATTGTTGTGATTTGACATCAAAAATATGATTTTCGGATATATATATAGAAAGATATTTGTTTGAAAATTTAACCAACAAATTGACTGCTGGTTGTGATGTTTGATAATTAGTTTAACTAATTAAAATATTGGAATGATAATTAATTTAACCAATATGTAAAAGAATGATAAATTTTGCCAAATCGAATTTAATATTCAACTGAATTGAAAATTGATTAGAATTGAAAATTGAGTTGGTTAGTTAAACAACTTTCAGCTCCGTTCCTTTTAGAGGACGAGAAGATTTTGAGTAGAGGAGATTGTAATAACCCGGATTTTCAGAACAAATTTAAATTATTTTTTTAGCAATTTTAATGGATTTTGAATACTAAAAATAATTTAGTTTAAATGATAACAACTAAAAATTTATTTAAATTGAGGTTAGAACGAATAAATTTAATATAATTATAAATAGAGTTTAGAATGGCGCGGTAGTTTGGAAATTCGATTTCAAATTTCAAATGAATGACATAGGATTCAAAATAAATCGGTTTTTAGTGAAACAAGAAATATTAGAATCTATTTAAAAATATATTTCTAACAATCTGAAAAATTGAAATTTCATAGTGGGAATAAAAAGTTATCGCCAGTTAAATATTCAGAATAGTCGCTATGGAATTTATATTTATATATATATATATATTAATATTAATATAATCAAAAATAGCCATTTTGCAAACGACCTCCATTTTAGACCAAACCACTTTTGTTGGATCCGGAATGTCAAATTATTGCGAGATTCCGAATTTCATAATTTTTGGAATTAATATGTGAGCGTGGCAAAAGAAAATGTGCTTTGATCATTTCAGTCAAATTTGATCGACTAGAAAATGGACATTTTTCAAACGGTCTCCAAACTAGATGAAATTAGTTTTGTTAGGACCGTATCGTCGAAACAAAACTAGAAAAAAATGTCTGCAATTTTTAGAGTTAGTATGTGGCCCCGATAAATTAAAATGTATGTTTAAATGTAATATATATAGATTTATATTTTAATTTTGATAAAAACTGATTGTAACAGTCAAATGGGCTTATCGGACATATTCCATTGTGTCTGGAATGGGGGTATTTAGCTGGGAATGGTAGTCGTTGGGTTTGATTTGGAATTCAGATATTAAACAAGCTATTTTCTAATTAATTAATATTAATATTAAAAATAATAATTATTATAATATATAAATACCCTAAAAGCTTGAAACGCTAATCACAAATTGAAATAGCCGCCTTAGTTCGAAATGGAGGGCCATCATGCTCCCAAATCCAGTCGTCAATCTCTCCTTCCAAAAGCAATATTCTTCGATCCTACCAAAGCGAAATCTGTAGAGTTTTTCAAGATCTTCATGTCCACAAGAGAATGATCGAAAATGGCTGAGTGCACTTCACGAATTTTGGGCTCAAAATCACTGCCTTCAAACTAATTTTCATGGCATAGGGGACCACCGCGCTTGCCCTCGCTCTTAGCGTCAGTGGAGGTGATAACGACGATTGTCGTTGGCATTTCTTATGATGGTCCGATCAACCACGGAAGCGCGCGCAGGTCGAGGTTTGGGATGAAGATGGGTTTCACGGTGAAGACCTGGAAGAAGAAAGGCATGGGTTTTGAATGGCTAAGAATAATTAATTAATATTAATCAATGGAATTCTTTAATTAATTATTAGTTATCGAATGTATAAATAATCATAACTTGTTCAAATTAGGTCGGAATCTAACGATTTCAGTTGCGTTGGGTTTGCAACAACGAACACTACAACATGGTGCAGACCAGATCTGAAACAGAGACAATTTGGATTTTGATAAAATTAAACCCCGGTTTAATTTTATTAAAATAAACGTTGTTCAACGATTTCAAAACCGACCACTGTGAGAACTCCTTTAACACTAATTTTTTTTACAGTTAAATTTATACTGGGATGTCGACGGTGCTTAGCAGCACCTGACACCATTGATTGTACAAACCATGATTGTTTGTTTGGATTGTGATTTGGATTATTATTGTTTGATATTGTTTTATATAAAAATTCAATTATAATATATATATATATATATATTATCATGAAATGAAAATAAAATGTTTAAAATAATAAAGATTCACATTTTTATTATATATAAGAAATAATGAAAAATATTCATTTTGTGAATTAAATGATTGAACAATAAGAACTACATTTTTACGGTATGTTTTTAATTCTTTAAATATATTCAAGTTTGAATAAAAATGTGTTAACATATAAAAAATTACATTTTTTATGTAAGAAGAATCATTAAAAATATTCAAGTTTGAATAAAAATGTGTTAACATATAAAATCACATTTTTAAGGTATGAAAGGTTAAAATTTGATAAAAAAATAAATGTTTTAACATAGAAAATTACATTTTTAAATGTATGGCTGAATCATTAAAATGATTCAAACTTGTTAAAGTGTTTACATTAAAAATTACATTTTAATGTATGTTTGAATCATATAAAAAGATTCAAATATGGTAAAATTGTGTTTACATTAAAAAGTACATTTTATTGTAAGATGAATCATATAAAAAGTCTCAAGAATGATAAAATTGTGTTTACATAAAAAAATTACATTTTAATGTAAGTATGAATATTAAAAAGATTTAAGTTTGAAAATAAAATGTTTAAATAATAAAATTACATTTTTATTATATGAATGAATCATTAAAAAGATTCAATTTTAAAATAAAATGTTTTGACAATAAAAAATCATATTTTTATTGTATGTATAGACCAATAAAAGAAATATTTGTTAATATATGTTTTGTTGACAAAACGTCATCTTTATCATGTGAGTAAAAAAAATAAAATAAAATATTTGTGTTTAAAAGATAAGGATTTTTACAATAAAAATCAAACCTTTATTGCATGTTTTAAATCATTAAAAACATTCATTAATTGAACTAAAATATGTTAACAATAAAATATACATTTTTATTGTGTATGTAGATTAGATTAAAACATTGTCATGTTAGCGACGTTAATAATAAAATGTTCATGTTAAATAAAATATATTTATATAATAAAAATCATATGTTTACTGTATATGTGAATCAATAAAATATTCATTTACAAATCGGACGATTTGTTTATGCACACTCATTTATCTGTTAGGGATTGGGACGATAAATTTCACACATCACCCAACTACACAAATAAATAAACTTTTGTTGTTTGAAAACCCCACACGTGTATTGGGATGATATCTGACATACACTATTCTCAATATTTAGTTGTATGTCAATCGATAGATTGACAGCCTGTGATGAGCGTTATTTATTTATTTAATGCTCATACAGTTGTAAATTGCACTTTGGATATTGTATAAATTTTTAATGACTGTTTATCATTATTGCTGTATACATGTGATGTATGAAATCCATATAAATAACATTATATGGTAATTGATTGGGTTTCATTCCAATTTGGAAAATAAAGAATATTTTAAAATAATATTCATTAAATATTGAAATGTGAAGCCGTGTTAAGTAGTTAAATGCCATTTTAAAACGAACGATATTTATATCGATTATATTCATTTTATAATGAATATCGAAAAGTGATTTCAAAATCTGTTATTTTGAAAATAATATCATTATTAGAATGATATAAAATATTCATTGTTTGAAACAAAAATATGTAACAATAAAAATTTACATTTTTATTGTATGAAGGTCAGATTAAAATACTGTTATTAACATGTTAGTGATGTTAATATAAAAATAATCATATGTTAAAAATATGATTTTGTTCACTTAAGAACGTAACCTTTAACATGTAAGTGAAGTTAAAAAAATGCATGACTGAAGAAAATAATTAGACAGTAAAATTCACATTTTTATTGTAGTGTTGACTTATTTAAAAGAATCATATTTAAAAGAATATGTTGTCACAATAAAAATTACATTTTTATTGTACTGTTGAATGATCAAAAAGTTTCATGATTAAAAGATAATGTTTTTACAATAAAAATCACATTTTTATTGTATGCTTAAGTCATTAAAAAAATTCATTGTTTGGACTAAATTATGTTAACAATAAAAGTACACATTTTTATTGTGTATGTAGAAATGATTTAAAATATTTAGTGTTTTAAATAAAATATTTAAACAACAAAATTACATTGTTATTGTATTATAAAATCATTAAAATGTAAATCATTTACATGATAGCAAAGTAGGAAAGATTATCTTATTAATATGATAAAAATATGGAATATTCAATTTTGATTAAAAATTGAAAATGAAGTTGAAATCATTTTATCATGAATTTATAAACGATTTATAAAATACAATTTAAACGGAAATCAACCAAATATATAAAAAAAATTATATAATGGCCTGAATAGAACGCGCCGCACAGCGACCGTTCGCAAATTTCGACCATTAACTTCAAATTGATGCAACGGGAGATCCGACCGTTCATGAATGGGAATTTTCAGTAACACCCATAGCACCTTGCCTTAACTTGATAAACTCCTCCAGAAGTGATTCCTTAGATGAGGCTGGCACAAATCTTGCCTCCAACATGTCTTTGAATTGATTCTAGTTTAACACCTGCTCCGGCCCGCGAGCTATGATGACTTCCCACCAGTCAAGTGCTGCTCCTTTCAGTCCTCTAGAAGTTATCTGTCTCTTCCTTGGATCAACTATCTTCATGCCAGCAAAGATTCTATCCAGAGTCCTCAAATAAGTTTATACTCCCATCATTAAGCTCCTTGCCTCGTAAGTTTGATTATATCTTCAGCAGCTTAGATAGTTCTTCATGAGGTTTTTTTGGTCTATGTCCTACCCCAGTCCTTAAAGCTTGCACAAATTCTTGCATATCTATTGTTAGTGGAGCACTTGTTGATCCCCTTCCCACCGTTCTTATATATATATATATATATATATATATATATATATATATATATATGATATTATGTTAGTTCCAGTATCCTTCGAATTATTTAGATGGTAATAGTTTAAATCCCATTCATGCCTAATTTACATTATAAAAGCATACTGTTTATTTTGTATTCTAGCCATGTTTTACTTTTAACATAGCTCTGATACCAAAACTGTGGTGACCCAATTTTCTACCTAAATAATTGCTTTGATTTTTTCCCTCCTAAAATCCTGAGACTAATATAGACATATCAGTGTACATGACCCACTATTTGAATATATGAAGATAAGCAAATATTTATCAATCGATATAACACACACATTATGTGGATGAGGAAGTGAGTTGATGGTATTTGTGTTTAACATAAATATCATATGGGATGCACATGTGAGGTGTGCATTAGCTAAGGTGATACATCTTCTGGTTTATAAAAACATGAACACAAATAAGCATAATTGAATAGAATATCAAATAGTGTACATGTGTATAATATAAATAAATTGGATTGACTCCTATAGACATATCAAAATGATCCCTGTTCTTAATTAAACATAAATAAGTATCAGATTATGGTATGTGTGAGTATCAGACTTTCCATGCACATGTATAAGTATCAGATCATAATAGATGCAAGTATCAGTTTTAAAGATAGCATGTATAAGCATCAATTTATGACATATATGAGTATCAGTTATTCTCCGTACATACATAACAGGCATGATTGAAGCAGATTCCTAATAATGTGCATGAAAACAGTGTACTTATTATATATCTCTACATTTTCTAGTTTTTATGCAGATTCAAGTCATTCAGTTCTCAATGATATCACAAAAATAGGTTCATATATTGACTCTTTACACTTTGTTAATTTACTCCTAATCGATGTATTCATATCATACTACTTTTGCTCAATGTGATAGAATTATCCACTGATACATGCATATACTATCACCACAAAGTGTTCAAGTGCAAATAATTCACTTCATTTCATCCATTTAACACATTATTGAAGAAACAAAGCCCTTACTGCACTTACACCATTATATATTGGTTATATAACATGCAAGTTGCACTTCAGGTTACACAAAACACTTTTAGTTATTAAACTGAACATGACTAAACACAGTAATCAAGTTCATACATCCTTGAGCTACTGCATTGCAATCTTTTAAAACATACTAGAATTTAACTTAAATTAGATGAACTAATAACTGATTCCTAAACCACATTGCATCACATAATCTAGACAGTTCTTTTTACTCAACAAGCCATAAAACATAAAAGCCTATATGTATTCTTCATAAAATCCAGCAAGCACCCTTAAGCATCCTGAAATCAATCACTGGTCTGCCTCATTATCAATGAGACACCCAGTTGATTGCAAGGAAATCAAACCAGGTCAGATAAATCTGTTATGAATATTCGCCATTTTATTATATAACTTGATTTAAACATATGTGAGTGCTTAACCTTTACAATGTCTAAATAAAATACATGACAGTTTTTACATCATTATGATATAAACAATAACGACCGAATTTCCCCGTGAAGGAAATCCCAGATTGAATTGAGAACACCACAAATCAGAATGCAAACAGAAGAACATTTTATTGTTATTACAAAAATTTACATCAGAGTACAAGAAAATACAGAGTATGAACAAATATTATACATCAGAAAAATATCCGAGATTTACAAGTTAAAATGCAACGGAAAATAATACAAAACACAACTGAAAGGAATACACGGATACAAATCTTTCCGAATAACATTCCAGCTGTAAGCCAGGATCCTATGAATATAAATCTGCAAAACCAAAACTATTAGCTGCCCGTGTGGAAAATAGGGGCACCCAAAGTTTAGGTTAAAACAATATACTCCAGGTCAGTGATTTGACTGGTGTGAGAACTAAAACAGTTATTTTTAACTTTACTGTAAAATTTGATATATCACGGGACCACGCAGTATAACACAGAACGGGTTTCCTCCCATGAATACCAGTGCATATAACAATACAACGCAATGCTTTTTGGAAAAACGAAGATATTATAAGACCCCGGTCCCATCACATAATGCGACGCAAGCCGAAGGATAGGGTTTTCCCTTATAATAGCCAAACATGCTTTGTACGTTTAAAACAAATCATTTGATACTATCATAAGTGCATAGTGTATAAAACAACTTCAAATATAAATGTATCGATCCGAGATGACATGGGTACCATATATCATGTCGCTAATACTAGGCTCTACAATCAAAATCGAAATATCACATATTGGAAGTTGGATTTTCATCTGTGCACCAAGGAAAGGGATCATCCTTACCGGTTCGAGACAATCTAGCCCATGTCTCAGGCAAGCGCGCAGGCAAGACTTAGATCGTCAGGGCCGGTCCACATGAAGTGGATTAGAATGCCTGAACAATGCATTTCCCCGCCCTGTGGGGCGTAAACTGGTCATATCCCGACCAAACCATCCATCGGTCCCGTAGTGACCGATATAACCGAGGCGCCTCGCTATCCATCATCCACATAAGTAAAACATCTGGGCGTGCAAAACCCAAACACCATTCCTAGCTAGAAGGAAACACATGCCCTCCCTGAGGTCCTCTCCCATTTCTGGTTCACACCGGGGTGTGAGGCTCGCGAATTAACGCTATACACAAAGCTATGCTATATTAAAGCGGTGCTTTGATCATCAACCACAAGACTCTGCTTTTCAACAGAAGCTTTGATCCATTGCATCTCAGCATGCCGCACAGGCAATTCACACTATGCAACTGATGTCTATCAATCACACAGAATGAAATCCGATGTCAGACATACATAAATTTACAAGTTCGTTCTGCATCTGAACGAAACCGGAGGCACCTTATTCCTCGTCCCATATGTCCAATACAGGAGAGAGGTCCTCGCATATCCGGTCGATCTCCAAGTACGTCTGGAACGATCACCACTTATTACCTTTTCTTGGGTGTATAGCCCAATCAAGACATCAGTAATCATCCAAACGGTGTGAAGACCTCTGGTCTTCAACCACCGTCTTCATCCTCGACATATCACTGAATTAGTTATTCAGAATGGGATAAACTCTGTCTTTCTAGTTAACTCGCGTATATAATAAACAAGTGCTATAAAACCAAAACATACTCCTCATTCCATTCTGGAACATTCGTTTATTCAAATATTGTTATATTTGGGAAAGGTCCCCATTAATTTTATCAAAGATAAATTCTTTAAATTTACTCTTTAATCTTTCTTTGGATATCAATTCAAACCAAATTATGGTTTATCCAAACTAATCGGAATTAGCGCTCATTACCGAAGTAATCATTTGTTTAATTTCCCAATCCCAACCTATTCATCCCATGAAGAAAAACTAGTAATACTTCATATCTAACACCACGATGTTATCGGTAAATTAAATTACCATTTCACGTTCAAATCTAATTAAAGATTTAACTATCGCCTGGAGTAAAAATGGTAGTACTCCATTCTTTATCATTTCTTGGATTCAATAATTTTAGATATCAAATTCACCTTTCAATCTATTTAAAGATTTATTAAAACTCTAATTCATTTTAATTCCCAACAATCATTACTTAATGATTTTTCCCATTTCAGGAAATAAATCCTGTCTTTAACTGGGTTAAAGAACTAATGTCATTTAAAACAAAGTTCACGATAAACCCAAAATCACATTCCATTAATTATGGAATTTTCATGAAAAAAACAAACCAATATATAATCAATATCAATTTCTGTGTCCGACTAAAATTATAAATGGAATAACGGCAAAGTCTTTTAAATTCCATGTATATTATCAGTCTTCCCCCAAAGAAGTTCATTTCGATTATTATCAAATCGAATCCCATTCCATTCCAATTTAATTTATTAAACTGGAAAACTTTACTTTGGAAATTCCATTAAATCTTAGAATAAAGATTTATAAATTCCAAATCACGTTTCACTGCAAATCGGGTTAAAGAACGAATGTCGTTAAAACACAGTTCACAATAAACCCAATTTACATTCCATTTCAATTTCAATTAAATGTTCATTAGTTGGTAGTTCTTCTTTAAATCTTAGTTGAAAGACTTATTCTTTTCACACGGGGTTTCAGAACAACATTAATGAAGATACCATTCCATCAGTCTCTAATCGTAAATTAGTAAGAGAACAATTCCTTAAGTATCAATCCCGAAGGCCGAAACCAACATAAGATCAATACCCAGGAAACCATTCAACTTAGCTAACCTCCAGTTAGTTTCTAATTTCCTTAACTCCATTGGGTTTAAGAACAGTGTTAGTGAAGATACCATTCACGAAAAACCCAAAATCCCATTTGATATTAAATACAAGGCTCTGAATAGAAAATATATTGGCTTATATTCAATATCATATTCTAAACTTAACAAACATCATATTGGAATAGTGATATACATATCTTCCAAATTCCTCCACAATGCCCGTATAATCACGGAATCCAATATCGAAATATTCCAAAGATAATTTCGATTCTAATCCGTTCCAATTCATATATTGGAAATTCTGGTTATTTTTAAAACCATTTTGTTGGCTAGCTTTTTGACCAAGCCACCCAGGATCATTCATAAGAAGAAAGCATGAAGCCATGTTCTCTAAGTACATGAAGGAACGGATTGCATCATCGACTTGCCCGATGTCGGATCGCACACTATCGACTCGCCCACCATGGGATCGCATCTCGTCGGATCGCCCCCTGTTTCATCAGCGAAACGAAACCCCTATGCGACTCGATCCGAACTTATATTGTTGCCTAGCGTAGACCGATCCGATCCCCTGATGCATGGCGAACCCTCCGACCCGTTCAAGCTTGAGCTAGTCTTCAGCGATCCGAGTCGCACGGATCTAGCGACACGTGTCCCTAACCGTCATTTTGACCGATTCTCCCCATCTGCACGATCCAATTTTCAAGCAGATCGCGACACCTGTCCACAACGGCTAATTTGACTATTTCTTCAACGACAGCGATGCGATCCGATGTCCTCGGGATTCATGCAACGTGTTAATGCGATCCGCCTGACAAAATCTGCTATAAATAGCCCGGAGCTTGGCATTTTTGAGGATCCTTTTGGCAATACTGAGTACTGAATCCGCCATTATTGTCAAACTACTTGATTACTGAGAGAAATAACAATTGTAAAAGTGAGCTTGAGAGAAATCCTTGATTGTACCGACATTCAAAGTTTAATCAATAATATATAAAGTGGACGTAGGCTCGTTAACGCCGAACCACTATAAATTCTGTGTGTTATTTTCTTTTTCCTCATTCTTCAGTTGAAACTCTATAAGATTCAGAACAATTTGGGTGTTAGGTCCAAATTTTGATCTAACATTTTGGTGCTTTCACTGAGAAAACAATCCTAAAGTTTCACTATTCAGTTCTTTGAAGATTCCAGCGATTCGGATATCATGGCTGGAAAAAGATCTAAGGAAGCACGAGCTTCGCAAACCAATGAAACAATCGAAGAAAGTGTGCACGAGTTAGGCAATGAGGAGACTCTGGATCGCGGAGCGCAGGGGGCGAACCGATCCCATGAAGACGCCACGCTTCGAGTCGACGAGAACGAGGCGATCCGGACTGCTGAAGGGGTTGTTACTCGATCCCGAGGCAACGTCTCGAATCCTCCACGCACAGCGACCGCGAATCGATCTCAGGGGGGCGTTGCGAGCCGCCATCCTCGAACCACAGCGATTCGAATTGATGATCAGACTACAACTCGACCTGGAAAGGAGCCTATGGCTCGCTCCTACCGTCCTAGCCCCTCCACTCGACCTGGCTCAAGCTCTTTGCGCATAAGAGAAAGTGATGATGACCAATATGATCCTGCTGCTCCCGTAACTGAGGGGGATCTCATCGCTTTTCCGAAATGTGGGAGAGACTGTTTGATGAATTGGCTGCCCAAAGGCAGGAAAGCTCCGTCCTGCGACAAAATTTGACTGCTATGGACAGAAGGCTTGATGAGCTCGCAAGGCAAAGGACGCCGCCGGTTCGTCCACTCACTCCAGGATATTCTTCTTCGTCTGAGGAATCGCCGAGACCTCCGCGACGACCGTATGAGAGAGCCGAAAACATAGAGCAGCTTCGGTTCGAAACCCTGCCATCATGGGAAGAAGAAGCACTGGGGGCAGGGCCCTCAGACCGTAATGTGAACGGTCAAGCTACAACTCCCAGGACTCGAGATGTGGACAGTCCTGTACATAACAGACTACCTCAGCCCCGTCGCCGCGCACATGCTCATGGTAACAGGGGGCAACGGAGCCCTATCTGAGCCCCGGATTTTGTGACTGCTCCCGGAAGAGAGATTAGAGAACCCCGCCGAGCCAGAGGCACTGACCCTGAACCTCCGCTGACCAGTGCAAATGTTGAAGCCATGATCCATCAGATTCTGGCAGATAGCCGTGGACAACGGAACGAAGATTGGGGAATCGACCGCAGTCACACCCCTTTCACTGATGATATTTTGGATGCGACTTTCCCAAGGCGTTTCAACATGCCACAGATAAACCGATACGCGGGCAGGTCCGATCTTGTCCAGCATTTAATGAGATACTCTTGGTCAATGACCGCTGCCGTAGCTTCTGACGCTGTCAAGTGCAAAGCATTTCCCATATTCCTGGAGGATGTAGCATTGTTATGGTTTACTCACTTTCCAGCAAGATCGATTTCTAGCTTCAGGGAGTTGAGTGAGAAGTTCGTAGAACAATTCCGTATCTATGCACAAAAAACAAAAAGTGTGATCGACTTGTTCCTTGTCAAGCAGCGACCAGGCGAGAGTTTGAGGTTGTACCTAGACCGTTTCAATTTGGCCGCTACTGAAGTTAAAGATCCCCATGAACCAACCGTTGTTGCAGCACTGATTGACGGAGTAGATAAAGACACTGAATTCGGGAGATACCTGGCAGGCAAGCCACCCCATACTCGAGAATTATTCTACGAAAAAGCCAACGTACACTTGCGCCGGGAAGAAGTATATGCTAACCGAAAGGCAAAAACGGCCAATAAGGAGGAAATCCAGAGCAATGTCGCCATTAAGCAGACAGGAGACAGCTCAGGGAAGGTCGAAGTTAATGTTGGAAATCGGAATCAGGGTGGTCGTCAGTCGGGGAACAATGATAATAATAGTAATGGCAACAACTGGAAGAGGAACCGAGGGAACGACTCCCAGAGAAGGACTCGTCCCAGGGCCTTTGAGAGTTATACGCCACTAAATGATACTCTGGAAAACATCTTCATGGATTCTTACAATGTCCTCCAGAATAAGAGGCCACCTCCCAGAGAGTCGACAGAAAAAGAACGTGAAACGGGGAAGTTTTGTCTCTTTCATCAGATTCACGGCCATTCGACAAATGAATGCCGTCACCTAAGAGATGTAGTCAAAAGACTGCTTCGAGAGGGAATGTTAGATGAATATAGAGTAACGCCCAGAGAAAGGGGGCAAGCAGTACAGGCCCCAAATCAGAACCAGAATCAACTTGCTGCTAGGCCGACTGCCCAGCAAAAGGGAAAGAACATTGTTATCAATACCGTAATCGGAGGACTTTATCTCGCCGGGCATAGCTCCAAGGCATTGGATCAATACATCAATGCAGCCAAACAACACCTCGAGGTAGGGGAGTGTAGCAACCCTGAGGACAATATCCCGGTAAAGCAACAAAAGATGATGACCGATGATGTCGTTTTCCGAGAACGAGAAAGCATTGGAGTCCATGCTCCGACAGAAGATCCATTTGTAATTACAGTACCTATTGGACCAGCTACTGTTCATAAGGTTTTGGTGGACAACGGGAGTTCCGTCAACATTCTTTTCAAAAGGACATTTGACCAGATGAACCTCGAAATAAAAGACTTGAAGCCTTGTCGAGGATGGATCCGTGGATTCAACGGAGTATCTACCGCTCCAATGGGTTATGTAGAGTTACTGGTTACGCTTGGGGAAGGAGAACGCCATAGAGTGAGAATCCTTCCCTTCGTGGTTTTGGACGTTGAATCGCCCTACAATGCCTTCTTGGGCCAACCGGCCCTCGCAAAGTTTAGAGCATGTATAGCCCCCTGGTGCTTGTTATTGAAATTCCCCACAGAAGCTGGCATTGGTATCGTCAGAGGGGATCAGGTTGCTGCGCGAGCATGTTATGTTGCCGAACTAAAGTTACTTCGCAATGGAGGGGACATTGAAACTAAAGGCGCTTCTCCCCCTACGGGGGCGGAGACCTTATAGCAACTAAAGAGGATAGTTGTTGGAGAGTCGCCCAGAGAATTGCCCGAGGATATAGATCCTAGAGAGGATCAAGAACCCGGGGGCAGAATGGCGACTCCCAACGAGACAACTGTGGATGTACCGATCGATGACAGTGACCCGGAGAAGGTCCTTAAGATTGGATCCCAGTTAAATCCGAATCTCGCTAAAGAATTAACGGACTTCTTAAAAAACAACTTGGATGTATTTGCTTGGACCCACGCGGACATGTGTGGGATATCCCCATCAATCATGAGCCATTCATTAAGCATTAACCCTAAACATCCTCCTGTAAAGCAAAAAAGGCGAATGTTGGGCCCAGAGAGGTTTGCTGCCTTGAAAGAAGAGGTTGGAAAGCTAAAGAGTAATGGATTTATCAGAGACTTGACCTACCCAGACTGGATTTCGAATCCAGTCCTGGTATAGAAGGCCAACGGGAAGTGGCGAACGTGTATCGACTTCTCAGATCTGAACAAAGCCTGTCCAAAAGATAGTTTCCCTTTACCCCGGATTGACCAGTTGGTAGACTCGACGGCGGGTCATGAGCTTCTCTCATTTATGGATGCTTATTCAAGATATAACCAGATTCCGATGCATGTTCCAGATCAAGAACACACTAGTTTTATCACGGATCTGGGATTATATTGTTATGTGGTGATGCCCTTTGGCTTGAAGAATGCGGGCGCTACATATCAACGTTTAGTCAACAGAATGTTTTATAACCAGATCGGGAAAACAATGGAAGTATACGTCGACGATATGTTGGTTAAGTCCAAGCAGTCTTCTCAACACACTACTGACTTGGCAGAGATGTTCGACATTCTTCGAAAGTACGGAATGAAACTCAACCCAACCAAATGTTCATTCGGTGTTGCCTCCGGAAAGTTCTTAGGATTCATCGTCAGTTCCCGTGGGATTGAGATTAATCCAGACCAGATCGCGGCGATCAGAGACATTCAGGAACCTAGGCAAATTAGGGATGTGCAAAGCCTTGCAGGAAAAGTGGCCGCATTAAGCAGATTTATTTCCAGGGCTACGGACAAATGCATCCCATTCTTCGAATTAATAAAGCGGGGGAAACGCCACTTCAAACGGACGCCCGACTGCGTAGAAGCATTTCAGAACTTATTAAGGCACCTGGAGAAACCTCCGATATTATCTAAGCCAATGGATCACGAGGACTTATTCGTGTATCTGGCAGTGTCATCCCACGCGATCAGCTCAGCATTGGTAAGAGAAGAGAATAAGGTCCAAAGACCTGTGTATTACGTAAGCAAAAAATTAACGGCGGCAGAGCGTAATTATCCAAGGATAGAAAAGTTGGCGTATAGTTTACTGATCGCCTCTAGAAAGCTTCGACATTATTTTCAGGCACATCCCATTACCGTATACACCGATCACCCGCTCAAGCAAGTCCTACAGAGACCAGAGGCATCTGGAAGGTTACTCAAATGGAATATTGAGTTAAGTCAATTTGATTTGAACTTTCAGCCCAGACGGTCAATTCGGGGGCGAGTGATAGCCGACTTCATAGCAGAGTTCACTGTCCCTGAGGAAGATATACCAAACGAAGAAGTTGATCCTTCAAAGTTACTTCTCGATCCCAATGCCTGGGGATTGTATACTGATGGCGCTAGGAATGACGACAGATCCGGCGCAGGAATAATGCTTGAAACTCCAGAGAAACGATTGAAATCCTATGCTATCCGGATGGAGTTTCACGCCACTAACAACGATTCCGAATACGAAGCTCTGATAGCCGGATTAAGGATCGCAAAGGAATTAGAGGTCACAAAGCTGAACATCTTCTGCGACTCCAAGTTAGTTGTGAACCAAGTTATTGGAAAATTCCAGGCTAAAATTGCAAGATTGATTTTATACTTAAAGAAAGTGAAAGAGTTGCTGAACGACTTTGATCACTACAGCATATCTCATATTCCGCGGTCAGAGAATCAGCAGGCGGATAAGTTGGCAAAGATGGCTAGTTCCGACGATCCTAAAGTGACTGGGCTAGCCCCCGTTGAAGTACTTCGGTCCCCTAGCATAGATCAAATGGAAATCGACCCAATACTAGAGACGGAACCAGAAAGGGAGTCCTGGATGACCCCTCTAAAGAATTTCCTGACGAATGGAACGCTTCCGACCAAGAAAAGCGAGAGGCGTAAAGTAATTCGTAAAGCCGCCCGATATGTTCTGCAAGGCGGAGTTCTTTACAGACAAGGGTTTTCAATGCCCCTCCTTCGGTGTATAGCCCACGATGACATCAAACGTGTGCTGCAAGAAGTCCACGAAGGCGAATGTGGCGACCACAATGGAGGGCAAACTTTGGCAAAAAAGGTGTTGCGGCATGGTTATTTCTGGCCTACCATAAACAAGGATGCAGCAAGATACGCACGACGGTGTGATGCGTGCCAGAGATTTTCAAAAATACCTAGAGCACCTCCTAACCAGTTAAAAACAATGATGAGCCCATGGCCTTTCGCTATGTGGGGAATTGATATCATTGGAAGTCTCCCCATAGCAAGGGGCAGAGCAAAGTTCGCTATTGTGGCCGTGGATTATTTCACTAAGTGGGTCGAGGCTGAACCACTAACTACAATCACAACCAAACGGGTGATCAATTTTATCGTTCGAAACATCATTTGCCGATTTGGGATTCCAAAGATTGTGATAACGGATAACGGAACTCAGTTCGATAGCGCTGAATTCAGAAATTTCTGCCAAAAATACCACATTGAGAATCGGTACACCTCTGTGGCGCACCCGCAATCGAACGGACAAGTCGAAGCGGAAAATAAAGTAATTAAGTCCATTCTGAAAAGAAGAACGAAGCGGGCTAGAGCCATGTGGGCTGATGAATTGCCCTTGGCACTATGGGCCTACAGGACAACATATAAATCGGCAACAGGACATACCCCGTTCTCCCTTGCTTTTGGAACGGAAGCAGTCATCCCAGTTGAGATAAAGGTACCTTCTCACCGGGTGACTTATTATGATCCAATGACCAATAATGAATTGCTCCTTGAGTCCCTGGATATGATCGAAGAAAAGAGGGATGAAGCAGACCTGCGTGCCCTGAGATGCAAACAATAGGTCGCCCGATATTACAACAAAAAGGTTCGAGCCCGAACCTGGGAACCCGGAGACTTGGTTCTGAAACGTGTCTTTCCACCCCCAACTCATATGGGAGCGAAGTGGGAAGGACCGTACTCCATTCTGAGTAAGCTTGATAATGGAACCTTCAAGCTGGCAACCGTAGATGGAAAGGAAATCCCCAGAGTGTGGAATGCCCAACATTTACGGCCATATTTAACATGAAAGTTTCAAATTTATTCTTTTGCTTTGTTAAAGACCATGTATAAGGCATGACTTGCCTAGAATAGTCTGATTCCTTAAAGCAAAAGATTATAAAGTGGACGTAGGTCATGATTCGACCGAACCACTATAAAAATATTGTGTGTCATTTACCTTTATTGCACCTTTATTTATCTGCCTGTTTATTTGTTATAAAAATCGTTGTGAATAATCCAACAATCCCAGAAGCATATAATCATGAATGCCTTCCATCAGAATGGAATGTAATCACAAGTCGAAATTCTGAGGATACTATAAAGTAAATTATATCGTAGATAGCGCTCTAACTCTCCAGAGCAGAGAGGGAACATAACAGACATGAAGTCGATGTCCATAAGTCATGGCGGTGTACCATGATCGGAACCGCCTCGACGAAACTCTAACTCTCCAGAGAGAGAGAGAGAGAGAGAGTATAAAAGCGTCTCTGACTGAGCGCTGAGAAAGAGCTCCTTCCCCGCTGAAGGATCGGGGAGCGAATGAATCGCTGAGCTCAAACTCTAACTCTCCAGAGAGAGAGAGAGAGTATAAAAGCGTCTCTGATTGAGCGCTGTGAAAGAGCTCCTTCCCCGCTGAAGGATCGGGGAGCGACAGAACAGATGAGTTCGAACTCTAACCTTGGCGACCGCCAGGAGAGTATAAAAGTGTCTATGATTAAGCGCTGAGAAAGGTGCTGGAGACTCAGCACCCCCATAATTCCTGCTCCGCTGAAGGATCGTTGAGCATATCATGAAGCAAGCTAGAGCTCCTTCCCTGTTGAAGGAACAGGGACCAACTGAATTATTGAGTTTGAACTCTAACCCTGGCAACCGCCAGGAGAGTATAAAGGAGTCTATCATTAGGCACTGAGAAAGGTGTCAGAAGTTCAGTACCATAAGAACAGTTATCTTATGAAATTTTCTAAGTCCCCCATATTCAGAAATAGGGGGCAACGTGCGAATAATGCTAATCGATTTTTAATAAGCCCTAGTTAAGCGTTACGCCAATGACTGATTATGGGCCATATGCATATACACATGAATTTTAATGCAGCATGAAAGTTTTCTTTGTTATTTGATTGACTTGTAGTTATAACTAGATGGTCTATAACTAACCATGGAGAGTTTATTTGAATACAGGTACACAATGATGCAAAAAGAGATAAACTTTCATTTATATACTGCGAACCAACAAAGTGGAAAACAACCTAGAAAGGAAAGTGAGGGCCAGTCTCACAATTACACTTCCTGGCCAGTAGAAAACCTAGAGACAAAATATCAACAAGCAACAATATCCTATTTACGCTTTGGCCTCTTCTCTTGCTTCTGTCTCTCCAGCTTCGCCTTGTCGGCATCGGCCTGATCCCCTTTCTTCCTCTTCCTTTTGTCTATGAGAGGAACATCCGACTCTTCTGAAGATTCCTCTTCCACCTCCTTTCTCTTCCTTCTATCAGAAAGGGAGGCCGGGAAGTCATCGGGATTTGCAAAATGAAGCTGTCGGCTGATGGATTTGGGCTGGATTTTCACAATCATCCCTGTTTTGGGATCGAATTCTGCAAGGGGGACTACGTCCAAAGCCTCATCTCCCACCTTTTTCGAGGCCATCTCTTTCTCCTGCCTAGCCTTTCGGCTAGCCAAGGTTTCGTCGTCATCATCGTCGGCTTTTTTGGCGCCGGTAATGTCTTCCTCATCCTCTACATGGCGCCCATCCATGTCTTTCAAGGCCTCGATGGTCTCAGCATCCTTGGGAACATCAGTACTAGGTACCGGGATGCTTTTCTCTGCTGTTGTGACCTCAGCCTGTTTTGATATATCAATACCGGCACCTTGCGAGACAGCCTCCTTCTCCGCCTCTTTTTCTTTTTCAGCACCCTTGTCGACGGGCTCGCCACCTGTATTATGAGGAACACACGTTACTAATTCAATTGGTTGTTCTACCAGACGACGACAATTCACAATTGATTTGACGAATTGTGGATAAAAAAAGGAGATACCTTCCGCAGATCCTCCTTCTTGAATAGTTGCAGGAGCTCCAACAACTACGGGAGTTAGACCCAAAGGGATTAGTGGATCATCAGGATGGTACTCCTCAACTCCGGAGGTTTTGGGCCCCACGACAGAACTTGAACCTTCATCAGCTTTGCCTTTACCCTTAGCCAAGGCCCTCTCCTTTTCCATCTCCGCTAAAATCAGACGACGACCCTCTGTTAGGTCCTCAGGCTCATTATCCCTCAAGATGCTCTTCATCAACTCATCCTCATCAATTTCTTCGACCCCCAATCTCTGCTTTTCACCCTCAACAATGGCATCCCATAAATTAGCTAAAGTAACGTGGTAATCCGGGATCCACGAAATGTTGCGAGTTTTGAGGACTTGGCCAAGGAAGTCGAAAATCATCTCTTCAAACCCCTCGATATCCTTCTCTCTTTCGAGGAGCTTGTTGTTAGAAGCAGTGGCCAGTTCGATGGCACTTTCAACATTCTTTTCGGTGAGAGCTGCCCGTCTCTCCGCGTCCACGACCTGATCATTTAAAATCACCTTTTCTGCTTTAGCCAAAGCCAAACTTTCTTTTAAACTCGGTTTTTCTGCCTCCCAAGCAGCCCTCTCAGCTTCAAAATGGCCTTGTGCTGTTTTCAACTCGATGTTGGCCATTTTGAGATCTTCAACCTCCTTCTTTAAGGCCATTTTCTCTTGGCTATTGGAGTCCAGTTCCGAATGAAAGCGCTGCTTAGCATTCTCTAATTCAATCTTATAATTTTCAGCGTCCCTCCGTGCTAAAGCAAGCTGGGATTGAGCATCTTCCAGGTCCTTCTCCATCTTTGTCCTGGCCCTTTCGTTGTTTTCAAGTTTCGCCTTAGATCTGTGTTCTTCTATTTCAAGCGATCGGATGACTTCTGAAAGGTTAACTGCGTGTTTTTTCATCATCTCATATTGCCTGGCTACGTGGCGGATGTGCCCGACAACTTCATTATCCCAGTTTTTAGGGACCGGTTCCAAGGCTGGAATAAACATCATCCTGTCGAAGAATATGTCTGGGAATTGTTCCAGCAGCTTTTCCAGCCTACCTTGGATCTCGGGACCATGGACGTAATCCCGTGACCCGGGGGCAGCCAACTCTGGCTGGCTGGAAGGGACGATGTCACTCCTCTCCTTTTCAGATTCTCTGATTGGGTCCTTGCCTTTGTCTTTAGATTCGTGATGCCTTTTTGATGACCTACTGTGAGAGGGTACGCTTTTTGGAGGAGTTAATTCTTTAGGAAGTTTCTTTCCCCCTGTAGGAACTGCCGGATGACTGGGGGGCTTGGCAGATGTTGATTTCGGTGGAGACCGGGGTTGCGAGGAAGTCGGCTTGTGAGAAGGGCCGCGAGAGCGCTCAGTACCCGGATGAAGGCTGGGTGTGCCCTCGCGAAGAGAACGATAAGAGTAAGATATCCTGCGGGACATCGTTCCTGCGAAAAAGAGAAGAGCATATTAAAACTTTGAATACTCATGATATAAAAGTGCAGGGTCAGATAGTGTGTGTGATTTGTGCATCCCATATAATCCCCCCTAACAGACCCGGGCCTGAAGACAGGCTCATCTGACCAGTTTCTTGTTCTCTAGTTGGAGCGATGGTCTCTTCAGAAGCAGGGAAGAAAGACCCCCCTTCAAAGTCCTTCTCTGTATATACATCATCGGGTAGAGGAATTTTGTTCAGCTCGTCAAATAACTGCTCTTCTGTCAAATCATCGGGAGCGGCGGTTTCGATTGGAGTAGAAATTGGGATTTCCTTGAACATGTCACCGCGGACCTCATCCCCTCTATATATGTTCAGGTCCTCATCGTCTTGGATGACTATCGGGGAGGGACTCTTGCGAAACTTAGTTGCTTCTACCGCCTGCGAAGTTCCCTCTCCCTCCGTTGGGGGCGCATACTTATAAGGTTTGCCGCCAGCGCCAAGTCCAAATCTTCTATCCAGAAGATGATGCTTATGAAGATTTTCATCAGTAATGCATTTTTTGATCCTTAAAAAGTCGGATCTGCTTTGTAGAAGAATGGACAATCGATTGTTGTATAGCGGACCCTCCGTTTTCGGGAAGACGTGATCTGTTTAAGACAAAGAAAAAGGGGGGAGAATGTTAACGCCTAGACTTCTTGAATAAGATATTCGATTAAAGGCTTAAAGTTTACTTGATTTGAGCCATCTTCTTGAGCATCCGGCCTGTTTCTTTATATAAAACCAATCCGATTTAGGATCCCCTATATTGCTATATCCATCGTACAGAACCTTCCTATTCGCCACCGATTCAAAGAAAGAGAAATTTGGAGTTTCCGAAGAACGGTGCTTGAAAAGAAAGAAGAATGTCAAATCTTTGAATTTAAGTTCGGCGTGTAGGATCTCCGCGTATGCAACATATAGGGTGTATAGAGATGCGTAGGCGTTAGGATGAAGCTGCATCGGAGCAATACCCAGTCGTTGTAAAGTCTCGATGGCGATCGGAGGAAATGGAGGAATAGCTCCTACCAAGCACATGGTTCGACTAATTGCCATATATCCTTCCGGAGCTAAGTGGGGTCTATCTTCGCTACCGGGTGTCAAGACATCATCCCAAGGAATCCCGTGTCTCAAGCAGATTCTTTTAAGCTTTATATCATCGAGCTTAGATGCTAAAGAATCAGAAAATTTATCTATTCCGAGCGCGCCGGGAATCTCGTCGGGAGCTCGCCCATCTATCTCAGACTCTTCGCTAGATGAAGTACTTTCGGACGGATCTGATTCCGTGGCCTCGTATTCAGAGCCAGAATCTTCACCTCCTGGGTTTATCGGAGGGACCTCAGGGTTGTATCGCTCAGGAACCTCAGACTCCGTTTCTGTAGCCGATCTTGAAGAAGATTGATTATCCGACATTACTGCTAGGCGAGAAAACATGAAAAGTGAGATTGAAGCTACCCATCCCCCGTGTGTGCAAGTGCCGGTGTGTGTGTGCTTGTGCATGCATTAAAGATAAAGCGAAAAAGCTATCAAGATCATCAAAGTATTAGTCGTCATATGCAGTTAAAATTATGTGGTCATTCAGTCCAGAAAGTCCAAATCAAGGCCCTAGCCTAACTGTTCAGAGTTTTATGGTGACAAGGCATCGTCTAAGGTTCAAAAATTGGTTTGGATCGTGAACTTCAAGTCGGACCGCGATGTGTATGACAGTTCGCTCTCCTTCGGATCGCGGGGTAAAGGGATCGCCCTCCTTCGGATCGCAAGGTAGGGGGATCGCCCTCCTTTGGATCGCAGGGCAGAGGGATCGCCCCCCTCACGAATCGTGAAATTGAGTAATCGGGGTCTTTGCTGGATCGTTGCAGTCCCCCACGAAGCGCGCCACTGCCGTCACCACGACCCTCCGACTCGCCACTGGCCTTCATCTTCTTCCTTTCCTCTCCTTGCCCACGATCCGTACCAGCTTTCTTCTTCTCCTTCCTCTTCCGTTTTCCTCCTCTCCTTCTCGTTTCCGAGCTCCAACCTCTGAACCTATCTGCCATGGCGCTTCGCTGGTTCCCCCAAGAATCACAATTTCCCATCGTTTCCTCCCTCAAACCAGTCGAAAAAACTCTTAAAATGGAGAGCGATATCGTATAAGAATGCTTTCGATGGATTACCTTTATAAAAGTTGGGAGAACAGTAAGATTTTTGGAGGTTTGAAAAACTTGGGTGTTTCCTCAGTGACGCAGGCGATACGATACGAAAGAAGGAAGAAGGAAGAAAGTGTGGAGGTGGGTCGACTTATATAAGCAAAAGGGCGACCGTTTGTCTCCCCCTTTTTGTTTTATTCGATCCGCGAAAATAGGCGGGCCGCGAACCAAAAGCCCACCACGTCTCGGAGAGAAGCCCATTTCGTTCCGTTCCGTAAAGGAGCCCAAGCGCTCACCAAAGAACGAGACGAATGGCTCGAATGGCTTGCTAAGGGACCGCGACTCGAGTATGCGATACGAATCGATAAATCATCAATAGATCCAGTGATGAAGACTCTGAAAAGTCCCAGAAAAGGAATCGTTCACTGTTTCGCGACTCGATATGAAAAGACGATTCTATAGCTTCGAAGCATGTTCCATCATCGATAAAACATACTTCGAGGGGGCAAAATGTTGGCTAGCTTTTTGACCAAGCCACCCAGGATCATTCATAAGAAGAAAGCATGAAGCCACGTTCTCTAAGTACATGAAGGAACTGATTGCATCATCGACTCGCCCGATGTCGGATCGCACACTATCGACTCGCCCACCATGGGATCGCATCTCGTCGGATCGCCCCCTGTTTCATCAGCGAAACGAAACCCCTATGCGACTCGATCCGAACTTATATTGTTGCCCAGCGTACACCGATCCGATCCCCTGATGCATGGCGAACCCTCCGACCCGTTCAAGCGTGAGCTAGTCTTCAGCGATCCGAGTTGCACGGATCTAGCGACACGTGTCCCTAACCGTCATTTTGACCGATTCTCCCCATCTGCACGATCCGATTTTCAAGCAGATCGCGACACCTGTCCACAACGGCTAATTTGACTATTTCTTCAACGGCAGCGATGCGATCCGATGTCCTCGGGATTCGTGCCACGTGTTAATGCGATCCGCCTGACAAAATCAGCTATAAATAGCCCGGAGCTTGGCATTTTTGAGGATCCTTTTGGCAATACTGAGTACTGAATCCGCCATTATTGTCAAACTACTTGATTACTGAGAGAAATAACAATTGTAAAAGTGAGCTTTAGAGAAATCCTTGATTGTACCGACATTCAAAGTATAATCAATAATATATAAAGTGGACGTAGGCTCGTTAACGCCGAACCAATATAAATTCTATGTGTTATTTTCTTTTTCCTCATTCTTCAGTTGAAACTCTATAAGATTCAGAACAATTTGGGTGTTAGGTCCAAATTTTGATCTAACACATTCCAAATCCAATTTATTAAATTTAAAAATTATTGGATTTCAAATTTAGTTAATAATTAGTTCATTTTGATAAAATATATTTTTATCTTTACAAATATGGAAATTTTCATCCCAATTCTTTTCAAATCGTTTCTTATGATTTTACGCAAATTATTAATATTTTTAATAATTTTATCAAGGCCCGTACAGTCGATTTCTATAAATGGCCATCAAACTGCACTTATGGCGACCTTTTCCAAATTTGGTTTGGACATAATTCCAAATCCAACTATTAGATTTTAAATCTCTAATATTTGTTCGAAATCTCTTTTCGATACGAACCCAACGGTTCCGGGTTTTAGGATAATCCGACGGCCAGATCTCCCGTTATGTCCATTGGAAGTCAATGGTCAAAATTCGCGAACTATCGCGGCGCGGCGCTTTCTATTCAGGCCATTAAATATATATTATATATATTTCGTCGATTTCCTTTTAAAACATATTTTATAAATCGTTTTAAATTCATTTTCAAGATGATTTCAACTTCATATTCAATTTCAAATCAAAACTGAATATTCCATATCATTAATATATAAATGATAATATTTTCAAAACATTAGATTTGGAAATCAATTCCTTTTCAATACTCATTATAAAAATGAATAAAATCGATATAAATATCGTTCACGTCAAAATGGCGTTAAAATAATCAACACGGCTTTATATATTTAATTATATTTTCGTGTCCATCCCAAATCGGACATCAAAATCATATTTTGATCCATTACTGAATATTATTTTAAAATGTTCATTATTTTAAAATATTCATTATTTTAAAATATTCATTCTTTCCGAACTGGAATCACACACAGTCAATTACCATATAATATTATTTATATGGATTTCATACAACATATGTATATAACGACCATGATAAACAATCAACCATCATCCAAAGTGTATTCTACACTATATAAGCATTAAATATAAAATATTTAACGCTTACAACAGTTTATCAACCTATCGATTGACATACAACTAAATAGTTGGGATTAATGTACGTCAAATATCGTCCCAACACCCGTGCGGGGCTTCAAATACACAAATGCTGAATATTATTTGTGCAGTTGGGCGATGTGTAAAATTTATCGTCCCAATCCACATCAGTCAACTAAGTGTACATAAACAAATCGTCCGATTTGTAAATGAGTATTTATTCTATTCAACACATGAATATTTTATTTTATTCAACACACGAATATTTTATTTTCCATTGCACATCACAAACCAAATTCACAAAAACAAATCAGTACAAACACACAACCAAACAAGACGTCCATGGTCTGTGGACGACGGGGAGCAGTTCATACATGTAGTTATATAATAATTAACTGAACAAGAAATTTGATGAGGAATTCTCACAGTTGGTTTCCACTTCATCCGTTTTATCTGAATTTCTGGTTTGGTTCAGGTTTGAATTAGTCTGAAATTCCAACATGCTCCGTTTTGGACGCAGTCAGTTTTGTGAAGCTCTCGTCCCCACGATCACAATGGATCCAATTTCGCCTAACTTGGACCGCGTATGCAAAAGTTACAATCAAATTTGCGTTAATTACCAATTTGGATAGTTAAATTAAAATTAATTTAATTAATAATGTTTATTATAATGTTTGAAGCATTATCGTTCTCTGTTAATCCATCGTCTTCTTCATTTGCGCTGAACCCAAAAGCTCCTAACCCATTTTATGTCGCCGCCGCCAGTAGGTGTCACCGGACCAGGATCTGAGGTGACCACGACCTCCGCCTCTAGAAGCTCCCTGTAAGGACCCGTAACTTCCCCGTGAAGGAAAGAGTGGATACTTTGAGAACAACACACAAAAGAACGCAGACGGAAGAACATTTCATTGTTATTACAACAATTCCATCAGATACAAGAATATACAGAGTATGAATGAATACTATACATTCGATAAATATCAGATATTACAATAAATTACATTGCAGCGGAAAAACAATAGAAAACACAACTGAAAGTAATGCGCGGATACAGAGCTTTCCGAGCATCGTTCCAGCTGTAAATTAGGATCCTGTGAATATAAATCTGCAAAACCAAAAATACTAGCTGCCCGTGTCGAAAATAAGGGCACCCAGAGTTTAGGTTAAAACAATAAACTCCAGTTCAGTCATGTGACTGGTGTGAGAACTAAAAACAGTTATTTAAAACTTTTACTTTAAAAGAGAGTAATTCAAGGGACCACGCCGTATAACACGGAACGGGTTTCCTTCCAAGAATACCAGTGCATAGAATAAACAGCGCAATGCTTTTTCGAAGAATGAAGCTATTATAAGACCCAGGTCCCATCACACAATGCAACGCAAGCCGGAGGATAGGGTTTTTACGTTATAATAGCCAAGAATGCTTGATACGTTTAAAACAAATCATTTGATACTATTATAAGTGCATAGTGTATAAAACAACTTCAAATCATAAGTATCAATCATAGACGGCATAAGTGCCCCATCCCACTATGTCGCCATACTAGGCTCTACAAATAAAACTGAAATACACGTATTGGAAATTGGATTTCCGTCATGAGTCGAGGCAAGGGGCAAGCTCCTCTCCGATTCGAGACACTCTAGCAAATGTCTCAGGACTACACACTCTGGGCAGCCACTTGGATCGGTTGGGCCGGTCCTCTCTTACGTTTGAGGATTGGCAATTCCTGAACACACGTTTCCCGGTCCTATCAGACCTAATATCGAGGCGCCTCATTCCAACAACCACAAAGGTGAAAAAGTATATAAATGTCAGCCAGTTTAAGCACTAACACCACCCATAGCTAGAAAGAAACGTCGTGTTCTCCCAATGGTCCGTATCCCGTTTTTGACTCATACCGAGGTGTGAGGCTCGCGAATTCACGCTATACACAAAGCTACGCCATGTAGACCGTGGTTTGATCATCAACCACAAGACTTTGCTTTTCAACAGAAGCCTTGATCCATGCAACTCAGCATGCCACACAGGCAATTCATGCCATGCGATTGATGTGACAATCCCAAAACCCCGTGACACGGTGTTAAGGATAATCATTGGAATATAACACATTAATCATCATTAGTAGATCACAGATAATAGCGTAAACAGAAAATAAAATAATTTACACACATATGATAGCGGAATCATATAGATATCATCACATCAGAGAAGCACAGTACAAGATACAACTTAGTGCATAATGATACGTAATTAGTCACCATCGCCTGAGGCGGAATCATACATAAAGAGTACACAAAATAAATATCAGTCTACATCGCTGATGGCGGAATCATAATATAGATACAATAATGGCGGAGAAAATCCAAGTCAGCACGGTGTAGTCAAGCCTCGCCATGAGCCAAAAGTGCGTCAGAAACCTGTAACTAGGCTACCCGTGTGAAAATGAGGGCACCCGAGTTTGCAAGGTGAAACAAACTACGAGTCAGTCATGGGACTGGTATGAGAAATCTACTTAACTTATTAACAACAATAATAAGGCAAATCAAAGGACCACACCACTTTCGCGGAACGGGTTTACTCTAATGAGTGCTAGTGCATGAAATAAAGTAAATGATTAAATCATCGCAATGCTTTTTGAAAAATGAAGCCATTATAAGACTCAGGTCCCATCACACAATGCAACACAAGCCGGAGGATAGAGTTTTACCTTATAATGGCCAAAAATGCTTCATACGAATAAAACAAAAGTGTTTGATATTATTACTAGTGTATATATGTTTCAAAAGCAAATTCAATCATAAATATCAATCCTAGGCGGCATAAATACCATCTACTATGTCGCCATACTAGTAATACAATCACGTCCGCATATTTCGTATTGGAAATTGGATTCCTTCATGAGTCGAGGCAAGGGGCAAGCTCCTCTCCGATTCGAGACACTCTAGCAAATGTCCCAGGACCCCACTATGATCCTTGGATCTTCAGGGCCGGTCCTCTCTTACTTTTGAGGATTGGCAACTCCTGAACACACGTTTCCTGGTCCTTACAGACCTATATCGAGGCGCTTCGCATTCCAACAACCACACAGGTGAAAAGTATATATAATGTCAGGGCTGGTAGGTCACTGACACCACCTTAGCTAGAAAGAAACGTCGTGCTCTCCCTGCAGTCACTCTCCCGTTTTTGACTCATACCGAGGTGTGAGGCTCGCGAATTCACGTTATACACAAAGCTACGTCACACAGACCATGCTTTGATCATCAACCACAAGACTTTGCTTTGCAACAGAAGCCTTGATCATATGCCACTTAGGCGTGCCACACAGGCAATCCACTCCATGCGACTGATTTCTATCAATACATAACCTTTGAGCTCGTACGTCTCAGAGAAGGGCGTTAAGCAAGAGAATAAATTCTCCGCCGCCAAACAGATATATATTTAACAGAGATCAATCAACATAGAACAAAATCCAATGTCAGACACACAGTCCATTTACAAGTCCGTTCTGGGTCTGAACGAAACCGGAGGCACCAATTCCTCGCATATCCGTACAATCAACAGTATGTTTGGACGGCTACTACTTCAGTTCCTTCATGGTAGCTACTCCAATCACGAGCATCAGTAGCGCCCATCCATCCAATGTGAAGATCGTCGGTCTTCAACCGTCTTCGACTCTTCGACTTCTCAACGTCGATCGATTATTTGAAATGAGATGAACTCGGCCTTTTCAAATAATCCACGTATACTTAGATTTTAAAATCAATCAATCTCATGGTTGGACTATTCAACATTCACATTGCAGTTCTTTAGTTATAGTTTTCATGTCAAATACATTCAACCATCACATATCAAGCAAACACAACAAAATTGGTTTATTTCCACTCTATATCGTCTATAGTATTTTATAACGATATATCGCCATTTTTATTTATTTAAAAACGGCCAAATTTAATTAAACGACGTTTCAGGTCGTATCGATGCACTGGCGCTGCTTTTCACTAGTTTTGTTTTACACATATCTGAAAATCTAACCGCTGGATCTTCACAAATTTTATATCATTAGGAAGGTCATTTCAAAACGAATCCAACGGTTTTAGTTTTGGGAAAATCCGACAGTCGGATCTTCCACACTAGCCATTTGAAGTTACGATTTCAATTTACGAACTACAACGTCGTTATTCAATTTAATTTAATTATATTCATATATATATAAATATAATC
The DNA here is from genome assembly GCA_030737875.1 of Allium sativum. Classification (NCBI taxonomy): domain Eukaryota; kingdom Viridiplantae; phylum Streptophyta; class Magnoliopsida; order Asparagales; family Amaryllidaceae; genus Allium; species Allium sativum. Next base: position 135,117,048 of record CM060915.1, read on the forward strand.
GTTTCTGGCGCTGTTTTTCTTCAGATTTGAATTAAACATTCCAGACAATCCAACCGTCGGATCTTCACAAAGTTGGTGCCGTTGGAAAGGTATTTCCAAGGCGAACCCAACGGTTGCGGTTTCGGGAAAATCCAATGGTCGGATTTCCCGCACCAGTCGTTTGAAATCACGGTTTCAAAACACGAACTGCACGGCCACGTTTCGTTTTAATTTTATTTAATTTATATATTTTTATAAATATAGCTCATTCAAGAATTCCTATATCGTTTCCACTTCAATTATTTCACTAACGCCTTTAAATTTTGGAAAATTTCGCCATAACCTCCTTTGTACGGGAGGACTGGGAAAATTCCCAAATAGCCACACGGGCGTCTCATGTCAAAAAAAAAAAGCCAACAGGCTCATAAAATCATCACCCAAACAAAACAGTAAATGTGTACCTATTTGTCGGGCACAAAATTTTATTCCTCTTCTCTAGCCCTTTTGCTATAACCTGTTCAATAAATATGCATGTACATATATACAATTTTTATCACTTATCATTTTCCATTCAACTTCATATTTGATTTACTTTGGTTTAAAAACACCATTCATTCTAATGTTGCATGCATAGGCTAAAATCATATCATTAGCTAATTAATGTATATTTCAACTCATACACCTTTATTTGAACAAGGGGCTATTTTTAACACTTCACATTTCAAAGATGATAATTTTGGCGAACTAAAATAGATTTCAACACATGACTATTTTATTTAGTTCCTATGCATGTTGAAAATAATATTTCTTCACAAATATGTATTTCAACGTCCGCATATCTCTAGCATATCACATATATGATAAAAATGATATTTTTATCATTTAAAATATTTATTCGACAAATGGATGTTTTCAACACTTCATAATTTCAATAAAAATGTAATTTTTATTGTTCGATCTTTTTATTCAACACAAGAACTTTTCCACTACACACACTTCTCAACACATGAGCATTTCCACACATGGATATTTTATTTATATTGTTCATATAAGAAAGATGGAATTTTTATTGTTGAAACTATTTATATAAGGCGAATATTTTTCATACTTCATATATATATATATTAAAATGTTATTTTTATTGTTTATACACTTCATTCATTCACAAATGAATCTAATTTTCACACATCACTTTTCAACACATGAACATTTCAACACATGGATATAGTTTCAACATATGACTTTAATTTCAACGCATGAAGATAACTTCAACATATGAAAATTATTCTAACACATAAAGATTATTCAAAATTTCGGCAGCATAACGGTAGGGTAGTTAAAACCGGCACCGTCCCTAGTACGGCTCCTCGCTCTACCTTAAAACCTCGCGGTTTTTGACAAAGGGGATTCATGCATCTAATTCGCACGCAGGCGGCATGTTTATTTTTATTTCCACAAATATTTCCAATTCATTTCTATCACCAATGGGTATTTTTTAACCACAACCAAACAATATCAACCACAAACAATTATTCAACCATTCGTATTTTTCATCCAATGTTTCACAACAATAAATATCGTCCATGGTTTGTGGACGAGGGGAGTATATATATATATATATATATATATATATATATATATATATATATATATTATAATTGCTATATTTCACTTGCATTTCAACACATATATCAATTATTCTATGCATGTATAATTCATACTTCGCTCATATAGCTTACACCACGCATGTACATGAGGTATACAACACGTGTGTAATTTATATTTCGCTAATATAATTTATACACGACATTTTCCATTCAAATTCTATTAATTTAGATTTCTCACATTGGTTTGTTGCTTCGCTAAAAATAGATACGATGTCAGAAAAATCCGCGGCTTCTTCTATTGGGTAGAGAGCTTCCTTGCGGTCCCGATGTTTCCTGTCTCATCGAATTTCGTTAACACATCAAAAAGATATGATTTTTCAAAGTGTAAACATCAAAAAAAAACTCACCATTCACGATGGTTCAAAACTAGGTTTACGGTTTTCGCGAGAATCGAGGCACGAGGGGATGATCGGCGGGTTAGACGTGGAAGATGGAAGAGAGGGCTATCTGTCGGTGGTGGTTTGGTGGCGTTCGGTGGTCGGGATCGTCGGCGGCGGCGCTGGGAAGGTCGGGGCTTTCTCGCCTCGATTCAGGCGGCACAGGCGACGAGGGGCGGAGGAGGTTGGTCGGATTTGAAGAGGGGGCGAAGGCGCGTCGAACGGCGGTGGTGGCTGGAAGCGGCGGTGACGGAGGAGAGAAGGTCTTGAACGGGTTTCGCCGTTGATTTTGGGGTTTTTTTTTGTTTTTTTTAAATTAATGAATGGAGAAATATGATTGGTCGATGGTTTTAATAAAATTTTAAATAGTGTTTTCTCAAACGAACTCCTTTTCAAACCCAAAGACTGTCGCCCCTAGCTAAATACCCCCATTCCGGACACAATGGGATATTTTTCGTAGCCCATTCGATTGTTACAGTCAGTTATTTTTCAAATTAAAGTATAAAACATTTAATTTTTAACTTTGAACGTACATTTCAATTTGCCAGGGCCACAAACTGATTCGAAAAATTCCAGAAAAATAAATCTAGCTATGTTTTGACGCTACGGTCCCAACAAAACTAGTTTCGTCGAATTCTGAGATCGTTTGAAAAATGGCCATTTTCTGGTCGATCCAATTTAACAGAAATTGACCAAACACAATTTCTTTTGCCATGCTCACATACTAGCTTCAAAAATTATGAAATTTGAAACCTGGCAATAGTTTGACATCCCGGACCCAACAAAAGTGGTTTCGTCGAATTCCGAAGTCGTTTGCAAAATATCAATTTTCCAGGGCTATATAATCTATATAGCGACCATTCTGAAAATTCATTCGGCCATAACTTTTGATTCCCGTTATGAAATTTCGATTTTTCGGATTCGTTAGAAAGGTATTGACTAACAGATTTAAATATTTTTGGTTTCACTAAAATCCGTTATATTTTCCACCCTGAACAGTCAGTCAAAGTTTGAATTCAAATTTTCAAACTGACTCACTATTACTAATTCACTATTTTATTGAAATATTCTATTTCAATTGTTCAAATTCCTTTGAAATGACCAATTTAAAAATTTTAAATTGGCTCGTATTTTCCGGGTTATTACAATTGATATCCATCAATATATAACCTCTAAGCTCGTACGTCTAGTAGAAGGGCGTTAAGCAAGAGAATAAATTCTCTGCCGCCAAACAGATATATATTTAACAGAGATCAATCAACACAGAATAAAATCCAATGTCAGACACACAATCCATTTATAAATTCGTTCTGGGTCAGAACGAAACCGGAGGCACTTTCCTCGCATATCCATCGATCTCCAAGTACGTCTGGACGACCACCAACTATTTCCCTCCTCTTGGGTGTACAACCCAATCAGGATCATCGGTAATTATCCAAACGATGTGAAGACTTCCGGTCTTCGACCACCGTCATCATCTTCGACTTATCGTCGAATCAGTTATTCAGAATGGGTATAAACCCGGCCTTTCCGAACAACCTGCGTATATAGTAAACAAATGTTACACAAACACAACATACGCCTCATTCCAATTCAGCAGCCACTAACCGTAAATCAGCAAGAGAACCATTTCCCAAATATTAACCCCGAAGGCCGAAACCAACATCAGATCAATACCTAGGAAACCATTCTTCTTAGCTAACCTACAGTTAGTTTCTAAATTTCACATTCTTAGGGAAAGGTTACCATTAATTTTATCAAAGACAAATTCTTTTAAATTTATTCTTTAATCTTCCTTTGGATGTCATTTCAAACCATGTTAAGGTTTTCCAAACTAGTCGGGATTAACGAACCACACCGAAGTAATTATTTATTTTATTTCTCAAACCCAACTTATTCATCCCATGAAGCAAAACTGGTAATACTCCATATCTAATACCACGGTGTTATCGGTAAAATTAATTACCATTTCACGTTCAAATCTAATTAAAGATTTAACTATCGCTTGGAGAAAAACTGGTGATACTCCATTCTCGCTCATTTTCCAAATTTGATAATTTAAATTATCAATTCACATTTCAATCTAATTGCAGATTCATTAAAACTCCCTATACTGGGTGAAAGAACTAATGTCATTTAAAACACAGTTCACAATACCCACAAATCAATTCTAATTCAATTCCAATCAAATATATTAGAAATTCTGATTATTTAAAACCCCTTTCAAATCCAATTTATTTATTTAAAAATAATTGGGTTTTAAATTTAGTTCAAAACTAGTTCATTTCGATAAAAATCTATTTTTATCTCTATAAATGTGGGATTTTTCATCCCAATTCTTCACAAATCATTTCTTATGATTTTACACAAATTATTGATATTTTTGATAATTTTATCTAGGCCCGTACACTCGATTTCCAACAACGGCCATCGAACTGCACTTGCAACGACCTTTTCCAAATTTGATTTGGAAGTATCTCCAAATCCAACCGTTAGATTTAAAATTTCTAGTATTCGTTAGAAAGCTCTTTTCGATACGAACCCAACGGTTCCAGTTTTAGGAGAATCAGACGGTCGGATCTCCCGTAATGTCCGTTCGAAGTTAATGGTCGAAATTCGGGAACTGCCGCGGCGCGGCGCGTTCTATTCAGGCCATTATATAATATATATAATATATATTTCATTGATTACTTTTTTAAAATGAATTTTATAAATCGTTTTAAATTCGTTTCAAAAACAATTTCAACTTCCATTTCAAATTCAAATCAAAATTGAATTTTTCCTTGTAAATTCGTTTTAAATTCATTTCAATTCAATTCAAATTTCAATTCAATTTGAATTCATTTTCGTTTCAATTCAATTCATTTCAATTCGAATTCGTTTTCTTTTCAATTCAATTCATTTCAATTCGAATTCATTTTCTTTTCAATTCAATTCAATTCGAATTTGTTTTCTTTTCAATTCAATTCATTTCAATTCGAATTCGTTTTCTTTTCAATTCAATTCATTTCAATTCGAATTCGTTTTCTTTTCAATTATTCTTTATAAAACGAATATAATCGATATAAATATCGTTCGCGTCAAAATAGCGCATCTCTAATCAACACGGCTTTATATCTTTCAATAACTTCGTTATTCTATTCAACGATGAATCTATATTTCTTTCAATACATGACTCTATATTTTTGTCAACACATGACTAATCTCAACGAATGAGTACTGTCCACGTGTGACTATTTTTGTTATTTAATATATTTTATAAAAATTATGGTATCTATCGTTTGATTTCAAATCAGACTCCAACCGTAAATTAGTAAGAGAACGATTCCCTGAATATTAACCCCGAAGGCTGAAACCAACATCAGATCAACATCCAGGAGACCACTCATCTTATCTATTTTCCAGTTAGTTTCTAATTTTATATATGATAAAGATGAAAATTTTATTGTAAAAATATTTCTTTCAACACATGACTAATCTCAACGGATGAGTACTGTCAACACATGAACCTTTATTTTATAATATTCTTTATTTTCCCAATTGGAATGAGGCCCAATCAATTACCATATAAAGTTAATTATATGGATTCCATACAACACATGTATATAATAGCAACGATAAATAATCAACCATCATCCAAAGTGCACTACACTGTATAAGCATCAAATATAGATATCTAACGCTCATAACAGCCTGTCGATCCATCGATCGACATACAACTAATTATTGGGATTAGTATATGTCATATATTATCCCAATACCCGTGTGGGGTTTCAAATCAACAAACACAGATTTTATTTGTGAAGTTGGGCGATGTGTAAAATTTATCGTCCCAATCAATGTCCTTCAAATAGGTGTACATAAACAAACCGTTCGGTTTGTAAATGAATATTTATTTTATTCACATTCTCGTTAAAAATTATATTTTTAACGACCAAATTATTTTATTCAACCTATGAATATTCTATTCGGTTCATTTATTAAATAAAATGATATCTTTATTTTTCTAACTTATTTTAGAAAATTTCGACGGCATAACGGCACGATACTAGAAACGGGACAAGGCCTAGAATTATCCCCAGTCTAATAATGGCCCACGCCATACACATATCAATCAATTCCATTTCACCAAACAATCAAATTCAAATCAAATAATCTAACCAACTACACAACCAAACAAACAAGTCCATGGTCTGTGGACGATGGTGTCGGGTGCTACTAAACACCGTCTGCATCCTAGTATATATATAACTAGAAAAAGAAATTTAGAGTGAGAAGTTCTCACCAAAGCTATCCCAACTCCACGACACTTCAAATGTAGAAGTCTTTGCCGTTCTCGCCTTTCGTCACCTTCGTTACCCGTAGCCACTACATATATAAAAATCACATTTTTATATTGTTGCTATGTATATTAAAATCATATTTTTACACCGCTACAATATAGATAAAAATTCTATTTTTATAACGGTGTTCGTATAATAAAGGTTATATTTTTATCATGCTATTCTCTATATAAAGATTTCGCCTTTCAAATATAAAGATTTCGCCTTTCAAATATAAAGATTTCGCCTTTTCAAAAATAAATAAAAATCATATTTTTCTTCATCCTATATTATAAAAATTATATTTTTAACTTTTACGTTATATAAAAATCACGCCTTTCATTATATCAAAATATCGTCTTTCATAGATTAAAAATCACTTCTTTACATTTATAAAAATTATGTTTTTACATTAAATCTCCTTTTACACTTCATATATAAAAATCGAATTTTTATTCTAATGATATCCATATAAAGATCACATCTTTACATAAGGAAAACTCACATCTTTCTTCCTCTATTCATACAAATAAAAATCATAGTTTTATACTTCAAAAGATCTAATCTTTATCCTCGCTATTTTATCATTTCAAATCAATGTATTTTATATTTTCAAATCAAAGTGTTTTCATATTTTTACTATCACCACTATATAAAAATCATATTTTTAATGTCTCTTCTATGTAAAAATTATATTTTTAATCTTTACATCATTTAAAAATTATATTTTTATTTCGCTACTTTTTAAATAAAATAAAAATCACCTTTTTATTATTCAGTCTTATATATAGAGATCAAATTTTTAAAAACAAAATCATGTTCTTTCTATAATTAAATATCATATTTTTATTTCCAAACAAAAATGATAATTTATTAACTTAAGTACCTTGATTGTAGTTAATTCCTTCGTTAGGTTTTTAAACCCATCTTTCATGTTCTGAAATGGAAACCAGCGGCTTCAGCAAGCTCAAACTCAGCAACCAATCGGAGGAGAGAGAACATCAGGAGGCGGGGAAGGCTCGATTTCGCCGGCGGTGGCTCAAAGGGGGAGGAAGCGGCGGTTTTGGCTGGGGGGTGTTTCACGGTGGGTTCGGATTTAACGCGCAGAGGAGGGGAGGAGTAAGGGGAGGGCGAGACGCGAGAAGGGGGGCTGGCCAGCGGCGGCGGCGCCAGGCGAGGGCAGGCGGATGCGATGAACGGCGGGGTTTTGTTTTTTTTTCCTTTTTTTTCATTCGATTGAAAAGTAAACGGGGGGGGGGCTGAGAGAGTAAGTGAGAGAGATAGGAGAGGTTTTTTTAATTTAATTTCAAAAAGGTACTTTTTATTTCGACCTCGAAATGGGACCCACCGCCTGTCGTCCCTAGCGTTTTATCCCCATTCCGAACACAATGGGATAGGTATCGTAAGCTGATTCGACCATTTCGATCAGTTTCCGTCAAAATCAACATATAACTCTATATATTGAATTTGAACGCGCATTTCAATTTACCGGGGCCACATACTAACTAGAAAAATTCCAGAAAAATATTTTCTAGCTTCGTATTGACGGTACGGTCCTAACAAAGCTAATGTCATCGAATTCTGAGACCGCTGGAAAAATGGCCATTTTCCAGTCGATTAAAATCAACAGAAATTGGTCAAACGCGTTTTCCTTTGCCACGCTCACATATTGATTCGAAAAATTACGAAAATTGGAATCTAGTAATAACTTGACATCACGGATCCAACAAAAGTGGTTTCATCGAAATCCGAGGTCGTTTGCAAAATTTCCATTTTTAAGGGCCAGAATTCCATTGCGACTATTCTGAATTTTTATCTGGACATAACTTTTAATTCCCGCTATGAAATTTTGATTTTTCGGATTCGTTGGAAAGATATTCTCAATTAGATTCTATTATTTTTGGTTTCGCTAAATTCCGGTTTATTTTGAATCCTGTACATCCAATTGAAGTTTGAAATCGAATTATCGAACTACCGCGCCATTTTAAATTCCTTTTTTTATAATTATAAATAATTATTTATATTCTAACGACGATGTATATAAATATATTGGTTTGAATTCTTTTCAAATAAATTTCCGTCGATATTATTTAAAATAATCTATTTTAAATGTTCAAACTTCGCTAAATTTGCCAAAATAAAATTTTTAAATTGGCTCGCATTTCCGGGTTGTTACAATCTCCCCCACTTAAAACTTTTCGTCCCCGAAAAGGAACGAAGCCGAAAGTTGTTTAACAAATCAACTCAACTTCCATTCTTTTGATTATGGCTTAAGTTCTTCAACTTTTCAGTTTCTAAGAACTTTTCAAAATTTTCAAAAATTTGGCTAACACCCTAAATTTTCGAAAAATTTCGCCATAACCTCCCCTGCAACGGGAGCACCGGGAAAATCCCGAAATTGCCATACAGGCCTTCTGATCTCAAAAATAAAAATAAAAAGCCAAGCGGCTAGCCAATCGGCTCATAAAATCATCATCACCCAAACAAAACAGTAAATTATGGTAAACATGTACCTATTTGTCGGGCAAACAATTTTTTTTCCTGCTCTAGCCTCCTTGCTATGACCTGTTCAATGTAAGTACATGTATATGCAAGCAAATGCGACAAATTTTCAATACTGTTCAATATTTGATTCTATTAGGCGTAATGGTTCAAAATTATCAAACAAATAAACAAACAACACAAACATCAATCAATTAGTGAATTAACGTTTCAAATTCATAATTTTGATACATCTACAGAAAATCATGTTTTTATGCCAAATCACAACAATGTATTCTAACTATATTTTTGTTGTCACAGCAGTCTAATGGAAATATATAGATGTCACACCTTCGAAACACGAAAATAAATACTGATGATGCACGTGCTATCATCAGTACCATCCATCTCCGGGCGACTAGAGTGTGATTCTATATCTATCCAGTACATTAAAATTTCGAATATACGTTCATGACGCGTATATGCAAAATCTTTATATACTCGATTGTCCAAATTCAAAATAAATAAATATTCAAATACGTATAAACTGGTTTAAATTTTCAAAACATTATTGTTTTATTTTAAAAATATACTCTTCACACTCGTTCTAGGATACTACTGATCCTATCTCTAACGAGTCATTCTAATTGGATATTACTAATCCAATATCTGATGAATTCTTTCGTTCGGTTCTAATGTGTCTTGTTCTCGATCTCTATAAACCAAAGCTGTGATACCAACTGTAAGGACCCGTAACTTCCCCGTGAAGGAAAGAGCGGATACTTTGAGAACAACACACAAAAGAACGCAGACGGAAGAACATTTCATTGTTATTACAACAATTCCATCAGATACAAGAATATACAGAGTATAAATGAATACTATACATTCGATAAATATCAGATATTACAATAAATTACATTGCAGTGGAAAAACAATAGAAAACACAACTGAAAGTAATGCGCGGATACAGAGCTTTCCGAGCATCGTTCCAGCTGTAAATCAGGATCTTGTGAATATAAATCTGCAAAACCAAAACTACTAGCTGCCCGTGTCGAAAATAAGGGCACCCCGAGTTCATGTTAAAACAATAAACTCCAGGTCAGTCATGTGACTGGTGTGAGAACTAAAAATAGTTATTTAAAACTTTTACTTTAAAAGAGAGTAATTCAAGGGACCACGCCGTATAACACAGAATGGGTTTCCTCCCCAGAATACCAGTGCATAGAATAAACAGTGCAATGCTTTTTCGAAGAATGAAGCTATTATAAGACCCGGGTCCCATCACACAATGCAACGCAAGCCGGAGGATAGGGTTTTTACCTTATAATAGCCAAGAATGCTTGATATGTTTAAAACAAATCATTTGATACTATTATAAGTGCATAGTGTATAAAACAACTTCAAATCATAAGTATCAATCATAGACGGCATAAGTGCCCCATCCCACTATGTCGCCATACTAGGCTCTACAAATAAAACCGAAATACACGTATTGGAAATTGGATTTCCGTCATGAGTCGAGGCAAGGGGCAAGCTCCTCTCTGATTCGAGACACTCTAGCAAATGTCTCAGGACTACACACTCTGGGCAGCCACTTGGATCGGTTGGGCCGGTCCTCTCTTACGTTTGAGGATTGGCAATTCCTGAACACACGTTTCCCGGTCCTATCAGACCTAATATCGAGGCGCCTCATTCCAACAACCACAAAGGTGAAAAAGTATATAAACGTCAGCCAGTTTAAGCACTAACACCACCCATAGCTAGAAAGAAACGTCGTGTTCTCCCAACGGTCCGTATCCCGTTTTTGACTCATACCGAGGTGCGAGGCTCGCGAATTCACGCTATACACAAAGCTACGCCACGTAGACCGTGCTTTGATCATCAACCACAAGACTTTGCTTTTCAATAGAAGCCTTGATCCATGCAACTCAGCATGCCACACAGGCAATTCATGCCATGCAATTAATATCCATCAATATATAACCTCTAAGCTCGTACGTCTCATAGAATGGCGTTAAGCAAGAGAATAAATTCTCTGCCGCCAAACAGATATATATTTAATAGAGATCAATCAACACAGAATAAAATCCAATGTCAGACACACAATCCATTTATAAATTCGTTCTGGGTCTGAACGAAACCGGAGGCACTTTCCTCGCATATCCATCGATCTCCAAATACGTCTGCACGACCACCAACTATTTCCCTCCTCTTGGGTGTACTGCCCAATCAGGATCATCAGTAATTATCCAAACGATGTGAAGACTTCCGGTCTTCGACCACTGTCATCATCTTCGACTTATCGTCGAATCGGTTATTCAGAATGGGTATAAACCCGGCCTTCCGAACAACCCGCGTATATAGTAAACAAATGTTACACAAACACAACATACGCCTCATTCCAATTCAGCAGCCACTAACCGTAAATCAGCAAGAGAACCATTTCCCAAATATTAACCCCGAAGGCCGAAACCAACATCAGATCAATACCTAGGAAACCATTCTTCTTAGCTAACCTACAGTTAGTTTCTAAATTTCACATTCTTAGGGAAAGGTTCCCATTAATTTCATCAAAGATAAATTCTTTTAAATTTATTCTTTAATCTTCCTTTGGATGTCATTTCAAACCATGTTAAGGTTTTCCAAACTAGTCGGGATTAACGAACCACACCGAAGTAATTATTTATTTTATTTCTCAATCCCAACCTATTCATCCCATGAAGCAAAAATGGTAATACTCCATATCTAATACCACGGTGTTATCGGTAAAATTAATTACCATTTCACGTTCAAATCTAATTAAAGATTTAACTATCGCTTGGAGCAAAACTGGTGATACTCCATTCTCGCTCATTTTCCAAATTTTATAATTTAAATTATCAATTCACATTTCAATCTAATTGCAGATTCATTAAAACTCCCTTTACTGGGTTAAAGAACTAATGTCATTTAAAACACAGTTCACGATACCCACAAATCAATTCTAATTCAATTCCAATCAAATATATTAGAAATTATGATTATTTGAAACCCCTTTCAAATCCAATTTATTTATTTAAAAATAATTGGATTTTAAATTTAGTTCAAAACTAGTTCATTTCGATAAAAATCTATTTTTATCTCTACAAATGTGGGATTTTTCATCCCAGTTCTTCACAAATCATTTCTTATGATATTACACTAATTATTGATATTTTTGATAATTTTATCAAGGCCCGTACAGTCGATTTCCAACAACGGCCATCGAACTGCACTTACATCGACCTTTTCCAAATTTGATTTGGACGTATCTCCAAATCCAACCGTTAGATTTAAAATTTCTAATATTCGTTAGAAAGCTCTTTTCGATACGAACCCAACGGTTCCAGTTTTAGGAGAATCCGACGGTCGGATCTCCCATAATGTCCGTTCGAAGTTAATGGACGAAATTCGCGAACTACCGCGGCGCGGCGCGTTCTATTTAGGCCATTATATTATATATATTATATATATAATATATATTTCATTGATTACCTTTTTAAAACGAATTTTATAAATCGTTTTAAATTCGTTTCAAAAACAATTTCAACTTCCATTTCAAATTCAAATCAAAATTGAATTTTTCCTTATAAATTCGTTTTAAATTCATTTCAATTCAAATTTCAATTCAATTTGAATTCATTTTCGTTTCAATCCAATTCATTTCAATTCGAATTCGTTTTCTTTTCAATTCAATTCATTTCAATTCGAATTCGTTTTCTTTTCAATTCAATTCGAATTCGTTTTCTTTTCAATTCAATTCATTTCAATTTGAATTCGTTTTCTTTTCAATTCGAATTCGTTTTCTTTTCAATTATTCATTATAAAACGAATATAATCGATATAAATATCGTTCGCGTCAAAATAGCGCATCTCTAATCAACACGGCTTTATATCTTTCAATAACTTCGTTATTCTATTCAACGATGAATCTATATTTCTTTCAATACATGACTCTATATTTTTGTCAACACATGACTAATCTCAACGAATGAGTACTGTCCACGTGTGACTATTTTTGTTATTTAATATATTTTATAAAAATTATGGTATCTATCGTTTGATTTCAAATCAGACTCCAACCGTAAATTAGTAAGAGAACGATTCCATGAATATTAACCCCGAAGGCCGAAACCAACATCAGATCAACATCCAGGAGACCACTCATCTTATCTTTTTTCCAGTTAGTTTCTAATTTTATATATGATAAAGATGTAAATTTTATTGTTAAAATATTTCGTTCAACACATGACTAATCTCAACGGATGAGTACTGTCAACACATGAACCTTTATTTTATAATATTCTTTATTTTCCCAATTGGAATGAGGCCCAATTAATTACCATATAAAGTTAATTATATGGATTCCATAAAACACATGTATATAATAGCAACGATAAATAATCAACCATCATCCAAAGTGCACTACACTGTATAAGCATCAAATATAGATATCTAACGCTCATAACAGCCTGTCGATCCATCGATCGAGATACAACTAATTATAGGGATTAGTATATGTCATATATTATCCCAATACCCGTGTGGGGTTTCAAATCAACAAACACAGATTTTATTTGTGAAGTTGGGCGATGTGTAAAATTTATCGTCCCAATCAATGTCCTTCAAATAGGTGTACATAAACAAACCGTTCGGTTTGTAAATGAATATTTATTTTATTCACATTCTCGTTAAAAATTATATTTTTAACGACCAAATTATTTTATTCAACCCATGAATATTCTATTCGGTTCATTTATTAAATAAAATGATATCTTTATTTTTCTAACTTATTTTAGAAAATTTCGACGGCATAACGACACGATACTAGAAACGGGACAAGGCCTAGCCTTATCCCCAGTCTAATAATGGCCCACGCCATACACATATCAATCAAATCAATTTCATTTCACCAAAAAATCAAATTCAAATCAAACAATCTAACCAACTACACAACCAAACAAACAAGTCCATGGTATGTGGACGATGGTGTCGGGTGCTACTAAACACCGTCTGCATCCTAGTATATATATAACTAGAAAAAGAAATTTAGAGTGAGAAGTTCTCACCAAAGCTATCCCAACTCCACGACACTTCAAATGTAGAAGTCTTTGCCGTTCTCGCCTTTCGTCAACTTCGTTACCCGTAGCCACTACATATATAAAATCACATTTTTATATTGTTGCTATGTATATTAAAATCATATTTATACACCGCTACCATATAGATAAAAAATCTATTTTTATAACGGTGTTCATATAATAAAGATTATATTTATATCATGCTATTCTCTATATAAAGATTTCTCCTTTCAAATATAAAGATTTCGCCTTTCAAATATAAAGATTTCGCGTTCTCAAAAATAAATAAAAATCATAATTTTCTTCTTCCTATATTATAAAAATTATATTTTTAACTTTTACGTTATATAAAAATCACGCCTTTCATTATATCAAAATATCGTCTTTCATTGATTAAAAATCACTTCTTTACATTTATAAAAATTATATTTTTACATTAAATCTCCTTTTACACTTCATATATAAAAATCGAATTTTTATTCTAATGATATCCATATAAAGATCACATCTTTACATAAGGAAAAATCACATCTTTCTTCCTCTATTCATACAAATAAAAATCATAGTTTTATACTTCAAAAGATCTAATCTTTATCCCTGCTATTTTATCCTTTCAAATCAATGTATTTTATATTTTCAAATCAAAGTGTTTTCATACTTTTACTATCACCACTATATAAAAATCATATTTTTAATATCTCTTCTATATAAAAATTATATTTTTAATCTTTACATCATTTAAAAATTATATTTTTATTTCGCTACTTTTAAAATAAAATAAAAATCACCTTTTTATTATTCAGTCTTATATATAGAGATCAAATTTTTAAAAACAAAATCATGTTCTTTCTATAATTAAAAATCATATTTTTTTTCCAAACAAAAATGATAACTTTATTAACTTAAGTACCTCGATTGCAGTTAATTCCTTCGTCTGGTTTTTAAACCCATCTTTCGCGTTCAGAAATGGAAACCAGCGGCTTCAGCAAGCTCAAACTCAGCAACCAATCGGAGGAGAGAGAACATCAGGAGGTGGGGAAGGCTCGATTTCGCCGGCGGTGGCTCAAAGGGGGAGGAAGCGGCGGTTTTGGCTGGGGTGTGTTTCACGGTGGGTTCAGATTTAACGCGCAGAGGAGGGGAGGAGTAAGGGGAGGGCGAGACGCGAGAGGGGGGGCTGGCCAGCGGCGGCGGCGCCAGGCGAGGGCAGGCGGATGCGATGAACGGCGGGGTTTTTTTTCTCCTTTTGTTTTTTTTTTCATTCGATTGAAAAGTAAACGGGGGGTGGGGGGCCTGAGAGAATAAGTGAGAGAGATAGGAGAGATTTTTTTTTTAATTTAATTAATTTAAATTCAAAAAGGTACTTTTTATTTTGACCTCGAAACGGGACCCACCGCCTGTCGTCCCTTGCGTTTTACCCCCATTGCGAACACAATGAGATAGGTATCGTAAGCCGATTCGACCATTTCGATCAGTTTCCGTCAAAATCAACATATAACTCTATATATTGAATTTGAACGCGCATTTCAATTTACCGGGGTCACATACTAACTAGAAAAATTCTAGAAAAATATTTTCTAGCTTCGTATTGACGATACGGTCATAACAAAGCTAATTTCATCGAATTCTGAGACCGCTGGAAAAATGGCCATTTTCCAGTCGATTAAAATCAACTGAAATTGGTCAAACGCGTTTTCATTTGACACGCTCACATATTGATTCGAAAAATTACGAAAATTGGAATCTAGCAATAACTTGACATCACGGATCCAACAAAAGTGGTTTCGTCGAAATCCGAGGTCGTTTGCAAAATTTCCATTTTTATGGGCTAGAATTCCATAGCGACCATTCTGAATTTCTATCTGGACATAACTTTTGATCCCCACTATGAAATTTTGATTCTTCGGATTCGTTGGAAAGGTATTCTCAATTAGATTCTATTATTTTTGGTTTCGCTAAATTCCGGTTTATTTTGAATCCTGTACATCCAATTGAAGTTTGAAATCGAATTATCGAACTACCGCGCCATTTTCAATTCCTTTTTTTATAATTATAAATAATTATTTATATTCTAACGACGATGTATATAAATATATTGGTTTGAATTCTTTTCAAATAAATTTTCCGTCGATATTATTTAAAATAATCTATTTTAAATGTTCAAACTTCGCTAAATTTGCCAAAATAAAAATTTTAAATTGGCTCGCATTTCCGGGTTGTTACACTCCTCCTCCGCGCCAATCGCCGCCCCGCTCGGTCTCACAATCATCGCGGAAAACACCTCCAAACCGATCCACTTTGAGCCTCGATTTCTTGATCCACACACAACGATATACGATCAAACTACCATGGATATAAAGAGAAAACTCCCCTCTTTAATTTTCGCTTTAGATTCATGAATTAATTCGAAGTCGATTTGAAGATTTTCGCCCTTGTTTTCTGGAGCATTTTGGGCCATCGATTTCTGAGTGAGGCGGCTAGGGTTTTAGAGAGAGGGGGTATATTTATAATATATGTTTTATTATATTTAATTCATTTATTTTCAAAAATCCATGCTTACTGATTTGAATTCCAAATCAAACCCAACGACTATCGCCCCTAGCTAATTACCCCCATTACGGACACAATGGCATATGTTTCGTAACCCAATTTGGCTGTTATAATCAGTTTTTCTTTAAATTACAATATAAATCAATATATATTGAATTCAAACATACATTTTAATTTATCGGGGCCACGTAATGACTCCAAAAATTCCAGAAAAATAAATCTGGCCATGTTTTGACTATACGGTCCTAACAAATCTAATTTCGTCGAATTTGGAGACCATTTGAAAAACGGTCATTTTTCAGTCGATTAAATTCAAACTGAAATTGCCAAACGCGTTTAAATCCACCATGCTCACATATTGATTCCAAAAATTCTGAAAATTGGAATCTAGCAATTATTTGATATTCTGGATCCAACAAAAGTGGTTTCGTCGAAAACGGAGGTCGGTTGCAAAATGGTTATTTTTAAGGGTTATATTTCCATAGCGACTATTCTGAATTTTCTATTGGACATAACTTTTTATTCCCGCTATGAAATTTCAATATTTCAGATTCGCTGGAAAGATATTTTCAAACAGATTCTAATATTTCTAGTTTCACCAAAATCCGATTTATTTTGAATCCTGTACATTCATTTGAAATTTGAAATCGAATTTTCAAACTACCACGCCATTTTTAATTCCTTTTATAATTAAAATAATTATTTATATTCTAACTTCGATTTAAATAAATTTATACGTTCTAATTCTATTCAAAATAAATTTCTAGTCGTTATTATTTAAAATAAATCATTTTAAATATCCAAAATCCATTAAAATTGCCAAAATAAATTTTTTAGATTGGTTCTCATTTTCTGGGTTGTCACAATCTCCCCCACTTAAAATATTTTCGTCCTCGAAAAGGAACGGAGCTGAAAGTTGTTTTACTAATCAACTCAACTTTCATTCTTCAACTCTTCAGTTTCTAAGAATTTCTAATTTTTCAAAAATTTGGCTAACACCCTAAATTTTCAAAAAAAATCGCCATAACCTCCTTTGTACAGGGAGCACCGGGAAAATCCCCAAACCGCCACACAGGCCCTCTCATCTCAAAAAGAAAAAGAAAAAGCCAAGCGGCTAGCCAACCAGCTCATAAAATTATCCAAACTCAATAAATTAGTAAACATGTACATATTTGTCGGGCATACAATTTTATTCCTCTTCTTAGCTTCCCTGCTATGACCTATTCAATATATGCATGCACATCTTATGCAATTTCACATGATTTTCCATTTAGTTCAATATTTATTCACTTTAGTTAAATGGTTCAAAAAATTTAATTAATCAAACAACACAACCAGCAATCAATTAGTTGATAAATTTTCAAATTCATAACTTTGAGATATATACACAAAATCATGTTTTTGATGCGAATTCACAACAATAACCCTATCTAGTTTTGGTTCTCACACTAGTCGATTAGAAATATATAGATATCCCACTTTCAAAACTCGAACACAAACTACTGATGCTATATAGTCATTAACAGTTTCATCCCTGGGCGACTAGAGTGTGATTCTATATCTATCCAGTATATTAAAACTTCGAATACACATGGATCAGACGTATACACAAAATCTGTATATGCTAGATTGTCCAAAACAATTTAAAATAAATATAATCAAATACGTATCAAATGGTTTAAATTTTCAATACAGAATTGGTTTTTCTAATTTTTATTCTAAAACAACACTCTTCACACTCGTTCTAGGATACTACTGATGCTATCTCTAATGAGTCATTCTCATTGGATATTACTAATCCAATCTTTAATGAATTCTTTCGTTTGGTTCTAATGTGCCTTGTTCTCGAGCTTTGTAAACCAAAGCTCTGATACCAAAATATAACGACCTGAACTTCCCAGTGAAGGAAAGCCCGGATTGAATTGAGAACACGATAAATCAGAATGCAAATAGAAGAACATTTCATTGTTATTACAACAATTTACATCAGAGTACAAGAACATACAAAGTATGAACAAATATTATACATCAGAAAAATATCAGAGATTTACAAGTTACAATGCAGCGGAAAATAATACAAAACACAACTAAAAGGAATACATGGATACAGAGCTTTCCGAATTTCATTCCAGCTGTATGCTAGGATCTTGTAAATATAAATCTGCAAAGCCAAAACTACTAGCTGCCCGTGTGGAAAATAGGGGCACCCAGAGTTCAGGTTAAAACAATAAACTCCAGGTCAGTCATGTGACTGGTGTGAGAACTAAAACAGTTATTTAAAACTTTACTTTAAAATGAGATATATCAAGGGACCACGCCGTATAATACGGAACGGGTTTCCCCCTAAGAATACCAGTGCTATAACAAAATTGTGCAATACTTTTTGGAAAAGTGAAGCTATTATAAGACCCAAGTCAAATCACATAGTACAACGCAAGCCAAAGGGTAGGGTTTTGCCTTATAATAGCCAAACATGCTTGGTACGTTTAAAATAAACCATTTGATACTATCATAAGTGCATAGTGTATAAAACAACTTCAAATATAAATGTATCGATCCTACACGGCATGGATACCATATATCATGTCGCCAATACTTGTCTCTACAATCAAAACCAAAATGTCACGTATTGGAAGTTGGATTTCCATCTGTGAACCAAGGAAAGGGATCGTCCTTACCGCTCCGAGACAATCAAAACCCAGACACCAATCCTAGCTAGAAGGAAACACATGCCTTCCCTGAGGTCCTCTCCCATTTCTGGTTCACACTAGGTGTGAGGCTCGTGAATTAACGCTATATACAAAGCTATGCTATATTAAAGTCATGCTTTGATCATCAACCATAAGACTCTGCTTTTCAACAGAAGCCTTGATCCTTTGCATCTCAGCATGCAATATAGGCAATTCACTCTATGCAACTGATGTCTATCAATCACACAAAGTGAAATCTGATGTCAGACACACATCTATTTATAAGTTCATTTTGGGTCTGAACAAAACCGGAGGCACCTTATTCTTCGTCCCATATGTCCAATACAAGAGAGAGGTCCTCACATATCCGGTCGATCTCCAAGTACGTCTGGAATGATCACCACTTATTACCTTGTCTTGGGTGTACAGCCCAATCAAGACATCAGTAATCATCCAAATGATGTGAAGACCTCCGGTCTTCAACCATTGTCTTCATCCTCGACATATCGTCGAATCAGTTATTTAGAATGGGATAAACCCGGTCTTTCTGAATAACTCGCTTATATAATAAACAAGTGCTATAAAAACACAACATACGCCTCATTCCAATCTAGAATATTCCTTTATTCAAATATTCTTATACTTTGGGAAAGGAACCTATTAATTTTATCAAAGATAAATTCTTTAAATTTACTCTTTAATCTTCCTTTGGATATCAATTCAAACCAAATTGTGGTTTATCCAAACTAGTCGGGATTAGCGCTCCATACTGAAGTAATCATTTGTTTAATTTCCCAATCCCAACATATTCATCCCATGAAGAAAAACTGGTGATACTTCATATCTAACACCACGGTGTTATCGGTAAATTAAATTACCATTTCACGTTCAAATCTAATTAAGGATTTAACTATCTCCTAGTGTAAAACTGGCGGTACACCATTCTCGATCTTTTCTTGGATTTGATAATTTTAGTTATCAAATTCACCTTTCAATCTATTTAAAGATTCATTAAAACTCTAATTCAGTTTTAATTTCCAACAATCATTACTTAATGATTTTTCCCATTTCAGGAAATAAATCCTATCTTTAACTGGGTTAAAGAACTAATGTCATTTAACACAGTTCACGATAAACCCAAAATCACATTCCATAAATTATGGAATTTTCACGAAATAAACAAACCAATATATAATCGATATCAATTTCCGTTTCGACTAAAATTATAAATGGAATAACGGCAAAGCCTTTTAAATTCCATATATATTATCAGTCTTCCTCCATAGAAGTTCATTTCGATTATTATCAAATCGAATCCTATTCCATTCCAATTTAATTTATTAAACTGGAAAACTTTACTTGGGAAATTCCATTAAAACTCAGAATAAAGATTTATAAATTCCAAATCATATTTCACTGCAAATCAGGTTAAAGAACGAGTGTCGTTAAAACACAGTTCACAATAAACCCGATTTTCATTCCATTTCTATTTCAATTAAATGTTCATTAATTGGTAATTCTTCTTTAAATCTAAGTTAAAAGACTTATTCTTTTCACACAGGGTTTCAGAACAGTGTTAATGAAGATAACATTCCATCAGTCTCTAACTGTAAATTAGTAAGAGAACAATTCCCTAAGTATCAATCCCGAAGGCCAAAACCAACATCAGATCAATACCCAGGAAACTATTCAACGTAGATAACCTCCAGTTAGTTTCTAATTTCCTTAACTCCATTGGGTTTAAGAACAATGTTAGTGAGGACACCATTCACGAAAAACCCAAAATCCGACTTGATATTAAATACAAGGCTCTGAATAGAAAATATATCGGCTTAAATTCAATATCAAATTCTGAACTCAACAAACATCGTATTGGAATAACGATATATATATCTTCCAAATTCCTCCACAATGCCCTTTTAATCATGGTATCAAATATCGAAATATTCCAAAGATAATTTCGATTCTAATCCATTCCAATTCATATATTGGAAAATCTAGTTATTTTTAAAACCTTTTCTAATCCAATTTATTATATTTAAGAATTATTGGATTTCAAATCTTGTTAATAACTAGTTCATTTTGATAAAAATATATTTTTATCTTTACAAATATTGTAACACCCCGAATTTTCTGTTAACTGTAAATTAACAAATTTAAATATAATTAATTCTAGATGATAGAATTAAAGGAAACTGGTTATGCCGTTGCGTTCGTCTCGGAATTCTTCTTGAGATAGAGTCCGAGTTTGCGTGAATCGGACTCCGTATGAAGGAGTTATAACCTCCGGAAGTTCTAGAATTCAATTTAAAATTCAAACGGTTCAAAAATTCAGTTCAAATTTCTGGTTCAGACCCAAACTGGACTGGGTAGGAAAATTCCCGCCCAGGCACCAAGTCGACCTGGGTGACCAGGTCGACCATAGGGTCGACCATAGGGTCGACCTGGGGGTCGACCTAGGGGTCGACCTGCCCAGTCGACCTGGTTTGGCCCTGGCTGGCCTGGTCGGGTTCTGGTCGATTTTTGAGGCTTAGATGTGTCACTAGGGCTGACATGTCGCATTTTGGTTGGCTCCTCTCGAAGTGAATGGTCTAGATTCGTCTGTGATCATCGGATAGCTCAAATCAATCAAAAATTCTATAAATTTAACTCAACACCCTAACCTAAATTCGCATTAGAAATTAGAGACGGAGCCGCCATGCTGTCGGGAGAAAACTAGGAGGAGCCTCCACTTGTAGAAAAGCTTAGAGACGAGCCAAATTAAAGTTAAAACGATAATCTAATCAACGTTAATCTACCCAAAGGAAAGCAATTCAAATTCAGAAATCAGAAAATAAGACCGTCGTTTGTTGTAAGTATAGTGATACTTCCGATGTGAATAAAATTAAGACTTGATTCGATGTAAATTGGGAATGAAATTGCGTTATTGTATAACAACGATGTTGATTCATATGCGATGTAATGATTGTGGTATTGTAATGTTTGTGATATAATTGAGTTTATGTTGATCCTATTGTACATGTAGAATCACATGCAAGTTGTATAGTTCATGTTGTAATCGACACCTATATGTTTATGTGATTCTATAGGTTGTATGTGATTAAGATTTCATGTAAATATATGCTAGAACCTTTATGCCTAAGTTCGCATACATGCTAGTATGTTTGTCAGAAAGTTGCAAGTTAATTGGATCCATGCCAAGATCCACTTTAATACATGTTTCATGTTGTAATTAGATATATGATTAGATCTAGTTCACACCCTTGTCATAAAATTATTCATACTTATGAAAATGTCATATTCTTATCATATGCTAGTGATGTTCGATGTTATGCCGAGATCCAAAACATGTTTAGGCTTATGTTGTCTAAATCATATGCTAATTTATGTGGTACCTATTTTGTTAGATCCCTATTTCAAGGCAAGTTCACATGATAAGTTGAAACCAATGATTTAGTCTATGTTGCAAACTTACATATATGTATGTTGACTATTTTGCAAGTTCACACCTATGATGTTCATATTGACTATGCCAAAAATGCCAAGTTTACACGAGGTTCGATTGAGTTGTGATGTAAACCTGCCCGGACCCGCCCGGCTGTCCAGTAGTCACAACAATACCTATCCAATGTGGGTGGTTAAGCATGGAGCCCAATAAGGACCCGAGGTTAGACTGAGTTACGGTGTAAACCTGCCCGTAACCGACCGGCACATCCAGTAACCGTAACAATATCTGTCTAATGTGAGTGGTTGGTGCTTTAAAAAGCTAAGGACATAAAAGTCAGGATGGTAGGGTTAAGTTAACTAAAACACTTAACCAATTCAACATGTTAATTAAACTGATGGGTGGGGTTAGGTAAATACAGACACTTAACCACTTAACATGTTTGACTAGAAAACCCTAGTAACGGGGACCCATTTCAGCAGTAACCCAATTAGGTATCATGGTACCCTGAAACTAGGCGGGGGCACGATTACTGGGCTGATTGTAAGCATTCAAAAGCGACAGCAGTGGGTGCAATAGTGTGGGTTCTAATGGGGTGTGGGCGTGCACACACTTCAGAGCAGACAAATAGGGCATTGGGGGCACCAGCAGTATAACCTATGCATTCTAAGGATTGTGTCGGGTCGCCACCATCGGACTTGTTACACCCCATGGTGGGGCCAACATAGGTGTCTACAATATTTGGGGGCCGTAAGACAGATGATTATGCAAGTAGGAGCCGATCTTTAGAAAAAGGGGATCACTTCATCTCCTGCATGGGGTGCCAGTTAAGACAATACAAGTAGGTGCAGAGATATAGTGTGGGGTGCGATAGTATATTCGATTCAAACTGCTTTACCTTAGTTTATGATATTTTCCTATTTTCCGTTTATACTTATTGTAACGCTCCACGTCCATTAATGTCACTCACAAAGGGAATGCATTAACTTCCATGGAGGTTATAAGTGAATATAGAACAGAAAAATTACAACAAGGCAGATAATAAGTAGTACTTGGAAATCTAAAGCTTCATTTTATTGCAGCGGAAATTAAACATGTTTGTTACATCATAAAACCATAAATCAGAGTCAAGTACAATATCCATCTTCATAAACAAAATACATAATCCCATTACACAAATAGCCATTAAAGAAGATAACAAGCTGGACTTTACTTCAACGGTCCAAGCTTTCCAAGAGAGATAAAGCAATCCAATCAAACTCCACTAGAGCTGGGCCCGACCTGAGGACCTGGAGGGGGAAAAAGGATAGAAAAGGAGGGGGTCAGACATAAAGTCTGGCGAGTATGATAATTCTAACAATACTACTATCAAAATAACTAGACTAAGGCATAAGCTGGAAAACAAGTAAATGTCTATGAACTATTAGGTATGGAATGAGCTGATAAAGATAACGTTAAAGGCACACCTAATTTCTAACGAATGATTACTACACTGCACCGCACATTACTACACTGCACCGCACCAGTCACCGTAAAGGTTGCTCCCGCTTGCTTCACACAGAAACTATATAAATAGCCTTGCATACCCCTAACTGACTACATAGGTGCCGTCTGCCCCTATCTCCACTAGGTGTACCCCACTACCCACTTTCGATCGGCTCCCTACTCGTAGATACCCGTGCTGGCCCCACAGTGGGGTGTATCACTCCCCTAAAGTGGCAACCCGATACAACTTGAGAATGCATGGCTTATACCTACACGATGCAACAACGTCTTACCTACCAGCCCGGGTCCACACACGCATATAAAACCCGTTGGACTTGCGTTACCACCGCTACCCCGTTTTGGCCTCTTATAGTCAAGCCCAGCATGCATGTCCCGTCCTCGACTTGGGTCGAGCCCACAAAGATACGTTTGGGATACTGGTTGAAATGGCCCCCCACAAGCTACCCACCTAAGCTTGTCACCACTAGTATATCCCACTTAACCCTCTTAGTCATGTTCATTTACATGTGTGTTTGGTTAAGTCTTACTAATCGTATTTCACATGCCACTAAGGGCACCCACTAGATTCCTCATGCCACCCAAGGCACCTACTTAACCCCCATGTCCCACCTTACATGTTTATCTGGTTAAGTATTTCTTAATTCATTCAGGCCATAACCTCATAAAGACCTCTCACATTAGACTGGCATTTATGGCAGCTGGATTTGCCGGGCGGGTCCGGGCAGTCTTACACCATAAAAGAGTCTAACCTCGTGTCTTTACAACTGTTATGCTTTAGTTTAGGCCTAGGACCTCTCACATTGGGCTGACATTTGTGACCACTGGATTTGCCGGGCGGTTCCGGGCAGGTTTACGTCACAAACAAGTCCAACCTCGTGTCCTAAGCATTGATTATCACTTATAATCTTTTACCCCAGTTTTAATAATTCCCTATTCAAATTATTAATTAACTCCAATTTTAATGATGTCCATAATTGACTCAATTATGGCCATCCACTCATGGCATGCAAAATCATATCAATTGCACCCCAACTTCTTAATATTGAATCCTTAATATTACCCCTACCCCACGATATATGTTCGCTTATTCAACGCAGAATATACGTTAGACTCGAATAGTCTAACTCATAGCACAAAGATAACTTATCACAACATATAGACAAATAAAATAATCTAATCATAATAGGGGTGAAACTTGCATAAACTGCACATGTTAAGGATCTAAAGTGTCAACTTGTTAAATGTCACAATTTACATGATATGATCATAACCCAAATTCATGTGTAAACTTGCATATGGGGTTTTATGCAACATAATGATGGTGTGAACTAGCACATAGAATTCACATATGTCATAGCATAATTCTAGATGTCATAATTCTAGATCTAAATAGATGTCATGGCATATGTTCATAATCTTTACTAATCAATCTAACTTGCATACATGGTTTGTCATATAGATCAACATAGCCCAAACATTATGCTTTGATTAACATGAACAAATTAGCATAGATAACAACATCATGATTTTATAACATGTATGATTTACCACAACTTAGCATAGAAAATTACAACCTATACAATATCATCATAGCATGATTTACAACATATAGGATATCATCATCACATAGCATAGGATTTATAACATACATGATAGCATAAGGTTTACAACAACATATATGACAATCCACATCATTCACTTATAATCCATTCATGACTTAATCTAATTAGTTTAACAATAATCTTGTTAAGATCATCATACTCACAATTAGAAGAGAAAGAGAGTCTTGATTTGCTTTAGAGTTGAGTAGAATTAGGGTTTTGATAAGCTTTTCTTCCTTCTTAGTTGGCGGCGGCTAGACTGAGTTCCATGGCGGCGGTATGACGGTAGCTATTCTATTTTTCTTGTGAATTAGAGTGAGAGACTACCTAGGTATTTATAGAGTTTAGGGTTTGTTTAGACCGTCAGATCAATTAAGAACTAATCCCAGCCAACCAGATTAGGTCAAAACTGTAACACCCCGCCTCCGCTAGGGTCACTCGCAAAGGAATGCACTAGCTTTAGAGGGGCATTATTGGTAAACATGCACAGAAATATCACAAGACAGAACATATACAATAGCGGAAGTAAAATCAAACTTTCATAACATGAATAAATAAGGTCTAAAGCCTTTTACATCAGAGTACATCAAAACCTGTCTTGCAATAGTAAAGAAGCATAAAGACATTTTCATAAATTATTCCCCAAGTAAAAACAGTAAAGTAGCCATTAGCCAAGAAAAGTCCAAGCCATCCA
This sequence comes from Allium sativum, assembly GCA_030737875.1. Lineage (NCBI taxonomy): Eukaryota > Viridiplantae > Streptophyta > Magnoliopsida > Asparagales > Amaryllidaceae > Allium > Allium sativum. Next base: position 135,143,459 of record CM060915.1, read on the forward strand.
TGATGACCTTCAAGCAGAAGAAGTCCGAACTAAACAACAGTATTTCCTCCCTGTAACCTAGGGGGGAAACGGAAGAAAAGAGGCGAAACAAAACGGGTCAGTCAAAAAGACTGAGTAAGCCCTATCTACTATTAGCATAAAAACTAGCAAAGTTAATTGACATGAGAAACTGAGATGAACATAAGCATGATAACAAGATAGATAAGCTAAATCAAAATAACAGGATGAACTACTGAACTCAGATAAACTAAGGTGTCATGATAAATTACGATGTCAAGATAAAACAAGGTATCACATCGTTAGGTTTCTATCAAGTATAATATCCCCAAGATATCTGTCACGTATAACGCCCCGTGATATCTATCCTGTATTTTAGCTCTGCACCTACCGTACTAGTATCCCCACCGTGTCATGTGTTAACCAAGAATGACCCTCACTCAAAAGTCGTTTAATGGTCCATGTCAACCTAATATTTTGCATATATAGGTTACTCAACTTGTATGTTTTATTCCACGTAAATGTTCAGTCCCTTGCCGTAGACCATACGGGCTTTCCCATGAGATTCTATATTACTTTAACATAGTTCCATGATCCTTAAGATCGGTTTGGACTGTTACCCTAAACCTAGCTAGGGTCTTCCAACATGAATTATCGTTTGTACAACTAGGACTTATGCTACCTAGGGCTACTAGGGATTATGCTTACCTATTGCACGTTTTCGTATCTCGGTTTTGGTTCAACCACCCAGGGCCACTGGGGATTACGCTAACCGTCAACCGCGCCCTTTTTTCCACGCATTCATCGTGAATCGTTTTTCCATGACTGTATGCACATGTATCACATCGTGCCATCCGAGTCCTGTCATAGGGCAGACCAGGAAATACAGGACTCGGTCGGGAGCTTTAGATTTATCTGCCGATGCAGATGCTAAGGTCTGTTTTTCCTATACGTGGCTATGGTCCCACGAGACCACTCCCTCAACTAGCGAAAGACAAGACAGGATAAATCCTGTATGAGAACACAACACTGGCCAACCCACATCCGAGCCTTACCGCACCCATAATTAGATAGCAATTATGGTCTATTGGGTGTTCTCTGCCTTTCCGTACGTACACGCTTGACCAAAGATGGTAGGTAGCCTGACGAAAATGCTATCTAGGGTACGACCGTGTATCGTCGACTATCCCCTATCCATCCCCGTCTTTAGGTTGCTCGTATAGCAACCAAGGCATACTCTTGGTTCTTCTAACGCAGACCTTAACCTCTCATGAGCCTAGTATAATCACCTGGCAGCTCATAGAGGGATACCAAGAATACCCTCACGTTCCCCGTAGCCGCTGCTTCGTTACCCAGTTCGCTGGAGCCTTTATCCAAATCAGATACTTGCTCCTACTCGTATATTTAAACGATGACCTACCGTATCAGGTTACTCATCTATCTATGAACTGGTCTAAATTTCCTTGACTAAGAATCATTACTTAGTTATCCTTCAACTAAGGTTTACCACTTAGCCTTATTCCCGTTATCCTTGTTAACTACGGTTATCCACCTAATTCTCCGAATTAGGGTTTATATAATAGATTAAGTGTCACTTAAGTTCATGACTTAATCCCGTCTACAAATCATGTCAAAATTGGCTAAGTATCCAAGTCCAAGACTTAACCCTACAACCCATGCTCAAGTTGGTTAAGTATGTATTAACTTGACCCCATCAAATTACTGAGTCAAACTTGGTCAAGCGTATTCAAACGATTCGTGACTTAGCCTTATCATGTCTTCACGTTAGATTGGTTAAGTATAGGTTAACTTAACCTCAATAAATTCACGGGTTAGATTGGTTAAGTATAGGTCACTTAACCTCAATAAATTCACGGGTTAGATTGGTTAAGTATATGTCACTTAACCACATCAAATCATCATGTTAGATTAGTTAAGCGTTTAACTTAACCCCATTAAACTGCCAAGTGGGATTAATTAAGTCTAGGCTAACTTAACCCCATCCGATTTCCCTGTTTAGACTAGTTGAGTCTAATCTTAACCCCATCCATTAACTGTATCTTTCGGTTAAGTGTCATTAAGAAAACTTACTTAACGTTACCAAATTATCGTGTTGGATTGATTAAGTGTTGGTTAACTTAACCCCGTCCACTAGTCGTATAAAAATGGTTAAGTGTCATTAGGCAAATCAAGTCCCTTAACCTTCCCAACCTTGTCATGTTTTGTTAAGTACCATTAGCCTAATCAAAATTACTTAACCCATTTGTCCATGTCATATTTGGTTAAGAGTCATTAATCAAATTAACTTAACCCTATCATGTGGCATTAATTACTTAATGCACCTTCACCTCTCACATTAGACTTTGTTGTGGTTACTAGTTAAACCGGTCGGTTCCGGGTAGCTTTACACCACAACTTGGTCTAACCTCGGGTTCAAGCACAACATGACCAACTTCTCACATTGGGTCCTATTGTTTGCAACTACTAGTTAGGCCGGTCGGTTCCGGGTAGTTTTACGTTGCAAACTCAACCCAACCTCGAGTTGGCCACTTTCATGTTTAGTCTAGTGTCATGTTCATATTCAAGTTTTCAAGCAATTGGGTAGACCTAACTTAATAGGTAAATTCCCAAGCTTATGTTTTCAAGCATACTTACATGTCAACTTCCATGTTATGATTCAAGTCATGTTTTCAAGTTGTATTTTCATGTCATTAGAAATTACCCATAACATAACCCAACGCTTTTAAACTCGCATATACGTTCGCAACAACGTAATGGATTAAAAGAAGAGACTTGGCAAAGGCATGACAAAAATGGATATTAAGCCACAATTTAATCATGGTGGCAAATGAGGCACAAATGTGTTCATTAGCTTGCATGTTACATTCTTAAGCCTCAAAATCATGCATAAACCCAAACTTGGCACATAAACGAATCATGGTGACAAAAGACATGGAATGATGACTAGAAACTCGCATGTATCATCATATAAGGGTTATGACTTCATATACAAGTTGACATAAAGATTATGAAGGTTCTCATGTTGCATAATGCAACATTTCAACATAAAGGTTGTAGCTTTTAGCTCATAAGATCAAGATAATGACTTCATAAGCTTGCATGACATGATAGCATGTATCATTCTCAATGATCAAACCCAAACTTGCAACATGAACATTTAACTTCATAGTTAATATCTAAGAGTAGGGAAAGGGCTTACATTGTTATGAAGGCACAAATCGAAATGCAAAACAAAGATTGTGATGAAGCCTATGCATGCCATCACCCAAAAACCCAAAGATGAACACTCCAAATCAATAAAAAACCCATCTTTATGAACAAAGATCAAAGCTTTAGCCTTGAGATCAACTTGAGAAGCTCTCATACTAACATAGGGACTCTCTAATACTCTCATGATCATGAAACCTCTCATATAAATGAAGTGGAGGCTAGGATAGTTGAGTGGAGGCCATGAGAGTAGCAATTTTGCCATAGTTTAGTTGCATGAATGAATAATGAGGGTTTAGGATAGGTTAGGGTCTTATTTATAGATTAGGCAAGTGTTTTAGGCCATTGGATTAAACCTAGATTCAATCCAAGCCATCAAAGCATGTCTTGGGGAAGAAGTCAAGTGTAGGAACCATCTAGGGCCTTTAGATTAAAGATGAACCATGAGAACCATCCAAATGCAAAATCTGCATTTGAGCGAATCGGCCCATGGGTTGACAGCTAAACACCCTGGATTAACCCCTAGTCGACCCAGCGAGCTCGGGTCGACCTCAAAAATCGGCCGGTTCGGTTATTCCCCTCTCCCAATTCGCTGTTTTGAACATTTTTGCATATTTATTTATTAAATTTTCAATTATATATATATATCAATATATATATATTTCTCTGCGCAACCCATTTCACTTAATTAAGTATACTTTAATTTGGGAATTTTTCGTGAAACTTCGCGAGGCCATATCTTGGTCATACGGACTCCGATTTTCGAAAACTCGGACTCTATTTCGCGTATTTTTCCGAGACGAACGCAATGGCATAGCCCGTTTCCCTTGATTCAGATTTTACAGTTTAATTCTGCCTCCATTTATGTTATAATAGGTTATTGAAAATACGGGTTGTTACATTCTCCCCACCTTTTAGGATTTCGTCCCCGAAATCTCCAAGTTAGGAAGAACATATCCTACCATCCATCATCCATCTACTCAAAACATCATACACAAGCAACCATTGTCCTTAGATGATTTCTAATGCTGTATGAATATATGCAAAACGTGTGTGTACATGTTCCTTAGCTAATGCTAATGATCAGGCCTGAATAATCTTTCTAATGCAAAAATATGTATAGTGCCATGAATCCAACATGTATGCAAATAGTCCTAGTCATATAGATACTATATGCGTGCACAATCATTCATTCATATGCAACAACCGCATGATAATACATTCGATTTCATCCATAAACAAGTATAAATACTCGTGCATATGCAATATGAAGTGTGACCGAGTCGAGCTAGTATCTAATGTGTATTCGCGCATCCACGAGCAACCACTTGCAACCACTTGCAACCATATCAATCATAACATGTTTCAAATACATGTTTACATCCATAGGGTTCTACCTAGGATTCCCTGAAACAGGGTCGAGAAGATAAACAAGACAAACTCCTTACGGGGTTTGTAACAGAAAATAGGACCGAGGGGATGTCCACAAAAGATAGCCTACAAGCAAGCTCTACAGGAAAACAGGGATCAAGGATATACTCCCAAAAAGAGATATCATGCGCGTATCTAGTCTTTGACCATCAAAGTCGTCTTTTAACTTCGCGATTTTGTAGCTTCTTAATCCTATTTCCATAACATGAGCTGGAACTCATTTCTTCGTCGCCTCTCGTTCCACTTGCACTTATCCTTTTCCTAGAATACTTGACGCAAACATGACTGCGTACTCATGATCTCATGCAAGCTTTCCAAAATTCACTAGTGAATCTTGGATCTCGTTTATATACTATAAGGCATTCCATGTAGAAGAACTTTCTCTTGAAAGTAAACAGATGTCAATCAGGTTATCATGCGCACTTACTAGGGTGATCTCTATAACCCATGCATAACTGAAGTAAACCATCCGTCTTATTGGCGAACGCCACTCGATCGGGCTTCAAATTTCCAATAAAGGCATCAAGGGATTCTAAGTAACTAGTCATGACAGAACCTCAAAAAGGTTACCCGATACTTCGAGGGCATTACCAAGGCTAGTCAAAAGGTCTAACTACCCTCCTATCAAAACCGAGAGTGGCACCCCCTACTGGATAACCACTTCATCCCTAGAATCCATACATAGCTTATAAACATAAGCATTATTTCCAAACTCAACACTTGGCATAGACATTCCCAAATCCAAACAAGTCATGTATAAATGGACTGATTCTCCAATAGGACTTTGAGACAAAAATGGGATTCTCTATTACGCTAGTACTTAAGGTGCAGAGACTCAACTATCGAAGCAGACTTAAATGATACGAACAACGAAGTCCTAACGGGATGATAGAGAAGAAAAGATAAACCTTTAACAAGATCGTTACCCTCCTTCCGAGGTACTCTAGAAATGAGAGCATACTACTGCCCTCCCGATGATCTTGTCCTTGTCCCATAATACTTAACTATCCGCCCCGTTTTACCATGCCAAAGGTACTCTCTCGTCATGGGTTTCATTGTTCATCTTTCTCCCTCCTTTGAGGACTAAGCCATACCAACAAGTTGCTCATCCTTAAGCTCGTATCCTTTATCCTTCTTTCTCACGATCCTTTCTTATAACGCGGCCACTGGTCTCTCGAGAACCACCTCCATCGTATGGAAAGCACTTTCGTAGGTAGAAAAGACTAGTCGTAGTTAAAACTACTGTGACTACAGATGGAGGAAAGAAAGGAAAAGAGACTCAATTAAGGAAACAAGGATAGTGCTAATGGCCTTTGGGGAATAGCCTTTTTCTTTTAAAAGAAAATTTTCTTGAAAAATGCTTCTTTGTAAACGGCTTTTTTTTTCCAAATAGTTTTCAGAAGGTCTTTTAAAAACTTTTGCCCAGTCTGGTAACCTTCTGCTCTGATACCACGTGTAACACCCCGCCTCCGCTAGGGTCACTCGCAAAGGAATGCACTAGCTTTAGAGGGTCATTATTGGTAAACATGCACAGAAATATCACAAGACAGAACATATACAATAGCGGAAGTAAAATCAAACTTTCATAACATGAATAAATAAGGTCTAAAGCCTTTTACATCAGAGTACATCAAAACCTGTCTTGCAATAGTAAAGAAGCATAAAGACATTTTCATAAATTATTCCCCAAGTAAAAACAGTAAAGTAGCCATTAGCCAAGAAAAGTCCAAGCCATCCATGATGACCTTCAAGCAGAAGAAGTCCGAACTAAACAACAGTATTTCCTCCCTGTAACCTGGGGGGGAAACGGAAGAAAAGAGGCGAAACAAAACGGGTCAGTCAAAAAGACTGAGTAAGCCCTATCTACTATTAGCATAAAAACTAGTAAAGTTAACTGACATGAGAAACTGAGATGAACATAAGCATGATAACAAGATAGATAAGCTAAATCAAAATAACAGGATGAACTACTGAACTCAGATAAACTAAGGTGTCATGATAAATTACGATGTCAAGATAAAACAAGGTATCACATCGTCAGGTTTCTATCAAGTATAATATCCCCAAGATATCTGTCACGTATAACGCCCCGTGATATCTATCCTGTATTTTAGCTCTGCACCTACCGTACTAGTATCCCCACCGTGTCATGTGTTAACCAAGAATGACCCCCACTCAAAAGTCGTTTAATGGTCCATGTCAACCTAATATTTTGCATATATAGGTTACTCAACTTGTATGTTTTATTCCACGTAAATGTTCAGTCCCTTGCCGTAGACCATACGGGCTTTCCCATGAGATTCTATATTACTTTAACATAGTTCCATGATCCTTAAGATCGGTTTGGACTGTTACCCTAAACCTAGCTAGGGTCTTCCAACATGAATTATCGTTTGTACAACTAGGACTTATGCTACCTAGGGCTACTAGGGATTATGCTTACCTATTGCACGTTTTCGTATCTCGGTTTTGGTTCAACCACCCAGGGCCACTGGGGATTACGCTAACCGTCAACCGCGCCCTTTTTCCCACGCATTCATCGTGAATCGTTTTTCCATGACTGTATGCACATGTATCACATCGTGCCATCCGAGTCCTGTCATAGGGCAGACCAGGAAATACAGGACTCGGTCGGGAGCTTTAGATTTATCTGCCGATGCAGATGCTAAGGTCTGTTTTTCCTATACGTGGCTATGGTCCCACGAGACCACTCCCTCAACTAGCGAAAGACAAGACAGGATAAATCCTGTATGAGAACACAACACTGGCCAACCCACATCCGAGCCTTACCGCACCCATAATTAGATAGCAATTATGGTCTATTGGGTGTTCTCTGCCTTTCCGTACGTACACGCTTGACCAAAGATGGTAGGTAGCCTGACGAAAATGCTATCTAGGGTACGACCGTGTATCGTCGACTATCCCCTATCCATCCCCGTCTTTAGGTTGCTCGTATAGCAACCAAGGCATACTCTTGGTTCTTCTAACGCAGACCTTAACCTCTCATGAGCCTAGTATAATCACCTGGCAGCTCATAGAGGGATACCAAGAATACCCTCACGTTCCCCGAAGCCGCTGCTTCGTTACCCAGTTCGCTGGAGCCTTTATCCAAATCAGATACTTGCTCCTACTCGTATATTTAAACGATGACCTACCGTATCAGGTTACTCATCTATCTATGAACTGGTCTAAATTTCCTTGACTAAGAATCATTACTTAGTTATCCTTCAACTAAGGTTTACCACTTAGCCTTATTCCCGTTATCCTTGTTAACTACGGTTATCCACCTAATTCTCCGAATTAGGGTTTATATAATAGATTAAGTGTCACTTAAGTTCATGACTTAATCCCGTCTACAAATCATGTCAAAATTGGCTAAGTATCCAAGTCCAAGACTTAACCCTACAACCCATGCTCAAGTTGGTTAAGTATGTATTAACTTGACCCCATCAAATTACTGAGTCAAACTTGGTCAAGCGTATTCAAACGATTCGTGACTTAGCCTTATCATGTCTTCACGTTAGATTGGTTAAGTATAGGTTAACTTAACCTCAATAAATTCACGGGTTAGATTGGTTAAGTATAGGTCACTTAACCTCAATAAATTCACGGGTTAGATTGGTTAAGTATAGGTCACTTAACCACATCAAATCATCATGTTAGATTAGTTAAGCGTTTAACTTAACCCCATTAAACTGCCAAGTGGGATTAATTAAGTCTAGGCTAACTTAACCCCATCCGATTTCCCTGTTTAGACTAGTTGAGTCTAATCTTAACCCCATCCATTAACTGTATCTTTCGGTTAAGTGTCATTAAGAAAACTTACTTAACCTTACCAAATTATCGTGTTGGATTGATTAAGTGTTGGTTAACTTAACCCCGTCCACTAGTCGTATAAAAATGGTTAAGTGTCATTAGGCAAATCAAGTCCCTTAACCTTCCCAACCTTGTCATGTTTTGTTAAGTACCATTAGCCTAATCAAAAATACTTAACCCATTTGTCCATGTCATATTTGGTTAAGAGTCATTAATCAAATTAACTTAACCCTATCATGTGGCATTAATTACTTAATGCACCTTCACCTCTCACATTAGACTTTGTTGTGGTTACTAGTTAAGCCGGTCGGTTCCGGGTAGCTTTACACCACAACTTGGTCTAACCTCGGGTTCAAGCACAACATGACCAACTTCTCACATTGGGTCCTATTGTTTGCAACTACTAGTTAGGCCGGTCGGTTCCAGGTAGTTTTACGTTGCAAACTCAACCCAACCTCGAGTTGGCCACTTTCATGTTTAGTCTAGTGTCATGTTCATATTCAAGTTTTCAAGCAATTGGGTAGACCTAACTTAATAGGTAAATTCCCAAGCTTATGTTTTCAAGCATACTTACATGTCAACTTCCATGTTATGATTCAAGTCATGTTTTCAAGTTGTATTTTCATGTCATTAGAAATTACCCATAACATAACCCAATGCTTTTAAACTCGCATATACGTTCGCAACAACGTAAAGGATTAAAAGAAGAGACTTGGCAAAGGCATGACAAAAATGGATATTAAGCCACAAGTTAATCATGGTGGCAAATGAGGCAAAAATGTGTTCATTAGCTTGCATGTTACATTCTTAAGCCTCAAAATCATGCATAAACCCAAACTTGGCACATAAACGAATCATGGTGACAAAAGACATGGAATGATGACTAGAAACTCGCATGTATCATCATATAAGGGTTATGACTTCATATGCAAGTTGACATAAAGATTATGAAGGTTCTCATGTTGCATAATGCAACATTTCAACATAAAGGTTGTAGCTTTTAGCTCATAAGATCAAGATAATGACTTCATAAGCTTGCATGACATGATAGCATGTATCATTCTCAATGATCAAACCCAAACTTGCAACATGAACATTTAACTTCATAGTTAATATCTAAGAGTAGGGAAAGGGCTTACATTGTTATGAAGGCACAAATTGAAATGCAAAACAAAGATTGTGATGAAGCCTATGCATGCCATCACCCAAAAACCCAAAGATGAACACTCCAAATCAATAAAAACCCCATCTTTATGAACAAAGATCAAAGCTTTAGCCTTGAGATCAACTTGAGAAGCTCTCATACTAACATAGGGACTCTCTAATACTCTCATGATCATGAAACCTCTCATAGAAATGAAGTGGAGGCTAGGATAGTTGAGTGGAGGCCATGAGAGTAGCAATTTTGCCATAGTTTAGTTGCATGAATGAATAATGAGGGTTTAGGATAGGTTAGGGTCTTATTTATAGATTAGGCAAGTGTTTTAGGCCATAGGATTAAACCTAGATTCAATCCAAGCCATCAAAGCATGTCTTGGGGAAGAAGTCAAGTGTAGGAACCATCTAGGGCCTTTAGATTAAAGATGAACCATGAGAACCATCCAAATGCAAAATCTGCATTTGAGCGAATCGGCCCACGGGTTGACAGGCAAACACCCTGGATTAACCCCTAGTCGACCCAGCGAGCTCGGGTCGACCTCAAAAATCGGTCGGTTCGGTTATTCCCCTCTCCCAATTCGCTGTTTTGAACATTTTTGCATATTTATTTATTAAATTTTCAATTATATATATATATATCAATATATATATTTCTCTGCGCAACCCATTTCACTTAATTAAGTATACTTTAATTTGGGAATTTTTCGTGAAACTTCGCGAGGCCATATCTTGGTCATACGGACTCCGATTTTCGAAAACTCGGACTCTATTTCGCGTATTTTTCCGAGACGAACGCAATGGCATAGCCCGTTTCCCTTGATTCAGATTTTACAGTTTAATTCTGCCTCCATTTATGTTATAATAGGTTATTGAAAATACGGGTTGTTACAAAAACCCTAATGGGTCATCACTCAGCCAAAAACAGGTCCAAAACAAAAACTGCTCGGGGGGGGGGGGGGGGTGGGAGCAGGTCGACTGCCAAGTCGACCCCCAGGTCGACTCTATAGTCGACCTGGTTGAGGCAGGTCGACTGCCCAGTCGACCCTAGGGTCGACCTGGGCCTGGCGGGAATTTTCCCGCCTAGCCTATTTTGACTCCGAATTTGAAATTTAAATTTTCTGAAATCTGTTTTGAATTTTTTGAAACTTCCGATGGCCATAACTTCTTCATACGAAGTCCAATTCATGCAAACTCGGACTCTATTTCAACTAGAATTCCGAGACGAACACAATAGTACAACCCGTTTCCCACAATTCTCAAGTCTGAGATTAGTTATTCTTTAATTTGTGAATATTAATATTAACAGAATTACGGGGTGTTACACCTATCATGTCCTTTTTCTTATTCTCATACTGAAGAGTCACTATACTTACCAGGCTTTATGTCTGATCCTATTTTCTTTCGTCTTCTTTCCTTCCGTCCCCCCACAGGTCCACATGGAGGAAAGAACTCAGCTTAGTCAGACTCTTTGCAAGCTTCAAGATAGAAGATGTACGGTTTGGACTCTCTTTCCTTGGCTATGGCTGTTGGAAACAATCATAGGGATTTATGCAGTGTTGATTATGTTTTATGCTTCTTCATTTAATAACCAAGATAGAAATGATGATGTAATGTTTTGGAAGTTACTATGTGACAGTTATGGAAATGCTTTGTATGAACACATATTTATGAAATAAAAAGTCTGTTTGTTTTCCGCTGTTTATATATATGTGTTTATATATCTGTCTTGTGTTTATCTGTGACTTTTACTTAAAAACCTCCACTAAAGTTAAGGCATTCCCTTTGTGAGTGACCTTAATGGAGGTTGGGGTGTTTCACTTGGTATCAGAGCACAGTTTTACCAGACTAGATAAAAGTTTTTGAAACTATTTTCAGAAAGAAGTTTAAAGAAGCATCTTTTTCAAGAAAAAGAGTTATTTTTAAAAAAACATAAATCCCCAAAAGCCATATGCACAATCTCTCTATCCTTTGTCTTGAATACTTTCCTTTTTGTTCCAGCATGTCTGGAGATCTTAACCTTCCAGAAGGAGTACCGATCCCTGGCTGGTTCCGTAGGTACCTAGAGGCTAGGGCCAATGGTGCGGGCCCAACAGACATTCCTCCTCTAACAGTGGCAGCGGTTCCTCCTCCTCCTCCTCCACGTGGAAATACTTTCGCTAAAACATGTAGAGACTTCAAGGCTATGGGAGGAAAGGACTTTTATGGAACTGAATCATTTGTGGCAGCAAGGAACTGGCTGAAGGAGACCTAGGACTTGTTCGTCATCGTCGAAGTTGACGATAGGCAAAAGATACAGCTAGCAGTGTAGTTGCTTAAATATGAAGCTTCCTATTGGTGGGAAGTTACCCATGCTGAAAGGCCAGTAGAGATTTGGGAAGATTTCAGGATGAGGTTTGAGATGAAATTCCTCTCCCAAGTTGAAAGAAGCCTACAAATGGAGAAGTTCCTAACTTTGAAACAAGGAAGTATGACGATCAAGGAGTACGTCAATCAGTTTAATCAGCTGGCCAGATTTGGGATGGATTTGGTAAACACCCAACACAAGAAGGCCCTTCGCTTCGTCAAAGGCCTGAATGAGCCTCCACACAGCCTTGCAATGACCCATATACCCATGGGAGCAACTTATGAAAGGTTGGTGGACATGGCGCTGCTACACTAGGAAGATAAAGGCATGAAGGAGGCAAAGGTGGAAGTGCCTCAAAAAAAGAAAGAAGGTTTACAGGCTAAGAAGACAGACTTCAAGAAAGGCGGGAGGAACATCAAATCCCATGAAAAGAGAAAGTGTGATTTCTGTGGCATTGTGGGACATATAGCAAAAGACTGCAGAAAGAAGAAGGCAAAGATGAATGGTGGTTGTCTCCATTGTGGAGAGATAGGACACTTGGCTAAGGACTGCCCAAAGAAGCGGGGGCAGGGACAGAGGACTGGATCCACCTCAGGAGGACAGGTTCACGCGCTGGTGGCACCTCTACAGGAACGAGGTAGAAATATTTCCGTAGAAAGCTTAGTTTATCTTTATGATCATCCAGTTCGCACTCTCTTTGATTCTGGTGCATCACACTCCTTTATTTTATCTACTTTAGTAGAATCTCTGCACCTAGACACTAGTATGGTAGAAGATCCCTTGGTTGTTTCGAATCCAATTGGGGGCTCGGCTTATTTGTCGATGGTTTGCTTGGATTTGAAATCTCTATTCTAAGTGTTGAATTTAGATGTAGTGCCTTTGTTTTGGGCTTCTCAGGATGTGGGCTGATCTTAGGCATGGACTGGTTATCCAGTAATGGTGCCATTCTTGATTGTGAGAAAAGAGTAGTTAGGCTCTTGACTCGGCTCGGTAACACTCTAGAAATTTCTTGTAATCCCTTGAATGTTGTTATGCTTAGTTATCTAGAGTCGCTTGATGCTTCTGTTGAGAATTTGCAGTCGGTTAGAGTGGTCCGGGAATATCCGGATGTCTTTGAAGAGGTGAAAGGCTTACCTCCGAAGCGGGAAATAGACTTCCGCATATATCTTGTTGATAATGCGAAGCCCGTAGCTCTGCCTGTTAGACACATGGCTCCAAAGGAGAGAAAGGAGCTCAGTAAGCAAGTTAAGGAGCTTCTCGAGAAGGGGTTTATAAGGAGAAGTATCTCGGAAAGGGGTGCTCCAGTGGTGTTCACCACCAAATCAGATGGTTCACTACGTCTTTGTGTGGACTATAGGGAGCTAAATAAGCTAACTAAAAAGAATAGGCACCCGCTTCCCAGAATAGACGATTTGTTTGATCAGCTTGTAGGTGGATCGGTCTTCTCGCAACTTGATCTGGCTACTGGGTTCCATCAGCTAAGGGTAGCTGAAGATAACATTGATAAAACGGCATTCAGAACCCCAGACGGTTTCTACGAGTGGCTTGTCATGCCTTTCGGTTTGACAAATGCACTCGCTTATTTCGTAGACGTAATGAGCAGGGTGTTCAGAGAATTCCTCAATAAGTTCGTGGTGGTCTTCGTGGACAATATTTTGATCTTCTCAAAGAATGAGGAAGAACATGCTCAGCATCTGAAGGAGATCATGGAAACTCTTCGAGTTCATCAGATAAAAGCCAAATTCTCCAAATGCCACTTTTGGAGAGAAGAAGTAAGATTTCTTGGACATATAGTGTCCAAAGAAGGATTAGCTGTGGACCCCGCAAAAAGTGGTGGTAGTGCAAGATTGGAAGACACCAAGAAATGCAACCGAAGTCCAAAGCTTTCTTGGGCTAGCCGGTTTTTACCAAAAGTTCATTAGGGATTTCGCGAAAATCTTAGCTCCACTCACAAGGCTAACAAAGAAGAATCTAACATTCGCTTGGGATTTAGACTGTGATATTTCTTTCCAACGCCTCAAAAGGGCTCTCACAACAGCCCCAGTTCTAACTTTGCCAGATGGAAGCAAGATGTTCACAGTATACATGGATGCTTGTAGTACGGGACTAGGCGCCGTTCTGATGCAAGAATGGAGGGAGTAGCTTATGGTGGAAGACAACTGAGAGTTCATGAAAAGAACTACCCAGCCCACGATCTTGAGTTGGCCACCATCGTCTTTGCGCTTAAGTCTTGGCGCCATTATCTCCTAGGTGAGAAATTCGAATTATATACTAACCATAAATCGTTGAAGTATCTTTTCTCGCAGAAAGATCTTAACTTGAGGCAGCAAAGGTGGATGGAGTTCCTTGCCTCGTATGATTTTGAGATTTCCTATACTCCCAGCAAAGGCAACGTAGTAGCAGACGCGTTGAGCAGAAAGAGGCTGACCCCAAGCCCTCTCTTTGTGGAAAGGAAAAGCTTGGAGTATATAGCCAGTTTCGACTTTAGGCCCTCCTCTGATTTTATACCTGGTTTATTGGCATCCCTAGAAGTACGGCCCACTCTTTTAGACTCAATAGGGGCCGCACAACGTGAAGACCCTCAGCTTGTGGATGTGATTTATAAGCTAATTAGGGGTGAAACTTCCAGTCACCTCAATAGGTACTCCATCGATGATAAAGGTTGGCTGAGGCTAGATGGAAGACTGTGCGTCCCACAAGCAAGGGATTTGGTAAAGAAGGTTCTCGAGGAAGCACATCATTCCAAGATGACAATACGCCCAGGCGGGGATAAGATGTACAAGGACGTAAAGAGAGTTTTCTTTTGGGACGGCATGAAGAAGGACATGGCAGATTTCGTTAGAAGATCTTTTGAGACTATGCGCTCTTGACTTTGGAGGGACATGGGAGGATCATCTTCCTTTAGTGGAATTCGCCTACAACAACTGTTACCAGGCCACTATCGGTATGGCGCCCTTCGAAGCAATGTATGGAAGACCATGCCGACCACCAACTTGTTGGTGGGAGTCTAATGACAAACTTATACTTGGGCCGGACATGATTCAAGAGACTTCAGAGAAAGTGGATTTGATACGAAGGAGAATGAAGACAGCCCAAGACAGACAGAAATCCTATGCCGACAAAAGAAGGACGGACCTTGAGTTTGAGGTTAGGGACAGGGTTTTCCTTAAGGTATCCCCTTTAAGGAACGTCGTTCGCTTTGGATCCGCAGGAAAGCTAGCACCAAGATTTGTAGGGCCGTTCCCTATCATCGAGAAGATTGGGAAAATGGCTTATAGAGTAGAGCTGCCTGAAAGATTGGACAGAATTCATAACGTCTTTCACGTTTCTCATCTCCAAAAATGTCTACATGAATCCGCGGAAGTGGTGGAGCCAAACGATCTAGAAGAAGCCGAAGTAGAACGCGAAGCAACTGTAAGGATAGTTCCAAGTCTAATCGTAGGAACTGAAGTGAAAAAGCTACGCAACCGTGAAGTCAAACTCGTTAAAGTTCAGTGGAGCGACGCCAAGGAAGATGCAACTTGGGAAACTGAGGACAGAATACGCATGGCTTACCCTTTTCTTTTTGAGGGTATATCCTTGACATCTCTTTTTCCTTAAAGTTGTGTTTGTATCTATCCTTTTAGGTATAATCCCCTCGATATTATCCTTTATCCTTAGGTAGAAACCCCTTTGGATGTAAACATGTATTTGAAACATGTTATGATTGATGGCTGCAAGTGGTTGCAAGTGGATGCATATACACACACAACCTAGGTTTTAGATCAGCTCAGTCACTTCATATTGCATATGCATATATGTATTCATATTTGTGTGTGGTTGAAAATTTGATATGTCATCATATGGATGTCGCATAGGTATGAATGGTTGTGCACTCATGTAGAATTAGAAATAGAAAAAATAAATAAATTTTCATACATATGGATTCATGACACTTACATGATTTGCGTTAAGGAGGTCAACTGAATCAGTAGACCGCCTAATTTTCGCATTAGATAAGAACATGTACACACACTGTGCATATGATCATAAAGCATTAGAAGTCTTTTAAGGACAATGCACGCTTGTGGTTGATGGTAGAGTAGGTGGACGATTGGATGTTAGGACTTACGTTCTCCTAGACTTGAAGATTTCGGGGACGATATCCTTTAAGGAGGGGAGAATGTAACACCCCGAATTTTTTGTTAACTATAAATTAACAAATTTAAGTATAATTAATTCTAAATAGTAGAATTAAGGGAAACGGGTTACTCCGTTGCGTTCGTCTCGGAATTCTGCTTGAGATAGAGTCCGAGTTTGCGTGAATCGGACTCCGTATGAAGGAGTTATGACCTCCGGAAGTTTCAGAATTCAATTTAAAATTCAAACGGTTCAAAAATTCAGTTCAAATTTCGAATTCAGACCCAAACTGGACTGGGCGGGAAAATTCCAGCCCAGACACCAGGTCGACCTGGGGGTCGACCTAGGTGACGAGGTCGACCATAGGGTCGGCCTGGGGGTCGACCTAGGGGTCGACCTGCCCAGTCGACCTGGTTTGGCCCTGGCTGGCCTGGTCGGGTTCTGGACGATTTCTGAGGCTTGGCTGTGTCACTAGGGCTGACATGTCACATTTTAGTTGGCTCCTCTCGAAGTGAATGGTCTAGATTCGTCTGTGATCATCGGACGGCTCAAATCAATCTGAAATTCTATAAATATAACTTAACACCCTAACCTAAATTCACATTAGAAATTAGAGACGGAGCCGCCATGCTGTCGAGAGAAAACTAGGAGGAGCCTCCACTTGTAGAAAAGCTTAGAGACGAGCCAAATTAAAGTTAAAACAATAATCAAATCAAAGTTAGTCTATCCAAAGGAAAGCAATTCAAATTCAGAATTCAGAAAACAAGATCGTCGTTTTTTGTAAGCGTAGTGATTCTTCCGATGTGAATAAAATTAAGACTTGATTCGATGTAAATTGGGAATGAAATTGCGTTATTGTATAACAACGATGTTGATTCATATGCGATGTAATGATTGTGGTATTGTGATGTTTGTGATATAATTGAGTTTATGTTGATCCTATTGTACATGTAGAATCACATGCAAGTTGCATAGTTCATGTTATAATCGACACCTATATGTTTATGTGATTATATAGGTTGTATGTGATTAAAATTTCATGTATATATATGCTAGAACCTTTATGCCTAAACAATTATGTTCACATACATGCTAGTATGTTTGTAAGAAAGTTGCTAGTTAATTGGATCCATGCCAAGATCCACTTTAATACATGTTTCATGTTGTAATTAGATATATTATTGGCTCTAGTTCACACCCTTGTCATAAAATTATTCATACTTATGAAAATGTCATATTCTTATCATATGCTAGTGATGTTCGGTGTTATGCCTAGATCCAAAACATGTTTAGGCTTATGTTGTCTAAATCATATGCTAATTTATGTGATACCTATTTTGTTAGATCCCTATTTCAAGGCAAGTTCACGTGATAAGTTGAAACCCATGATTTAGTCTATGTTGCAAACTCACATATATGTATGTTGACTATTTTGCAAGTTCACACCTATGATGTTCATATTGACTATGCGAAAAATGCCAAGTTTTCACCTATATCATGTTTATGTTTATGAATTCCCTTATGCCTATTTGTGTGCGCTAAATTAGGCTAAGTTTTTAGCCTAATATTATATGTTAAAAACCATACGAACGAGGATTAGGCTAAGATTGTTGGCCTAATATCTAAACGGGGCAACGTTGGGAATATTGGTAAAACTTGACATAAGAAAATATATGAAATTGGCATGTTCGTCACATGCCAAAATTAGTGGCACTTGAATGGTATAAATTCTTATACCAAAAATGTTAAACTTGGAAAGTGGGCCACAACATTTAATTGTTGACAAATTTACATATATTAAGTAATAAAGACAAATATGTAAATTTAGAAAATACGAATATGCTTAACACGAGGTTCGATTGAGTTGTGATGTAAACCTGCCCGGACCCGCCCGGCTGTCCAGTAGTCACAACAATACCTATCCAATGTGGGTGGTTAAGCATGGAGCCCAATAAGGACCTGAGGTTAGACTGAGTTACGGTGTAAACCTGCCCGGAACCGACCGGCACATCCAGTAACCGTAACAATATCTGTCTAATGCGAGTGGTCGGTATTTTAAGAAGCTGAGGACAGACAAGTCAGGATGGTAGGGTTAAGTTAACTAAAACACTTAACCAATTCAACATATTAATTAAACTAATGGGTGGGGTTAGGTAAATACAGACACTTAACCACTTAACATGTTTGACTAGAAAACCCTAGTAACGGGGACCCATTTCAGCAGTAACCCAATTAGGTATCATGGTACCCTGAAACTAGGCAGGGTGGGGCACGATTACTGGGCTGATTGTCAGCGGTCAAAAGCGATGGCGGTGGATGCAACAGTGTGGGTTCTAACGGAGTGCGGGCGTGCACACACTTCGGAGCAGACAAACAGGGGACTGGGGGCACCAGTAGTATAACCTATGCATTCTAAGGATTGTGTCGGGTCGCCACCATGGGACTTGATACACCCCATGGTGGGGACAGCATAGGTGTCTACAATATTTGGGGGCCGTAAGACACAGATGATTATGCGAGTAGGAGCCGATCTTTAGAAAAAGGGGATCACTTCACCTCCTGCATGGGGTGACAGTTAAGACAATACAAGTAGGTGCAGAGATATAGCGTGGGGTGCGATAGTATATTCGATTCAAACTGCTTTACCTTAGTTTATGATACTTTCCTATTTCCAGTTTATACTTATCATGTCCTTTTTCTTATTCTCATACTGAAGAGTCACTAGACTTACCAGGCTTTATGTCTGACCCTATTTTCTTTCATCTTCTTTCCTTCGGTTCTCCCCCGGTCCACAGGGAGGAAACAACTCATCTTGGTCAGACTCTTTGCAAGCTTCAATATAGTAGATGTACGGTTTGGACTCTCTCTCCTTGGCTAGGGCTATTGGACACAATCATGGGGATTTATGCAGTTTTAATTATGTTTTATGCTTCTTTATTTAGTAACCAAGACAGTAATGGTGATGTAATGTTTTGGAAGTTACTATATGACAGTTATGGAAATGTTTTGTATGAACACGTATTTATCAAATAAAAAGTCTGTTTTTTTTCCGCTGCTTATATATATGTGTTTATATACCTGTCTTGTGTTTATCTGTGACTTTTACTTAAAAACCTCCACCAAAGTTAAGGCATTCCCTTTGTGAGTGACCTTAATGGAGGGTGGGGTGTTTCAAATATGGAAATTTTCATCCCAATTCTTTCCAAATCATTTCTTATGATTTTACACAAATTGTTAATATTTTTAGTAATTTTATCATGGCCCATATAGTCGATTTCCATAAACGGCCATCAAACTGCACTTACAACGACCTTTTCCAAATTTTATTTGGACATAATTCCAAATCCAACTGTTAGATTTCAAATCTCTAATATTCGTTAGAAAGCTCTTTTCGATACGAACCCAATGGTTTCGGTTTTAGGAGAATCCGACTGTCAGATCTCCCATAATGTCCATTCGAAGTCAATGGTCAAAATTCGCGAACTGCCGCGGCGCTTCGCGTTCTATTCAGGCCATTAAATATATATTATATATATTTTGCCGATTTCCTTTTAAAACATATTTTATAAATCATTTTAAATTCGTTTTCAAAACGATTTCAACTTCATATTCAATTTCAAATCAAAACTGAATATTTCGTATCATTAATATATAAATGATAATATTTCCAAAACATTAGATTTTGAAATCAATTCCTTTTCCATATTCATTATAAAAATGAATAAAATCGATATAAATATCGTTCATGTCAAAATGGCGTTAAACTAATCAACACGGCTTTATATATTTTAATATATTTTCGTGTCCATCCCAAATCAAACATCAAAATCATATTTTGATCCATTACTGAATATTATTTTAAAATGTTCATTATTTTAAAATATTCGTTATTTTAAAATGTTCATTCTTTCTGAAATTGAATCAGACACAGTCAATTACCATATAATATTATTTATATGGATTTCATACAATGCATGTATACAACGGCCATGGTAAACAATCAACCATCATCCAAAGTGCATTCTACATTGTATAAGCATTAAATATAAATATTTAACGCTTACAACAGTCTGTCAACCTACCGATTGACATACAACTAAACAGTTGGGATTAGTGTACGTTAAATATCATCCCAACACCTGTGTGGGGTTTCAATCCACAAACACTGAATATTATTTGTGCAGTTGGACGATATGTAAAATTTATCGTCCTAATCCATATCAGTCAAATAATTGAATATAAACAAATCGTCTAATTTGTAAATGAATATTTATTTTATTCAACACGTGAATATTTTATTTTATTCAATACATGAATATTTTATTTTCCATTCCATATCACAAACCAAATTCACACAAATAAATCAATCCAAACATACAACCAAACAAGTCGTCCATGGTCTGTGGACGACGGGGAGCAGTTCATACATGCAGTTATAAAATAATTAACTAGACAAGAAATTTGAGTGAGGAGTTCTCACAGTTGGTTTCCACTCCGTCTGCTTCATCTGAGTTTCTAGTTTGGTTCGGATTTGAATTAGCCTAAAATTCCCACATGCTCCGTTTTGGATGCGGTCAGTTTTGTTTTGATGCTCTCGTCCCCACGGTTACAATGGATCTAATTTCGCGTGATTTGGACCTCGTATGCAAAAGTTATAATCATATTTGCGTTATTTACCAATTTGGATAGTTAAATTAAAATTAATTTAATTAATAACGTAATCATAATGTTTGAAGCGTTACCGTTCTATGTTAATCCATCGTCTTCTTCATTTGCACTGAAACCAAAAGCTCCCAACCTATTTTTCGTCGCCGCCGCCAGTAGGTGCCACCAAACCAGGATCTGAGGTAACCACGACCTCCGCCTCCAGAAGCTCCTTCTCCGCACCAACCGCCGCCCCACTCGGTCTCACATCGCCGCGGAAAACGCCTCCAAACCGATCCACTTCGAGCCTCAATTTCTTGATCCACACACAACGATATACGATCAAACTACCATAGATATAAAGAGCAAACTCCCCTCTTTAATTTTCGCTTTAGATTCATGAATTAATTCGGAGTCGATTTGAAGATTTCCGCACTTATTTTCTTGGGCATTTTGGGCCATCGATTTCTAAGTGAGATGGCTAGGGTTTTAGAGAGAGTGTGGGGTATTTATAATATATATTTTATTATATTTAATTCATTTATTTTCAAAAATCCATGTTTACCAATTTGAACTCTAAATCAAACCCAACTACTGTTTCCCCTAGCCAATTACCCCCATTTCGGACAATATGGGCTATGTTTCGTAACCCAATTCGGCTGTTACGATTAGTTTTTCTTTAAGTTACAATATAAATCAATATATATTGAATTCAAACGTACATTTTAATTTACCAGGGCCATATATTGACTCCAAAAATTCCAAAAAAATAAATCTGGCTATGTTTTGATGATACGGTCCAAACAATATAATTTCGTCGAATTTGGAGACCATTTGAAAAATGGTCATTTTTCAGTCGATTAAATTCAAATTGAAATTGCCAAACGCATTTAAATCCAACACGCTCACATTTTAATTCCAAAAATTCTGAACATTGGAATCTAGCAATAATTTGACTTTCTGGATCCAACAAAAGTGGTTTCGTCGAAAACGGAGGTCGTTTGCAAAATGGATATTTTTAAGGGCTATTTTTCCATAGCGATTATTTTTAATTTTCAACTAGACATAACTTTTTACTCCCGCTATGAAATTTCAATTTTTTCGGATTCGTTGGAAAGATATTTTAAAATAGATTCTAATATTTCTGGTTTCACCAAAATCCAGTTTATTTTGAATCATGTACATTCATTTGAAATTTGAAATCGAATTTTCAAACTACCGCGCCATTTTCAATTCGTTTTATAATTAAAATAAATATTTATATTCTAACTTTGATTTAAATAATTTTATATGTTCTAATTCTATTCAAATAAATTTCTAGTTATTATTATTTGAAATAAATCATTTTAAATATCCAAAATTCATTAGAATTGCCAAAATAAAAATTTTAAATCGGTTCTCATTTTCCGGTTTGTTACATAAACAAGGCACTCAAAATAGCAAAACACATCAAACGTTATGCGTTTTCTACCACTATTTATTCTCCCTTTCACCCAGGATACTAATCCCATTTTAATTGGCTATTTCCTGCTTACTATTTGGACATTAGTATGCATTGTTTAAGGACCTTCCATCATATTCCCCAAACACCCAGGCCAACAGGGTACTATATACCATGCATATATCTAATCTCCGCATCCAGAGATTAAATAGATCAAAAGCATTCCTGGAACATCACTATCCATGTGTGTATACCTTCTATTGATATGTTAGATGTGTACATAACCCCTTTCCATTTATTATCCTGTATTCATATCACTTACAGATATAAATACCCTCAATAAACTGAATTTATGTACATAAAGAATCACACATATCAACCAATGAAAGAAAACAATCAGTCTCATCCATTTAAATAATATTGAGGCATATGTTCATTCAGTATTCATGTGTGTTTATCCAACTTATCTCCCAGCAAACATATTATCAAATGAAGTAACGTTCTCTAGGTTTTTATACCTTATCCTATAGTTGTTTTTACCCAACTACAAATCAAATATACATTGAAACAATGAGTTACCTCACATATATTAATTAAAAAATCATGTACATTATTATATATTTGCCTTCAATGGTACTTAATGCCTTTAACATATTTTAAACGAGGTAAATATTCACCTTGGTAAATCTGGTTAACTCCAATGGCAAGAAATATTTGTCCAGCCTTATGTGCGTATTCCTTGAGTACTATAATGGAGTAGATGGCCTAATCTAAGTATAATGACCACTAGCCTTTTATAACAGTCATTCTAGGGTTTCTATATTTGGGAAAACCCAATATTATCCTTCACAAAAAATAGAACTCCTCGGTTATCATGTGGTCCTGCCACTATATTTTAGCTCTTTTGAAAGTATCACTTTCTATTTGAATTTCTAAAGGACCTCATTCATACTATTTCCATGTATCATGTCATATGCATGACCTTCCTTCACATAGAAAATTTGTTAGGAAAAGTTAACTATAAACATGTTTTTATTCATACAACATAATGTGTGCATCATTTCTTTTCTAGTTCTAGGTTACAATGTTATATATATAAAAGCCCTTAACCTCTTCTACAAATCCTCCATGATACATTATATTTTTTTTAACATATTCAATTAGTTACTAATGTCCATTTAAGTCTGGGTCTCCACATCACAGTACGTTAGCGATCTTGTCGTGAAGAGCGTGAGGACGACATATTGTGGATTCCCTTGATTCGAGATTTGGAAACTGGAATAATATATATTAATATAAAATGTTTGCTGCAACCAAGATAGTCATAAGTTCCTGGTCTGGTTTCGTTAGTAGTTCCAATTAAGACCATTACTTGATCCAAAACAGAAATAAAAAGCCCACATTAATATGTCGTATTCGTTTCAGAAATATAATTACGAAATGTATCCATTTGTTACTCCGTTAGAATTCTGAATCTACCTTTATTGAGATATTCAATTAAATTCTTGGCCTTGTATTCAAGGAAATATATTTTTAAAACTATTTGAAAAAAATGGATTTCAACAGTTTTGAACTGTGGTTTCTAAAAATAGTTTGTGAAGATGTGGTTTTGAATTCTTAGTCTATTTGTGCTTTAAAAATTTTATTGGCTATTCAGTAATTTTAATAAATATGGTCTGATTGGTAGGAGAGAAGGAATTAAAAATAACTAGGAATATATCACTAAAACTCAAGAATAATAAATATCTATTCTCTATGATTTTCAGTATCCGTCTTCCTATATATATTGGATAATTTATTGAAGTTAGAAAAATTAATCTAAATTATTTAAAAGCACCAACATTTTTAAACACGAAAGGGTTTTTCCAGTTTAAAATATAAAACTGGAATATAAATAGTAATAATAAAATGGATTTATAAATACGAAACCGTTAGTTTATAAATAAAGCCCATTTTTGGAAAAGTTTTAAATTTTTCTTCGAAGAGGCTAAGGAAAATCCTTCATCTGAATTTTGGGGTATTTGGATTCTTGAATCGTCTTTTGTTATCAGCTAGGTAAGGGGAAATTCCGTTTTTGTTATACTACGAATTTCTAGCTGAATTATTTTTGAAATTCGCTCGTTCGTTGTGTAATCGAAGCATCGTTGTTGAGTCTATAAATCCTTGGAGTTGGTTCGTTGTTTAACTATGGTCATAAAATTCCATAGTGATAAGGATGACTATTTTTCGAATCACGTCGAATCTCAAGAGATAACGCGGGACGATTAATAATTTAATATGTCCTAATAAGGCCAAGGTTCAACCCATGTCCAAAACCCATTTGGTAGTTGACCAGTTAGTGCTATACTAGGACGGTCGATTAGTTGATGAGTTTTGATACAAACTGGACCTAGGACTCAACTGTAAAAGTTGCGTCCAAATTTCCCCTTAACTTCTTTCTTTCGCTCTTCCTTCCTCAACTAGCCGAATGATATCTCTATCCTTCTTCTCTTTCTTGTCATCGCCTTATCTCCTCATTTTCCGTATTTGTTCGCGCATTAGATCTTGCCTCACTAGTACTCCAAGATCTAATTTTTTTCTCTCCGACCTTTTCTTAGTCCATAAAACCTAATTGCGCTATCCGGTCTTTCTCGCACCAATTGAGTCTCACCCTTGGGTAGAGATCATTTGGTTGGATCGGAATGAGCAAAAGGGTCTCACCGCTTTAGGGCTAAGAAAATTTGTTATGGCAGTTGGATTTGCACTGGTCCATTGCTCGAGATCTTAGAATAGGATTTGGGTTTACGCTACATCCGCCTTTGTTATACCCTGTTCGAATAGGTTCTTTTGTAGGAAATCACCGTTTCGAAAGATGAATATTAAGCTATCTTTTGATGGTTTTTCTGAGAAGAACCTCATTGAGGTTTTAGAGGAATCCATGTGGAACACGTACTTGTATGGTCTTTTGTCTGACCGGCTTTGGAGATTTTACAGCAAATCTCTTCTCTTGAAGTCGGTTTTTTTGTTTGGAATCCATGTTTAAACTATCCATGTAGACGTGTGGCCCATTTAACACATCGTTTTATAAACGGGTAGTTATGATTAGGTTTGTCTCATGATGCAGAAATTTATCATTTGCTTGATTGATGGCATGACCATCATTTGGTTCCACATCATATTCGATTCAGCTTGTGTTCTTGTGTGTTGTCTCACGGAGTTACATTCTGTAAATTGACTTAGCCACTTTTTCTTTAGAAAATATTCAGTGGGTTACCATGAGAAGCATTTTTGTGGTAGGATTTTTCTCATCATAAATTCTCTCCTAAAAGAGATAGTGATGTGGAAAACCTCCAACAACACCAATAGTGTTCGTAACATGAGATTGAGCATTTCTGCTACCATGATAGGGTTAATTAAAGATCATAAATATTGTTTTAAGCTCCAGCCGCGGAGCAAGACATCTCGTTGTTTATAGCCATTGTTTTGGGAGTTTTGGTGTTGTTTTGTTATTATCCCTTTCCAACATCAGGTTCTTGGTAGTGATGATTCATGCTTGTAACTGTTAGTGTTGTTTAAATCGCACAACTTAGATTAGTGAGATTTCTATGTTTAGAGATGTTTATGTCATTCACGCGTGCCTGTTCAAATGAAATCTCATTTCATATCTAAACTAAGAGTTGTCCTAGAGATGGAAAAAATAGAATTCTGTGTTGGATAAATTTTAGAAAAAGATCGGTTTTGCGTTGTTTTTCGTCACGGGTATATAAATAAATCACCATTTCTTGTTAAAGCTAAAAATTTATTTTTGTCTTTCGTGTTTGATTTCAGTTTTCGTATTTTGACGTGACAAACTTCCTTTTTTGCCAACATGCGACTTGATTCGTTTAAATTTCTACAAAATACCCTTTTTAAGTTATCGGAAAATGTTGTTTGAAAACAAAAACATGTTAATCATTTTCTTATTTTATAGGAAAGTGAAATGGTTTTGGAAAGAAATTTTCAAAATAAACACAAGAAATTTTTAAGCGGAAATTTATATTTTATGAAATTTTCAGTTTTGGTCACATGAATAGCGTAAGAAAGATGTTTGGATGCTTTATGTGCATGTTTTAGCGGTGCAATAGGACTGAAAATATGATAAAAACGTTAACGATAACAAGGAAAAGTTGTTTTGGCCTCAGGAATGTTGTTTGCATACCTTATCAACAATGCATGAGAGTTATTAATTAACTCGTTTTACGTTTTAGAGCGTGCTTTAAGCCTCCTTTACGTCTACGGATGGATTTTTTGGAGTAGTTTGGGTAATTGAGGTGAAAAATCCACTATAGGGCTGGAAATGGAATAATTAGAAGCGGAGGAAATATTAAAAAAAATTCGCTTTGATTTCCTTTTTCCGGATTAGGAGAAATTAAATAGGAAACGATTAGATTGCGTGACGTTTTGGATGGTAGGGTTTGGATGCAAAATTGGTTGCTTCACACTCCTATTCGTAATTGTGTGAAGGTAATTGATGAAAAAGCGTTTTTAAAATTTGCATTCAAATAGAATTTCCATTATATTTAGTATGGTCTGCACCATGTTTTCAAAAGTGTTTTAAAATCCTCAACGCATACATATAGAGGGCCGAATTTAGAATCATCTTGCATGCGTATTTTATTGTTTAAACGCATTAAGCACACCATGCACATATACACATGGTTGCAAAGTGGATGTACACACGTTGGTTGTGTAGGATCGGATAACTAGGTGTCATAATTTCGGCACGAAATTCCTTTTAAGGGGGAAGAATGTCACAACCCAGAATTTTGACAATAAATAATTATTTAATTAAATCCCAAAAATAGGAATTTCTGCAAATGATGGAATTTGACCATGAAACTTTAACCGTTGCGTTCGTCTTGGAGTTCTGGTCAACTTTCATGTTTGGAGTTTCATGAACGGAGTCCACATGAAAAATTTACGAACGAAATACGAAAACGGATGGACAATAAATAAAATAGAATAATATATATATATAAATAAATCTTCCCCCTGCCACCTCACTACTAGGTCGACCGGGGAGATCGACCGCTAGTTGCAACCGCTTGGTCGAGCTGGGCAGCTAGGGCTACGGTTAAGGGGGTTGGTTTATAAAATTATATTAAAATGTATGTACATACGTTATTTAAAACGAATCCAGCGGTGCAAGGCCATTTCCACCCTTGTAAATAAATGGGTAGAGCCTCATTCTTTTTCCACATAAATCTATGGAGGCAACGGAGCTCTGCCATTTCTCTCTCTCTCTCCAAACCTAAATTCTAAACTAAAAATATATTCATACATATCAAATTAAATTCAATTCATATGAAATGAGAGGGAAAGTAGATCTAATGGAAAATAATGCAATTTGACGCTCAACGATAGATTCTTTGCTCTCTTCCCTTTTTCTTACATTTCTATAGTTATAGAGTTTCCCCCTTTCTAGATAAACTTTAGATTTATAAGAATTTGTGTATTGTAACCCTAAAAATGTTCAAAATTCAGAAATTGGAAGCTATAAAGTGAAAGGGAAATTTACTAATACAGATATAATGATTTATAGGTTTGAATCCAATCTATGTTTTATGCCTATCAGATTTGTTAATTAATAATTGTAAATTTTGATAACAATCAGATTTGATTATGAATTTTTTTTTATAGAAAAGGATAAATATATATAACAAAAAGGAGAATCTAGCCCTTCTACAAAGGCTCACAAAAACAGGTTATGTAGAGATGGCTACATAACCTATGCATACACAAAATCTAGAAGATACAAGGTAAGAGGAGGAACAAATAGACAACAAAAAGCAAGACAACAGCAGTGAAACGGGATTAGGCAGCTATCTACTGACCCATGCCTAGTAAGATGAAGGCGGCAAAATTGGAAGGATCCAATGAAAATGTAGAAACCCTCTAGCCTGAAAAAGGCCTCATCTGGACAAAGGAAAGGCTAACGATGGCTTCAACGTCAGGACCAAAGAAGCCAGCCAGTCAGCTATCAAGCTCCCTACCAACCCGAAAGACTGACTCCAAAACTCCACCTGCCAGGAAATCAACAACCTATAAATCCAGACCCTGCAATACTAGAAAACAATATAAGCCACCAAAAACAGGGGGTTGGGGATGGTGTGAAACAGGCTATTGAAACCGATCTCGGTATCCTAAGGAAATAGAGGTTCGACCGATTGTCGCTCAGGAAGTTGCCATAATCGATGAACATCAAAGGTTATGGCAAGCCGCCGCGAGCGTGATCCGAAGGAAACTCTAAACAGTCTGCCTCGAAAAGCAAGGAACACATCATTCCTTACCTTTCGGATGATATTAGAGGGGACCATAGGCACCTCATCATAAATAGTCCTATTCCGTGCGCACCAAATGTGCCAGCAGATAAGACAAGGAAGAAGGTAGAACAGGATAGAACAGAAGGATTTCCCTGAGGTACCAGTCCACCAGTTCCTCAGTCTTTCCTCAAGAGAAGACGCATTAAGTCAAAGACCAACTAAGTTCCCGAAGTAATTCCAAACCGAGTTGGCAGCAAAGCCCAAGAATAAAAGATGGGTAATGGACTCTGTGCCCCCAGATCCACAACACCTACAACGAGAAGCTAACGGAATGCCAATCCTCTGAAGGTTCTTATCTATTGGTAACCTCTCATGTAGGGTTCTCCACATAAAGAAAGAATCCTTCAGAGGAACACGACCATCCCAGATGAAAGAGAAGTTGGGAAGGCCAGGAGATGGAGTCCGACCCGAATTCCAAGTCACGTGAATCGTAAAGGGGCTACCATCCCATTCCAACCATCTCCCATGCGAATCGGAGAATGCCTTCATGGATTGCATCTGTTTCCATGTCTCACTAGCAAAGGACGAAACCCCAGTATAGCTATTGGGTTGTAGACGGCGGTACTTAGCATGGAGGAACGTTGCCCATAAAGAGTCGTCCGCTTCAAACCTAGTCCACAGTTTACAAGCAAAAGTTGTATAGGTACCCTTTGGGTTTCTGAGACCTAATCCCCCCTCACTTCTTGGGTGACAAATAATGTCCCAAGAAACCCAATGGTGACGTTTAGCATTGTCCTTTTCCCCTAGAAAAAATATGAAGCCAACGAATGGTAAGATCTGAAAAACAAAGACATGAGTTCCTATAGAGTCATGGAAAGATTTTATGAGAACCAGTCTTCCTGCATGAAATAGAAGCGCTGCGTTCCACCGAATGATCATCTCCCTAGCTTTATCGGCGAGGTGGTCGAAAATGGTGTTGAGCTTACGAACTTTGTAAAGAACATTTCCAACGTAAGGTAAAGGAAGGGAAGCAGCCTTGAAACCAGTGAAGGTTTTGATCCAAGAAGATCTGATCGTGATCAAGTCTCTCGACGGGACGAAGCAACTTTTAGCAATATTAACGAGTAGGCCTGAACACCTCTCATATTGCTAAATGAGGCCGACCAAACGACGGATTGAACGACGGTTACCTTTCATGAAAATGATGATGTTGTCCACAAAGGACAAAGAGGAAAGAACTGGACAACCCGAAGGAATGCCAAATCGGTGAATCTGATTAGCTATCGTCAGTGAACGCAATCCACGTACGAAAGCCTCAACAGCGATAACGAAAAGTGAAGGAGAGAGAGGATCTCCCTAGCGAAGACCTCTGCCAGCCTTGAAATAACCATTGGTCGCTCTGTTGATGAGAACAGAGAACCAACAGTTGGATATGAGCCTCCAGATAACATCAATAATAACCTCAGGAAACCCAAAAGCTCGAAGAACTTTGATGATGAAAAACCAGGACATGCGGTCGTAAGCTTTTGCCATGTCCAGCTTACCTACCACATTAGAACCCCTAATTTTCCTATCAATCTAAGAAATCAGCTCTTGGGCTAAAAGAACATTATCCCTGATCAAGCGTCATTTAACAAACCCCGCCTGAGAAGCGGAAATAAGACGCTGTAGAAAAGGAGATATCCTAGCTGCCACAATCTTCGAAATAGCCTTGTTAGAAAAGTTACACAAACTGATAGGCCAAAAATTCATGCATGAAATGGGATTTTCGCACTTAGGAATAAGGACCAAGTTAGTGGAGGTCCAACCCTAAGGCAGTTCTCCATCGGAAATGAAAAAACGAATTGCCTAGCTGAAGTCCGACTGGATAATCGACCAGACACTCCGATAGAAAACCACATTGAAGCCATCAGGCCCACTAGCACTATCCTTTCTTAGTAAAAAAACACAAGCGCGTATCTCTTCCGTAGTAGGAGAAACAACGAGGGCTGAACCTTCCAATGGTAAAACCAACCTTGGAATGTAGGAAAGAAAAGACGGATCAGAGGCCGGGACCGAAGGCGCTCCTAAGAAGGTTTGGAAGTGGAAGAGAACAGTCTCCTTGACATCCTCCGGAGAAGAAGCCAAAGAGAGATCAGGATGCTAGATCTGGGGAATCAAGAGAAGATGGTTCTTCTTATGAATATAGGAGTGAAAGAACTTGGTGTTCATATCGCCATCGACCACCCCCTTGATTCTTGGTTTCTGGCGAAGACAGTCGTTCTGGATATGAAGTTCTAATGAAAAAGCAAGCTGGGTGAGGGCCCATGCTTCCTCGTTAGACGCAGAGGATCCTCATCAAAAGAAGCCTTGGCAAGAACAACAGTCTCTTCGGCCGCTTTGTCACGGTCGAAAACGTACTTGAACTCCATAATATTCCAAGACATTGGGCAAGTCTTTAAGCGCTTGAGCTTACGGGGGAAAGTGATAGAAGGCGAGCCTACAATTAGAGAGAACCAAGAGTCGTGCACGACCTTCTGGAATGAGTGATGGGATCTCCACATACTCTGGAACCAAAAGGATGTATGGCCAGAGAGAGTACAGGGAGAACAGCCAAGAAGCATTGGAGCATGGTCCGAAAAGGTCCGATGCAGATGAGTCACAGAGAATAGGAAAGGAAGGCTGAACCAGCTTTCCGAGCCAAAAACTCTATTAAGTCTGGACAGAATCTGATTTGGCCCATCTTGGTTGTTACACCAAGTGAAGGCCGAACTGACAAATGTGACTTCTGATAGTCCTAACTCAATGATGAAGGCATTGAAATCAACAACAGCAGCGCGACTAACAACATTGCCTCCCAGTTTTTCTGCTTGGCTGGCGACTATATTAATGTCGCCACCCAGAACCGAAACAAGAAATCCAAAAGCAGACAGACCGATAACGTCGCTTTAGAGAGTCGACCGTTCCAACCTGTCGCACCTAGCATAAACAGAAGAAAACATGAAAGACGAACAGAAGGAAGGGAGTGAGCAGGCTACCGACAGTAACTGATCGGAGTCGAAGATAGGATGGGCCACAATGTCATTGGGCCACAGGATCCAGATTTTTCCCAATACATTGGCTAAGGCACCGCCAAAACTAAGAGAAAGAACTGACATGGTGATCCCTTCCGGTCCCAACATAGGTTTCAGGAGTGCCACAAAGAGGATAGAGTACTTCCAAACAATACACTTTAGCTTAACCACAGACGCATCGTTTCCAACACCACGGATGTTCCAGAATAGACAGATCGCCATCGATAAGGGAGACAGGAAAACACCGAAGAACAAATTATGAATATGTTACCATATGATAATGAATATGTTTAAAATTTGTAAATGATAAGTTGTGGTTAAGTATAACATGAATTGTTCGATTTATTTATATTTTTTCCCACATATTCCCATAATTTATGCCATGAAATATGTTGTATATGTTACATAGCACTATGGATCTGGAAATCAGTCCCATTAAACAGAAAATTGTTGTAGATATGTTCTAGTCCTTTAGTTCAGTGCTGAAATATGTAAATTTGAAAAAAAAGATGAATTTGTGTATTATGTGGTTTTAAGAATAAAAATATATTCCTTTTTTACATTCAATATTGTTTGGATTTTGGCTTAAGCATTGTAAATTAAGACGTTTTCCTCATTTTAAGTAAAGAGCCATTATTTTAGAATCACAAGAGGTATGACTAAATGAATTAAAAAGGAAAAAGTGGTGCAAAGGTACATATAAAAATAAATACATGTTTTGTGTGTAATTTGCATCGATTATTCCAAAAAAAAAAATATACTACATATATTTCTTGTGATTTGGAAATATGTCAATTCCACAAAATAGGCATGATTTATAATGATTGCGGCGAATGGTCCTTTTGAGACTTGAAACCTTTTTAGCAAGATTGAATATAAAAAGGGAATGTTTGGTTAATTGATTAGACCAAATCGTTAATTAAAATAAGTATTGCAAAATAATAAATAATAAACAAATATTAATGACTACGTTGACCACACGAAAACATAAAAATGAATATATACATATTTCCGTCCAAATCAACGTAAAACGGTAATATATGAATTATATTAGATGTTTGAATGTTTAAAATGTTGAATGTTATTAATTTACGGAATCATACATGTAAATTATATTCCATACTTAATGAATATATTTATGGTGACCATTATAGCAATTAATGTAATTGATTTCTATAAAGGAGGCCATAAATAAATAATTAACAATTGTGACAAATGTTGAATGTTTGGATAAGGTTTAATGGTGGAATTATATGCAAATATAGTCCATACTGAATTAATATATTTATGATGACCATTTGTAGCAATCAATATAATTAACTTCTATAAATGAGACCGTAAATAAAGAAATAACCATTGTAACCAATATTGATTTGGGGTAAATAAATGTGAATAGGAAAATGGTTACAATTCCTAAAATCAATTAGGATAATTGTTGTGGACCCCAATTAGGAAATTTAAATTATAATCCCATTTAGACACGAGGTTAAACTCAACTTGTGGTGTAAGCCTGCCTGAAACCGACCGAAAATCCATCAACCACAGGTAGTCAGTTTAATGTGAGGCGTCTAATGCATAAAAATAAGCATACTAAGGCACGAAGTTAATTTCACTTCTAGTAGAAGTCTGCTCGGAACCGACTAGCATATCCAGCATCCACATCTAGTCAACTTAATGTGAGAGGCCAGGTATGTAAAAATACAAATATATATATTTATATACATAATAATAAATAATTAAATGAATAAAAATAGAAATTTTCCATTGGGGTGCAATAATAGATTAATTGGGACTGATAAATAGTTGCCTTAGGAAAATATGACCGTTAGAGTCATAGAGGGCAATAAAAAGGAAATAAAAAAAATGTGTGTCAAAAAGGGATTAGTAGATATTGATTGTCGTTTAAATACTAAGTCCAAACTAGGGAAGAAATTAAATAAATATCCTATAAAAAAAGGGAATATAACCTTCCTTATTTATGTCAATAAAACGTATAATTAAAAATATAGTTGGACTTAGTAGGTTAATAATGTAAGATATTATTCACCATATAAACCCGTCACATAAATAAATAGTGTACATATAGTATTTCCGTACAAAGGAATTAAACGGGAATGAATTAATAACATAGCCTACTTTATCCCAAATAGGGAAAGTTGTTAAAGGAAAATGGGAGACAAACTAATAACCTTGCATATAGTCCGCTTCCTCAGTCCTAAAAGGCTAAGTGATTTGGGTTAAATAGTCCACCTGGGAATAGGTTTTTCAGTATAGGGGCCTTAAATGGCAGGTGTGTATTGGCCTACCCAAACCTATAAATTAAAAGGGCAAAATATAGCCATCTATCCTATGGGAAGTAGTAAGCGACTAAGGATGTTATTTAATAAGGTTAGCTAGTAGTAAGCTACGGGAAGTAATAAGGTCAGCTAGAAGGTATATCTCACCTTATGTGGGGCAAGTGTATATGCGTGAATGACGGAAGCCTTACCTAGTAGGGCCCGCAGCCAGTGCCCTCTAGTTTTATGTTAACGTTGCATGTATTATCGAGGGTTAATAAGTGAATGAGGATATAGATTAAAAAACCGTAATTTAGGACCCACACTCGATAGAATCAACCAGTTAAGCTCTGATATAAAGGCTTCACAAAAATGTATGTGAATGTCATATCTTGGTAATATAATTTGGGAATACTACTTTAGGAAGAGTAGTAGAGTCATGCGTAAACATTTACTAGGTTAGGATAGAATCACTAACCTACTTAGGCATACAACTTGGGTTGAACCAAATGGAATATATCTGTGTTGTACATTTCTTAGTCACCAAAACTTGTTGTTCTGACCACCCCTCATTACAACATCCACGTTTCACAGAGAAGGTCGGGTTCTCACAGATGATTAAGTTTCGCTTTCCGTTCTCGTTCTCTCTCATACTCGGTATTGGCAAAGTGACTTACTGTGAAAAAGGTAGTAACTTGAGTTAATACAAGTTTATCCGATCTTGTTTCAGTTGTAAGTTCTCTTTTATCATACTCAAATTATGCTCATGCTCATTTATTACAGGTACTTCATTACACGATCCATGCTTGGATGTGTTCAAGTTTTGATTTTTGTCGAAATTTGGGCGTAGAAAAGAGTGGGCTGTTACAGATGGCACATAGTCCGAGGGTGGAATAATAACTGAAGTGGTAGTTTGAGAAGGTAAGGTAGGAGCAGAAGGGCTGATGATAAGCTTCGAGACCGAAGGAGGAGTAGGCTTGATAACAAGCTGAAAACCTTTAGGACCCAACAACAGGTAGGAGGCTTAGTAAGTAGAACCTTAGAAGGAAGGAGGATAGTTGGGAGGTGCTTGCGAGAAGAGGCAATGTGACAGAAAGAGTGGCAAGAAGTACCATGTCTTAGAACCAACAGTCAAAGACTCGAACCTTAACAATAGCACCTGGAGCAAGATGGACCTCAATTGATGTGGTAAGAGGCTTGTCATAGGAGATTTCTATTAGAGCTTTGGATTAAACTAGTTTAGCACGAGCATCGGTACTGGCATTAAAATATCTCAATATACCAATGTGGCAAACTTGCCAATTCAAACCAATTAACGGTTGAAGAACTAATGAGATCTAGGAGAAATAAGGCCATACTAGGATTGATAATACCAGATCTTTTAACACCCCGCCATTTTTTGTAATAATCAAATAACTAAATAATGCATATAAGAAAAAGAAAATTTTGAAGAGCTTCCAGAATTTGGCCACGAGAGTAGCGTCATTACGTTCGTGGCGATTTTCTGGTCAATTTAGACCTATGGATTGCAGAAAACCGATTTAGGATGAAAGAGATACCTTTAAATGAAGCATTGCAGTAAAATATGAAAGGTAAACAAGGAGAAAAATGAATACCATTATTTCTAAAGTTATTAACAAAAGACTTCATAGCTCAGTTGGTTAAGGCATTGGATATGTAACATAGAGGTCGGTGGTTCGAACCTCGATGGTCACATAATTTTTACCTTTTTGTTTTGAAGAGGGCCAACTGAGCATACAAATATATATGCATGAACATAAATAAAGGAAAAATAATGGTAATGTATAATTTAAATAAATTCACACATTGAAGAGGAGAAAAATTAGTACAATTTTTAAGGCATTAAGAAAGGTAAGAATATACATGCAATTAAAAGAGGTAGTGTGGATACTAATTAATGCTATGACATTATAAGGAAATGGTTTATTTCATATTTCATGCGAGCGTTAAAATGGAACATATATATATATATATATATTTATTTATTCATTTATGTATGTATGTATGTATATGTATATGTATATATATGTATGTATGTATAACATAGAGGAATGTAACGCACGCTAGTAAATGCAATAAGGAATAAAAAGAGGAAGCATTATAAGTTAACGCATTAAAAAAAGGTACATTTGAAAAATCATGCAATAAAAATGTGAAGTAATGGCATAAGAAGGATTGCACAAGTATATATGTAAGGTATTCAAAAGAAAAACATTTTTAATATTAAAAAGGGCAATAAATGCAAGCATTAATAAGAAAAGAAACGCCATGCAAGATAAATGCATGAAAAGGGAAGGTTAATGTGTGAATAACGCACAATAATATTTGAAAGAAATGCGTTAAAAATAGTAAATTGAGGCATTAATGAGAAAGAATTTGAAAAGAAATAAGTCATGCAATAATTAATTAAGAGAGGCAAAATTTGGAATAAAATATAGGTTGTGCGCATAAGGAGGCTTTTATACGCATAAGGATGTCTTATGTATGAAGATAATTCCCATTAAAGACAAGGATATACGCGCATGAAGGCATGTAATTAATTAAAGAAGGAGGATAGGCACAATTGATGTAAAAAGGGATCAAAACAAGAAGGCTATTAAAAGCTGCATTACATTAAAATTATATATGTATAGGCAGCGTAAAATAAAGTATGAAATGCAAAATGGGCCTTATTCATTGTTGACTCAGCATTCATGTACGGTTAGATTGAAAAACCTAATATCTAACAGTTAAGGATTGCCTTTGTTAGTCTATTAAAAGGGGCTCTCTCTCCTATTTTATCCCCATAATTCTTAATCTCTTTCTTTGCCTCAGTGCCATTCTAAATTAAAAAAATGGGGGGATGCTGTTGGAATCTAGATTAAAAAAGAAGATTCAAGATTTATAACCAACCTCCAAGTCTACAAAAAGATAAAAGTCGGCTTTCTTCTACAACAACTATTTAGAAGAATTTCTAGATCTGCAAATAAGGTGAGTGAATTTAAGCTATATCATTTTTGATAATGTTAATTTATCATTTAAACATTCCCCATTATCGTATAATGTGAATTTGCTAGAATAATTAAAAATATTGAATTATTGTTATGACATGTTTAGATATGATATGTTGAAATGTTTAAACACATATTATAAAGGACTAAAGTGATGAATATGACATGTTGGAATATTAATATGGTAAAGATATCAATATGTTGGGAAATTCGCCAAAACATGCATAACAATTACTGTTGTTTCAATTCCATGTTACTTGTAACATTTATGCACCTGGACCGTTAACAATAGAAATTGAGAAAATTACATGTTAAATTTGAAAAATTACATGATTTGGCGATCACAAGTTATTGTTAAATTCAAATAATTATCTATTTAATTGATTACATGATAAAATAGAATTGATTATATGTGAGAAAGAACATATGACATAAAATGGAAAAAATATGATGACCTGTAAATTATAAATTACAGTGGAAATTTGAAAAAAAAATAGACATACCTAGATTATATAGAAGATTTACAGTAAATAAGAAACTATAACCGCGCTTAGACACGAGGTTAGATTACACTTGTGGTAGAAGTATGCTCGGAACTGCCTGACATATCTAGCATCCACAAGTGGTAAATCTAATGTGAGGGACATAAGTGCATAATTAAAACATATAATTGTGCTAAGACACGAGGTTAAGTCGAGTTGCGGTAGAAGTCAGCCCGGAACCGCCCGGCAAATCCAGCATTCACAAGTGTAGGCTTAATGCGAGAGGTCTAGTGCATAAATAAATACATATATAAATATATGTAAATAGAAGTTATGATAAACAACATTAATTGTAATTAATGGGAATAAATGGAATTGAAAGAAAGATACAACAGTAAAAGAAAATGGGAATGAATGGGGAATGATAGTAAACTATTATAAATAAATTGCATTGATGAAAATGTTGTATAATAGGTAGACTTGCCCTAGGGACAAGTGAAGATTATAACTTAGGTTATAATAAACTAGTAAGGAAATGAGATAACTGGTGAAATGAGATAAATGACACTTAATTGTAAATTAAGTAATTAGTAAATGGGGAAAACCTGAAACCAGTTGAGAAAAGGGGAAAAACTTATGAAATGAAAGAAGTTGTACTTAATTATAAATTAACTAATTTGAAAACTTGGAAGAATATTATGTTTAGATTTGTCCTAGGGACAAGTGGGAATTATAACTTAGGTTATAATAAAACACTAAGGAAATTGGAATAACTTATGTTGTAGGATAAACTGTACTTAATTGTAAATTAAGTTGTTTGTGAGAACGAGGATCTAAAATCTACGGATGAGGACAACATAAGTTATATTTATTGGAAGAGGAGACTTATTAGTGAACCTTAGTTAAAAGAACTAAGTTAATAGGTAAACAACGTTAAGTTGTAATGACAGCATAAGAGGGAATTGTGGTTAAATCAGAAAGAATGAGGTAACTCAGGAAATGAGGTAAGTTATATTTAATCTTAAATGTTAAGTGACATGTTGAATAGAAAACATGTGAATTAAGATACACATAATTACATATTAACTTGAACATGTTATTATAACCTTGAATCAAACTAGAATATAAAGTGATTGTGGATTACAGACCTTGGATCACAATCTAGAGAATAACATATTTTGGGCTTATTAATAAACTTAAATGGGTTAAGTTGTATAACTGAAATTAATAAGCAAGAGGGGCCCATTCCTTAGGGATATAAGGGCTAGGAAGAACTTGGAAACCTGAATAAAAAGTTAAGATAACCAAGTTAAATGGAAACCTGATAAGGTAAAGCAAGCGCATAAAAGAATGTTTAGACATGGGGTCTAATAACATATTAAAGTGAGGCGCTTGGACCAGTCCGTACGTTTGAGGGTGAATAACCCAGTGGGGTAGATCATCATGGTGTTATAAGGCATGAGGGGAGCGTACGTTCATTTGATTATCCTTTCGGCTCCGAAGGACTGGAAGGGGAAGCATGTGGCTTCCTGAGATACATAAGTTGCTCCTGGTAATCCTCTGTGCGGTGGAAGATGCTTAAGCTATGCTCGCAGAGGTTTGGTCTACACGTAACTACTAGGTGTGTAGGCCTTGACTGCAAATGCAGCTTTGCAGTTAGAATGCTGTTACGAGGTGACACCAGGGTGATTTGACGGTCGCCTCAATGGGGGAGGCGGAGGGTCACGACCAATAAGGATAGTAGATCGTCGGATACGCATCATTGGCAGCCAGTGGGATGTGAAAAGAACAGAGCTAAACCCAATAGACCATTCACCTGTCACTCTCGAGGTACGGTGGTTGAGGGGAGACGCCAACTGGATGTTTAGATTGTTTGTTGTTAGGAGCATGTCGCTTAGCTCTTGTAGTCTTTACTAGTTGAGGGAGCGACTGAGGTAGGGCCATAGAAACCATGAAAACAAACCCTAGGAATATCCGTATTTTAAGGCTCTTAAAGACGGGCCTGTAAAGATATGGAAAAGCTCCCGACTGAGTTCCGTGTTTCTTGTATCGCCCTGCCATGAAACTCGTTGCATATTAGAGGACGTGCAATTGAAGCATCGAGCTATAATTAATGGTACGTACATGGAACAGTCTAGATACATGCATGTTTGCTCTGAGTGGTGTATCGAAGACTTAAGGGCATTACTTTGGTATATGATTCGAACAAAGATGGCAGTCTGTACTTTTGTGTAACATAGTAATGACAGATATATGCGAAACGTAATATTGTTATATAGAGGTCCGTACATCACTCTGGTATTATAGAGAAGACCGTGCAGGTAGGCTACTATGAGGTGTAGCTTAATATTGGGGGTAGCTACATGTATGCCGTATTAGGTTAATCCACTGGGAAGTAAATGGGTGCGACAAGTGTGTAAGCCTTGAGTGCTGTTAACCCAAGTAACATAATAAACAAAAAATATGATTGAACGGTATATATAGTGTTACCCAAATTGTATAATTTAAATCCAGTCATCAGAATTTGTGTTCTGACCCCCTCCTCATAACGTACTCGCATTTTAGATTTGTGGCAGAGACATGATAGCTTTGGATACTGGTTAGGAAGTACTATTAATACGGTAAGGCTATACTTTGAGTATATTATATTTTGTCCATTCCACTGTTAGATATTTTCTGAGCTCTGACATATTTTTTGTCTCTGTCTTTTCTGTAGGTTACCAGAGAGAACCAACCCGAGTTTCGATAGATTATAATTTTGAAAGAAAAATCGGTCTATCGGAATTCTGGGTTTTACATCTGGTATCGGAGCTTAGGTTTAGGACTCCTATATAATGAGTGAACGTATTTGTATTTTAAAAATATAAATATATTATATATTTACACACCTAGATCCATAAAGGAACCCACTAAATAGAAAGAGTATAATATGGTAAGAATTGGGATGACTTTTTGTGCACTACAGAAAGGAATATGGAAATCTGAGGCCCTTAGGTAATTTGGTTGGAAAGTATACAATGTATTTTGTATGGAAGGAAGGTGAATCATATATGATTAGTATTTTGGGTTAGTGGGTTTGGCAGTAAAATCTTATAAATTGAGAATGGTTAAAAAGAGAAAGATGGATTAGGAATATATATGGTCGAGAGAATTGACTTTGTGGGATTGATTAGGAAAGCCTAGGAATAATTGGAAACCCGCTTTGAGTCTAACACAATTATTATCTTTTAAGAACTTGGAATTGTAAAAGTTTTGGGAAAATGATTTGTGGTGTTTTCAAGTTTTAATCTTAAAAGTTATAGTTTTTAAATATGTAAAGAAGTACATATTGGGTTTTGAAGTAAAATGGGGTATATTATGTAAATACTGATTTCTTGCAAAAATTATGTCTAAAATAAAATTTTCCAAGAAAAGATGGAAAAGAAAATCTATAACAAAGAAAAATTTCTTTTATGCATTGTGTTTGGATAGGAAAAATAGGGAAATCATTATATATAGTTACATCAAATCCAAGTACGGTCAGAAAATGTTGAAAAAGAAAAACGGAAGATGCAAAATTTTCCTTTTTCAACCTTTTTATAACATAAGAAATCGAATTTCGAAAATCAGATTTTTTTTTGAAATTCAAAAAATACAGTTGGTTGGTCAGATTTTGGATGCGAAAATTGGATGAACTACGCTCTTACTCAGTGAGAGTGTGAGAAAATTTGATGATAAAGCTTTTTTGATGTTCAAAATATTGCATTCATATAGAACTGTCAGTATATATAGGATGTCAGCATCATATTTTAAAAGAATTTTTGAAAAATTTGCATACACGTAGGAGGTACCGCTTAGGCATACATGCATTATTATGTTGTATTTCACTTTGCACAAGTCCACAATGTTTGCAAAAAATTGGATGCACACATGATGGATGTATATTATGCGAGGGGTTAATCGATTTTTACCCTTACAAAATTTCGGGGATGAAATTTTCTAAGGGTGGGGGAATGCAACACCCCGCATTTTTTTGTATCAAATAAATAATTCATATAAGAAAAATAATAATTTGAAGAGCTTCCAGAATTTGGCCACAAGAGTAGTATTATTACGTTCGTGGTGATTTTCTGGTCAATTTAGACCTATGGATTGCATAAAACTGATTTAAGATGAAAGAGATACCTTTAAATGAAGCATTGCAACAAACATGAAAATAAGGTAAAGAAGGGAAACAATGAGTACCATTGTTTCTAAACTTATTAACAAACTGTAAGCTCAGTTGGTTGAGGCATTGCATATGTAACATAGAGGCCGGGGGTTTGAACCCCGGCGGTGACGTAATTTTTATCTTTTTGTTTTAGAGAGGGCCAACTGAATGTAAAAATATATGTATATGCATGAAAATAAATAAAGAAAAAATGATGGTAATGTATAATTTAAATAAATTCATACATTGAAGAGGAGTAAATTAGAACAATTTTTAATGCATTAAGAAAGGTATGAAGATACATGCAATTAAAAGAGGTAGTGTGGATACTAATTAATGCAATGACATTATAAGAAAATGGTTAATTTCATGCAAGCGTTAAAATGTATGTATGTATGTGTATATATATATATATATATATATATATATATATAACATAGAGGAAGGTAATGCATGCTAATAAATGCAATAAGGAATTAAAAGAGAAAGCATTATAAGTTAACGCATTTTAAAAAAAGGTACATTTGAAAAAGCATGCAGTAAAAATGTGAAGTAATGGCATAAGAAGGAACACACAAGTATATATGTAAGGTATCCAAAAGAAAAGCATTTTTAATATTAAAAAGAGCAATCAATGCAAGAGTTAATAAGAAAAGAAATGCCATGGAAGATAAATGCATGAAAAGGGAAGGTTAATGAGTGAATAACACACAATAATATTTGAAGGAAATGAATTAAAAATAGTAAATTGAGGAATTAGTGAGAAAGAATTTGAAAAGAAATAAGTCATCCATTAATTAATTAAGAGAGGCAAAATTTGGAATAAAATATAGGTTGTGCGCATATGGAGGCTTTGTATACACATAAGGATGTCTTATGTATGAAGATAATTCCAAAAAGACAAGGATATGCACGCATGAAAACATACAACTAATTAAAGAAGGAGGATATGCACAATTAATTTAAAAAGGGAGAAAAACAAGAAGGATATTAAAAGCTGCAAAACATTAAAATTATATATGTATAGGTAGCGTAAAATAAATTATTAAATGCAAAATGGGCCTTATTTGTAGTTGGCTCAGCATTTCATGTACGGTTAGATTGAAATACCAAATATCTAACGGTTAAGGACTGCCTTTGTTAATCTATAAAAAGTGGCACTCTCTCCCATTTTATCCCCACAATTCTTCATCTCTTTCTCTGCCTCCATGACATTCTAAATTAAAAATAAAACGGGGAGATGTTGTTGGAACCTAGATTAACAAAGAAGATTCAAGTTTTAACCAACCTCCAACTCTACAGAAAGATAAAAGTTGTCTTTCTTCTATAACAACTATTTAGAAGAAGTTCTAGATCTGCAAATAAGGTGAGTGGATTTAAGCTATATCATTTCTGATAATGATATATTATCGTTTAAACATTCCCCGTTATCGTATAATGTGAATTTGTTAGAATAATTAAAAGTATTGAATTGTTGTTATGACATGGTTAGATATGATATATTGAAACGTTTAAATGCATGTTATAAAGGATTAAAGTGATGAACACGACATGTTGGAATATTAATAATCTAAAGATATTAATATGTTGGGAAATTTGCCAAAACATGCGTATCAATTACTATTGTTTCAATTCCATGTTACTTGTGACATTTATGAACCTGGACCATTAACAACAGAAATTGAGAAAATTACATGTTAAGTTAGAAAAACTACATGATTTGGCGATCACAAGTAATTGTTAAATTTGAACAATTATCTGTTTAATTGATTACATGATAGAATATAATTGATTATATGTGAGAAAGAACATATGACATAAAATATGCATAATATGATGACCTATAAATTATAAATTACGTTGGAAATTTGAAAGAAATAGACATACCTAGATTATATAGAAAATTTATAGTATATAAGAAACTGTAACCGCGCTTAGACACGAGGTAAGATTACACTTGTGGTAGAAGTATTCCCGGAACCGCCTGACATATACAACATCCACAAGTGGTAAATCTAATGTGAGGGTTCTAATTGCATAATTAAAACATGTAATGGTGCTAACACACGAGGTTAAGTCGAGTTGTGGTAGAAGTCTGCCCGGAACCGCCCGGAAAATCCAGTATCCACAAGTGTAGGCTTAATGTGAGATGTCTAGTGCATAAATAAATACATATATAAATATATGTAAATGGAAGGACTGATAAACAACATTAATTGTAATTAATGGGAATAAATGGAAATGAAAGAAAGATACAACAGTAAAAGAAAATGGGAATGAACGGGGAATGATAATAACTTATTATAAATAAATTACATCAATGAGAATGTTGTATAATAGGTAGACTTGCCCTAGGGACAAGTAAAGATTATAACTTAGGTTATAATAAACTAGTAAGGAAATGAGATAACTAGTGAAATGAGATAAGTGACACTTAATTGTAAATTAATTAACCAGTAAATGGGGAAAACCTGAAACCAGTTGAGAAAAGGGGGAAACTTATGAAACGAAAGAAGTTGTACTTAATTATAAATTAAGTAATCCGAAAACTTGGAAGAATAGGGACAAATGGGAAATATAACTTAGGTTATAATAAAACAATAAGGAAACTGGAATGACTTATGTTATGGGATAAACTGTACTTATTTATAAATTAAGTTTTTTTTGAAAATAAGTACTTTTATTGATAGAATATAACTAGGAGCGTGCTTGAAATAATGCACTCCCTATAGTACACCTCATTGCGAAGAGTACAAAGCCAAAACATACGTCCGTATTTTAAGTACACACGCCTTCTACAAAATATATAACAACCACCACCATTCTTCCCCAAAACAAAAGTAAACAGTGACAACAAAAGGCGGAAAACGCAACCCTAAAATCAACCAGGATCCAGCAATTCTATTCCCCCCATCGTAGATAACCTTTCTCCTCCATGCTAGCTCGTCTCCTGCAGTGTTGCAACGGCAACCGAACATCAATCTATGCCAATTTGAAGCGTTGGTCAGTAGAGCAAGTCTTTTGCTTGAACCGCCGGCGATTCCTCTCCATCCAGAGATGATGAATCAGTGTTGCTGCAGCTGTGTACACCTGATCTTGGACTATTTAGA
This sequence comes from Allium sativum, assembly GCA_030737875.1. Taxonomy (NCBI): domain Eukaryota; kingdom Viridiplantae; phylum Streptophyta; class Magnoliopsida; order Asparagales; family Amaryllidaceae; genus Allium; species Allium sativum. Next base: position 135,188,039 of record CM060915.1, read on the forward strand.
TGTTCGGGAATCACTGCACTAGGAAGGAAAATAGCTACTCCAAGGACACAAAGCAAGCGGGAGGGAGATCCAATCTTTCCCTGAAAGATTGCCATAGATAAGTACTGTACAACCATAGTGTAAAAATATGTGCATGGTTTTCATACTCATTTGAACACAACACACATCGTAAATCTAACCACGAGTTTGCAAGCCGATCCAATGTAGGTAAAGATTTTGGTAAGCTGTGTATGTCGTAAAAAAATTCCATGTAGTAGTCCTATGCCAAATTAAGTTATTTGTGAGAACGAGAATCTAAAATCTACGGATGAGGACATCATAAGTTATATTTATGGGAAGAGAAGACTTATTAGTGAACCTTAGTTAAAAGAACTAAGTTAATAAGTAAACAACGTTAAGTTGTAATGACAGTATAAGAGGGAATTACGATTAAATAACAAAGAATGAGGCAACTCAGGAAATGAGGTAAGTTATATTTAGTCATAATTGTTAAGTGACATGTTAAATAGAAAACATGTGAATTAAGATACATATAATTACATATTAAGCAGAACATGTTATTGTAACCTTGAATCAAACAAGAATATAAAGGGATTGTGGATTACAGACCTTGGATCACAATCTAGAGAATAACATGTTGTGGGCTCATTAATAAACTTAAATGGGTTAAGTTGTATACCTGAAATTAATAAGCAAAAGGGGCCCATTCCTCTGAGATATAAGGGGCCATGAAGAACTTGATAACCTGAATAAAAATTAAGATAACCAAGTTAAATGGAAACCTGATAAGGTAAAGCAAGCGCATAAAAGAATGTATAGACATAAGGTCTAATAACATATTAAAGTTAGGCGCTTGGGCTAGTCCGTAAATTTGAGGGTGAATAACCAAATAGGGTAGATCATCGTGGTGTTATAAGGCACGAGGGGAGCGCACATTCATCTGATTATTCTGTCGGCTCCGAAGGACTAGAAGTAGAAGCACACGTCTTCCTAAGATACGCAAGGTGCTCCTGGTAGTCCCCTGTGCGGTGGGCGATGTTTAGGCTCTGCTCGTAGAGGTTGGGTCTGCGCGTAACTATTAGATTAGTGGGCCGCAACTGCAAAAATAGCTTTGCAGTCAAAATGCTATGACGAGGTGACACCTGGGTGATTTGTCGGCCGCCTCAATGGGGAGGCGGACGGTCATGACCAACAAGGATAGTAGATTGTCGATACCTGCCATCGGCAGCCAGTGGGATGCAAAAAGACTTGAGCTAATCCCAATAGACCATTCACCTTTCACTATCGAGGTACGGTGGTTGTGGGGAGACGCCTACTGAATGTTTGGATTGTTTGTTATTAGGGGCATGTCGCTTAGCTCTTGTGGTCTTTACTAGTTGAGGGAGGGGCCGAGGTGGGGCCCTCGCCACCATGGAAAACAGACCCTAGGAATATCTATATTTTGAGGCTCTTAAATGTGGCCCTGTACAGATATGGAAAAGCTCCCCACCGAGTCCCGTGTTTCTTGTATCGCCCTACCATGGAACTCGGTGAAAATTAGAGGACGTGCGGTTGAGGCATCAAGCTACAATTAACGGTAAGTACGTGGAACAATCTAGATACATGCATGTCTGCTCTGGATGTTGTATCGTAGACTTGAGGGCATTACTCTAGTACGGAATCTGATTCGAACAAAGGTGGCAGTCCGTACGTTTGTGTAATATAGTAATGAGAGATATATGAAAAACATAATATTATTATATATAGGTCTGTACGTCACTCCGACATAGGATGAGGGACTGCGTACATTTCTGTGGTATTATGGCGGAGACCGTGCGGGTGGGGTACCAAGAGGTGTACCTTAATATTGGGGGGTAGCTACATATATAATGTATTAGGTTAATCCATTGGGAAGTAAATGGGTGCGATGCGTGTATAAGCCTTGAGTATTGTTAACCCAAGTAACCTAATAAATAAGAAAATATGATTGAACGGTATATGTAGTGTTATCCAAAGTGTATAATTTAAATCCGGTCACCAGAACTTGTGTTCTGACCCCCTCCTCATAATATACTCGCTGTTTAGATATGTGGCAGAGACATAATAGCTTTGGATACTGGTTAGGCAGTATTATTAAAAAGGTAAGGCTATACTTTGGGTATATTATATTTTATCCATTCCGATGTGAGATATTTTCTGAGCTTTGACATTTTTTATGTCTCTATCTTTTCTGTAGGATACTAGAGCAAAACAACCCGAGTTTCGATGGATTAGAATTTTGAAAAAAAAAATTAGTCTATCAGAATTCTGGTTGTTATAGCTCTCTAGCTTTGGAAATCGCAGGAGATCATTCGAAGACTATAAACGGTTTACCTTTAATCAAGGAGGGCTTGGATTGCAACACAAGAAGTCGCTCTTCAAAGGAGGAAAATTTAAAATTGTATATAGAATCTAATATGATTACCTTATTTGTAACCCCTATGTTTCCACATCTATTTTCATAGAGCTTTCAGATCATCAGTACGCTTTAGGGGATCCAAAAAACATACCACAACATAATCTGACCAAAAGCATACTCCAACTTTAATTCATTCGAGAAAAAGTTGCATGACACCGTTCACAACATTCTGAATAAAACCTATAGGACAGTAAGCTCTGGCATTATTCAGAAATGAAAAGAAAAGTGACATTTAGGAGTAGCTGCCTTAATATCAGAGCCAACCAAGCTAGGCAGCACATCGCTATCTTTGTCTTTTCCATAGTCATTAAGTGAGCATGAAGTTTGAACAAGCAAATAACTACAGTTCTAGGAAGGAACAACATGCCTACAACAATCCGAGCTGCAAGGCTCGCAACACACTTTTAAACTATTTAATCTACTAGCTATTATCTTATCATTATCAGGAAAAACATAGTAGTTATGGAACTATCGGTGGCAGTAGCACAAGGGGGTCTGAGAGAGAGACTTACATTAGGGGCTCGAGCTCGGATAGCAGAGGAAAGAGCCAGAAAATCATTAGAAGTGGTAACTAGAACAAATGGAATAGGAGATCACTGATCTACACAACTAGACTCACCAGTGATGGGAGAAGCACTAGGGGCTTCATGATCGAGAAGCAGTGGCGAGTACTTGTTCTAACGCGACATCGAGGTCAAAAAGATCAAAAACGGGAACTAGTCAAGATCGCAAAGAGGAAAATACTAGAGTTTACACTAATTTCCTATTAATTCAATTTTTTGAGTATGTAATTTTTTTGCAAAGACAAACAATTTTTATAGTGGTCCATAACACTGTATTAAAATAAATAATAATTACAAGAAATACAAGAGATGACAGATTGCCTATCTACTACATTCGATTTTTGAAGTGGACCCACCACTAAAACTATGCTAGCTTATAATATAGGATCTGAACTAAATATTTAGACTGCTATTGACCCAACAAAGCACCATGCATAGAGCAACTTAAAACAAAACAAGCAATGACATTCTTCACGCAGGAAGAAGGCGACTCTAACCATATAACATTTGGTAGAAGCCATACGACACCAACTACAAGTTAGCACAAACAAAACAACATTACGCATTGTTGTAGCAAAAGTTGTCTCATGTTGCATTGAGCAGTATCTCAACAAATAACCAAATAGAGCATTTCTGTGGCACTAAATATGACAATGGGAAGTTGAATCTGACCAAAACAAATCACATGCACTAGATTACCAAGGACAACCGCAGCAGGGTTATGTCCTATCTTCACGCTGTAGCACTTCATGCCAGAATAAGCAAAAACAAAAACCACAACACATTCAGCATGATTAAATTCGCTATACACATATAGCCAAAACACCACATCAATTACAAGAACACAAGACGAAACACTTAGAAACTTAACAGTCACCTATACTACAAGCGACAACCACCAACAGACCAACCAAACCCAACAAAGCGTGGCCCACAACACTTACTAGATCAAAGAAAAACCGCCACACCACCAGGACGTTGAGCTAGTCGATCCACAGCCAAAAGCCTGCCTCGGTGAGTGGTGTCAACGCAAATCAAGGAGGAGGCTGATGGGAATAGACTCGTTGATGTAGTCTCGACAAGTTGAGAACCAACACCAGAGTAGAGGCTACTAAAAAGTGGCGAGGAACTCAAGCATGTTTTCGTGATGGGTCGAGTGGAGTGCCTAGGGAAGCGATGCAAAAAATGTAGCGGGAGGAAGATTTGAACTTCGGAAAGGATCTGGAAAATGAGATCAGGAGAAGGTTAAAAAAAGGGGTGTTAGGACCACTGTAGAAAAAATTGGAAGGGAGAGATGGAGGATTAGAGGGGAACGGTAGAGACGATGGGTTTAGAATGTAGAAGGGAAGGAAAGAGATCGAAAGGAAAAGGGAAGAGGGTGGAGAGAGTGGAGGCTGCTTCAGTCACCATTAAAGACATAACTTCCACTTTTTTAGTTTTTGTTTGCATTGCTGTTGAACAAAGTTTTCTTATCATGGAAGAAAACTAGTTCAACATAGGTGAAACATCATATTTTGTTCCATCTAGTTCAGTATCTAAATTATTCAATGCTAAAACACAACAAACAATTCATCCAAATGGAAATGTATGAGAATCTATTGATGAAAATATTGAATGTTATATAAGAACATGAATATCAAGATATGCATAGTGATGAAGATGTTTTTTGAATGAAGTTGGTGAAGTAGTAGAGGGAATAAACAATGAAGATTATGAAGAGCATGTGCATGAAGACGAAATTGATGAAATTAGTGATGATGAAACAAGAAATGAATGCAATAAAAGTATGATTGATACAATAAAGATATGGCTATTGATTATGATCCGGGTTTGTAGAAACCTATAAGCGATACTAAAAGATTGATGATAGTAGAAAGAGGTCCCATCAAAATTCTTTAAAAAAATTATAAGTTTACAAGTATCATGAAGTTTGGGAGGAATAGTGGTTTTTCATCCAAGCATTACATCCACCGTTTTTTAAATGGCGAGAAACAAGAAAGAAAGTGACCTGTATATTCAAATTAATTAAATGAAAAAATTTGTTTTTGTTGCAAATTATTCAAAAATAAGTTAATGGAAATAAAATTGTTTTAAAATGGAATTGATGATTGGCATAATCTTCCACAAAAGCTTAGAGAGTATGAACCAAATCCGAAACATTGTGAAAATTTTGTGAAATGGGTCTATTTGCAGAAGGAATTATATTTAAAAGCAACGATTAATGAAAATATGGAAGCTCAAATTGCTAAAGAGAAAGTTCGTTAAAAGAAGATATTATTACAAATAATTGAAGTTGTGAATTTCTTTGGCGAAATGGTTTGCTTTTCTGTGGGAACAACTAGAAATTTTATAGAAGAAATAATGGGTTTTGGTTAACTTATCAAGTTTATTGCTGAATTTGATCCAATTGTGTAAGATCATCTTCGACATTTTTAGTTATTCTTGATTGCACCCATGAATTAAGCCATGAAGAACAAATGCCAATTATTATAAGATGTGTGGATAGTAACGATTTACTGAAGCGAAGATAGGAGAATTTTTCCTTGGAGGTATAATGATTGATGATATAATGAAACTTGGTCTTTTCAAGCAGCTTGAAAATATTTTGAATGGACTTAATCTTAACGTCAAAAAACTATTCATGTCACGGTTGCTTCCATCCAAAGAAGTTTTTCTAAACTGAAATTGATTAAAAATTAACTTTGAATGACTATGTTGGAAATGTTTGGTACATATAGTGAATTTATTATTGAGCCATTATTGCAATAGAGTCGTTGAAAGTTATAGTGGTAATATATATACATACACACACACACACACACACACATATATATATATATAAGCCATTATTGTGATTTAGAAGTTACACTAGCACAATGATCATATATTTACGTGACTTTTTAATGAGATGTTACAAAAACAGATGGTATTAAAATAATGCTATGAATGGTAATAAATTAAAACTTATTAACATTCATTAATTTTATAATGTATACAATTTACACATTATAAACTGCAGTTTTTTGACCGTTTCTTTTATTTATTATGGTATTAATTGTGATCCAACTTTCCTTCCACTAACACAACGAACATTATATTTTTTTTCATTTTGTCTATATAAGAAATAGCATAGACAAAGCAAAAAAATAGAACAATTTTTCGTCTTCCTCTCACTTCAAAAACCTTCTTATCCTACTGAAAAATGTTTATAACAAAAAAAAGAGCGGTACAGTTTTTTTAGCTTGAGTGCAAATCAGGCTGAATTCTTTAATGCAAGCGAATTGATATCGTAGAAGATGATGTTTTATCCTACAGGCGGCAGCGAAAGGTAAGAACTGCTTTGCACCATTGAGAAAATCGCCAAAACGTCTTCAAGAGAGCGATGTTGTCCGCGATTCAACCATTAGTTTTCCAACAAATTTGAAGACAATCAGACAACTAATGGCTTGCACTTCCTCTAAGCGCTGCAAACAACATGATGATGTCGTGCCTGCATCAATGTTCTAGATTCCACTTGTCACTGCTGCAACTTTCAAGTTTGTAGGTCTCAACTTCAAATGCTAGCGACAAAAAATCGAATTTTTTCTAACTGTGCGAAAAGTCGTCAGCGCTTTATCAACCGAGAAACTACAATTGCCATAGAAACCAAATGAAGCTGATGCAGATCAGATGGCGATTCGGACAGAGAAACCGAACTAGTTGCAAACTTGGATCGAATAGGACTACAGGTGCAAAAACTTTATCCTCAATGGCCTCAGCAACAATCTGTACGACTATTACAATTCATACAAATCAACGAAGGAGATCTGGGAGGCTCTGAAGAAGAAGTATGACACTGAAGAGGCAGACGCAAATAAGTACGCAGTCAGCTGCTATGACAGCCCACGTCCGTTAATGTCACTTTATATAGAATGACATTAAGTTTCCTGAAGTGTTATAGGTAAATAAGAACATAATATCACAAGACAAACATGTAAAATAGCAGGGGAATTTGTGACGACCCCAAACCCCATAATATGGTGGCAAGGGTAATCTTTGGAATATAACACATAAACAAATAACAGCATAACAAATATAAATAAATAAACCAAATAATGTACAATAGAATACACTGGATAAATATAATCATCAGAGTTACACAGTATACGGGATCATACTTAGTACAAAATACAGTTCAGCTATACATAAGTGTCTACAGCGGAAAACAAACATAATATGTACCATAGAAGCTAAACAACATAAAAAGAGATAAATGATAGAATCCATCTTCTGCTCCAGCTATCCAGAAAGAGCCTGTTAAAACCTAAATACAAGGCTGCCCGTGTAGAAAAAGGGGCAACCGAGTTTGCAAGTGAAACAAACTACGAGTCAGTCATGGGACTAGTATGAGAAATCTACTTAACACATTTTATAATATGGCCAATCACAGGACCACGCCACTTTCGCGGAACAGGTTTACTCCATTGGATTGCCAGTGCTTTAAAACAAGTAAATCTTTTAAACATTGCAATGCTTTTTATAAAAATGAAGCCATTATAAGACTCAGTTCCCATCACACAATGCAACACAAACCAGAGGATAGAGTTTTACCTTATAATGGCCAAAATATGCTTGATGCAAATAAAACAAAAGCATTTGATATTATTACTAGTGTTTGTATGTTTCAAAAACAAATTCAAATCATATGTATCAATCATAGACGGCATTAATGCCCCATACCACTATGTCGCCATATATAGGTATACAAACAAAACTGCACGATGTCGTATTTGGAAATTGGATTTCCGTCATGAACCAAGGCAAAAGATAGTCCTTACCGAATTCGAGACAATCTAGCCCATATCTCAGGGTCAGAACTCGAGTGACCCTTAGGATCGATAGGGCCGGTCCACCGATGTGGATTAAAATGCCTGAACACTGTGTTTCCCCACCCTTTGGGGCGTAAATGAGTCCTATGACCCCATCGGCTCCACATAGTCACCGATATATCCGAGGCACCTCGCAACAGCAACAACCAGACAGGTGAAAATAATATAAATGTCAGGGCTGTCAGGTCACTGACACCACCCTAGCTAGAAAGAAATGCATGTCCTCCCTGGATCCTTCTCTCGTTTCTAGTCCATACCGGGGTGTGAGGCTCGCGAATCAACGTCATACAAAAAGCTATGCCACATAGGCAATTCACTCCATGCGACTGATTTCTATCGATATATAACCTCTGAGCTCGTACGTCTCAGAGAGGGGCGTTAAGCAAGAGAATAAATTCTCTGCCGCCAAACAGATATATATTTAATAGAGATCAATCAGCATAGAACAAAATAAAATGTCAGAAACACAGTCCATTTACAAGTTCGTTCTAGGTCTGAACGAAACCGGAGGCACTCAATACCTCGCATATCCGTACACTCAATAAGTACGTCCGGACATCTACTACTTCAGCCCCTTAAAGGTTGCTACTCCCATCATGAGCATCAGTAGCACCCCTTCATTCGACGTGCATATCATCGGTCTTGCACCGTCTTCATATCTTCGACTTTCAATCGTCGATCAATTATTTGAATTGAGAATTAACTCGGCCTTTTCAAATAATTCACGTATATTTAGAATTTCAAATCAATTCACTTCAATGGTTAAATTATCAATAATTCTGTTCTTTAATGTAATTTTCGCGCCAAACACATTCAACCATCAAATATCACATAAACGGAGAAAATTCAGTTTATTTCCATTCCATATAATTTATAATATTTTATCACGATTTATCGCTATTTTTATTTATTTAAAAATAGCCATTTCACTCAAACGACGCTTCAGGCCATAACGCGGCCGTGGCGCTGTTTTTCTTCAGGTTTGATTTACACATATCTGAAAATCTAACCGTTGGATCTTCACAAATTTTATATCATTAGAAAGATCTTTTCAAAATGAATCCAATGGTTACAGTTTCGGGAAAATCCGACGGTCGGATCTCCTACACTAATCTTTTGAAGTTACGATTTCAAAATATGAACTGTAGCGTCGTTATTCGATTTATTTTAATTATATTTATATATATATATATAAATATATTCGATTCTGGCGCTGTTTTTCTTTAGATTTGAATTAAACATTCCAGACAATCCAACCGTTGGATCCTCACAAAGTTGGTGTCGTTGGAAAGATATTTCCAAAGCGAACCCAACGGCTTCGGTTTCGGGAAAATCCGACGATCGGATCTCCCGCACTAATCGTTTGAAATCACGGTTTCAAAACACGAACTGCAGCTTCGTTATTCGATTTATTTTAATTATATTTATATATATAAATATAATTCTTTTTTCGATTTCAAAACCATCTTCACTTTATATATTTGATAAAAATGATATTTTTATCCTCAAAATATTTATTCAGCACATGAATATTTTTTTTAGCACTTCATTTTCACTATAAAAACGTAGATTTTATTGTTCAATCTATATATTCAACACATGAATGTTTTCGACTTCACACATACGATAAAAATATGATTTTTATCGTTCTAGTCCTTTATTCAACACATGAATATTTTCTATAATTTATATATATAATAAAAATGTGATTTTTATTGTAAAACAATTTATTTCAAAACACGATTATTTTATATAGTTCATACATAAGGTAAAAAATGTTATTTTTGGTGTTAAAACAATTTATTTAAAATTCTAATATTTTATATAGTCTATATATATAATAAAAAGGTGATTTTTATTGTAAAACAATTTATTCAACACATGAACTTTATTCAACACATGAATTTCTACTCAATAGATGAATTTCTATTCAACACATGAATTTAATTTCAACACATGAAAATAATTCTAACACATGAATATTATTGAAAATTTAGGCAGCATAACGGCAGGGTAGTTAAAACCGGCACCATCCCTAGTACGGCTCCTCGCTCTACCTTAAAACCTCGCGGTTTTTTACAATGGGGATTTTCAATATCTAGTTCGTACGCAGACAAATTTTCCCGTATACTAATCCTATTGGGATTTCAATCACAATCAATCTTTTCAAATCAACCATTCATTATATTCACCAAATTTCACATCAACCAATAATCCAAACAATATCACAATCAATATATATCGTCCATGGTTTGTGGACGATGGGGTATATATATATATTCGTATATAAATATATTTAGATTTCACTTCAATATCGTTTCAATTTATTTCAACGTATATATCACTTTTACAACGCATATATAACTTATACATTGAACATACAACTTATACAACGCTTATACATAAGGTGTACAATGCTTATATAACTCATACATCGACTATATAATTTATACATTGTTGTTTTCCATATCGTTTATAAATTAAAAATCTCACATTGGGTTCCACTCCACCAAAAATAGCAGAAGGCTCAGAAAAATATGCGGTCTCTTCTAGAGGTAGAAGACGTCCACACGAGTCATTGTCTCTTGTTTCACTGAATTTCGTCAGCAAACGAAAAGATATGATTTTTACAGTGAAATCATAAACCGTAGCGCTTTAAAGTGCTATAGAACAGTTTAAAATAAAATAAACCGTTACCTCAGCTTATTCATTCAAAACTAGGTTTTGATTTATACTCCAATCCGTGCAACGATATGAGGATCGGGCGGCGCAGCGTCGAAGAGGAAGGAGGGGCGCACTCGCGCGTGGTGGAGCGAGGGCGATCGATCGCCTCTGGCGATGGCGGCGGCGGCTTGAGACGGCGACTTCCTGGAGGTGATTCGCGAGTTACGGGCGATGAGACGGAGGATGGTGGGTATGGATTCGAAGCTCTCGTCGTGGGCTACAAAATCCTCAACTAGGTCGAGGTCTGAATCGAAGTGGTTTGGCCGGAAAATGGATGGGAAGGATTGAAGGGGTTTCCGCCTTTAATCGAATATCGGGGAGAGAGAAAACGAGGGAGAGAGAGAGGGAGGCCCAATCAAATTTTTTATTTATTTAATTTATATATTTTTAAAATTCTAAAATAACCCTTATCTCATACGAACTCCAATCCAACCCCAACGACTATCGTCCCTAGCTAAATACCCCCATTCTGAACACAATGGGATATGTTTCATAGGCCCATTCGACTGTTTCAGTCAGTTTTCCTTCAAATTAAAATATAAAACATTCAATATTTGATTTGAACGTACATTTCAATTTGCCGAGGCCACATACTGATCCCAAAAATTCCAGAAAAATAAATCTAGCTATGTTTTGACGATACGGTCCCAACAAAACTAGTTTCGTCGAATTCCGAGACTGTTTGAAAAATGGCCATTTTCTGGTCGATCCAATTTAACTGTAATTGACCAAACACATTTTCCTTCGCCACGCTCACATATTAACTTCAAAAATTATGGAACTTGAAACCTAGCAATAATTTGACAACCCGGATCAAACAAAAGTGGTTTCGTCGAATTCTAAGGTCGTATGCAAAATGTCTATTTTCAAGGGCAATATATTCTCTATAGCGACCTTTCTGAAAAATCATTTGGCCATAATTTTTGATTCCCGCTATGAAACTTCGATTTTTCAGATTCGATAAGAAAAATATTCACTAAAGATTTAAATATTTTTGGTTTCACTAAAATCCGTTTTATTTTGCACCTGGTACAGTCAGTCAAAGTTTAAATTGAAATTTTGAAACTGCCGTGCCATTTTAGGCCTTGTGTATAATTTAAAATAATTATATTTATTTTCAAACATCGATTCAAACATACTTTTCATCGTTATTATTTAAAATAATTTATTTTAAATATTTAAAATCTACTATAATAGCCAAATTAAAAAATTTAAATTGGCTCAGGTTTTCTGGGTTGTTACAGAATTAAAAACTTTATTTAAATCGAAACATCATGGTCCCAAATACGGAGTTTACATCATAAGCTTGAAATAACCAATTACATTAATAATCTGCCATGCCAAAAATATCAGACTTTAAAAGCATAAAACCATATTTCCCTTGCGAAGCCATAAGAGAGTTGACAAGATGTCAAAGGGTACATAAATATCCGAAATTCAAGCTAAGCTGGAAAGAATCCAAATCAACTCTAAGCACTCCCACCCTGAGAACCTAGGGAGGGACGGAAGAGAGAGAAGAGGAAACAAAAAGGGTCAGACATGAAGTCTGACGAGTCCCGTTACTATTAAATATAAATAAATAAAAGTATCATGACAGGTATATAAAAATTGGAAGAACAAGATAACAATAACAAGGATAAGTGTGAACTGAGCAAGATAAGTTTGAACAGAATATATTGTGCTTCTTAAATACGTTTCTTTGCACCGCACCAATACTAGTATACCAGAAACAGAATGATCCCTACAAATACTGTTCCATTACATTTTCTTGATTGTTAGGTTTGTTAGGTTAACGACACCCAACACTTATACACATGTAGTACCCATTTACTTCCTAGTGGATTAACCTAATATAGTATATCTATAGCTACCCCTTAATACTGAGGTACAACCCATGATACCCCAGTCGCACAGTCTCCCTCGTAATACAACAGAAAACTATGCAGTCCCTCATCCTATGCCGGTGTGATGTATGGATCTCTATATAACAATGTTATGTTCTGCATATATCTGTCATTATTATGTGATGTAAGCATATGGACTGCCACCATCGATTGAATAAGATTTCATTCCGGAGTAATGCCCTCAAGTCTACAATACATCACCAAGAACAGTAATGCATGTATCTAGACTGTCCCACGTATGTACTGTAATTGTATCTCAATGCCTCAATCTCATGTCCTCTAATGTGCACCGAGTTCCATGGTAGGACGGTACAAGAAACACAGAACTCGGTCGGGAGCTTTTCCTTATCTGCACAGGCCCGTCTTTAAGAGACTCTACAGATATTCCTAGGGTCTATTTTCATGGTGGCTATAGCCCCACCTAGGCCCCTCCCTCAACTAGTAAAGACTACAAGAGCTAAAAGACTGCCCCTAAAGAAAACAATCTAAACATCCATTTGGCGTCTTCCCTTAACCAACGTACCCTGATAGTGAAGGCTGAATGGTCTATTGGTTTTAGCTCTAGTCTTTCCGCATCCTACTGGCTACCGAGTACGGGTATCCGACGATCTACTATCCTTGTTGGTCATAACCCTTCGCCTCCACGTTGAGGATATCGCCGAATCACCATGGTGTCACCACGTCACAACATTATGACTGCATAGCTACTTCTACAGTCAAGGCCCACCCACCAAGCAGTTACGCATAGACCTAACCTCTGCGAGCACAACCTAAAACATCTACCACCACACAGAGGACTACTAGGAGCACCTTACGTCCCTCAGGAAGCCGCATGCTTCCCCTTCTAGTCCTTTAGAGCCATCAGAAACATCAAATGAATGTGCACTTCCCATTGTTCCTTATAGCACCACGATGATCTACCTTATTGGGTTATTCACCCTCACATGTGCGAACTGGTCCAAGCGCCTCACTTTAATATGTTGTTAGACCTTATGTCTAATTATTCTTTTACGCGCTTGCCTTACCTCATTAGGTTTCCATTTAACTTGGTTATTCCCATTCATATTGAATTCTTAATCAAGTTACCAAGTTCCTCTTGCTTATTAATTTTAGTTATATAACTTAACCTATTTAAGTTTGTTAATTGTCCCACAACATGTTATTCTTTAGATTGTGGTCCAAGGTCTGTGATCCACAATCCCTTTATATTCTTGTTTGGTTACCATAACATGTTCTACTTAGTAGGTTATTATGCATATCTGAATTCTATCATTTCTACAAGTTATGCTTACCCTAAAAGGTGTCTTTAATTACATAACTTTATTATTTCTACCGGTTATGTATACCACTAGGTGTCCTTAATTACATAACCTTATCAGGTTAAGTTTATGGGCCTATATGTAAATATTACCCACTCCCTCAGATTTACTTAACCCACCCATTGTTTAACCAATTTTACTTAACCCCAACATTAGTTTATATTCCTACAATCCCTATGGATTCAACTAGGTTAAGTATTCAAGATTTATTACCCTATGGATGCTAGACCTCCCACATTAAGCCTGCCATTTTTCGATGTTGGATATGTCGTACGGGTCCGGGCAGACTTATTCCACAAATTGGGCTTAACCTCGTGTCTGAGCACGTCTCGTATTTGTACACTTAGACCTCTTACATTAGATTCAACACTTGCGATCGCTGGATATGTCGGTCGGTTCCGGGAAGACTTTCACCGCAGGTGCAATCTTGTAACGACCCGAAAATTTGCGATCTTGGTTATTCGATATACAACACATATCGAACATCCAAGGATCGAAAATACCGGATGGTTAATGAAAGAGATTAGAGGGTGAGAATAGATAAGATAGAAACTTAGAATAGAAGAAGAGGAAGAGCGCAATATCAGAGTAACACCAACCTCACTGCGGAACGAATAACATATAATAGATAACATATCTTTGAAATATAAATTTGTATTTGAATATACATATCATTTCAAAGTACAGCACTTACAACACAGCGGAAATACACTATAGCTATATGATCCTGAAGCCTCCTTCTCCAGGACTTCAAGTATCTGTAAATCCTGACTACTTGACTGCTCGAACAAAATTGGGCACCCAAGAGTTTGGGGGGAACAAAATAAAATAAACTCCGGGTCAGTCATGGGAATGGTATGAGTAAAACAGTTTAAACAGTTTGAACAAGTAAAAGATATCTCATAAGACCACGCCGTATAACGGAACGGGTTTTTCCCTTATGAGAATCCAAAATATCTTTATATCAAAAAACCTTTTGATATTATAATAATGTCTATCAACCACAATATAATAATCATCTAGCAGAAACGCTTTCATCTCACGTTGTACGTATATAGTATACAATCAATACCGCAAGAATGTATTGGGTAATGGATTTCCAACTATGACAAGGTATGGAACCACCTTTCGCTAATGTACCTCTAGAGAGGAATACACTGGATTCAACAAGAATATCTTGCAACCCGGCCACACATGACCGACCACTCATTTCGCTTGAGTGTATCGAATGTATATCACCAAGGGTTGGGATCAACAACCGTTTCCCGAATGGGACAGCATCAACAATAGATTTTTTTGAAGTAAATGAAACTCTAGATCAGGTGATTATACACCCTAATAGGTGCGACCTACATGGCCATGCTACCTGCCCGATTTCTGTCATTTACCAGTTGATGAGGCTTGAGGTTACACCATATCATCACATCAGATTCACTTCGAATGCCACATTGTCAGATCCATCGAAAATCACTAATTGACGTCTACAACAGTACATTACGTGTGAGCTAAAGAAGTTTCCTTCTCCGCTTCCACTCTTGGTACGGTTGAAGAAATCAATGTACGTGACCTTTCTATAAATACTCTGTCAGACATTCATCCATACAAGTCATCCAGGAACAGGATAAACCGAAGGCACTATTCAGTACATCCATCTTAGGCACTGTTATCTAAGACTTATACAATAGCCCTTGTACTTTACTCCGTTTTCAATTATCTTTGGCATATATGATTCACAACGCTTATGCCAATACAGAGTGGTTTTTTGGATAATAATCCAACCGGTCTCTCCATATTAACAACGGTAAAATGGTCAAAACTTTGATAGTCTGTGATTTAACTATCAAAGAAAAACACGTGTGCAAACAACGATATTATTTCCAGGAGGAAATTATATCTATCAATCACCATTGAACATTTATCTCTTTATTTAACTTATTCATTTTTCATCTCCTGTTTCCATATATTCAATATTTCTTATTTTATATTATCAGAAAACATTTCTGATTCTCGTTTGGAAGACATTTCCAAAACTTCTTAATTGGGATTTAAATAGATGTTAAAAACTATATTGCGATGACGACTCAAACCACTATACTAAATTACTAGATCCACTTAACCACTTCACAGTCGAACCGTAACCATTTCTTAATTAAAAACGCAGTCAAACAAGTTGGGGTATAGCTACCTCTCAGACCTTAACTGAACTACCCTTCATATCTCGAAATAGATAAGATTCACCTTTTTAACTCTTTAACACTTCCTTCCAAACCCTCAGATTCTATTTATGAACCCCCTTCTTTTACAAGTTTACGTGATTATAACAATGGTGTTATAATCTCCTGCATCTGAAATATATTATCTTTAATATGACTTTTATTTCCTAACTCGAATAATATAACGACAACTAATTTATTAACTCCTATTTGGTTAACTCTAAGCTATAACTCTTATTTGAATAACTCCAACCTAATAACTCTTACTGGATTAACTCTTATTCGAATAACTTATTCGAATAACTTATATTCGATTTGCTTACTTTCGAATACTTATATTCGATAAATCTCTTTCTTCGAATAAATCTTATTCGATTTAACTCCTGTCGAATAACTAGATTCGATCAACTCACTTCGAATATTTCTGATTCGATTATCTCACTTCGAATATCTCTGATTCGATTATCTCACCTCAAATAACTACTATTCGATTTTCTCACTTCGAATATCTACTATTCGATTATCTCACTTCGAATATCTCTGGTTCGATTATCTCACTTCGAATATCTACTATTCGATTATCTCACTTCGAATATCTCTGATTCGATTTACTTCTTTGAATAACTAAATTCGATTAACTAATTTCAAATCTATTCGAATAAACTAAATTCGATCTAACTCTATTCAATAACTCTAGTTCGATTTAACTCTATTCAATAACTCTAGTTCGATTTAACTATATTCAATAACACTAGTTCGATTTAACTCTATTGATTAACTCTAACTGATTATCTCTAACTGGTTTAACTCTATGGTTTAACCTAACTGGTTAACCCTAATGGTTTTACTCTAACTGGTTAACCCTAACTGATTAACTCTTTGTCCTTATTCAGTTTCAAACATTGATGTTGAAATCGATTCTTACTTCTTTATATAAGTCCTGACTTATATATTCTATTTATCCAAATGATAAATATTTAACTTAATTTATAAATATCATTTATAAATCAATCTGCTCCTTTTATCTGTTTACTTCTTCATGTATAAGTTCAGACTTATATATATATACAAGGATAAATATTTTCTTTATAATCTATTTGTTTTCTAAACAAATATTTCCTTTATAACCCTATTTGTTTTCTTGATGAAATATTTCCTTTTTTATTTTATTTGCAATTAGTTTGTAAATATTCCCTTTATAATCTCTTATTTATTCTTAATAAATATCTTCTTTAATGACTTAGTTCTAAGTGTTTCCTTTATTACCTTATTTATTTATTCTAAGTATTTCCTCTAAAAATATCTTATTTAAAACTTATTCAATTTCCTAAGTCAATATCCTTGTTTAACTTATTCAATCCCTAAGTTAATATCCTTTGTTTAATTTATTCAATCCCTAAGTTAATATCCTTTGCTTAACTTATTCAATCCCTAAGTTAATATCCTTTTGTTTATCTTAGTAAATTTATTAACTAATATCTCAACAAATAAATAATCCATTAATCGTATCTTATTTATTTAGTAAATAAATATCTCTTTATCTTATCCTATTTATTTTCTAAGTAAGTAATCCACTTTATAAATATTCTATTTATAAAGATTTCCTTCATTTATAATTCCCACTTAAACGTATTTCCTATTTATAAATATTCCATTTATAAATATTTCTATTTATAAATATTTTATTTATAAATATTCTCTTTTATAAAATCCTCTGATTTTATAAATATTCTCTTTTTAGTATTCACTTTGACAAATTCCCCTTTCTCCAAATCCCGGTATGTTATGGTGTTTAACATATCAAATTACGATGTCCAATATCGTCCATACACACACAATCGACAACAGGTTATAATTCACATCATATATCAAAATATATGAAAAACAATAAAATAACTGTTGAGGAATCCAGTCAGATTCCTCCAACCTGTTTCCCTGCATCCACAGATGTTACACAATAAAATCAACATCACTTTCAGTTCCATATGATATATTCTGTTAAACAGAATCAATATAGAAATTCAACTAACTTACTAGCAGTTCAATCAAACAGTCAACACACAGTCAATCAAACAATTTTTAACAGTTCTAAGAATACAACATGAAATATAACTGTTCAGAGTTAGTGAGATTTACTCACTTTGGCAGTTCATCATTAAAGAACGATAAACTGTTGTTCAATTTCGATCAAACAATTTATTTTGCCATATATTCATATGAGCCCCAATCCACTTCCAGTCAGTTCCACTGTGTAGACAACGTCCATACGATCCCAATGCAACTTACGGTTCGTCAAACTGATAACGTATGAGAGAGATATCAGATTACAAGTTTATATACTAATTTGAATTAACTAACTTGGTTTATTTTTAATTGGGCCTTACTTAATTTAAACGACCCATTACCCTTAAGCACATAACCGGACCCGATTTCTTTTGCTCCTTCCCCAAACCAAGAAAATCCCGTCTTTCCTCAAGCTCAACTCCAGCAATTTCACCAACCACCGCACCTTCCTTACTCAATGGAAATCCAAACTGACCTCACCAATGTACTCCTCTTCCAACTCTCATCTTCACCATCATCACAACCTGAAATTCTCACCTTCCGATCCATTTCCGTCGTACAGTACCACGCCTGAACCCAAGAATCAGATCGACCTTTTTAAATTCAGGAAATCCCAAACAAAAGCAGACAAATGCGGTTTTTCTTCCTCGATCTATTTCTAAACTTCGATTTACATATTGCGGATCCACGAACCAAAACAATCGAGCCCTAGTTTTCGAAGAAGGCACGCTTGAAAACTTCGAACCCGGAAAAAGTATCGAGCTTCAAGATTTTCGTACCCGAATGAAGGTCTTCGCTGAACAATTTCATTTATCAAATCGTTGGGATTTATAACAATTCTTTTGGTTTGATTTTGATTTTTCGAAGAGGATATTTCACGTTTTAACCTACTGGTGGTGGCGGCCTAGAAAGATTTATATACCAGGGTTAAGAATTTTGTGTGGCTAAGAAAGAAGGGTGCGTGGCTCCTTAAATGTTCACAAACTTTTGTTTTATTTTCTTTTTATTTTTGTTTTTGCCTTCTAAAAATTTGTGCGATCACACACGATACCAAAAAATCACGAAACTGGACATGTAGCTAGAGTTCGACATTACGGTCCCAACGAAACTGGTTTCGTCGAATTCCGACTCCATATGCTCACACAGCGTATTTTTAACTGTCGAAATACTGATTGTTTTTCACTCTAAAAATTCGTACGGCCACATACTGACTCTAAAAATCATGAAACTTGGAATCTAACAATAATTTGACATTGCGGATCCAATAAAATTAGTTTTCGTCGAATTCCGAGGTCGTTTGCAAAACTGGCTATTTTTAAAGCCCTAAATAACCCGTTTAAAATATAAATATATTTTAAAGTAATTAAATTAAATATTTATAAATAAATATTATTGTATATATTCACAGTGGAACACCATACAGCTCCTATTGGGTTTATAACTCGATATTTCAAATCTCGATATAAATCGATATTCGATTTATAATGAAATTCCTTTTATAACGTAAATAAAGCGTCGCAAATTATAAAGGAATTCCATAGCGACTTTTCTAAAATTTGATTTGGACATAAATCAAAATCTACACGACGAAATCCCGATTTTTCTCTTCCACTAGAAAGATATACTCCACCAGCTCCGTACGTTTCTTGTTTCACAGAAATCCGGCTTAAAACGAATCCTATACATTCTGTTGAAGTTCAAGTCGCCAAATTACGAACTGCAGTGCCATTTCAAGCTCGATTTTAATTATAATATAATTATACGTTCAAACTATCGTTCAAATAATATATTCGTTATTCTAATTCAATTCTAAACTGAATTAAATATCACAGATGATCCAATTCACACCATATCGCCATTTCAGCCAATTCTGATTATTTCAGAATTAGATATATATTATTTAATTTATTATTTTAATTAAATATTCACCATTATTTAATTCAATGACCATGAAATCCTTTTAATCACCTTTTAAATAATTAAATAAGTTAATTATTATACCGCTGAAAATGCGGGTCATCACATTCTTCCTCACTTAAAATAATTTCGTCCTCAAAATTGCTAAGGTAGAAAACGAACCCTATCGACTGGTTAGAACTTATTTGTTCACTTCTTAACTTCAGTTTCAACCGAACCAATTTAATTTTAATTAAATATTAATTAATTCTTATCACCGAAATTTTTTGAAAAATCCTGAAAATTTTCTAACACCCGAAATTTCTGAAAAATTTCGCCAGCACCTCCTTTGTACTGGTCAATAGGTCAAACTCCAACTCGCTTCTCTGGGCCATCTCCAACCCAAAAGAAAATCAAACAGCCAAGCGGCTTGCCAAATCGGCTCATAAAAATCTCATACTTATATCGAATATAAACTTGCACCTTTTGGTCGGGCATATCAACTATATCACTTCCATATGCTATCAACTCAGCATATACCAATGTTATCCCAATCAAATTTCTGAAATCACTTTTATCTCCAACACAACCATTCGCTCTTTACCAAGAAAAATTTTCATTTAAACTCGAGTTTCTTCTCGATTCCCCACTCTTAACTTGATTATCACATTACACTTCAAATTTTGAATCTCATAATCCAATTTGTCTTGATATCATTCTAATTCAATCTCAGTTACCACTTTACTGGCTTTGCTTTAATTCAAATTTGCTTTCACCAATTTCTATTAAATTTGTTTTTAATTCAAACAGTCTTTCCCAGGGAGTTTTTTTAAACCGTTTACTCTTTTCAAAAATCAAATTTTCCTTTTTGAAATTCAACACAACTTGTCTTTCCCAAAACACATTCAAAACAGTATCTCTGGTAGTAATTCATCACTTACAACTCGAAAATGAATACTGGTGATGCAGCTGTCATCATCAGAATCTACTTTCCAGCGATCGAAGTGAGTTCAATACTACAAAACCATTTCTAAACATTTCCACTTTGAAAATCATTTCAAAATATAATTCACACTACTTGTATAACAATATAAAATCTCCCAGGATCTTAAATTTTCCTTATTTTTAATCCAAATCCATTTACAAACACTTATCCAATTTTCCAGAATTTTATTTCAATTTCTGGTTTAAATTCAGATTTAATGCATTTGATTCCACGTATTTCACTTATATGAACTCTGATTGGTTATTTATATAACCATTTATTTTATAATCTTACTCGATTATAATAACTACCAATATATCCAATATATATCAAAATATACTTTGGGTAAAATTATTTTTATTTACCCTCTTTTCAAAACATATCGTGTTGACCCATCGTATTCGAGTGCTTACCAAATCCTTACTGATACAGTGGATCAAACTAATCGACCAAAACTCATAAACGACTCAACCAATAAATCTCCACAATATAAAACAATTTTTATATCAATAACAAATACGTTCACTCGTATATATACACTCAACTCAATCTAGGGCATTACTAACCCTATCTCTACTGAGTCTCGCCACAGAGCCAAGGTAATTCACTTAACCTTAAGCTCTGATACCAACTATAACGACCCGAAAATTTGCGATCTTGGTTATTCGATATACAACACATATCAAACATCCAAGGATCAAAAATACTGGATGGTTAATGAAAGAGATTAGAGGGTGATAATAGATAAGATAGAAACTTAGAATAGAATAAGAATAAGAAGAAGAAGAAGAAGAAGACAACATCAAAGTAACACGAATCTCCCAGCGGAATGAATAACATATAATAGATAACATATCTTTGAAATATAAATCTGTATTTGAATATACATATCATTTCAAAGTACAGCACTTACAACACAGCGGAAATACACTATAGCTATATGATCCTGAAGCCTCCTGCTCCAGCTCTTCAAGTATCTGTAAATCCCGACTACTTGACTGCCCATGCAAAATTGGGCACCCAAGAGTTTAGGGGGAACAAAACAATATAAACTCCGGGTCAGTCATGGGACTGGTATGAGTAAAACAGTTTGAACAAGTAAACGATATCTCATAAGACCACGCCGTATAACGAAACAGGTTTTTCCCTTATGAGAATCCAAAATATCTTTATATCAAAAAACCTTTTGATATTATAATAATGTCTATCAACCACAATATAATAATCATCTAGCAGAAATGCTTTCATCTCACGGTCTACATATATAGTATACAATCAAAACCACAAGCACGTATTGGGTAATGGATTTCCAACTATCACAAGGTATGGAACCACCTTTCGCAAGTGTACATCTAGAGAGGAATACACTGGATTCAACAAGAACATCTTGCAACCCGGCCACACATGACCGACCACTCATTTCGCTTGAGTGTATCGAATGTATATCACCAACGGTTGGGATCAGCAACCGTTTCCCAAATGAGACAACATCAACAATAGATTTTTTTGAAGTAAATGAAACTCTAGATCAGGTGAAATAAGTGCAACCTCCATAGCCATGCTAGCTGTCCAATTTCTGTCATTTACCGGTTGACGAGGCTTGAGGTTACGCCTTATCATCACATCAGATTCACTTCGAATGGCACATTGTCAGATCCATCGAAAATCACTAATTGACGTCTACAACAGTACATTACGTGTTAGCTAAAGAAGTTTCCTTCTCCGCTTCCACTCTTGGTACGGTTGAAGAAATCAATTTACGTGACCTTTCTGGAAATACTCTGTCAGACATTCATCCATACAAGTCATCCAGGAACAGGATGAACCGAAGGCACTATTCAATACATCCATCTTAGGCACTGTTATCTAAGGCTTATACAATAGCCCTTGCACTTTACTCCATCTTCAATTATCTTTGGCATATATGACTCGCAACGCTTATGCCAATATAGAGTGGTTCTTTGGATAATAATCCAACCGGTCTCTCCATATTAGCAACGTTAAAATGGTCAAAACTTTGATAGTCTGCGATTTAACTATCAAAGAAAAATACGTGTGCAAACAACGATATTATTTCCAGTGGAAATTATATCGATCAACCATCATTGAACTTTTATCTCTTTATTTAACTTATTCATTTTTCATCTCCTGTTTCCATATATTCAATATTTCTTATTTTCTTTTATCAGAAAACATTTCTGATTCTTGTTTGGAAAACATTTCCAAAACTTCTTACTCGGGATTTAAACAGATGTTTAAAACTATATTGCGATGACGACTCAAACCACTATACTAAATTACTAAATCCACTTAACCACTTCACACTCGAACCGTAACCATTTCTTAATTAAAAACGCAGTCAATCAAGTTGGGGTATAGCTACCTCTCAGACCTTAACCGAACCACCCTTCAAATCTCGAAATAGATAAGATTCACCTTTTTAACTCTTTAACACTTCCTTCCGAACCCTTGGATTCTATTTACGAACCCCCTTCTTTTACAAGTTTACGTGATTATAACAATGGTGTTATAATCTCTTGCATCCGAAATATACTATCTTTAATATGACTTTTATTTCCTAACTCGAATAATATAACGACAACTAATTTATTAACTCCTATTTGGTTAACTCTAAGCTATAACTCTTATTTGAATAACTCCAACCTAATAACTCTTACTGGATTAACTCTTATTCGAATAACTTATTCGAATAACTTATATTAGATTTGCTTACTTTCGAATACTTATACTCGATAAATCTCTTTCTTCGAATAAATCTTATTCGATTTAACTCCTGTCGAATAACTAGATTCGATCAACTCACTTCGAATATTTCTGATTCGATTATCTCACTTCGAATATCTCTAATTCGATTATCTCACTTCGAATATCTACTATTCGATTATCTCACTTCGAATATCTACTATTCGATTATCTCACTTCAAATATCTACTATTCGATTATCTCACTTCGAATATCTCTGATTCGATTATCTCACTTCGAATATCTACTATTCGATTATCTCACTTCGAATATCTCTGATTCGATTTACTTCTTTGAATAACTAAATTCGATTAACTAATTTCAACTCTATTCGAATAAACTAAATTCGATCTAACTCTATTCAATAACTCTAGTTCGATTTAACTCTATTCAATAACTCTAGTTCGATTTAACTATATTCAATAACACTAGTTCGATTTAACTCTATCGATTAACTCTAACTGATTACCTCTAACTGGTTTAACTCTACAGTTTAACCTAACTGGTTAACCCTAATGGTTTTACTCTAACTGGTTAACCCTAACTGATTAACTCTTTGTCCTTATTCAGTTTCAAACATCGATGTTGAAATCGATTCTTACTTCTTTATATAAGTCCGGACTTATATATTCTATTTATCCAAATGATAAATATTTAACTTAATTTATAAATATCATTTATAAATCAATCTGCTCCTTTTATCTGTTTACTTCTTCATATATAAGTTCAGACTTATATATATATATATATATATATATATATATATCTATTTATCCAAGGATACATATTTTCTTTATAATCTATTTGTTTTCTAAACAAATATTTCCTTTATAACACTATTTGTTTTCTTGAACAAATATTTCCCTTTTTATTTTAGTTGCAATTCGTTTGCAAATATTCCCTTTATAATCTCTTATTTATTCCTTAATAAATATCTTCTTTAATGACTTAGTTCTAAGTGTTTCCTTTATTACCTTATTTATTTATTCTAAGTATTTCCTCTAAAAATATCTTATTTAAAACTTATTCAATTTCGTAAGTCATTATCCTTGTTTAACTTATTCAATCCCTAAGTTAATATCCTTTGTTTAACTTATTCAATCCCTAAGTTAATATCCTTTGTTTAACTTATTCAATCCCTAAGTTAATATCCTTTTATTTAACTTAGTAAATTTCTAAGCTAATACCTCTTTATCTTAATCTATTACTTTGACAAATAAATAATCCATTAATTGTATCTTATTTATTTAACAAATAAATATCTATTTATCTTATCCTATTTATTTTCTAAGTAAGTAATCCACTTTATAAATATTCTATTTGTAAAGATTTCCTTCATTTATAATTCCCACTTAAACGTATTTCCTATTTATAAATATTCCATTTATAAATATTTCTATTTATAAATATTTTATTTATAAATATTCTCTTTTATAAAATCCTGTGATTTTATAAATATTCTCTTTTCAATATTCACTTTGACAAATTCCCCTTTCTCTAAATCCCGGTATGTTATGGTGTTTAACATATCAAATTACGATGTCCAATATCGTCCATACACACACAATCAACAATAGGTTATAATTCACATCATATATCAAAATATATGAAAAACAATAAAATAACTGTTGAGGAATCCAGTCGGATTCCTCTAACCTGTTTCCCTGCATCCACAGATGTTACACAATAAAATCAACATCACTTTCAGTTCCATATGATATATTCTGTTAAACAGAATCAATATAGAAATTCAACTAACTTACTAGCAGTTCAATCAAACAGTCAACACACAGTCAATCAAACAATTTTTAACAGTTTTAAGAATACAACATGAAATATAACTGTTCAGAGTTAGTGAGATTTACTCACTTTGGCAGTTCATCGTTAAAGAACGATAAACTGTTGTTTGATTTCGATCAAACAATTTATTTTGCCGTAAATTCATATGAGCCCCAATCCACTTCCAGTCAGTTCCATTGTGTAGCCAACGTCCAAACGATGCCAATGCAACTTACAGTTCGTCAAACTGATAAAATATGAGAGAGATATTGGATTAACAAGTTTATATACCAATTTGAATTAAATAACTTGGTTTATTTTTAATTGGGCCTTACTTAATTTAAACGGCCCATTACCCTTAAGCACATAACCGGACCCGATTTCTTTTGCTCCTTCCCCAAACTAAGAAAATCCCGTCGCTCCTCAAGCTCAACTCCAGCAATTTCACCAACCACCGCACCTTCCTTACTCAATGGAAATCCGAACTGACCTCACCAATGTACTCCTCTTCCAACTCTCATCTTCACCCTCATCACAACCTGACATTCGCGCCTTCCGAACCATTTCCGTCGTACAGTACCACGCTTGAACCCAAGAATCGGATCGACCTTTTTAAGTTTGGGAAATCCCAAACAAAAGCAGACAAATGCGGTTTTTCTTCCTCGATCTATTTCTGAACTTCGATTTACATATTGTTGATCCACGAACCAAAACAATCGAGCCCTAGTTTTCGAAGAATGCATGCTTGAAAAATTCAAACCCGGAAAAAGTATCGAGCTTCAAGATTTTCGTACCCGAATGAAGGTCTTCGCTGAACAATTTCATTTATCAAATCGTTGGGATTTATAACAATTCTTTTGGTTTTATTTTGATTTTTCGAAGAGGATATTTCACGTTTTAACCTACTGGTGGTGGCGGCCTAGAAAGTTAATATACCAGGTTAAGAATGTTGTGTTGCTGAGAAAGAAGGGTGCGTGGCTCCTTAAATGTTCACAAATTTTTGTTTTATTTTCTTTTTATTTTTGTTTTTGCCTTCTAAAAATTTGTGCGATCACACACGATACCCAAAAATCACGAAACTGAACATGTAGCTAGAGTTCGACATTACGGTCCCAATGAAACTGGTTTCGTTGAATTCCGACTCCATATGCTCACACAGCGTATTTTTAACTGTCGAAATACTGACTGTTTTTCACTCTAAAAATCCGTAGGCCACATAATGACTCTAAAAATCATGAAACTTGGAATCTAATAATAATTTGACATTGCAGATCCAATAAAATTAGTTTTCGTGAATTCCGAGTTCGTTTGCAAAACTGGCTATTTTTAAAGCCCTAAATAACCCATTTAAAAATATAAATATATTTAAAAGTAATTAAATTAAATATTTATAAATAAATATTATCGTATATATTCATAGTGGAATACCATACAGCTCCTATTGGGTTTATAACTCGATATTTCAAATCCCGATATAAATCGATATTCGATTTATAATGAAATTCCTTTTATAACGTAAATAAAGCGTCGCAAATTATAAAGGAATTCCATAGCGACTTTTCTAAAATTTGATTTGGACATAAATCAAAATCTACACGACGAAATCCTGATTTTTCTCTTCCACTAGAAAGATATACTCCACCAGCTCCGTACATTTCTTGTTTCACAGAAATCCGGCTTAAAACGAATCATGTACATTCAGTTGAAGTTCAAATCGCCAAATTACGAACTGCACCGCCATTTCAAGCTCGATTTTAATTATAATATAATTGTACGTTCAAACTATCGTTCAAATAATATATTCATTATTCTAATTCAATTCTAAACTAAATTAAATATCACAGATGATCCAGTTCACACCATATCGCCATTTCAGCCAATTCTGATTATTTTAGAATTTAATATATTATTTAATTTATTATTTTAATTAAATATTCACCATTATTTAATTCAACGACCATGAAATCCTTTTAATCACCTTTTAAATAATTAAATAAGTGAATTATTATAATGCTGAAAATGCGGGTCATTACAAATCTAACCTCGTGTCATAAGTGTATTTACAGTTTTTAATTGCCATAATCCTAGGCATTTCATTATTATCCAATTTTACCTTTGTCCTTATAGGTGTTCATGCCCTTTTTCCCCATATTTAATTATATACCCAATTCATTATTCAAATTACAGATTTTTATGCCCTCTTTTCAATTCATCTTTTAATTATGCACTATATGCTCTTTTTCCCTTGTCATAATTCAAGGCACACACACATATATATATATATATATATATATATATATATATATATATATTGCACAAACTGAAATCCACATATTTTCCAATTTATTCCCCAAGTCCATATTCACCCATTTTAATACAAGTTATACCCAAATCCATATTCACATATTTTCCAATGTATGCCTAAAATTCATATTCACATACGTTTCAATTTATGTTCCTAATCAATATTTACTCATGTCCCAATTTATGCCCAAATTCATGTTCACATATTTTCTAATGTATGCCTAAAATTCATATTCACATAGGTTCCAATTTCTGTCCCAAATCAATATTTACACATGTCCCAATTTATGCCCAAATTCATGTTCACATATTTTCAAATACCAATTATGCCCCAAATTATGTCTTTCTCAATCATTCCCAATTTCACACATTTGCATATTTCAGCATTAGGCCTAGGTTCGAAGGTAGCCTGGCTATATAAAAAAATAAAAGCAAAAAGAGGGAGAGAAGGGAATCAAGAATCATCATAATAGCGAATCAATAATAAACTGATAAAAACAGGCATAAAACTGAATAGGCATATTATTGCAAGATTTAACATGGTGACGATATGAACATATAAACGCAAATTGATAATTATGTTATAACATAACTTGTTTAGGCGTAGACCTAATATCCAATTTTTATATACATTTTATGATTTCCAATTAAATATTTAGATCTATAAATAACTTGAACTCATAGTGAATAGATATGAGGAAATGGTTCCAAATTACTACGACGAACACGTTGGATTTGTTGTAGCAATCATTGAATTTGTATAATCTTTGCTGAACTGGATTTAGAGAATAAAAGGCCATTCAATCTATGTTGCAGCAGAACTCCGCCATCGCCACCATTTTTTTAGATGAATAAAACCTAGGTTTAAGGTCCTTTTTATAGCCTAGAAGCAATGAACCAAGACAAGAACAAGTCCACATTCAAAATTTGAATTCTTCCCAGATCTGAGAGGGGGTCGACCCCCATCATGGGTGTCGAACCCTAGGTCGACCCCCAAGAGCCTAGGTCGACCCCGGGTCGACCAAGCAGGGTCCCGGGTCGACCCCAAAAGGTTGGCCCTTTCCCTGTATACGTGCCGTATTGTCTGGTTTTGAATTTTTGATTTCTGGTTTAATTATATATATATATATGTGTGTTCTCTTCATATGCATACAAACTTCAAACCCTAATAACTTCTTCATACGAAGTCCGCTTTATACAAACTTTGTGTCTATCTTGAATAGAATTCCGAGATGGATGCAATGGCGCGATCTGTTTTACTTTATTTTGAATATGTAATTAAGTTTCCCTTAATTCATTGTTAATAGTGTATTTCACATTAATTATTCTTTAATTCATCATCTTTAATGTTGTTAAAATTTCGAGGTGTTACATTATCTCCTACTCAAAGGATTTCGTCCTCGAAATCTCTAAATTAAGAAGAAAGTATATCCAAACATCCATCAATCATATATTCATCTGGCAATCACAGGGACCCATTGTCCTTAAGGAATTTCTAATGCTTTTATGAACATATGCAATAGTGTGTTTATATGTCCATAAATTAATGCGAAAGATCAAGAGGTCTACGGATTCATTGACCTCCTTAACGTAATGTATGTTTGTGCCATGCAACCAAAATGAAACGACCCAAACTCGCCCTTACGGGAAAGCCCGGATTGAGTTGAGAACACGTCAAATCAGAATACAACAGAAGAAATTTTCATTGCCATTACAACAATTTACATCAGAGTACAAGAAAATAACAGAGTATGAATAAATAATATACCTTTGATAAATATCAGAGACTCAAATTACAAAGCAACGGAAAATCATTACATAACACAACTGTAAGAGAAACACGGATACAGACCGTTCCGAATATAGCTCCAGTTGTAAATCCAGGATCCTATGAAAATAATATCTGCAAAAACCCAACTACTAGCTGCCTGTGTGGAAAATAGGGACACCCAGAGTTTAGGTTAAAACAATAAACTCCAGTTCAGTCATGTGACTGGTGTGAGAACAATAACAATTATTAAATCTTTAGACAAAATAAAGTAAATCAAGGAACCATGCCATATAACACATAACAGGTTTCCTCCCAAGAATACTAGTGCATATAACAAACAGCGCAATACTTTTTGGAAAAATGAAGCTATTATAAGACTCAGGCCCCATCACACAATGCAACGCAAGTCGGAGGATAGAGTTTTCCCTTATAATAGCGAAACATGCTTGGTACGTTTAAAACAAATCATTTGATACTATAATTAGTGCATATTGTTTAAAAATGTTAGCCTGCTTTGTGATCAGACTATCCAAAGCCCAAGAACTCTATCAAGAAGGCCACTCAGGGCTTGAGTATGAACTGGCAGAGATCAGCATCTGCTTGGACGAAGTAACAAAGGATGGGAAAACTCGTATTTCTACGCATATAAGCTTTGGGTTGGATTCCACCATTTTGGATCAAGCTAAAGCGAATATTTCTGGCCGACCAAACCGGATCGGGAAAACCGGATCGGGTCATCCAGATCGGGTCAACCAGATCGGGTCATCCGGATCGGGTCATCCGGATCGGGTCATCCGGATCGGGCCATCCGGATCGGGTCACTCATCCTAACAGAATTCTGGGCAGTTAAAGACCATTTCCCCATGTTCTCCACTACTTTCGGGATTTACTCTAAAGCTGCCACGTGGCCACTCAACCCTAACCGAATTTCTACCTATAAATACACATACAACGCATCGTTTTTGGGGGGCTCGGACTTATTCTTCCATGGCCACCATGGCCAGTATTCTCCTACAGAAAACCATCTTCTTCTTCAATGAAAATCAATAAATTCGAAGGAAATAATTCATTGTATTCGAGTGATTGTGTGAATGTATTCATTGTAGCTGTAATCTACGAATGAAATGAGAATCTATGAAGTGGATGTAGGCCTGTTAACGCCGAACCACTATAAATTTTGTGTGTTGATTTCTTTTCTGTAGTTTTAGATCATTATTCTCGGTTATTCAATACGAAATCTATCATATTGGGTGTTAGTGCCATTTTTTGGTCTAACATTTTGGTGCTTTTACTGAGAAATGAAGATTCTCAGCTTTCTAGATTATTTATCTACTGTTTGGATCACTAAGTCCGAAGAGATAATCCATATCTTCATCGCTTTCGAAGCTTTCAACGACGTCAACAAGTTTGTATATTACGGTTCCAAGAAAAGTTAGGAACCAGCGAGTTTCATGAAGACAACAGAGAGCATCCGCGTAACAGAAAGCTCACAGCAGCAGCTTGAGCTCCGGGTCGGATGTGGTCAACCGACCCGATCCGAAAACCCGAGATATCTTTTTATCCAAGGCGTGGACGTCTTTCAACCCAATCACAACCCCAATTCAGTGACCTACGGATCGAACAAGTGCAGATCGAACAAGCGCAAGCCGAACAAGGACCTCCGATCCGAACTGGAAGGGGAGATCCAAACCGAACATCTGCTAACGAAGAGAGCTCAACCCCGAGCCGAACCGAAGAGGGAGATCCGAATCGACCCAATGAAGCTTCTTCAAATAGAGACTGTTATCTCGATCCGACCTGGCATGGGTTCTGCGACCCAGAACGGATGCTGAAATTTCGATCCGATCCGAAGTAGGCCCCCGACAAGAACCGAATGGCATCATCTAGCATGAATTGACCTGCGTATATAATTCGATCCGATGATAACTCCGAACCGCTTATTGAAGTCAAATTCCGATTCGACCCGGTATAGATGTTTTTGGGAAAAAAATACATTTTTTGGATCATTTCAGAAAAGGTTCCATCTTCCAAAATTGAAAAAATCGTGCGGTGCCCACATTTTCGACCTAACCGGTTAGGTCGATCGCCGCCGGGACTGTGGGGCCCCGGACCCCCACCGGTGCTGCGCCCGGACCCGCTGACGGCCTTGTCTTTGGCTCGGAGCACGGCCTCGCCTTCGGCTCGGCGTACATTTTAGCTAACATCAGTTATCAAAGCTTGTCAATGAATATTAGACCGATAGTTTGAGAATATCACAGCAAGATTACAACGACTGGGATTTTTCCCATAGCCATGACACCTACTTACATCAGCAAGGCAATGTGAGGAGCTATCGATCAGATTTAGCTTACTATCAACGAAAGTATACGAAATAATGATTGTCTCATAATAGCTTCCTCTTCCATATCTCCGGTGGTGTACATATTTCACCGATGCAACTGATCTTGCTCCCTAACAAGTAGTGACTGTCTTACTTATGTGACTTAAACTTATTCAATCGGCGGAGCATCGAATGATGGTTATATGGAACAATCTGAGCACTACTCTGAAGATGACTCATATGACCTTAGTGACCACGATTGTCAATAATGGGATACCAGAAAGCGGCTAAGGATCCCAACATCTCAAAGCTATACTTCAATTGTATGATGTGATGAATGAAATATGTCCTGCGATTCACCTCCTAAACAACTCGGCTAACCTTTGCAATGGCTGTTTGATGTCAATCGCATCAAGGAAGATTGATTTCCATCGATTAAGGGTTGGGTCAACATAGTTTGGTGCCCAGAGTTAGGTACTAGTTGAACCACCACACACCATAATTGGACCTATGGATCCTCCCGGATTATAGCAACTTGACTGCTCACCAGCCGCCATACGACCTTAGTCAATTGACGAAAGCTCGAGATTAAAGAAAATGAAACTTCTAACGAATGACATCTTGGAGTTAGAAAATAAAGATTCACAATTCCACCACATTGATCGATTATCTGCCAAGTAACTCATGCTCCAAATGCCGGGGGCAATAGGAGACTCAAGCGTGGATTGCTCATGATTACATCATCTAATTCAATGCTGATACATCATAAGCCTGCATGACTAATTGCCTTAGACTTTCTGGAAGAGTGGTGAGTTGAGGGTTTGGAATACTTAAACCTGGATGTTGATTGATTGTTTGTGTATAAGCTTTTATCTTCAGCATAGGATCAAAAGCATATCTATAGACAGATGAGGCATATTTATCCTTATGGCTCCTGAACCAACTTCCTGACATGGAAGGGGAAAAAATCCTTTAAGCATGGACCCATTTTCAGCCATGTCCTACTTCATAGCATGGAGAGTGCAAAATTCCTCTAACCATAGATCTATTGTTCTCCTGCCAACCACCATCCTAGAACCAATATGATGATGTGCTACTATTAGCGGTACAGACGTGACTCCCTAACACTCAATCCTTGCCTTTGGCATGAGGGAAAGAAGGCGATTCAAAGGATATGCAACCTCGTCATTCGCTTACAGTGTTTACCTAGCTGCCTTTGTCGCTCCAAGACCCCAATCAAGCCATCCCCTGGCAGAGATTAGGCAAGGCAAAATGGAACTACAAATAACCTACAGTGCCATTTTCGCTTCGAATGATATTCATTCCTTTAAGAGGATCACTCTTTAACCATGACTCTTATATTTTCATGCTTTATAAGTTATTGATGTAATTGACTCAGATGAATTAATATGTGGATGGTGTAGGTACCTCGGTTTTGACATCGATCAGACTTCTAGCACCCGCATATGGAGTTATGGGATAAACCCATAATGGTTTCGACTGAACTGCTCGTACACAAAGCCACGCCCTCCGCCTGAAAGAGATTGTATAGCTCAAGGTGAATCTGAGATGACCATTCACTCCTAGACTCATACGTGGCAGAGCTAAAGATAATTATGCATTGACTTTTGCATTTCAAAGTTGGAATCCGATTTCAGATGGATGCAGTTCGACCGTCTACATGGCTCGATCCTATATTAGACGCCACCAAATTACATGAATCCAAATAAAGGAGGCAGCACTGCCCCTTGATATGCTTACTTTTCAATCAGGCAATTTACTCTTACATGCTTCCCGAGTTATTGACATAACTAACTCATGCAATATGAATGATGCAGGTACCCAAAGTTTGGTGCCAATCACTCCTCACATGGATTGATCGGAGGAACGCAAAACCTTGGCAAACATTTTCTGACTGTTTTCCCAACTAACTCTAATCCTCAGAGCTTGGATATATGTATGAACCTAGGATGGGTGTGAGGGGCACCCCAGGATTAAAGACCAATCGATCCATGACACTAACTCTCATGATTTGAGAGAGCGTTTAAAGGACGATACTGCAATGTCCGACCAAACTCCATCCCACGAGTCGACGGGACAAGAGAGACTTGATTATTGCAAATGGCCACCTTTACCCATGAATCAGGGATTATGAGGTAGCGCCCCGCAAGTGTGGTCCGACCGCTTGCCCGAAAAAAATCCATCCGCCAGAGTGAAGCATGGAGTAAGGACTAAAACCGAGTTTGAGAACGACACTCGACATGGTGGACTCCCACTCTTGGAAATAGAGTGTAGAAGGAGCGCTGGGGTGAATGATGTGACTGTTCGCCTAATTAACTCTAACTCTCATGATTCGAGAGAGAGTATAAAGGACGGGAGGACGACGTCCTCAAGGCGTGATGGTGCACCACGATTAAAGACCGCCTTGATTACACTCTAACCTCGGCATACGTCAGGAGAGTATAAAGGTGCTAAGATTAAGTACCGAAGACAACAGGCTCCTACCCCACTGAAGGATTAGGGATAAGATTGAAAGCTGAGCCGATGTCCCCTGTGGAAGGATTGGGGGCAACACAATGTTGAACAAGCCCTGACTGGGCACTTTATCCATGATTGATTGGGGGCACACATACATCACCACCCCTTAGATAAATTCTATATGATTTGTTAGATACTATTTGATTGTAGGGATTCTAAATTGAAACCCTTATTTGATTGTGATACGATTTATTACCTACTACTTAGAGATTCGCTTCGTTTACAAAGTACAGGATTGTACAAGATAACATGACAAGAATGTGAGGGCCGCACTCGCGATAACCATAGCAGGCCAGTGGAAAACAAACAA
The DNA here is from genome assembly GCA_030737875.1 of Allium sativum. NCBI lineage: Eukaryota > Viridiplantae > Streptophyta > Magnoliopsida > Asparagales > Amaryllidaceae > Allium > Allium sativum. The sequence goes on from CM060915.1 coordinate 135,222,797, forward strand.
AGGGCCATGTCCAGAAGGCTGACACTGATGCCCAATACTAAACTTCCCATGCGAATCAAGACAACGACCGAAAGGAGGCCTTGAGAGTGGATTGTTTAATGATGTATCACACGACTTAAGGCCACTTGAGGACCATGGAATGGATGCAGACTGAACGTCCATTTGCTAGTCCTAACCAACTTCCCGATTGAAAGACCCTGGATAAGGGGGGGCACGCCATTACTTTGAATTCTAGCTCGCAAGGAAGCGATCTACTTGATACTCCGATTCAAAGGATAAGAAGAAGGAAGATATAAATTTCTTTCGTGCTGAGGATATTGGTGCAAAAGGCGCTAGGAACAAACGAAATCAGCTGATTTCTTCTTACGATGATCCCTCGGCATGTCAAGCTAGATTTGAAATGGATGGTACCCTTGCTGATTTGAGAACTCAGATGGTTTACCAAGATGAACTTCTCCGGAAATGACAGAAAATGATGGATAACTTCTTTACTTGGATAGATGGAAGGCCGAGTGACTACGACTTACTCGCTGGAGCGAGCACCGTGGAAATTCAAGCGACAATGAACTTGGCTCAAACACTCCCTGCTCCGTGGTCCAGATCATATGAGGCCCTAGGGTAAGTTGGCATAGTCGTCTTTAATGAAACAAGATGCAACCAACCTCCTCCCAGGCATTGGTAGCATGCAACTTCTGACCGTAACATTTTGGATGAAAACGATGGATAAGCAAGAGTCACTGAGAACTTAAACGGAGCCCGACCAACCTTTGCTCCAGTTCAGATGAATGTTTAAAATCCATCTCAACCTCAACATGAGGCTCCACATGTAGGGGGCAAATGAGCGCATTTGAGGCAACTATAATCTGACTTTATCGCTACCCAACTCCGAACCTCAGAGATTGGATGGGAGACCGAAGACTAACATGAGATGGACACGAACAAATCATTTTGTATCAAACTCTAACTCACAACTTGATGAGGGAGTATGAATTTAGAGAATATGTGGATTCGATGATTACCGTTTAGTAAAATCCCCATGGATGGGGAGTGCGGGATACAAGCTTCGAGCAACATAATTTGACTATCCGCCAACTTTAGGCACGTTTTCTATTATCGGAGTTCCGCAAGATCCCATACTATAACCAAAAGAATGGCTCCTCAAGGACAACCTGCATACATCCGAGTAGCGGATCACCATCCATAATTAAAAGACAGAAGCTTGACTGACGGCTATTACATATGTGCAACCAAGAAGCCAGAGACTGGCTTCCACCCACTTCAAGACATCTTATCGGGGGCACCAGCGCTAAATTGGACAATTGGCGACAAGTTCTCAAAGACGAGGGCCAGATTGCCAACATTAATTGATGCTTTAACAGAGCTTTGACGAGATCCTACATGCATTCCTTGAAAGATTCAACGCCGCAGTGGCATCGGTAAATCGACTTGGACCATACGTGGTGTTGATCGCACCAGTATCCGGCATTCTGGATATCTCAAACTTCAAAATCTCTCTACAACGGAACTACTCAGTACTCAATAGGACACAACAGTCTGGTAAAGCCTCCTCAAGGGTGGATGACGTTCCAAAAAGATTTAGCTCGACTTATTCAAAGCACATCTCATTTGCAATAAGATGTACTTTGGGGGGCAAAATGTTAGCCTGCTTTGTGATCAGACTATCCAAAGCCCAAGAACTCTATCAAGAAGGCCACTCAGGGCTTGAGTATGAACTGGCAGAGATCAGCATCTGCTTGGACGAAGTAATAAAGGATGGGAAAACTCGTACTTCTACGCATATAAGCTTTGGGTTGGATTCCACCATTTTGGATCAAGCTAAAGCGAATATTTCTGGCCGACCAAACCGGATCGGGAAAACCGGATCGGGTCATCCGGATCGGGTCAACCGAATCGGGTCATCCGGATCGGGTCATCCGGATCGGGCCATCCGGATCGGGTCACTCATCCTAACCGAATTCTGGGCTGTTAAAGACCATTTCCCCATGTTCTCCACTACTTTCGGGATTTACTCTAAAGCTGCCACGTGGCCACTCAACCCTAACCGAATTTCTACCTATAAATACACATACAACGCAACGTTTTTGGGGGCCTCGGACTTATTCGTCCATGGCCAGTATTCTCCTACAGAAAACCATCTTCTTCTTCAATGAAAATCAATGAATTCGAAGGAAATAATTCATTGTATTCGAGTGATTGTGTGAATGTATTCATTGTAGCTGTAATCTACGAATGAAATGAGAATCTATGAAGTGGATGTAGGCTTGTTAATGCCGAACCACTATAAATTTTTTGTGTTGATTTCTTTTCTGTGCTTTTAGATCATTATCCTCGGTTATTCAATACGAAATCTATCATATTGGGTGTTAGTGCCATTTTTTGGTCTAACAAAAAACAACTTCAAATATAAATGTATCAATCATAGATGGCATGAGTAACATCTATCATGTCTCCATACTGGTTCTACAATTAAAACGCACAATGTCGTGTTGGAAGTTGGATTCCATCTGTGAACCAAGGCAAGGGATCGTCCTTACCGATTCGAGACAATCTAGCCTACCATGTATCAGGACTCAGACTCAGGTGAGTCATTGGAGCGTTAGGGTCAGTCCTCACGTATGTTTAAGGATTACTAATTCCTGAACAATGCGTTTCCCCGCCCTATGGGGCGTAAGTGTGGTCAGTATGTCGACCATGTCATCCATCGGCCCCGTAGTGATCGATATATCCGAGGCGCCTCGCTTTCCATCATCAACATAAGTAAAATGATTGGGCTACATACTATGACACAACTCCTAACTAGAAAGAAACGCATGTCCTCCCTGAGGTCCTCTCCCATTTCTGGATCACACCAGGGTGTGAGGCTCACAAATTAACATTATACACAAAGCTGTGCTATTTAAAGCCGTGCTATGATCATCAACCACAAGACTCTGCTTTTCAACATAAGCCTTGATCATTTGCATCTCAACATGACACACAGGCAATTCATGTTATGCGATTGGTGTCTATCTATATATAACCTCTGAGCTCGTACATCACAAAGAAGGGTGCTAAGCAAGAGAATAAATTCTCCACCACCAAACAAATATATATTTAATAGAGATCAACCAACATATAATAAAATCCAATGTCTGACACACATGTCCATTTACAAGTTCGTTCTAGTTCTGAACGAAACTGGAGGCACCTTATTCCTCATTCCATATGTCCATTACAGAAGAGAGGCCCTCGCATATCCGCTCGATCTCCAAGTACGTATGGACGATCACCACTTATTACCTTGTCTTGGGTGTACAGCCCAATCAATACATCAATAATCGTCCAAATGATACGAAGATCTCCGGTCTTCAACCACCGTTTTAATCGTCGACTTATCGTTGTATCAATTATTTAGAATGGGTATAACCCGGCCTTTTCGAATAATTCACGTATTTTATAATCAAGTGCTATAAAAACACAACATACACCTCGTTCCAATCCAGAATATTCTTTTATTCAAATATTCATATCTTTAGGGAAAGGTTCCCACTAATTTTATCAAAGATAATTTTTTTTAAATTTCTTCTTTAATCTTTCTTTGGATATCAATTCAAACCAAATTAAGGTTTATCCAAACTAGTCGGGATAATCGAACCTTACCGAAGTAATCATTTATTATATTTCCCAATCTCAACCTATTTATCCCATGGAGCAAAACTAGTAATACTCCATATCTAACACCACAGTGTTATTAGTAAATTTAATTACCATTTCACATTTAAATCTAATTAAAGATTTAACAATCGCTTGGAGTAAAACTGGTGGTACTCCATTCTCGATCACTTCCCAAATTTGATAATTTAAATTATCACATTCTCATTTCAATCTAATTAAAGATTCATTAAAACTCCACTTAGTTTTAATCTTCCCAAAAATCAATATTAATGACAGTTTAACTTTTGGAAGTCAAACATGTTGCATCGACAATCTAAACTGTATTATTGATTTCTGCCGATATATAACCTCTAGGCTCGTACGTCCTAGAGAAGTATGTTAAGAAAAAGAATAAATTCTCCGCCACCAAAGAGATATATATTTAGCAGAGATCAACAATACAGTTCGAAATACAATGTTAGACATGTAATCCTGTCTTTAACTGGGTTGAAGAACCAATGTCATTTAAAACACAGTTCATGATAAACCCAAAATCACATTCCATTAATAATGGAATCCTCATGGGAAAAAAATCAATATATAATCGATATCAATTTCCATATCCGACTAATAATATAAAAGGAATAACGACAAATCCTTTTAAATTCCATATATATTAACAGTCTTCCTCGATAGAAGCTCACTTCGATTATTACCAAATCGAATTCCATTCCATTCCAATTTATTTTATTAAATTGGAAAACTTTACTTTGGAAAATTTCCATTAAATCTTAATAAAAAGATATATAAATTCCAAATTACATTTCATGGTTAATCGAGTTAAAGAACAAATGTCGTTTAAAACATCGTTCACTATAAACCCAAAAATCCAACTTTTTTATTCAATTCAAATTAAATATTAATTAATTGGAAAACTTCACTAATTCTTAAATTAAAGATTTATTCTTTTCTAAACTAGGTTTAAGAACAGTGTTATTTAAGACACCATTAAGGACAAACCCAAAATCCCATTTGATATTAAATACAAGTCTCTGAATAGAAATTATATCGTTCAATATCAAATTCTGAAACCAACAAATATCGTATTGGAAATAACGATATAAATATATCTTCCAAATTTCCATAACAATATCCATATAATCACGAAATCCAACATCGAAATATTTCGAAGATGATTTCCATTCAAATCCACTCCAATTCATATATTGGAAATTCTGGTTATATTAAAACCCATTCTCAATCCAATTTATTTATTTAAAAATAATTGGATTATAATTCAAGTCAACAACTAGTTCATTTCGATAAAAATATATTTTTATCTTTTCAAATATGGAAATTTTCATCCCAATTCTTTCCAAATCATTTATTATGATTTTACACAAATTATTAATATTTTTAATAATTTTATTAATGCCCTTTCAGTCGATTTCCATAAACGGTCATCGAACTGCACTTACAACGACCTTTTCCAAATTTGATTTGGACATAATTCCAAATCCAACCGTTAGATTTAAAATCTTTTATATTCGTTGGAAAGCCCTTTCCGATACGAACCTAAGGTTTCGGTTTTAGGAGAATCCAACGGTCGGATCTTCCGTAATATCAATTCGAAGTCATTGGTTGAAATTCGCAAACGGCTGCGGCACGACGCGTTCTATTTAGACCATTATATTATATATAATATATATTTCATCGATTTCCATTTAAAATGTAATTTCTAAATCGTTTATAAATTAGTTTTAAAATGATTCTAACTTCATTTCCAATTTCAAATCAAAATTGAATACTCCTTATCATTATATTATTTAAATGATATTATTTTCAAAATATCAGATTTTTGAAATCATTTCCATTTCGGTATTCATTATAAAAGTGAATAAAATCGATATAAATATCATTGGCGTCAAAATGGCGCATATTTAATCAATACGGCTTTACATATTTAATATATTCGTGTCCATCCAAAATCGGACATTAAAATCAGATCTTAATCCTTTATTGAATATTATTTTAAAATATTCGTTATTTTAATATATTCGTTATTTTTCGAATTGGGATCAGACACAGTCAATTACCATATAATGTTACTTATATGGATTTCATACATCATATGTATACGACAACAATGATAAACAATCAACCATCATCCAGAGTGCTCTACACAACGGCATAAGCATTAAATATAAATAATTAACGCTTACAACAGTCTGTCAACCAATCGACTGACATACAACTAAACAATTGGGACTAGTGTATGTCAAATATCACCCCAATACCCATGTAGGGTTTCAATCAACAAACACGGATTTTATTTGTGCAGTTGGACGATGTGTAAAATATATCGTTTCAATCAATATTAGTCAAATGAGTGTACATAAACAAATCGTCCGGCTTGTAAATGAATATTTATTTTCATTTTAGGAAAATTTTATGTCGTTCATATACGTTAAAAAATATATTTTTAACGATAAATTATTTTATTCAACACATGATTATTTTATATAGTTCATTTATACAATAAAAATATTGTTCTAACATATTTTTAGAAAATTTTGGCAGCATAATGGCACGATACTAGAACTGGGATAAGGTCTAGCCTTTCCCCTCGCCTAATACTGACTCGTGCCATACACTAACCAGTTCCAATCAATTCACAATTAATCCACAACCATTCTTATAAACACAATCAAATCACGCAGAACATCAAAATAAATAAATACTCAACTACTCCAAATGTCATTTACGGCGCCATAAGTGGCTATTCGCGGAGTATGAAATTCGAGTGTCAGTAATATCCATACATCGCTTTCAATAACGTGATTGAGCGAATTCGAGTGTTGAACTCCATATAATTCAAATCACATAATATGGTTTGTACAATAAATAGTGTCGGGTGCTTCTAAACCCTGTCTGCAACCTAAAACATTTTTAACTGTAAAATAAATTAATTGAAAAGGAGTTCCCACCCTTGGTTTCCACTCAGTCATTCTTTAATGGACGATTTGGATTCTGTTCTGTTTCTAGTCAGTTCCATCGCAATCTGTTTCACGCGGTATATATATTAAAATCCATATTTTTACAGTGCTATATATATTTTAAAAATCACTTTCTAACACTGTGTTATTTCTTTTAAAAATCATGTTATTTATATTTTTAAAAACAATGTTGTATGTAAAATTAAAAACAATGCTTTATATATTTTTAAAGAGCATATTTTTAATAAAGCTCCATATATATTTAAAAACCACATTTTTAATAATGCTACAAATGCAATAAAAATCACATTGTTATATAATGCTATATATAACAAAAATCACGTTTTTATAAATTAGTTTACTCTATAAAAATCATATTTTTATAATTCTTAAAACCATGTTATTTTTATTTTAAAAATCCATGCTATTTATATAATAAAAATCATATTTTTATAATGCTATTTATATTTTTTTTAAACAAAGTTATATATAAAAATTATATTTTTATCTATGCTATATATATATATATATATTTCACTTTTATATTACTCTTTTTATTTTAAAAGCAATGCTTTTTCTATTTAATAAAATCTATGCTATTTTATATTTATCTTATTTTTATTAAAAATTCTATTTTATAAAAATTATACTTTTATTAAAGTTATTTATATAAAAATCATTTTTTATTTTAAACTCTTTTGTAATAAAAATTACATTTTTAAGACAATGCATTTTCTACATAAAAATGCTCTTTATATAAAAAAATCTCATTTTTATTTCAATACTCTTTATATAAAAATCTCATTTTTATTCATTCAAAAAAAATCTGAAATTTATCTAAACTAAATTAATTAATAACTAATTAATTAAGTATATTAATTACCTTAATTACATAGCTCAAACAAATCACGGCCGACCCCCTTTCAAAATGCTCGACTCCTATATCCATCCACCGCCGCCAGTGGAAGCTGCCGTCGGCCGATTTGAATGCTCCACAACCACCCTCTACACGTTGCCTATCCCCAGCCCAAGCCTCCTGAGTCGTGATGCCTTCTAGCTCCGTTGATTGGCCATGATTTGCGCCGCCTTCGTGGAATGAAGTCGGTCGCTTTGGCCAACAATGATTGATCACCATCATACATCGCGAAGAGTTCGAAAAGCTCAAGGGTTTTACTGAAGAATGCTTTCGAATTCCTAGATGGATTTTGAATGATTTGAGGAAATTGTAACACCCCGCATTTTTAATATAACTAAAAATGTATATAAATGCATAGATAAGTTAATAATGTTCATGTACAATGCAAATTAATTAATACATGAAAGAGAAGGAAAGATTAATTCAATGACAGTGTACGTAACAGAGAAGATAATAAAATAAGTATACTTAATTTAAATATCGGGAATTAAGAAAAACGGACATCACCGTTGTGTTCGTCTCAAAATTCTGCTTGGAATAGAGTCCAAGTTTTCAAAAATCGGACTCTGTATGAAAGAGTTATGGCCTGTGGAAGATGGTCGTCCTACCCAGGGAGGTTGATCTGGGGGTCAACCTACCCAGGGAGGTCGACCTGGGGGTCGACCTGCCTCCTGATTTTTCCAGATCTGGACAGTGACGATTTTCGGTGTGCTGGACGGACCGGATGGCTTCTAGGGTAATCTAATGGCTCTAAAACACTCTCTACACCTATAAAATAGTGTCTAGACCTAACCTAATTCATAAAAAATTCCTTCTGACGCCTCCATGCCACCAAACTTTAACCAAACATGGCCGCCGCGCCAAAACCCCAAACTAAGTTGCAAGTTCTTCATCAACTTTGGAGTTTAATCAAATAAAGAAGCAAAATTCTTCATCAATGATTCAAGCTCTTCACCAACAATCAAATAAGATGATTATATCAGCGTTCTACGTCAACAAATCGTTTATTTTCCCTAATCCAGTCAAGGTGAGTGGAATTATAATATTTTTTTTGTATAATAGTATTATTATCATTCATCATTCCCCAGTTATTAATTCAATGTAAGATTCATGATTAATAATTGCTCTTTTATTCCCCTTCCCCTTTTTATTTTTGGATCTAGGTTATCTCGAACCTATACGAAATCTTATTATACAATATGCACGATTGGAATATGGGAATATTGAGCATAATCTATTTTATGCGATCGAGGAATATAATCTGTAATTTTGGGGTTTGTGGCATAACAATTGTTGGGCATAATCTATTTTATGTAGTCGAGGAATATAATCTGTAGTGTTGAATTTATGTAAGTTTGACAAAATTGTTATTGGATATGGAATTGGTGTAATTTAATATTAATAACATGTAATTGGATAACATGGGTTGGTGAAATTTATTTGTAACTTGGAAAATAAGCCTAGAGGGTGAATTAGATTATATGCATGAACGTAGGAATGTTGGGACATATATATATATATATATCGGGAAAATATTGATAATATGAGACTGGGTATAATTGGATATTGGAAATTGGCAGGTTTGGGTATGAATAACATGTAATTGGTGAATTTGGCTATAATTGGATAATTTGGGTAATATGAAATTTGGCTAACTATTATGTAGTTGGTGTATTTAGTGACAAATTGGAAATAGGCATAAAAAAATGAATTGTAATTAAGTTGAATTAAGAACACATGACATGAATTTGGGGTTTGGGTGAAAGATGATTGTTAATGAACGCCTATGATACGAGGTTAGGCGCGTTTGTGTGTAAGAATGCCCGGAACCGCCCGGCAAATCCAGCAACCACAAGCAGACATCTAATGTAAGAGGTCAATGGAAAGAACTAGAGGCGTAACGGTTTATGACACGAGGTTAGGCGCATTTGTGGTGTAAGACTGCCCGGAACCGCCCGACAAATCCAGCAGCCACGAACGGACGTCTAATGCGAGAGGTCATACATCATTACGGCATAATAAATAAATTAAGAAATACTAACCGTAATAAGACATGTGGGTGACATGGGTATGGTTAGAGGGTTAAGTGGGTGATATAAATGACATGTAGAACATGACTAGGGTAGACTTAACCATAGCAAGACATGTGTAAGACACGGAAACTATAATAAAGAGGGTTAAGTAGGACACGGGTGACATGTGAAACAAAAATTTAGATGTGCTTAACCAAATAGGACACGTAACGGTATCATAAGTTAATTGAATTGGGTAAAGTTTAAGTAACAGGTTAAGTAAATGGAAGGGTTAAGTCAAATCTAAAATTAATGACAAGAAATGGGGAATGATAAATAACCTATTATGAATAAACTTGAATAAGGCAAGAAAGGATAATAGGTGGAAATTATAACTTATGACACAAGATAAGTTATAGGAAACGATAAGGAAGATGAGATAACACTTAACCAATTTGACATGATATATGGGTAGGTTAAGTCAACATGAACTGATAGATAACAATTAACCAATTTGAAATGATGCATGGGTTGAATTGAATACGTGACTGGGGGTTTAGTCAACTTGGACACATGGGCAAACTTAACCAATAACAGTATCAAGCAAGGAAAAGTGGGGAATGATAAGTTAAATAATAGATAAACTTATCCTAGGGATAAGAAATGAATATGACTTAAGATGTAATACAAGACTCGAAGGGTGGGATGACTTATACCATGAGATAAGTTAATCTAAGCTGGGAATGTGGGAGAACACCCGTACGCTATCATATGATAAAGAGAACTTAAGTCATGCTTGAATTCATTGGTAAAACTTAGTTAAAAGGAACTAAGTAACAAACCTTAGTTAAAGAGAACTAAGTAACATAAACTAAGTATCAAACCTTAGTTAAGAGAACCAAGTAATAGACCTTAGTTAAGAGAACTAAGCAAATAACGAGAAAGAGAACTAAGTAATAAACCTTAGTTAAGAGGACTAAGTTGTAAACCTTATTTAAGAAAACGAACGATTAAGAGAACTAAGTAGTAAACCTTAGTTAAGAGAACCAAGTAGTAAACCTTAGTCAAGAAAGCCAAGTAGAACACGAGGAGGAGCGAACATCCATCTGATCATGAAGAAGGCTCCAACGAACTGGGTTACGAAGCACACGACTTCGAGGGGGCGTGAGGGTACTCCTGGTATCCCTCTGTTATGTTGCAGATGATCCTCCTGGGCTCACAGAGGTTAAGGTCTACGTTAGAAGAGACAAGGGTATGCCTTGGTTGCAATATAAGCAACCTAAAGGCTAGGATGGGTCAGCGTGAGGTGGCGATATCTTGTTTAGCCCTGTGATAGCACGTCGTCTACCTATCATCTTGAGTCAATCGAGTACGTAAAGAGGAAAGGCGGAGAACTCCAACAGACCATATACTTGCTATCTAGTTATGGGTGAGGTTTGGCCAATTGGTTTGTGGGGGCATAGGGGGCCTACGAATAGTTCTCATTCTTGATTTTCTTGGGTGCCTTTCATTAGTTGAGGGAGTGGTCAAGTGGGGCCATAGCCACACACAGATAAAAATAGACCTTAGCATCTACGTCGGCAGATAACTTAAAGCTCCCGACCGAGTTCCGTGTTTCTTGATTAGCCCTGCCACGGGACTTGGGCTGCACATATAGAGGACAAGTGCAACTAGACATCGATAACGATTCACGACACGTACATGAGGAAAGTCTAGGAACATACATCGCTATGGGTAGTGTGTCCTAGACTAGGGGGCATCGTTCGATAGGTAGCATAATCCCTAGTTGGACCTAGGTCGCGTAAACCCTGAATCGGAGAAGCGTTCAAAAGGTAGCATAAACCCCAATGGCCCTGGGGTAGCGTAAACCCTGGTTGAATCTAGGAAGCACTCGATAGTAAACCTTAGACTAGATCTAGATCATACACGGAATCTAGAAAGATCGAGAGTAGCAGTCCAAACGGTTTCGAGAACGGTGGCACTACACTAAAGTAGTATAGATTTACTTGATGCAGCCCGTACAACATACGGCAAGGGACTGTATATATACATGGAAAGGATTTGACGAGTTGAGGGTATCTACATATACATTGTATTAGGTTAACCTACTAGTGGGGCATGAGTATAGCTTAAAGAGCTAACATTGTTAACAACCTAATAACCAAGAAAATGTAACCGAACGGTATATGTAGGATTATACAGATGTTTATTCTAAGTCCACTCACACAGAACTTATGTTCTGCCCCCCTCCTCATTACATACTTCTAGGTTAGGTTCATGAAAGAGATGATATAGCTTTGGATACTGGTTTAGCAGTATTGTTAATAAGGTAAAGCAATATTTTAATATTATACTTTATTTCCTCCGCTGTGAGATGCTTTACGAATTCTGACATGTTTCTTTATCTCTGTCTTTTTCTGCAGGATACCAGAGCACCCAACTCGGGTTTCGATAGATAGAATTTGAAAAATTCGTTCTGTCGGAATCTGGGTTGTTACAGAAATGGATTCGAGCGATTTCGGTTGTCTGTTGGAAAGGAGGGCACGATTTTTTTTTGACCATGTTTTTTATTTTCTAGGGTTTGACGGGTATGTGGGGGTATATATATATTTTATTTTATTTATTTAATTCCTTTTAAAAGCCAAAATTGTCACGAACTCCAAATCAAACCCAACGACTATCATCCCTAGCTAATTACCTCTACTCCGAATGCAATGGGATATGTTCCATAAGCCAATTCGATTGTTTTGATCAGTTTTTGGCAAAATTAAAATATAAACCAACGTATATTCAATTTGAAACATTTTAATTTACCGGAGCCACAAACTGACTCCAAAAATTTCTGAAAAATAAATGTAGCTATGTTTTGATGATATGCTCCTAACGAAACTATTTTCGTTGAATTTGAAGACCGTTAGATAAATGGCCAATTTTTGGTCGATCTAATTCAACTGAAATTGATAAAACACATTTTCTTTTACCACTCTCACATATTAATTCCAAAAACTATGAAAATTGGAATATAGCAATAATTTTACATTCCGGATCCAAGAAAGGTTGTTTCGTTGAAAACGGAGGTTGTTTGCAAAAGGGCTATTTTTAAGGGCAATATATTATAATAAAATATCTGTAAATTCCGTAGCGAATATTTTGAATTTTAAATTGGACATATCTTTCAATTCTCATTATGAAACCTCATTTTTTCACATTCGCTAGAAATATATTATTAAAGAGATTCAAATATTTTTTGTTTCATCCAATTTTAATTTAAAATTAGAAATCGAATTTTCAAACTACCGCGCCATTTCAGGCTCGTTTAATAATTAAATTAAATTTATTCGTTTGACTTCGATTAAAATAATTTTTTAGTCGTTATTATTTAAAATAAATCATTTTAAATATTCAAAATCCACTAAAATAGCTAAAACAAAAAATTTAAAATCCATTGAAATTTGTTTAACTAACCAAATCAACTTTCATTCAAACTTTCAATCTTTAACTTTTTAGTTTCTAAGAATTTTCTAATTTTTCAAACATTTGGCTAACACCCTAAATTTCAAAAAAATTCTCCATAACCTCCTTTGTACGGTTAGACCTTTGAAACCCCAACTTGTCTCACAAGGTACTCACCAATTCAGAAGAAAAGGAAAAAGTCAAGCAGCTAGCCAATCGGCTCTTAAAATCATCAATACCCAATAAATTAGTAAACATGTACCTATTTGTCGGACATACAATTTTATTCCTCTTCTTAGCTTCCTTTCTATGACCTGTCGACATATATATATATATATATATATATATACATGTATGCTATTTCAAACATTTTTCAATTCAGTTCAAAGTTTGGCTAAATTTACCTTTCCATTTTTTTATTGGTTCAAATTTTAATTAGTCAAACTAATTATCATACAACACAACCATCAATCAATTAGTTGATTAAATTTTCAAATTCATAACTTTGATGTAAATGTTCAAAATCATGTTTTTGATGCCAATTCACAACAATAACCCTATCTAATTTTGGTTCTCACACCAGTCAATTGGAAACATATTGATATACCACTTTCGAAACTCGAACATTGAATCTGATGATGATATATCAATCATCAAAATCATCTGCAAGCGACTAGAGTGTGATTCTATATCTATCCAGTATATCTAAGGGTTCGTATACACATGGATTAGACGTATATTCAAAATCTCCATATACCGGATAGTCTAAATTCAATCTAAAATAAATATTCAAATACGAATCATAACGTTTAAATTTTCAAAACAAAAATTGTTTTCATTTTTATTAATAAATAATACTCTTCCAACTCATTCTATGATACTACTGATCTTATCTTTAACGAGGCATTCTTATTGGATATTACTAATCCAATCTCTGATGAATTCTTTCGTTTGATTCTAACGTGCCTTGTTCTCGAGCTTTGTAAACCAAAGCCCCGATACCACGATTTAACAACCCAAACTCGCCCTGCGAGAAAGCCCGGATTGATTTGAGAACACGACAAATCAGAACATAACAGAAGAAATTTTCATTGTTGTTACAACAATTTACATCAGAGTACACGAATATAACAGAGTATGAATAAATAATATATACTTGATAAATATCAGAGATTCAAATTACAAAGCAGCAGAAAATCAATACATAACAAAACTGTAATAGATACACGGATACAGAGTGTTCCGAATATAGCTCCAGCAATAAATCCAGGATCCTGTGAAAATAATATCTGCAAAAGCCCAACTACTAGCTGCCCGTATGGAAAATAGGGGCACCCAGAGTTTAGGTCAAAACATTAAACTCTAGGTCAGTCATATGACTAGTGTGAGAACAAAAACAGTTATTAAATCTTTACTTAAAAATAAAGTAAATCAAGGGACCATGCCGTATAACACGGAACGGGTTTCCTCCCAAGAATACCAGTGCATATAACAAACAGCGCAATACGTTTTGGAAAAATGAAACAATTATAAGACTCAGGTCCCATCACAACATGCAACGTAAGCCGAAGGATAGAGTTTTCCCTTATAATAGCCAAACATGCTTGGTACGTTTAAATCAAATCATTTGGTACTATAATAAGTGCATAGTGTTTAAAAACAACTTCAAATATAAATGTATCAATCATAGACGGCATGGGTGCCATCTATCATGTCGCCATACTAGTTCTACAATTAAAACCGCACAATATCGTATTGGAAGTTGGATTCCATCTGTGAACCAAGGCAAGGGATGATCCTTACCGATTTGAGACAATCTAGCCTACCATGTCTCAATACTCAGACTTAGGTGAGTCCTTGGAGCGTCAGGGTCGGTCCTCGTACGTTTGACGATTACTAATTCCTGAACAATGTGTTTCCCCGCCCTTTAGGATGTAAGTCTGGTCAATATGTCGTCCATGTCATCCATCGGCCCCGTAGTGAACGATATATCCGAGGCGCCTTGCTTTCCATCAGCCACATAAGTAAAATGTCTTGGCTCCATACCACGACACGACTCCTAACTAGAAAGAAACGCATGTCCTCCCTGAGGTCCCCTCCCATTTCTTGTTCACACCGAGGTGTGAGGCTCGCGAATTAACGCTATACACAAAGCTATGCTATTTAAAGCCGTGCTTTGATCATCAACCACAAGACTCTGCTTTTCAACAGAAGCTTTGATCATTTGCATCTCAGCATGCCACACAGGCAATTCATGCCATGCGATTGATGTTTATCGATATACAACCTCTGAGCTTGTATGTCTCAGAGAAGGGTGTTAAGCAAGAGAATGAATTCTCTGCCACCAAACATATATATATATATATTTAATAGAGTCAATCAACACAGAACAAAATCCAATGTCAGACACACATCCATTTACAAGTTCGTTCTAGGTCCGAACGAAACTGGAGGCACCTTATTACTCATTCCATATGTCTAATACGGAAGAGAGGTACTTGCATATCCGGTCGATCTCCAAGTACGTTTGGACGATCACCATTTATTATCTTGTCTTGGGTGTATAGCCTAATCAAGACATCAGTAATCATCCAAACGATGTGAAGGTCTCCGGTCTTCAACAACCATCTTCATCGTCGACTTATCATCGTATAAATTTTTCAAAATGGGTATAAGCCCAGCCTTTCCGAATAATTCATGTATTTTATTATCAAGTGCTATAAAAACACAACATATGCCTCGTTCCAATCCAAAATAATCTTTTACTCAAATATTCGTATCATTAGGGAAAGGTTCCCATTAATTTTATCAAAGATAAATTCTTTTAAATTTATTCTTTAATCTCCCTTTAGATATCAATTCAAACCAAATTAAGGTTTATCCAAACTAGTCGGGATTATCAAACCTTACCGAAGTAATAATTTATTATATTTCCCAATCCCAACCTATTAATCCTATGGAGAAAAACTGGTGATAATCCATATCTAACACCACGGTGTTATCGATAAATTTAATTACCATTTCATGTTCAAATCTAATTAAAGATTTAACAATCGCTTGGAGTAAAACTGGTGATACTCCATTCTCGATCATTTCCAAAATTTGATAATTTAAATTATCACATTCTCATTTCAATCTAATTAAAGATTCATTAAAACTACACTTAGTTTTAATCTTCCCAAAAATCAATATTAATGATTGTTTAACTTTGGGAAATCAAACATGTCACATCAACAATCTATATTGTACTATTGATTTCTACCGATATATAACCTCTAAGCTCGTACGTCTTAGGGAAGGGTGTTAAGCAAGAGAATAAGTTCTCCGCCACCAAACAGATATATATTTAGCAGAGATCAACAATACAGTTCAAAATACAATGTTAGACACGTAATCCTGTCTTTAACTGGGTTAAAGAACCAATTTCATATAAAACACAGTTCACGATAAACCCAAAATCACATTCCATTAATTATGGAATCTTCATGGAAAAACAGATCAATATATATTCGATATCAATTTTCGTATCCGACTATAACATAAATGGAACAACAACAAAGCCTTTTAAATTCTATATATATTAATAGTCTTCCTCCACAGAAGCTCACTTCGATTATTACCAAATCGAATTCCACTCTATAGAGGGCTTCTAAGCCCCGTTTGTAACCTAAAATATTTTTAACTATAAAATAAATTAAGTGAGAAGGAGTTCTCACCTTTGATTTCCACTCTTCCATTCTTTAATGGACGATTTGGATTCCGTTCTGTTTCCAATTAGTTCCATCGCAATATGTTTCACGCGGTATATCTACTAAAAATCACATTTTCACATCTCTCTCTCTCTCTCTATACATACACACACACACACACACACACACATATATATATATATATATTAAAAATCACATTTTTACACTGTTTTATTTCTTTAAAAATCATGTTATTTATATTTTTAAAAACAATGCTATATTTAAATTTAAAGACAATGCTTTATATATTTTTAAAGATCACATTTTTAAATAGCCCTTTATATATTTAAAAACTGCATTTTTAATAACGCTACATATACAATAAAAATCACGTTTTTATATAATGCTATATATAATAAAAATCACATATTTATAAATTAGTTTACTCTATAAAAATCATATTTTTATAATTCTTAAAACCATGTTATTTTTATTTTAAAAATCCATGCTATTTGTATTTTTTTAAAACAAAGTTATATATAAAAATCATATTTTTATCTATGCTATATATATATATATTTCACTTTTATATTGCTATTTTTATTTTAAAAACAATGTTTTTTCTATTTAATTTTTTTTATGCTATTTTATATTTATCATATTTTTATTAAAAATTATGTTTTTATTAATGTTATTTATATAAAAATCATATTTTTATTTTAAACTCTTTCATAATAAAAATTACATTTCTAAAACAATGCTCTTTCTATATAAAAATATCAATTTTATTTCAATGTTCTTCATATAAAAAATTCCCATTTTTATTTCAATGCTCTTTATATAAAAAATCTCATTTTTATTCATACAAAAATCTAAAATTTAACTAAACTAAATTAATTAATAACTAATTAATTAAGTAAATTAATTACCTTAATTACATAGCTCAAACAAATCAGGGCCGACCCCCTTTCAAAATGCTCGAGTCCTATTTCCGTCCACCGCCGCCAGTGGAAGCCGTCGTCGGCCGATCTGAATGCTCCACAACCACCATCTTAACGTCACCTAAACACAGCCCAAGCCTCCTGAGTCGCGATGCCTCCTAGCTCTGGTAATTGGCCACAATTTGCGCCGCTTGCGTGGGAGGAATCTGGTCGCTCTGGCCAATGATGATCGATCACTTCCGTACATCACGAAGAGCTCTAAGAGCTCAAGGGTTTTACTAAAGAATGCTTTCGAATTTCTACGTGGATTTTGAACGATGAAATGGATTCGAGCAATTTCTGTCGTCTGTTGGAAAGGGGGGCGCGATTTTTGTTTGACCATGTTTTTAATTTTCTAGGGTTTGACCGGGTAAGTGGGGGTATATATTTATTTTATTTATTTTATTTAATTCCTAATTAAAACCAAAATCGTCACGAACTCCAAATCAATCCCAATGACTATCATCCCTAGCTAATTACCCCCATTCTTGAACGCAATGGATATGTCCCGTAAGCCAATTCGACTGTTTCGATCAGTTTTTGTCAAAATTAAAATATAAATCAGCATATATTCAATTTGAATGCACATTTTAATTTTCCAGGGCCACGTACTGACTCCAAAAATTCCTGAAAAGTAAACCTAGCTATGTTTTGACGATACGGTCCTAACAAAACTAATTTCGTCGAATTTGGAGATCGTTTGAAAAATTGCCAATTTCTGGTCGATCTAATTCAACTGAAATTGACAAAACACGTTTTCTTTCGCCACGCTCATATACTAATTCCAAAAATTATGAAAATTGAATCTTGCAATAATTTGACATTACGAATCCAACAAAAGTGGTTTCGTCGAAAACGGAAGTCTTTAGCAAAATGGCTATTTTTAAGGGCTATGTATTATAATAAAATATATGTAAATTCCATAGTGACTACTTTGAATTTTAAACTGGACATATCTTTTAATTCTCATTATGAAATCTCAGTTTTTCACATTCGTTAGAAAGATATTATTAAATAGATTCAATATTTCTTATTTCATCCAATTCTGATTTAAAATGAATTCTATATATTAAATTGAAATTAGAAATCGAATTTTCAAACTACCATGCCATTTCAGGCTCGTTTTATAATTGAAATAAATTTATTCATTCTAACTCTGATTAAAATAAATTGGTAGTCGTTATTATTTAAAATAAATCATTTTAAATATTCAAAATCCATTAAAATAGCTAAAATAAAAAAAATTAAATTGGTTCTGAAAATCCAGGTTGTTATACAAAATGTATGCAAATCATCCTAATACATGTAAGTTCTATATATGTGCACAATCATCCATCCAAATGCAACATCAATGTAACGATACACCCATTTTCATCCATAAAATTTTTAAAATGCATGCACATCCATATGCAGTATGTAAGTGATTGAGCCGATCTAGTGCCTATTGTATGTGTATGCATCCACGAGCAATCACTAGCAAACACTTGCATCCATTAAACATAACATGTCACAAACACATGTTTACATTCATTAGTTTTCTACCTAAAACTCGATCGATCGGAGATATTCAAACGATAGATACAAGTATTAATTCAAAGCTTGGAAAAACAAGTTAAGAACATATTCTCGAAACGGAAAGGATATGAAGCGTGAATCTTGTCTTCAGCCTCCCAAGTAGTGTTCTCGCTGCCCTTTCCCCATCGCACTCTTACTAGATTCACTTCTTTGTTGCACAATTTCTTAACCTCCGATCTAAGTATGCAAGTTAGAACTCATCCAATCATTGCTTCCTTCTCTACTTTCACTTCCTCTCGCAAGTTTGGCTCCACTACCTCGAACTCTATACATTTTATCGCCGTTTGGAGGAATAGTCATCTTAGAATGATGGGCTTCCTCAAGGACTATCTTTAATAGGTTTCCCATCCCGATATGATTCACCTATCAAGTCTCTTCTCAATTATCTCCCCTACTTGCTTACAAAGTCCCCTCTTTTCTTTTAGGAGTCATATGTCACAAAGGTAATGCAACTGGCTTTACATTGTCCACCAAGTATATGCGGAAACCAATCTCGTGCCTCGGGGTTAAACCCTGCACCTCATCAAATCATCAGGATACTCACAACTATTGGTATAGATTGCAAATCATCGATAAATATATCAAGAGGTTCTAGGAGAATAAGCATGATAAACCCTTTTGGGGTCAAAAGAAATCTCGAGAGTCTTTCCATGGCAAGTCAGAAGTCTAATGACCCTCCTATCATAATCTAGAATGGCTCCATATATGGTTAACCAATCCATCCCTAGAATCAAACTGTATCTTATGAAATCAAGAACATATGTGTCGCAATCAAACTCGACGCCTAACCCAGAGATTCTCAAACTCTGACAAATCATCGATAAATGAGCCGTACCTCCAATGGGAATTGAGACAATAATGGGATCCAAAACCATACTAGTATCTAGGTGCAGAGACTCAACTAAAGGATTAGATATAAAAGAATGTGAAGTGCCAAAAATAGAATCCTATTAGGATGATTAGAAATAGAAATCAAACCTTCGATGGAAACTTTCCTACCCCTATCCTATCCTCCAGCTATGAGAACATTAGCTTGCCCTCTAGAAGTTCATGCCCTCTGGCCTTGTCCTTGTTTCTTTGGTCACTCCTCAATAAGGTGCCCTACCTTACCAAAGTGGTAACAAACGCCTTTCCTCTTTCTGCAATCCTTTTTCAGATGACCCACCGTTTCGTAATTATGGTATTTCCTCTTTTCTTCTTTCATCTATATTCCCTTCTTAAGCTACCATTTTCTTTCATCTTTGGGCTGTGCTCCATAGCCCCAACTCCCTTGTTCTCCTTTTTACCATCGTTGTGCAACATGCTAATAAGTCTCTTGAAAATTGCCTCCCTCGCACAGAAATCCTTACGAGGCATGAGAGAAAATAAGCCACAGGTGAAACTATTGTGGTTAAGATAGAGGTTGGGCACTTCTTTGACCTTTGACATGTAACATAGTTTTAACATGCCTACAGAACCATGCCAAAATGGGGATACCCTTTCGGGAAGAAACGGTTCCCCAAACAAAAAGTAAAAGGAATCAAGCGGAGAATTAAGAAGATATTTATGGCTTTGGGAAATATGCTTTTCAAAAAAGACTTTTTATTTTAAAATACTTTGTTTTTGAGACCTTTTTGAAAATCATTTTCAAAATATTTTATCCAATCTTATAACCATATGCTCTGATACCAAATGTCACACCCCATGTCTGTTAATGTCACTCTATATAGAATGACATTAGGTTTCGTGAAGCGTTATAGGTAAGTAAGAACATAATATCACAAGATAGACATGTAAAATAGCAGTAGAATTAAAAACTTTATTTAAATCAAAACATCATGGTCCCAAATATTGAGTTTACATCATAAGTTTGAAATAACCAATTACATTAATAATATGTCTCGCCAAAAATATCAGAATACAAAAGCATAGAACTATTTTCCCTTGCGAAGCCATAAGATAGTTGATAAGAAGTCAAAGCGGTACATCAATATCCAAAATCCAAGCTAAGCTGAAAGAATCCAAATCAACTCTAAGCACTCCCACCCTGAGAACCTTGGGGGCGGGGAACGGAAGAGAGAGAAGAGAAAACAAAAAGGGTCAGACATAAAGTCTGGTGAGTCCAGTTAATTTTAAATATAAATAAATAAAAGTATCATGACAGGTATATAAAAACCGGAAGAACAAGATAACAACAAGGATAAGTGTGAACTGAGAAAGATAAGTTTGAACTGAATATATTGCGCTTCTTAAATACGTTTCTCTACATCGCACCAATACTAGTATACCAGAAATAGAATGACCCCTACAAATATTGTTCTATTACATGTTCTTGATTGTTAGGTTACTTGGGTTAACGGCACTCAACGCTTATACACATGTAGTACCCATTTACTTCCTAGTGGATTAACCTAATATGGTACATCTTTAGCTACCCCTTAATACTGAGGTACAACCCATGATACACCAATCACACAGTCTCCCTCGTAATACTACAGAAAAGTAAGAAGTACCTCATCTTACGCCGGAGTGACGTATGGATCTCTATATAATAATCTTATGTTCCGCAAATATCTGTCATTACAATGCTAACTAAGCGTACAGACTGCCATCAACGATCAAATCAGATTTCATTCCGAAGTAATGCCCTTCAAGTATACGATACATCACCCAAAGAAATCATGCATGTATCTAGATTGT
The DNA here is from genome assembly GCA_030737875.1 of Allium sativum. Taxonomy (NCBI): domain Eukaryota; kingdom Viridiplantae; phylum Streptophyta; class Magnoliopsida; order Asparagales; family Amaryllidaceae; genus Allium; species Allium sativum. Next base: position 135,244,751 of record CM060915.1, read on the forward strand.
ACCACGTATGTACTATAATTGTATCTCGAGACCTCAATCGCACATCCTCTAATGTGCATCGAGTTCCATGGCAGGACGATGAAGGAAACATGGAACTCGGTCGGGAGCTTTTCCATATCTGAATAGGCTCGTCTTTAAGAGCCTCTACAGATATTCCTAGGTTCTGTTTTCGCGGTGGCGATGGCCCCACCTAGGCCCTTCCCTCAATTAGTAAAGACTACAAGAGCTAAACAACTGCCCCTAAAGAAAATAATTTAAACATCCATTTGGCGTCTTTCCTAAACCACCGTACCCCGATCGTGAAGGGTGAATGGTCTATCGGTTTTATCTCTAGTCTTTCCACATCCCACTGGCTGCCGATGACAGGCATCCGACGATCTACTACCCTTGTTGGACATGACCCTTCGCCTCCACATTGAGGAAACCGCCGAATCACTCTAGTATCACCATGTCACAACATTCTGACTGCATAGCTACTTCTGTAGTCAAGGTCTACCCACCTAGTAGTTACGCGCAGACCCAACCTCTACGAGCATTGCCTAAAACATCTGCCACCACACAGAGGGCTACTAGGAGCACCTTACATACCTCAGGAAGGTGTGTACTTCCCCTTCTAGTCCTTTGGAGCCGTTAAAACAATTAAATGAATGCGCGCTGCCCCTCGTGCCTTATAACACCACGATGATCTACCCCGTTGGTTATTCACCCTCAAACATGCAGACTGGTCCTAGCGCCTCACTTTAATATGTTGTTAGACCCTATGTCTAATCATTCTTTTACGCGCTTGCCTTACCTCATCAAGTTTCCATTTAACCTGGTTATATTCCCATTCATATTAAATTCTTAATCAAGTTACCAAGTTCCTCTTGCTTATTAATTCCAGTTATATAACTTAACCCATTTAAGTTTATTAATAAGCCCACAACGTGTTATTCTTTAGATTGTGGTCCAAGTTCTGTGATCCACAATCCCTTCATACTCTTGTTTGGTTACCATAACATGTTCTACTTAGCAGGTTATTATGCATATCTGAATTCTATCATATCTACAAGTTATGCTTACCCTAAAAGGTGTCTTTAATTACATAACTTTATTATTTCTACCGGTTATGTATACCACTAGGTGTCTTTAATTACATAACCTTTTCGGGTTAAGTTTATGGGCCTATATGTAAATATTACCCACCCCCTCAGATTTACTTAACCCACCCATTGTTCAACCAATTTTACTTAACACCAACTTTAGTTTATATTCCTACAATCCCTATGGATTCAAGTAGGTTAAGTATTCAAGATTTATTACCGTATTTTCAATATGGCTACAGTATGCTAGACCTCCCACATTAAGCCTGCCATTTGTGGATGCTGGATATGTCGGCCGGGTCCGGGCAGACGTATTCCACATATTGGGCTTAACCTCGTGTCTTAGCACGTCTCATATTTTTACACTTGGGCCTCTCACATTAGATTCAACACTTGCGGTAGCTAGATATGCTGATTGATTCCGAGCAGACTTCCACCGCAGGTGCAATCTAACCTCGTGTCACAAGTGTAGTTACAGTTTCTAATTGCTGTAATCCTAGGCATTTCATTATTATCCAATTTCACCTATTTCCTTATAGGTGTTCATGCCTTTTTTCCCCGTATTTAGTTATATGCCCAATTCATTATTCAAATTACAGATTTTTATGCCCCTTTTCAATTCATCTTTTAATTATGCACCATATGCCCTTTTTCCCTTATCATAATCAAGGCATATATATATACATATATATATATGTGTGTGTGTGTGTATATATGTATATATTGCACAAAACCAAATCCATATATTTTCCAATTTATGCCTAAAATCCATATTCACCCATTTCAATACAAGTAATACCCAAATCCATATTCACATATTTTCCAATGCATGCCTAAAATTCATATTCACATACGTTCCAATTTATGTCCCAAATAATTATTTACAAATGTCCCAATTTATGCCCAAATTCATGTTCACATATTTTCCAATACCAATTATTCCCCAAATTATGTCTTTCCCAAATTATGCCTGGCTATATAAAAAAATTAAAGGGAAGAGAGGGAGAGAAAGAATCAAGAATAGGCATAATAGTGAATCAATAATAAAATTATAAAAATAGGCATAAAACAGAATAGGCATATTATGGCAAGATTTGTCGTGGTGACGATATGAACATATAGAGGCAAATCTGATAATTATGTCATAACATAACTTGTTTAGGCATAGATCCAATATCCAATTTTTATATACATTTTGTGATTTCCAATTAGATATTTAGATCTAAAAATAACTTGAACTCACAGTGAATAGATCTAAGGAAATGGATCCAAGTTACTGCAAAGAACACGTTGGATTTGTCGTAGCAATCGTTGAATTTGTATAATCTTTGCTGAATTGGATTTGGAGGCCATTCAATCTACGTTGCAGCAGAGCTCCATTATCTCCACCATTTTTTTAGATGAATAAAACCTAGGTTTAGGGTCCTTTTTATAGCCAAGAAGCAACGAACCAAGCCACGAACAAGTCCACATTCGAAATCTAAATTTTTCCCTGATCTAAGGGGTGTTCGAGCCCCATTTATGGGTGTCAACCCTTGGGTCGACCCCGGAGTCGACCCAGCAGGGTCTCGGGTCGTCCCCAAACGGTCGGCCCTATCCCTGTTTGCACGCCGGATTTTCTGGTTTTGAATTTTTGAATTCTGGCTTAATATATATATATATATATATATATTCCCCTTATATGCGTACAAACATCAAACCTTACTAACTTCTTCATACGAAGTATGTTTTACGCAAACATTGTGTCTATCTTGACCAGAATTTCGAGACGGACGCAATGGTGCGGTCCGTTTACTTAATTCTGAATGTTTAATTATGTTTTCCTTAATTCATTGTTAACAGTGTATTTCACATTAATTATTCTTTAATTCATCATCTTTAGTGTCATTAAAATTTCATGGTGTTATAGCTGCTACCTCAAATATCAAATAATGAATGACATGTCAGTAGAGATGCATTTTCTTGAGCTTCAGAAAATAAATCATGTGATCATCGAAGGTATGGCTTTGGATTAACAATTTCAGATTGCTGTAATAATTGACAAATTGCCCTTATGATGGAATGATTTTAAGAATGTGATGAGATACAAGACTAAGGAATTTTCCTTAGAGAGCTTGATTACTCGCCTCCGTATTGAGGAGGAGGCATGCAAATAGGACCAGAAAGAGGAAGTGCTGGCTGTTACAAACAGCCGCACCAAAAAGACCAAACCAGCTGTTCTGAAACCAAAGGAGAAAGCATTCAAAAGTCTAAATCATTGCAACAAATAGAACTGGAACCTGTAAGAGAACCAAAAAGAACAGCACCGACCAGCCCAAAAGAGTGAACCTGGATAGTTGTTTCTCTGTTACAACTGTGGAAAACCAGGTCATATGGCACATAAGTTTTGGAATAGACCAGGCCTTTCACCGTAGGCTAACCTGACTGAGGGGACTTTAATGGTTATGATTACTGTGATTCACCTTTTTGGTGGATCAGAGGGTCGAAGGGTAGATACTGGTGCTTCTCGCCATGTCTGCTATAATTATGATATGTTTATTACATACGCAGCTACTAATGATCAGAAGGTAATGTAGGGAGATTCCCACACCATAAAAGTTGATAGGGTTGGAAATGTGGGGATCAAATTTACCTCTGGAAAGACAGTGATTCTGAAAGACATGATACATACTCCAGAGATGAGAAAGAATCTAGTTTCTGGCTTTTTTCTGAATAAGGCTAGCTTTACTCAAGTTATAGGGGCTGGTTTGTGCACCTTAACTTATAAGGGAAATTTTGTGGGAAAGGGTTATGTTTGTGAGGGTATGTTTAAGTTGAATGTTGAGTCTAATAAAGTAACTACTTCTGCATACATGTTGTGTGATTTTAATATTTGACTCTCTAGATTATGTCATGTTAACGACAAATAATTCATAACATGAGCACCTTGGATATTTTAATGTCAGAAACTGATTTTGATAATTATGAATTCTGTACTCAAGCTAAAATTACAAAGAAACGACATAAATTTGTTCACAGATTATCTGAAACCTTGGATTTAATTCATTCTGACATATGTGAGCTTGATGGCACATTGACTAGACTCGAACACTGCTTTTTTATCACTTCTAATGATATTGTTCTGATTTCATATATGTATATATCATGAAAATAAAAGTGATGCATTTGATATGTTTAAGACATTCAAAACTGAAATTGAAAATAAATCAAACAAAAAAACTAAGACTTCGTAGTGATAGAGGAACATAATATATATCTAGTTTAATTCTGGATTTCTATAAACTACATGGAATTATACATGAAAGAATTGTACCTTATTCACCTGAAATGAATGGTAAAGCTGAAAGAAAAAATAGGACCATTGCCAAATTAGTAGTTTCCATTTTATTAAATTCTAGTGAAACAAACATTGGCGGGAGGATATATTATTAATGGTGTGTCATGTATTAAATAGAATCCCTAAATCAAAAAGTAAAATTTTATCTTTTGAAATTCTAAAAAATTACAAACCCAATGTGTCCTATTTTAGAACTTGGGGATGCTTGGCATATGTTCGTATTCTAGACCCTTAGAGAATAAAATTAGCAAGTAGAGCATATGAATGCATATTCATTGGCTACAAGGTTAACAATAAAGCATACAGATTTTATAACATAAATACACATAATATAATTGAATCAAATGATGCTAACATTTATAAAACAAAACTTCCTTTTAAATTAAGGGATAGTAGGGGCACATCAAGTGATTTATCACTTGTAAGAAGATAACCTAATGAACATTCTAAAAATGAACCTAGAAGAAGTAAAAGAGCAAGAACCGCAAAAGAGTTTGGTTTAGGTTTTTGGGCTTTTACTATAGAGGAAGATCCCTTAAACCTCCAAGAGGCCTTATCTTCACTAGATGCCGAATTTTTGAAAGAGGCTATAAATGATGAGATCAATTCTTAGGAAACCAATAAGACTTGGTACCTAGTTTATTTACCACCTGGTTGTAAATCTATAGGTTGTAAATGGGTGCTTAAAAAGAAATTAAAACCTCCGTCTAGTAGCTAAAGGCTTAAACAAAGAGAAAATGTAAATTTCTTCGATACTTTTTTAGCAGTAACTAGAATTACATCCATTCGAGTATTAATCTCACTTGCTTCTATTCATAATTTAATAATACACCAAATGGGTGTTAAAACTGCATTTTTAAACGATGAATTAGAAGAAGAAATTTATATGGACCAGCCTGAAGATTTGTAGTACATGATCAAGAACATAGAGTATGCAAATTGGATAAATCATTATATGGTTTAAAACAAGCACCTAAACAATAACATGAAAATTTTGATAACTTAATTGTTAACGATATTTTTCATTAACACCTGAACTAAGATAAATGATGCATATACTTTGTAGTTTGATCCAAGGGTGATCTAAAGGTCACAAGAAAACTACCCTGGATTTGTGTTATTAACTAGTTTCATTGTTCTCTAAGCACCATGACCTTAAGTCCGAAGACTAGTTACTTTCCCATCAGGGGGTGAGTATCACGCTTAATAGACTATGAAGTCGAAGATAACCTTGGAGAAAGGCATCTACTAGTTAGATAAGACTGTAGCCTTGTACAGTATTCACCTGTAGATCTAGGATAAAAAAATATACATTGTGCACAGAAGAAATAGACTAATGCCTCACAACTCTTGGGTTGCTTCATGCCATAGCACTTATCAACTTATATGATACTTCCGCATCGAACCAGCCTTGAAATGCCTTAATTGCATCAGTTATCAAGTCATAAGCTCATAGCAAACTCCTTCCCGAGGTTGGGTTGTACTAGATTTACTATGAAAGAGTTAAGTCACTTGATGACCGTTCAAAACGGGAAAAGCCTTGGTTTTATCCAGGACCCTTCCCGCCCACGAAAGTGCTGTGATTAACCCTTTGATAAGAAAGGTTAGTTTTCACTCCCTGTCTTATCAATATAAACACAATATGATTATCAAATCGAGAATTTCTTAAGTCCCAGACTTCTCCTTTTTTTTATTAATTGAAGATATATTACAAGAGTTGAAGAAATCCCCAATTTGATTTGGAAATTAGGGTTTGCTCTTGAAAGAAAAAATGATATTGAGAACTGAGAATTCAGGCCCAAAAATGAGACCCCTGTGGACTTATTTATAGACAAATAGGGGCCCCTTCTATTATTGGTCCAGGAGAGGCTACTGATGGCTGCTTTTCCCTTCGGTTTCGGAAGCTTTGTCGCCTTACCCTTTGGTTCCGAAGGGTTTAGGGCATTGGTCCTTGTTTTTAGAAAGATGGTCTAGGTCTTAGGAGTGTTTCTTCAATGTTATGTCTATCTTCTTTGTATGGGTACCGATCTTGTCGGTATGGATAGGTTTGGGCAAGCTCCCGGATATAGGCTTCCGGATGTATGCTTTCGGCTATGAGCTTCCGGCCTCGCTATTGACTCTTTATGGAACTTGCCTTTATGATTCAAGTGGATGGCTACTGGATCCGTCACCTCTATTGGTATCGACATTAAGCAGATTAGTATGGATAGCTTGTCTTTTTTTGAGGTTTCGGCTTGCTTTTCTGTAGATCTATGAAGTGTATTTTGGCTTTCCAGAGTGTTGCTTCCAGTGCCTTACTAGTTGCTTGCTAAAATGGCCTATTGGTAACCTCTGACTGTGGTCTTGGTAAATTTCTCCCGGTCTATTTCCTTGTGTCTCAAACTTTGTGCTTTTGATGCTTTTGTCATTTTAATGTACCAGCATTAAGCTAGTTAATGCCGGTAGCCTTTTAATCCTTCCGGGTCTCGGTTTGTAGAACTCTTGGCCTCTTTCTTCATTAGCTTCCAGCTTTGTATGACCTTCCAATATCTAACCTTTGTACCGGAACTACCCTGTCGGTATCTCTTCTTTGCATCGGCTTTAAGCTCTTCTCTTTAAAGATGGTGTCGGTTGCCTGATTCTCGAGTTATTCCCTTATGCTCCTGGTTTTACCTTGTGCCTAATTTTTGCTTACAGATTATTCTTCTATTATTGTGACGGTCCGATACCCCTTCATCGTCAGCCTATGTCGGTGCGAATTTTGGTAGCAACATTAATCATTTCACATGGTTTTAAAGTTAATGAAAGTGACAAATGCATTTGTTACAAATTTGAGAATGACATTTGTACTCTTATATGTATTTATGTAGATGACCTACATATTTTCAGGTCAAATATTCATGCTATAAACAATGTTAAATCTTTGCTAAGTGCCAACTTGATATGAAATATCTAGGTGAGGCGAGCGTAGCCCTTGGTATTAAAATACTAGGTCCGAAAAGGGACTTCCTTTTGATCAATCTCATTATATTCAGAAGATTCTAAAGAAATATAATTACTTTGACTATAAACCTACATGTACACCATATGATACCATTATGAATCTATTTAAAAACACTGGTGAAGGTGTAAGATAGTATAACTATGCGAGTATCATTGGCAGCCTTCGGTATGCCACTGATTGTACTAGACCCGCCATTGCCTATGTCGTGGGATTATTATGCAGGTTTACTAGTAGACCTAGTATAGAACATTAGCATGTCATTGAGAGGGACATGATATACCTAAAACAAAAAAACGAAGCTTATATTACATTATGAAAAGTTTCCAACTGTACTTGAAGGATATTCCAATGCAGATTGGAATACTTTACCTGATGATTCAAAAGCGACCAGCGGCTATATATTTAGCATCACCGGAGGAGCTATTTCTTGGAAATCTAAGAAACAAACTATTTTGGCTCCGTCTACTATGGAGTCTAAGATGATAGCACTAGCCACAGATAGTAGAGAAGTAGAGTACTTGAGAAATCTGATAGCTGAGAAACTCTTATGGGAAAAACCGATACCAGCTGTGTTGATCCATTACGATAGTACCGCGGTTATTGCAAAAGTTCAGAACCGTTATTATAATGGTGAGAGATGGTAGATGCATTGTAAGCACAATACTGTTAAAGAGTTACTCTCTACAGGTACTATTAGAGTGGATCACATATGTAGTGATGAAAATTTGGAAGACACTTTGATGAAATGACTGTCTAGAGAGAATGTCCTTAATACTTCTAAAAGAATGGGACTATTTCCCTTAGATTGTTGAGTCGTGCACAATGGTAACCCTACCTAATGATTGGGGATCCGAAGAACTAGGTTCAATGGGTAAAAACAAGTTGTGTAGTGACAGCAGTTGAACATGCTATTTGTTGTATATGAAGAAGCATGTATCCTTGAAGTGATTAGAGGATGAGTTAATATAAACTCTAAATGAGATCTGTTATCTATTTGGAGTGGAGTTCCTACCTTTAGAATTGCTCTTGATTATTGATAGACTCACCTATGTGAATGTGGAAATGTGGCTATTTCCTATGAAGTTTTAGGCAAAACGTCTAGAGTGTTCACTAAACTTGGATAGACGTGCATGGCCATTAACACAGGGGCATATTTGATTGTACTATAGAAAAGGTTGTGTGTGGTTTGATGTTAGGAATACAGTTTAAGACCACGTGTCACTCTAGTAAAAAATGAATCTTATCCACTACGCAAAGGTTCAAGTTGGAAGGCACCTTTAATTATGCACAATCATATGTTTTTAGAAATTGCTCAAAAAAAATATTTTTAAAAAAATACAAGTGGGGGATTGTTGGAAACATTTTCTATACATACTGAATTTAAAATACAATTACTAATAATTTATTACTTAGCCATTATTACAATAGAGCCGTTGTAAGTCATAATGGTAATATATGAGCCATTATTGTGACTGAGCAGTTACACTAGAACAACGGTCATAAATTTGTGTGACTTTTTAACGTGCTGTTACAAAAAAAATGGTATTAAAATATTGTTATGAATGATAATAGATTAAAACTTATTAACATTCATCACTTTTGAAATGTATATAATTTACACGTTTAAACTGCAGTTTTTGACCATTTGTTTTATTTATTATGGTATTAATTGTGATCCAACTTTCCTCCCACTAAACATAGCGAACGTTACATTTTTTGCATTCTGTCTATATAAGAATTAGAATAGACAAAGAAAAAATAGAACAATATTTTAATCTTCCTCTCACTTTAAGACCTACTTATCTTCATTGAAAAATCTTTATTACAAAAAAAGAGCGGTATAGTTTTTTTTTAATTTGAGCGCAAATCAGGCTCAATTCTTTTGTGCAAATGAATTGGTAATGTAGAAGAGGTTGTTATATCCTAAAGGCAGCGATGAAAGGTATAAACTTCTTTACACCGTTTAGCAGATCGCCAAAACTTCTTTAAGAGAGTGACGTTGTCCATGACTCAGTCGTTAGTTTTCCAACAAAACATGTCACTAAAACAACTAAATGTACTTGCAATGATCTCAATTGAAAGTGAGTTTTTGATGAAATTTGATTATAGCTATTTAATTGAAGAATTTGCTACAAAAATTACTAGAATAAACATTTTGCTTTGAATTTATTATGGAAAAATTGACTGTATTTTGTGTGAAAGGCTGTTATTTGATTTTATATCTTTTTTTTAAGATTTAGTAGTGTGGATTACTTGAGGTAGTAACTTTTTGAATGTACGTTATTATTAATGTTGTTGTTTCTATGTGATTTTGTGCATGCAAATTTTTTATAAAAAAATATATATGGTATATAAGAATAGGCAACAAAAATTTGTTTGAACTTGGGCAATGGATCCTTTGCACCTGCCCTGATACTAGTCCATTCTTCATAGTGCACTGCCACGTTACTAACACATTTCAGTTTTCCTTAATGTGAAGCACTGTAATGACCCGGGATTTTGGCGATCTTGGTTATCCGATATACAACACATATCGAACATCCAAGGATCGAAAATACTGGTCATTAATAAAAGAAATTAGAGGGTGAGAATAGATAAGGTAGAAACTTAGAATAGGAGAAGAAGAAGAACACAACATCAGAGTAACACGAATCTCACAGCGGAACAAAACAACGTATAATAGATAACATATCCTTGAAATCAAATCATTATATGTATACAATTACATTATCAGAGTACAACACTTACAACACAGCGGAAATAATTATAGCTATATAATCCTGAAGCTTCCTGCTCCAGCTCTTCAAGTGCATCTGAAAAATCCAGACTACTTACTGCCCGTACAAATTTAGGCACCCAAGAGTTTAGGGAAAACAAAACAAAATAAACTCTGGGTCAGTCATGTGACTAGTGTGAGTAAAACAGTTTAAAACAGTTCTAACAGGTAAATGACATCTCATAAGACCACGCCGTATAACGGAACGGGTTTTACCCTTATGAGAATCCAAATTATCATTATATCAAAAACCTTTTGATATTATAATAATGTCTATCAACCACAATATAATAATCATCTAGCAGAAACACTTTCATCTCACGTTCTGCATATATAGTATACAATCAAAACCGCAAGCACGTATTGGGTAATGGATTTCCAACAATGACAAGGTATGGAACCACCTTTCGCTAGTGTATCTCTAGAAAGGAATACACTGGGTTCAACAAGAACATCTTGCAACCCGGCCACACATGACCGACCACTCATTTCGCTTGAGTGTATCGAATGTACATCACCAACGGTTGGGATCAGCAACCGTCTCCCGAATGGGACAGCATCGACAATAGATTTTTAGAAGTAAATGAAACTCTAAATCAAGTGATTATACACCCTAATAGGTGCGACCTACATAGCCATGTTGCCTGCCCGATTTTTGTCATTTCCTGATGTGAGGCTAGAGGCCACGCTTATCTCTGACAGATCACACAATTATTCACTTTGAATGTCACATCGTCATACCTGCCAAATCACAAATTGATTTCCCCAAAAATACCATGGGTATACAGCTAAGAGAAACGATTTCCTCCGTCACCAAACATAAATACGTTTGAAGAGATCAACTTACGCAATCTATTAAATATACTCTGTCAGACATTCTTCCATACAGGTCGTCCTGGGACTGGACAAACCGAAGGCACTATTCAGTACAACCATCTTAGGCAATCTTTACCTAAGATTTATACAACAGCCCTTGTACTTTACTCCGTCTTCAATATATTCAGCATACTTGTTTCGCAACGCTTATGCCAATACGGAGTGGTTCTTCGAATAATAACCCAACCAGTCTCTCCATATTAACAACGTTAAAATGGTCGAAAACTTTTATAGTCGGTGAGTTAACTATCAAAGAAAAACACGTGTGCAAACAACGATATTATTTGCAGACGGAAATTATATCGATCAATCTTCATTTAACATTTATCTCTTTAGTTCATTAATTTACTTATTTCCTATTTCCATATATTAAACATTTCTTATTGTCTAAATTTAGAAAACATACGTTATTAACAATGGAAAACATTCCCATTTCTTGTTTTCTATATTAGAAAACATTTCTGATTTCTTATTTGGAAAACGTTTCCAAAGTTCCTTCATTGGATTTTAAACAGATGTTTAAATAAGCTATGCCAACCCAACCATTACGCTCATTAACTAAATTCAGTTAACCTACCTTTACTATCAAACTTTAACAATTCCTTAGTTAAGAAGGAAGTCAATCAAGTTGGGGTATAATTACCTCTCAGACCTTAACTGAACAACATTTTAACTTCAAAATAGACAAAGTTTATCTTTAAACCTTTAACAAGCTTCCTTGCGTTACTCTTTTTTGAATAAATCTCTATTCGATAACTCCTCCCTTCGAATAACTATATTCGATAATCTCTCTTACAAATAACTAGATTCGAAAACCTTTCTTCGAATAAACTATATTCGATTAACTCTATTCAATTAACTCTTATCAATTAACTCTATTGGATTAACTCTATTGGATTAACTCTGTTGGATTAACTCTTTTCACTTAACTCCTTTCGAATAAACTATATTCGATAACTCCTTTAACTCTATTCGATAACTCCTTTAACTCTATTCGAATAACTAAATTCGATAACTCCTTTAACTCTATTCGAATAACTAAATTCGATAACTCCTTTAACTCTATTCGAATAACTAATATTCGATAACTCCTTTCTCGACTAACTCTAATTGATTTATTCTAATTCGATTAACTCTATTTAATCACTCTATTGGTTAACTCTAACTCTAACTGGTTAACTTAAACTCTAACTGGTTAACTCTAACTCATTTACTCTATTCGATTAACTCTAATCGAATAACTAATATTCGATTAACTCTTTCGATTAACTCTTTCCAATTTACTCTTTTCTAATTAACTCCTTTGATTTATTCCTTTGAATTAACCCCTTTATTTATTCCTTTTCTATTTGTTTACTTAACAAATAACTATTCCCTTTTCAATTCTATTTATTTAACAAATAAATATATCTTATATCTTTTCTATTTATTTTCCAAATAAATATTTCTTTTATCTTTTCTATTTATTTTCCAAATAAATATTTCTTTTATCTTTTCTATTTATTTAATGAATAATATTCCCTTTGATTTAATCCTATTTATTTACCAAATAAATATTCCTTTTGATTTAATCCTATTTATTTAACAAATAAATATTCCTTTTGATTTTTTCTATTTATTTTCTAAATAAATATCTCGTTATAACATTCTATTTATTTCATATAAATAAATATTTCCATTTAATCTATTTGTAAATGTTTTACAAATATTTCCTTTTAAATTCTATTTGTAAATGTTTTACAAATATTCCTTTTTCTATTTTATTTGTTAATGTTTTACAAATATTTCTCTTTCTATTTGTTTTGCAAATATTTTCCTTTATATTTGTTCTACAAATATATCTCCTTTGTATTTGTTTTACAAATATTTCCCTTTTAACTCCTTTTTCTTTAATATATAAAATCCAATGATTTTATGTAAATAATTTATTTTCAAATTAAACTATGAAATCTTCTTTTTACATCCCTGTATTTCTTACGGTATTTAAAATACCAAACAACGATGTTCGATATCATTCAAACACACATAATCAACAACAGATTATATATCACATCATATACACAATATATGAAAAACAGAAAAATATATGTTGAGGAATCCAGTTGGATTCCTCCGACCAGTTTCCCTACATCCACAGATGTTAAACAATATAATAACATCGATATGAAATATTCTGATAAATAGAATCGATATTTGATTAACGATATATATATAAATATCGTTATCTATAATTTCAACCAATACATAAGCAATCCAACCAAACAGTTAACACAAAGCAATCAATAGATAATTATCAGTTCTAAGAATATGTTATAAAAACATAACTGTTCAAAGTTGGTGAGTTTTACTCACATTGGCAGTTCATCGTTAAAGAAAGATAAACTGTTTGTTTGATTTGAATCAAACAATTTATTTCGCCATAAATTCATACGAGCTCAAATCCACTCCCATACGATCCCATCGGATCTTGTTTCGCCCAATTCTGATATCGTATGATCATGTTGTGATTTTACGAAGTTATACACTATTTAAATTAAAAATAAAAACTTGGATCAAAATATACATTGGGCTTTCACCTTTTATATGCTGGCCCAAACCCGTTGTGAATACCCAGCCCAACCAAACTCCTTCTTCCCAAATCCAGAAAAGCGCACCCTGCTCCTCCTTCCAATGGTCATTGCGCCATCTTTCCACCCCTTTATCTCAATCACTACTCAACCGAAATCCAAAGTAACACCATCATTTTACTCTCCTTGAAATCCTCTTCAATTTCACACCCAAATTGGTAAACTCGCACCACCCTTTACCGTCCGTGTTCCAGGTTTCTCCGGTCGTTCTCAGTAAGTGATCGACGTTATTTGTCACCGTTTCCACCAAATTTCAACAATCCTGAACAAAATCCTACCACAAACTCATCGGCAACCTCAGATTCAAACAATGATTCCTCTAACTTCCACAAAACCTAACCCTAGCTCGATCCAAAACCTGCGCTGGACAATATGGTGCGACACAGGATAGTTTCGAACCCATCAAAAAGGATACCAGGTCGAAGCGGATCATAGCAGGAATCCAACGATATATATTTCATGATTTTTTAGAAATTTATTTGATTTATATAGGATTTTTTCTTGTCGCGGTTTTTGTGATGGAGGAATGGAAATTTGTGCTATGTTTATAATGGAAGTGGTAGGTAAGGATTTTGGCCGTAAACAGATGATGCGTAGCTTGTGTTTCCACCAAAAATAGGTTAGGATATTTTTATTTTGATTTTTATATTTTATTCTATTGATTTTAAGTTAGTCTTAGGTCCTTAAAAATTCCTGCGACCACATAAAGTACCCAAAAATTACCAAACTGGACATGCAGCTACAGTTCGACATTACTGTTCCAACGAAACTGGTTTCGTCGAATTCCGACTCCGTATGCTCACACATCGTATTTTTAACCGTCAAAATACCGACTGTTTCTCACTCTAAAAATCCGTACGACCACACAGTGACTCTAAAAATCACGAAACTGGAAATCTAACAACTATTTGACATTGCGGATACAACAAAATTAGTTTCGTCGAATTCCGACTTCGTTTGCAAAAGTGGCTATTTTTAAAGTCCTAAATAACCCATTTAAATATATAAATATAATTAAATATAATTAAATTAAATATTTATAAATAAATATTATCGTATATATTCATAGTGGAATACCATACAGGTCTAGAATATTCCCATATGAATTTCTAACTTGATATTTCAAATCCCGATTAAATCGATATTCGATTTATAATGAAATTCCTTTTATAAATATAAATAATTCCTTTATAAATTATAAAGGAATTCCACAACGACTTTTCTAAAATTTGATATGGACGTGAATCAAAATCTACATGACGAAATCCCAATTTTTCTCTTCCACTAGAAAGATATACTCCACCAGCTCCACACATTTCTTGTTTCACAGAAATCCAGCTTAAAACGAATCATGTACATTCAGTTGAAGTTCGAATCGCCAATTTACGAACTGCAGCGCCATTTCAAGCTCGATTTTAATTATATTATAATTCTATGTTCAAACTGTTCTTTATATAATATATTCGTTATTCAAATTCAATTCCAAGCTGAATAAAATATCACAGATGATCCGGTTCACACCATATCGTCATTTCAGCCAATTCTGATTATTCCAGAATTAAATATATTATTTAATTTAATATTTTACCATTTAATTCACTATAACACTGTTTATATAATTAAATAAATTAATTATAATACCTCTGCAAATGCGGGTCATTACATTCTTCCCCACTTAAAATAATTTCGTCCTCGAAATTGCTAAGGTAGAGAACGACCCTATCGACTGGTTATAACATATTTGTTCACTTATTAACTTCAGTTTCAACTGAACCAATTTAATTTCAATTAAATTATTAATTAATTCTTATCAACGAAAATTTTCAAAAAAATCCTGAAAATTTTCTAACACCTTAACTTTTTGAAAAATTTCGCCAGCACCTCCTTTGTACTGGTCAATCGGTCAAACTTCCACTCACCTCTCTGGGCCATCTCTATCCCAAAAGAAAATTGAACAGCCAAGCGGCTTGCCAATTCGGCTCATAAATCTTATATCCAATAGAAATATAAACTTGTACCTTTTTGTCGGGCATATCAACTCTATCACTTCCATATGCTATCAACTCAGCATATACTAATGTTATCCCAATCAAATTCTGAAATCACTTTTTATCTCCAACACACCCATTCTCTTTTTACCATGCCAAATTTTCATTTCAAACTCAAATTTCGTTCTTGATTCCCAACTCTTAACTTGATTATCACATTACACTTCAAATTTGAATCTCACAATCCAATTTGTCTTGATATCATTCTAATTCAATCTCAGTTACCACTTTACTGGCTTTACCTTAATTCAATTTTGCTTTCACAAATTTCTGTTAAATTTGTTTTAATTCAAACAGTCTTTCCCTGGGAGTTTTCAAACAGTTTACTCTTTTCAAAAATCAATTTTTCCTTTTGAACATGTCACTGAGCCCTTAATTAATATTCCATTAGTTAAATCACTTCTCTATTTCTTTATCAATATTTGTTAACCAAATATTTTCAATAACCATATTGGCCTTTTATGTTATTTGGAAAACATTTCCGAATATCGCCTTCCTTTATTTTCTAAACTTTAGAAAATATATGCTATTTATTATTGGAAAATATTCCAATTACTTATCTCTTTTCCGATCTCCTTTATTTCTATACTTAGGAAATATTCTTTATTATATTTCCAAGCTTACACTTATTTGGGTTAAAACGGATGTTGTGTAAAATATCATTACGACAACCCAAATACTATATTCAACTAACTCTTATTCAACATTGATCTTCGAGCCTGAAATCTTACTATTTATTTGTTAATAATGAAATCAATCAAGTTGGAGTATAACTACCTCTCAGACCTTGACTGAATAACATTTATAACGTCAAAATAGATATGACTTCTATATATATCGATATGTTGATTTCTAACTATCAAATTATCTTAAAAATATTCTAACTCCTTAAATTCCCGGAAAAATTTGCCATAACCTCCTTTGTACCGGAAGCATCGGGATATTTCAAATAGCCACCCATGGACCTCACCAATCCAATAGAAAAAGAAAAAGCCGATACGGCGCATAAAATCTCATATATGAATTAAATACATACCTTTTCGTCGAGCATTCTATTTATATACCTTCATACCTTATCCATGCCTATCTTATGTATATTTATACCTGCCCAATCTATTTTAACTATACCTGATCGTTTTAACTCAATTCGTTAATTAATTTGTTAATTAACTCTTTAGTCTATTTCACTTTTATATTTCAACATGACATGTTCAAATATATTTTAACTTGCTTATTAACTAATTTGAATCCAAATTTCAAATTTAAGTTCTATATTCGATTTCGAATATCCATTTACAAATCCAATTCACCTTTCAAAGTTCAACTTCAAATTCAAAACTTGATTAACTAATTCCTCTTCGACTTACTTAATTCTATTCAATTTCTATTCAAATTTTATATCACTTATATTATTCAAATCTATATATCAAATTCTATTATTCAAATTCTATATATCAAATTCTATTCAAATTCTATATTATAAATCCCATTTAAATTTCTATATTCAAATTCTATGTATTCAAATTCTATATATCAAATTCTATATTATAAATCCCATTTTGAAATTCAACACAACTTGTCTTTCCTAAAACAAATTCAAAACAGTATCTCTGGTAGTAATTCGTCACTTACAACTCGGAAATGAATACTGATAATGCAGCTGTCATCATCCGAATCTATTTTCCAGCGATCGAAGTGAGTTCAATACTATAAAACCATTTCTAAACATTTCCACTTTGAAATTCATTTCAAAATAAAATTCACACTGCTTGTAAAACAATTTAAAATCTCCCAGGATCTTAAATTTTCCTTATTTTTAATCCAAGTCCATTTACAAACACTTATCCAATTCTCCAGAGTTTTAACTCAATTTCTGGTTTAAAATTTCAGATTCAACTCATCTGATTTCATGTATTTCAATTATATGAATTCTGATTGGTTATTTACATAACCATTTAATTTATAATCTTACTTGATTATAATAACAACCAATATATCCACTACATTACAATTTTGATGTATATATCTTCTCTATATCAAGATATACCTTGGGTAACTTATTTTAATTTACCCTCTTTTCAAAACATATCATGACGGTTCATCGTATTCGAGTGTTTACAAAATCCCTACCAAAACAGTGGATCAAACTGATCGACCAGAACTCATAAACAACTCAACCAATGAATCACCACAATATAAAACAATTTTTATATCATATACAAATACGTTCATTCGTATATATACACTCAACTCAATCTAGGGTATTACTAACCTATCTCTACCGAGTCACGCCACAGAGCCAAGGTAGTTCACTTAATTTAAGCTCTGATACCAACTGTAATGACCCGGGATTTTGGCGTTCTTGGTTATCCGATATACAACACATATCGAGCATCCAAGGATCGAAAATACCGGTCATTTATGAAAGAAATTAGAGGGTGAGAATAGATAAGGTAGAAATTTAGAATAGGAGAAGAAGAACAACACAACATCATAGTAACACGAATCCCACAGCGGAACGAAACATTGTATAATAGATAACATATCCTTGAAATCAAATCATTATATGTATACAATAACATTATCAGAGTACAACACTTACAACACAGCGGAAATAACTATAGCTATGTAATCCTGAAGCCTCCTACTCCAGCTCTTCAAGTGCATCTGAAAAATCCCGACTACTTGACTTCCCATACAAATTTAGGCACCCAAGAGTTTAGGGAAAACAAAACAAAATAAACTCCGGGTCAGTCATGGGACTGGTGTGAGTAAAACAGTTTAAAATAGTTCTAACAGGTAAATGATATCTCATAAGACCACGCCGTATAACGGAACGGGTTTTACCCTTATGAGAATCCAAATTATCTTTATATCAAAAACCTTTTGATATTATAATAATGTCTATAAACCACAATATAATAATCATCTAGCAGAAACGCTTTCATCTCACGTTCTACATATATAGTATACATCCGGGACCGATGGAGTCATTGGGCTCATTAACGCCCCAAAGGGCGGGGAAACGCAGTGTTCAAGCATTTTAATCCACATCGGTGGACCGGCCCTGCGGCTCCTAAGGTCACTCAAGCTCTGATCCTGAGACACGGGCTAGAGCGTCTCGAATCGGAAAGGACTATCTTTTGCCTTGGTTCATGATGGAAATCCAATTTCCAAATACGACATCGTGCGGTTTTGATTGTATATATATATGGCGACATGATATATGGTACCCATGCCGTCTATGATTGATAGTTATGATTGAAATTGTTTTTGAAACATATATACACTAGCAATAATATCAAATGATTTGTTTTGCTCATACGAAGCATATTTTGGCCATTATAAGGTAAAACTCTATCCTCTGGTGTGTGTTGCATTGTGTGATGGGAACTGAGTCTTATAATGGCTTCATTTTTATAAAAAAGCATTGCGATGTTTAAAAGATTTATTTGTTTTGAAGCACTGGCAATCCAATGGAGTAAACCCGTTCCGCGAAAGTGGCGTGGTCCTGTGATTAGCCATATTTAAAAATGTGTTGAGTAGATTTCTCATACCAGTCCCATGACTGACTCGTAGTTTGTTTCACTTGCAAACTCGGGTGCCCCTATTTCTACACGGGCAGCCTTGTATTCAGGTTTTAGCAGGCTCTTTCTGGATAGGTGGAGCTGAAGATGGATTGTATCATTTATCTCTTTTTATGTTGTTCAGCTCCTGTTTGTACATATTATGTTTTCTTTTTCGCAGTAGACATTTATGTATAGCTGAACTGTATTTTGTACTAAGTATGATCCTATATACTGTGTAACTCTGATGATTATATTTATCCAGTGTATTCTATTGTACATTATCTGGTGTGTTTATTTATTTTTGTTATGTTATTGTCTGTTTATGTGTTATATTCCAAAGATTACCCTTGCCACCGTCTTATCGGGAATGGGGTTGTCACAGTATACAATCAAAACCGCAAGCACGTATTGGGTAATGGATTTCCAACTATGACAAGGTATGGAACCACCTTTCGCTAGTGTATCTCTAGAAAGGAATACACTGGGTTCAAGAAGAACATCTTGCAACCTGGCCACACATGACCGACCACTCATTTCGCTTGAGTGTATCGAATGTATATCACCAACGATTGGGATCAGCAACCGTTTCCCGAATGGGACAGCATCGACAATAGATTTTTAGAAGTAAATGAAACTCTAGATCAAGTGATTATACACCCTAATAGGTGCGACCTACATAGCCATGCTGCCTACCTGATTTTTGTCATTTCCTGATGTGAGGCTAGAGGCCACGCTTATCTCTGACAGATCACACAACTATTCACTTTGAATGTCACATCGTCATACCTGCCAAACCACAAATTGATTTCCCCAAAAATACCACGGGTATACAGCTAAGAGAAATGAATTCCTCCGCCACCAAACATAAATACGTTTGAAGAGATCAACTTACGCAATCTATTAAATATACTCTGTCAGACATTCTTCCATACAGGTCGTCCTGGGACTGGACAAACCGAAGGCACTATTCAGTACAACCATCTTAGGCAATCTTTGCCTAAGATTTATACAACAACCCTTGCACTTTACTCCGTCTTCAATATATTCAGCATACTTGTTTCACAACGCTTATGCCAATACGGAGTAGTTCTTCGGATAATAATCCAACCGGTCTCTCCATATTAACAACGTTAAAATGGTTGAAAACTTTGATAGTCGGTGAGTTAACTGTCATAGAAAAACACTTGTGCAGACAACGATATTATTTCCAGATGGAAATTATATCGATCAATCATCATTTAACACTTATCTCTTTAGTTCATTAATTTACTTATCTCCTATTTCCATATATTCAACATTTCTTATTTTCTAAATTTAGAAAATATACTTTATTAACAATGGAAAACATTCCCATTTCTTGTTTTCTATATTAGAAAACATTTCTGATTTCTTATTTGGAAAACGTTTCCAAAGTTCCTTCATTGGATTTTAAACAGTGTTTAAATAAACATCGCTATGCCAACCCAACCATTACGCTCATCAACTAAATTCACTTAATCTACCTTTACTATCAAACTTTAACCATTCCTTAGTTAAGAAGGAAGTCAATCAAGTTGGGGTATAATTACCTCTCAGACCTTAACTGAACAACGTTTTAACTTCGGAATAGGCAAAGTTTATCTTTAAACCTTTACCAAACTTCCTTACATAACTCTTTTTCGAATAAATCTCTATTCGATAACTCCTCCCTTTGAATAACTATATTCGATAATCTCTCTTACGAATAACTAGATTCGAAAACCTTTCTTCGAATAAACTATATTCGATTAACTCTATTCAATTAACACTTATCAATTAACTCTATTGGATTAACTCTATTGGATTAACTCTTTTCACTTAACTCCTTTCGAATAAACTATATTCGATAACTCCTTTAACTCTATTCGAATAAACTATATTCGATAACTCCTTTAACTCTATTCGAATAACTAAATTCGATAACTCCTTTAACTCTATTCGAATAACTAAATTCGATAACTCCTTTAACTCTATTCGAATAACTAATATTCGATAACTCCTTTCTCGACTAACTCTAGTTGATTTATTCTAATTCGATTAACTCAATTTAATTACTCTATTGGTTAACTCTAACTGGTTAACTTAAATTCTAACTGGTTAACTCTAACTCATTTACTCCATTCGATTAACGCTAATCGAATAACTAATATTCGATTAACTCATTTCGATTATTTCTTTCTGATTTACTCTTTTCTAATTAACTCCTTTGATTTATTCCTTTGAATTAACTCCTTTGATTTATTCCTTTTCTACTTGTTTACTTAACAAATAACTATTCCTTTTTCAATTCTATTTATTTAACAAATAAATATTTCTTCTATCTTTTCTATTTATTTTCCAAATAAATATTTCTTTTATCTTTTCTATTTATTTAATCAATAATATTCCCTTTGATTTAATCCTATTTATTTCACAAATAAATATTCCTTTTGATTTAATCCTATTTATTTAACAAATAAATATTCCTTTTGATTTTTTCTATTTATTTTCTAAATAAATATCTCGTTATAACATTCTATTTATTTCGTACAAATAAATATTTCCATTTAATCTATTTGTAAATGTTTTATAAATATTTCCTTTTAAATTCTATTTGTAAATGTTTTACAAATATTCCTTTTTCTATTTTATTTGTAAATGTTTTACAAATATTTCTCTTTCTATTTGTTTTGCAAATATATTCCTTTATATTTGTTTTACAAATATATCTCCTTTATATTTGTTTTACAAATATTTCCCTTTTAACTCCTTTTTCTTTAATATATAAAATCCAATGATTTTATATAAATAATTTATTTTCAAATTAAACTTTGAAATCCCCTTTTTACATCCCTGTATTTCTTACAGTATTTAAAATACCAAACAACGATGATCGATATCATTCAAACACACATAATCAACAACATATTATATATCACATCATATACACAATATATGAAAAACAGAAAAATATATGTTGAGGAATCCAGTTGGATTCCTCCGACCTGTTTCCCTGCATCCACAGATGTTAAACAATATAATAACATTGATATGAAATATTCTGATAAACAGAATCGATATTTGATTAACGATATATATATATATATAAATATTGTTATCTATAATTTCAACCAATACATAAGTAATCGAACCAAACAGTTAACACACAGCAATCAATAGATAATTATCAGTTCTAAAAATATGTTATAAAAACATAACTGTTCAGAGTTGTTGAGTTTTAGTCACATTGGCAGTTCATCGTGGAAGAACGATAAACTGTTTGTTTGATTTGAATCAAACAATTTATTTCGCCATAAATTCATACGAGCTCAAATCCACTCCCATTTAGTTCCAGTGTGTAGTGTCCGTCCATACGATCCCAATGGATCTTGTTTCGCCCAATTCTGATATCGTATGATCAAGTTGTGATTTTACAAAGTTATACACTATTTAAATTAAAAATAAAAACTTGGATCTAAATTTTCATTGGGCTTTCACCTTTTATATGATGGCCCAAACCTGTTTTGAATACCCAGCCCAACCAAACTCCTTCTTCCCAAATCCAGAAAAGCGCACCCTGCTCCTCCTTCCAATGGTCATTGCGCCATCTTTCCACCCCTTTATCTCAATCACTACTCAACCGAAATCCAAAGTAAAACCATCATTTTACTCTCCTTGAAATCCTCTTCAACTTCACACCTAAATTGGTAAACTCGCACCACCCTTTACTGTCCGTGCTCCAGGTTTCTCCGGTCGTTCTCAGTAAGTGATCGACGTTATTTGTCACCGTTTCCACCAAATTTCAACAATCCAGAACAAAATCCTACCACAAACTCATCGGCAACCTCAGATTCAAACAATGATTCCTCTAACTTCCACAAAACCTAACACTAGCTCGATCCAAAACCTGCGTTGGAAAATATGGTGCGACACAGGACAATTTCGAACCCATCAAAAAGGGTACCAGGTCGAAGCGGATCATAGCAGGAATCTAATGATATATATTTCATGATTTTTTAGAAATTTATTTTATTTATATAGGATTTTTTCTTGTTGCGGTTTTTATGATGGAGGAATAGAAATTTGTTCTGTGTTTATAATGGAAGTGGTAGGCAAGGTTTGTGGCCGTAAACAGATGATGCGTAGCTTGTGTTTCCACCAAAAATAGGTTAGGATATTTTTAATTTGATTTTTATATTTTATTCTATTGATTTTAAGTTCGTCATAGGTCCTTAAAAATCCCTGCGACCACATAAAGTACCCAAAAATTACCAAACTGGACATGCAGCTACAGTTCGACATTACGGTTCCAACGAAACTGGTTTCGTCGAATTCCGACTCCGTATGCTCACACAGTGTATTTTTAACCATCAAAATACTGACTGTTTCTCACTCTAAAAATCTGTACGACCTCACAGTGACTCTAAAAATCACGAAACTGGAAATCTAACAACTATTTGACATTGCGGATCCAACAAAATTAGTTTCGTCGAATTCCAACTTCGTTTGCAAAAGTAGTTATTTTTAATGTCCTAAATAACCCATTTAAATATATAAATATATTTAAATATAATTAAATTAAATATTTATAAATAAATATTATCGTATATATTCACAGTGGAATACCATACAGGTCTAGAATATTCCCATATGAGTTTCTAACTTGATATTTCAAATCCCGATTAAATCGATATTCGATTTATAATGAAATTCCTTTTATAAATATAAATAATTCCTTTATAAATTATAAAGGAATTCCACAATGACTTTTCTAAAATTTGATTTGGACGTGAATCAAAATCTACATGACGAAATCCCGATTTTTATCTTCCACTAGAAAGATATACTCCACCAGCTCCACATGTTTCTTGTTTCACAGAAATCCGGCTTAAAACGAATCATGTACATTCAGTTGAAGTTCGAATCGCCAATTTACGAACTGCAGCGCCATTTTAAGCTCGATTTTAATTATATTATAATTCTATGTTCAAACTGTCGTTTATATAATATATTCGTTATTCAAATTCAATTCCAAGCTGAATTAAATATCACAGATGATCCGGTTCACACCATATCGTCATTTCAGCCAATTCTGATTATTTCAGAATTAAATATATTATTTAATTTAATATTTTAAATTAAATATTCACCATTATTTAATTAAACCACCATTTAATTCACTATATCACTATTTATATAATTAAATAAATTAATTATAATACCTCTGCAAATGCGGGTCATTACAAGCACCATACATTATTACTAAAATTTCACAATACCAAATATGTTTCCAAACATGTTTATCTCCTTAACATTACCTAGCTGCTCATTCCCTTCCACCCCTTCATATTTAACAACCATATCAGTTGCCAAATTTCCTTCAATAGCAACTCATATTTCATTCCTTAGTCCATCATCATCCACTAATGAAACACTATGGTTACTACATAACAAAAGTGTACGGGACGTATCACATGTATTTAAAGGCTACAAGTCCACGACAATAGCAATTGAGAATGATTGATTTGCACATCAATAGAAGCAACAGAAATAGTAAACTCTGTAGTTCCATTTCATGCATATTTAACTTGGTAGGAGTATTGTCAATACATTTCTGTATTGACACATGTACATGTATATTTTGCACATCAACAATTGCAATCGAGAATGATTAATCTGCATAATGAATGATCATATAACATGGTAAGCAAATACTCAAAGGCAAAGCCACCTTGACCTCATCAATTTTCAAGGCCACCCAAGTCTGCATTAATATTTTTTCTTTGTCATTTCAGATGTCTGATATGGATCAACTGTCTCAGAATTCCTCCACTCTTGATTGAGTAATATGTGCTTAGAACGGTTATAAATGGTTCGGTATAAAAATAAATTTCACGAATGTGTTAGGATTCACATTCCCATGCACAACCAAATCTAAATAAACTTGTGAATCCCTTAAAACAGAGTTAGTCAATATCTTAATCGCTCTATCACTTTGCATATCCTGCGTGCTATTCGACGTTACGAATCTGTGCTCACGTGAAACTTCATATCCATTTATCATGTTATGACCCTGTACATCAACTTCAATTGTACACGTTTCGTTCACTAATGTTGGATTCTCCATACCGTGCATTGTGACATTTTCAAAGTACACAAAAATGTAAGTCCTAAAACTTCATAAGTAAGATTCCTATTTTTCAAAAATTATTAAAAAAAAATCAACATAAAAAACCATTAAACTTCAAAACTTAATTCAATATATAATCATTTTCATTTTCATAAAAAAAGAACAAATAAATCATTCTACAACCAAAATACAAGAAATTCTACAATTTTCGTAAAATTGCGGACATTACAGCAATTATATCAAAAATGATGCATGATTTTATACAAATTTTGCTGATTGTTTCAAACTTTCAAATTTTATGCCTATACTTATTCAAATATCATATTATTGCAGAAAAATCACAAACAAAATGATGTACATTGCATACGAATGAAAAATATATCACTTTCAGTAACATTGCAGAAAATGAAGCAATTAAATAGAATATTGTAGATATCTCTGTTTTTTTTTCCGCATATATTGAGAAATATCAGCAACACATTGTAGAATATTTGTAGATATGTATGCACTTATTCACAATAAGTGCAGACAACATTTCTTCACCTATTTTATCCTTTTTTTCATTACTTGCAATAAACTATCTGAATAATTGTACATATTTCTATAGTTATTCACAATAAATGCAGATATTTCTATAATTTTTTTGCCAATATTCTTCTCTAAATGTTTACAATTTTTTGAATTTTTTTTAAGCAACAACGCAAAAAAACACGGATGTTAATTGCTATAAGTTAACAGGACCCATTTTGAATATAAGCTTAGAAAGGGATCCACTTTTAATTATATTTAATCCCTTTCAATAACCCATAATAAATGTCCAAACACTATCTCTCATTTGTTTAGCCTTTATATTTTTTTTCTTTTACTTTTATACATTTGAGCATGTATATATAGTTTTCTCTCAACTTCTTTTTCTGATAGTTTATAAACTACTATTGATTACGCTTTACTACAGCCTACACTTGAAAACTAAAATAATTATATACAATATATTCATTTTAAAGGATCAAATACCAATAATGCAAACTATACAACATCCTTGATATATGGTCATTATGGTGGGATATCATTCCCCATTAACCAGCAACTAGACATTCGACTCATATATGTTTACCCAGAGACTAACATGATGTAATCAGAAGGCTATAGTTGGAATCCCTTATGATATAAAAAATTGAAAGCATAAAAAACAATGTTATAGTCCCAGGGACCATTATATATTGGGTAAAGCTACGCAATAAGAGACATAACATAATACACAACTATAACACCCCACCTCCATTGATGTCACTCACAAAAGGAATGCATTAACTTCAGTGAATAGCTATAGGTAAAAGATGCAGATAAATTACAAGACAAACAAATAAAGTAGCGGAAAACAAAGTCATTTTATAAGCAACGTAGTTCAGTCAAGCTTTTACAACAATTGACTCGATCATACTTAAAATTACTACATAGAACTTCTGTCTTGATTCAAAAAAACTTCCAAGTATATAAGAAGCATAAAACATAGCAAAGTAGCATAAGTCCCTAAATTAAAGTGCAAACACAGCCATAGCCAAAGATAAGAGGAACAAAGCAATACATCAAAGAATCTTCAAGCTTGGAAAGAGAAACGGTCTAAACTGAGCTGAGCTATTCCCTCCTTGACTACTTGGGGGTAGAAACGGAAGAAAAGAAGACGAAAGAAAATGGGTCAGACATAAAGCCTGGTAAGTCCAATGACTTTCAGTGTGTAAACAGGTAAAAGCAACATGACATGAATAAACTGAATATAAGACAATACCATTATAAGAGGGATGACAAGATAAGATTAGCATAAGATATGATAAGGCAAGATATATTGAATGCGCTTCTACTTTTTCTCTGCTTCACTACTACCCTGTTATTCTGGTTTCTATATCTCTGCACCACATAACTAGTGTCCCAACTTGAAATCTGTATAGAAGTATAATGTGATCCAAATCCCCGCAATTGTGGTAGCCTTCAGGTGTTCATCTATTATGAGGATCCCACCTTAATCGGCCTAATTGCCATGGATATGTTAGATGTACCCTTACTACCCTATTGATCGGCTCCTTAACTCACATGTATGTATTACTTGTGTCATTTGACCTCGCTTGTATGCATTCATTACTTGTGTCATTCGGCCCCGCTTGTATGTAGATACCTGTGTTGGCCCCATCATGGTGTGTATCTATTCCCATGATGGCGACTCGACACGATTCAAGATGTGCAGTGTATACTAGATATGCCCAGTGCATGCTTTTCCACTCCGGAGCACGTGCACGCCCATACTCCATCGGAACTACACTCCTGCACCACCCGCTGCTATTTTGACAGCTTATAATCAGCCCAGTAATCATGCCCCACCCTGCCTAGCTCAGGGTACCATGATACATCTATGTGGGTTACTGCTGAAATGGGTCCCCGTTACTAGGGTTTCTTAATCAACATATTTTAATGGTTAAGTGTTCCAGTTTAACTTAACCCCACCCATTTGCTTAATTAGCATGTTGTACTGGTTAAGTGTTGTCTATTCATATGTTACTTAACCCTCTCACTGATTCACGCACGTTTATTTGACGTTTAAGTTTGTGGGCCTATATATACTAATATTACCCACTTACCCAAGATTTACTTAACCCTTCCCCTTATCAAGTATATATAAATATTATTGGTTAAGCTTGCGTTAACCCTATCCATTTTGTTCATATAATATTGGTTAAGTTGTCTTCTTGTCCATGTTAACATAACCCACCCACCTAACATGTCATATAGGTTAAGTGTTTCTTATTAACGTAACCCTTCCCATTCATCATGTTGTATTGGTTAAGTATTTCCTATTAACTAAACCGTGTTCAATCATCATGTTATACTGGTTAAATGTTTCCCCTTGACTTAACCCCAATCGTTCATCATGTTATGTTGATTAACTTAACCCTACTCATTCATCATGTTGAATTTGGTTAAGTGTTTCCTATTAACTTAACCCTTCCACTTGTCATGTTACCTTGGTTAAGCGTTGCCCTATCACACATCATGTTATATTGGTTAAGTGTTGCCCTCTTGTGTTAACTTAACCCTACCATTCTTAGCATGTCCGTTTATTAGCATTAATTCATTCATTAATGCCTCAACCTCTCACATTAGAACTGTTGTTTGCGGTTGCTGGATGTGCCGGGCGGTTCCGGGCAGACTTCTACCGCAAACTCATTCTAACCTCGGGTTTTGGGCTTAATGCGCTAACCTATCACATTAGATTTATATTATTGCGGTTGCTGGATGTGCCGGGCGGTTCCGGGCAATCTTACACTGCAACTCAATCTAACCTCGGGTTAGGCACGTTCATCTTTAGCCAATTTACATATTTACCATTCATGTCCAAGTCTAGAATCTTATACGCTAATTAGCCCAAATTCACCAAAATAGTCATGTTCCAATTCCCAAGTTATGCCCAACAAATTCAATTACAAGTTGTTACTCAAATATAGGTTACACCCAGTCCTCCCAAATTTGCAATAATAGTCATACCCCAAAATCGCAACATACATTATGCTTGGTGTCCCAACCAATAGTTATGCCCAATCTAGATTTAATATTTCAATTTACAGTTTTCGTCCAATCTACATTTAATATTTCGATTTACAGTTTTCGTCCAATCTAGATTTAATATTTCAAATTTACCCTAAGTTCGCAACAATAACAATTATCCCCCCAAATCACAAGTTACAAATTATGTTCCATTATTGCCAAATAGATTATTCCCCAATATCAATTACAAGTTATGCCCAACAATTTCACCAAAATAGGTTATACTCAAATATTCCCCGAATTCCAATCGTTCGTATTTCGCGATTTCAGCCTAGGTTCGTAGGTAACCCAGGTTCATAAAAGTAAAAGGAAATTGGGGAAGAGATATAATACAAGAAATTTAAATTCAACAAAGATAGATTCTTGAGCAAGCTGATACAATCATTATTGCAGGCATAAGAATAGCATCATGAACCTAAAAGTATTATATATTCGATGTTCAACAAAGATAGGCATGATTGAATCAATATAATAACTTCTTAGGCATGTAAAATCATAGATTCAATAGAAAGATAGGGGTAAATCTGAAAAGATTGTCTCATCAAAGCATAGACTTAGATCCATTTCATTACATGCCAAGATTACTATTAGGTGTTAAATCTGAAAATAACATGAACTTATAGCTTATAGTAAAAGAATGGATCTTGTATTCTGGGATCTGATTTCTGAATTTGCTAAGCTATCCTTTGATGTAGTCGTTTGATTCTCTAGTTTGGATTTGGTTTGGAGCTTTCTAACTGGATTTCTAATTTGGAGTAGATGGAGGCTAGCTTAGGGATGGACAACATGACGGCTTCATAGAATGAGATTGTGAGGTTTAGGGTTAAGGTTTGGGGTGTTTATATAGAAGTGTAACTCTAGCCTTTAGATTAGTCTAGGAGAAATCAGAGTCATCAAACCAAAGAGATGTGTCATCCAGCCAACCATAACATGACACATAAGCCCTAATACCTCAGAAATTAGTCGTCGGCCAATCAGAGAAGGCCACATCAGCTCAGGGCTATAAAAATTTGTCACTGGATCTGGATCAAAAAGGGGTCGACACCTATGTCGACACCCCTATTGGGGGTCAACACCTATGTCGACTCCGCCTAGGGGATCGACACCTCTGAGCGGGAAATTCCCCGCTCAACCTGCTCTGACCGAATTTCGAATATTGAACAGTTTTGACTTTTAATTATTATTTTAACTTAATTTCTGTTTTAAACTTGAAATCTTCTAAACTCCATAACTTCTTCATACAGAGCCCGATTTACACAAACTCGGACTCTATCTCCAGCAGAATTCCGAGACGAACGCAATGGTGTAACCCGTTTCACCCAATTCTTCTTTTAAAAATTAAATTTTCTTAAATTTGTTAATTTAATATTAAATATTACAGGGTGTTACATTCTCCTCTCCTTAAAGGATTTCATCCCCGAAATCTCCGGGTCAAGAAGAATGTATATCCTACCATCTAAAATCCATCTGCTCAACTGTTCAATCACAAGCATCCATTGTCCTTAAAAAGATTTCTAATGCTTTCATAATCATATGCATAGTGTGTATATATGTCCTTATCTAATGCAAAATCAGGTGGTCTACTGATTCAGTTGACCTCCTTAATGCGAATTATGTTAGTGCTATGAGTCCATTATGTATGCAATTATTCCTAATCGTACCTTATAACCTCTATATGAGTGCACAATCATTCATACAAATGCAACATCCATATGATAACACATCAAGTTTCAATCCATATCTAAATACATATATGCATATGCAATATGAAAGTGACTGAGCCGATCTAGTACCTAATGTGTGTGTATATGCATCCACAAGCAACCATTAGCAACCACTTGCACCCATCAATCATAACATGTTTCAAATACATGTTTACATCCATTGGTTTCTACCTAAGGATTAAGAATAGGATCGAGGAGATATACTTAAGAGATAGATACAAGCATGTATAAATTTATGGAAAAAGAGATCAAGGATGTACCCTCAAAAAGAAAAGGGTAGGATGCGCGTATCTTGTCTTCAGTCTCCTATGTCATGTCTTCTTCAACGTCACTCCATTGTACTTTAACTAGCTTGACTTCACGATTTCTAAGCTTCTTGACCTCCATTTCCAAAACTCACTAGTAAAGATAGGATCTCGATCACTTACTAAGCTAGAGGTTATCCCATGTAGTCGGATTATCGTTCCAAGATAAACAAATGTTAACCATGATACCAAGTGTATATACTAAGATGATTAGAGGTCTCTCCTCTACTTAGCTTATCCATCATGTCACAAATCTGAGGGTCTTCATGTTACGCTGCTCCTATCCGATCCTAAAGCGTAGGCCGCTCTTCTAGTGATGCTAACAAACTAGGTACAAACTTGACTGGGGGTTTAGAGCTAAAGGTTGCTATGTACTTCAAACTTTACCCCTCTTAAGGTTAGTATCTTTCTACTTAGGGCACCTGCCACAACATTACCCTTGCTAGGGGTATAAGCAATCTCAAGGTCGTACGAGGCAAGAAATTCCATCTATCGTTGTTGCCTCAAATTTCATTTTTTTATTTTGCGAGAACAAATATTTTAAGGACTTAGGATCCGTATATAGTTCAAACTTTCTCTCTTAAAAGATAATGATGCCATAACTTAGGAGCAAACACTATAATAGCTAATTCCAAGTCGTGGGTAGGATAGTCTTTCTCATGTTCTTTCAGCTATCTTCTTCCATAAATAACTACCCTCTCTTCCAGCATTAAAACTGTGCCTAGCCCTGTCCCGCATGCATCCGTATAAACTGTAAACGTCTTGTTCCCTTCGGGCAATGTCAAGACTAGGGTTGTTGTCAGGCTTCTCTTCAATCGTTGGAAGCAATATCATGAATCAAATCCCAGGCAAAAGTTAGATTCTTCTTCGTCAATCTAGTAAGTGGGGCCAATACCTTCACAAAGTCCTTAATTAACTTCCAATACCAGCCCGCTAATCCAAGAAAACTTCTTACTCCCGTTGCATTTCTTGGGACCTTTTAATCTTGCACTGCGGCTACTTTTTGCGAGATCTACTATTATCCTTTCCTTGGATATCACATGTCTTAGAAACCTTACTTCTTTTCTCCAAAAATGATATTTGGAGAACCTAGCCTTAAGCTGATGCGTTTGGAGGGTATCCGAGACTTCCCTTAGATATAAAGCATGTTCTTCCCCACTCTTAGAGAAAACCAAAATATCACCTACGCACAAGCGAAGTGAACCATTCGCCTTTGTAGCGAAAATAACTGGAGCACTCCATTTAGAAATACTTCGCCTTACGAACCCTTTCTCAAGTAACTCGTTTACTTGTTTACTGAGCCCTTCCTTTCCCTTGGAGTCATATGTCGTATAGGTAATTCAACTGGCTTTGCATTGTTAACTAGATATATGCGAAAGTCTATCTCGCGTTTTAGGGGACAAACCCCTAAACAAATGCGTAGAATACTCTAACGGATCGCAAATTGTCGATAGATGCATCAAGTGATTCTAGGTAGCTAAGCCAAACTGATCCCTTAGGATCGCACAAAATCTCGAGGGTGTTCCCAAGGCAAGTCAAAAGCCTAACTGCCCTCCTTTCCCAATTACTAGCTAACCAATCCATGCCTAGAATCAACCCATAGCCCACGAAACCAAAAACATAAGCATTACATTTAAACTCAATACTTAATAAGCTATTCTCAAATCCTTACAAACCAAAGATAAATGAGCCGAACCACCAATTGGATTTGAGACAATAATGGGATCTTCTACTATACAAGTACTAAGGCGTAGAGACTCAACTATGGAAGCATATATAACTGAATGTGAAGCGCTAAAATCAAAAAGAGCACTAACAGAATGAGTCAAAAAGAAAAAATAAACTTTCTCAGTAGAAACTTTACAACCTCTCTCTCCGGTACGCTGGCGGTGAGAGCATGCACTTGCTCTCCTTAAAATCCTATCCTTTGTTCTTTCCCTTGTCCTTAATTATCTGACCCATTATACCATAATAAAGACACTACTCCTTGTCTTAGGTTTTACTATTCTTTCCACCCTTCTGATCCTGTGATTCTTCCACTTACACCTCTTTCTTTTACCTCCTTTGTGAACCAAGCCCATATTCATGAGTTTCTCATCCTTGGGTTGTGCTCCTTAGCCAAACTTCCTCATTCTCATCTTTACCATCCTTGTGTAACATGTTGACAAGTCTCTCGAAAGCTGCCTCCATCGCGGGGAAAACCCTACAAAGCATGAAAGAAAATTAGCCGTAGGTGAAACTAATACGGCTATATATGGAAGTTAGGCACTTCTTCGCCCTTTGACAAGTGTCATAGTCTCATCAAGCCTACAAAAACATGTCGTGATGAGGTTACCTCCCAGAAATTCAGGAGCCCCGGAGACTCAGAAAAGAAGGAAACAAGGATTCAAATAGAGGATCAAATGTTAGTGCATATGGCTTTGGGGAATATGCCTTTAAAACAAAACTTCCCTTTTGGAAATGTTTATTTTAAAACCGTTTTGAAAATAATTTTTCAAATCATTTATCTGATCCAGTAGCCTTCAACTCTGATACCAAGTGTAACACCCCACCTTCATTAATGTCACTCACAAAGGGAATGCATTAACTTCAGTGAAGCATTATAGGTAAAAGATGCAGATAAATTACAAGACAAACAAATATAGCAGCAGAAAATAAAGTCATTTTATAAGCAACGTAGTTCAGTCAAGCTTTTAGAACAATTGACTCAATCATACTTAAAAGTACTACATAAAACTTCTGTCTTAATTCAAAAAACTACCAAGTATATAAGAAGCATAAAACATAGCAAAGTAGCATAAGTCCCCAAATTAAAGTGCAAACATAGCCATGGCTAAAGATAAGAGGATCCAAGCAATACATCAAAGAATCTTCAAGCCTTGAAAGAGAAACAGTCCAAACTGAGCTGAGCTATTCCCTCCCTGACTACCTGGGGGGAGAAACGGTAGAAAAGAAGACAAAAGAAAATGGGTCAAATATAAAGCCTGGTAAATCCAGTGACTTTCAGTGTGTAAACAGGTAAAAGCAACATGACATGAATAAACTAAATATAAGACAATACCATGATAAGAGGGATAACAAGATAAGATTGGCATAAGATATGATAAGGCAAGATAAACTGAATGTGATTCTACTTTTTCTCTGCTTCACTACTACCCTGTTATTAAGGTTTCTATATCTCTGCTCCACCTAACTAGTGTCCCGACTAGAAATCTGTATAAAAGGAGAATTTGATCCCAATCCCCACTATTGTGGTGTCCTTCAGGTGTTCATCTATTATGAGGATCCCACCTCAATCTGCCTAATTGCTATGGATATGTTGGATGTACCCTTACCCTTACTACCCTATTGATCGGCTCCCTAACTCACATGTATGTATTACTTGTGTCATTTGACATCCCTTGTATGCATTCATTACTTGTGTCATTCGACCCCGCTGTAATAACCCGAAAATCTGGGCCAGTTTAAAATTTTTATTTTGGCGATTTTAGCGAATTTTGATTATTTAAAATGAATTATTTTAAATAATATCGGCGAAAAATTTATTTTGAATATAATTAGAACGTATATATTATATACGTCGTCGTTAGAATATAAATATTTATATATAATTATAAATAGAATTGAAAATGGCGCGGTAGTTCGATAATTCGATTTCAAACTTCAATTGAATGTACCGGGTGCAAAACAATCCGGATTTTAGTGAAACCAAAAATATTTGAATCTGATGAAGAATATCTTTCTAACGAAGTTAACAAACTGAGATTTCACTTTAGAAATGATAAGATATGTCCAGTTGAAAATTCTGAATAGTCGCTATGGAATTCAGGCCCTTAAAAATGGACATTTTGCAAACGACCTCGGATTTCGACGAAACCAGTTTTGTTGGGTCCGCAGTGTCAAGTTATTGCTAGATTCCAAATTTCATAATTTTTCGAATCAATATGTGAGCGTGGCAAAAGAAAACGTGTTTGACCATTTCAGTTGATTTTAATCAACTGGAAAATTGGCCATTTTTCTAACGGTCTCAGAATTCGACGAAATTAGTTTTGTTAGGACTGTATCGTCAATACGAGGCTAGAAAATATTTTTCTGGAATTTTTCTAGTTCGTATGTGACCCCGGTAATTTGGAATGTGCATTTAAATTGAATATACAAAGAATTATACTTTAAATTCAACGGAAACTGATGCAAACAGTCGAATTGGCCTACGTGGCATATCCCATTGCGTTCGGAATGGGGGTATTACGCTAGGGACGTCAGTCGGTGGGTCCCGTTTAGAGGTCGAAACAAAAAGTTTCATTTTGAAATTAAAATAATTAAATTATATAATATATATTATATAACCTCACCTACCCTCCTCTCTCTCTTCATTTTAAATCGAAAAAAAAAAAACCCTACAGCTACACCTCGTCGCCGCCACGCTGCTGCCTCCGCCCACCGGAGCTGGAGCGCCGCCGCTCGTAGTCGATCCCACCCCCCCCCCCCCTCCTCACCTCCGACGCTTCTTCTCTCTCCTCACCTCCCTCTTCGTCGAACAAAGACCGTGCGAGCCCCAATCCCACACCAGCCCGACGTCGAGCCATCCTCCCCCACCACCTGCGGGCCTGACGCCGCCTCCTCCGACCCCATTTCCCCTTCCTCTGACCAACAGGCTCTCCGGTGGGCAAAACCTTAAGGTTTGGTCAGTTTTTCCCCTTTTTTTTTTTTTTTTCTCTTGCTGATTCCTCCCTTATGAAGTACTTGATTTTTCCCTTATGAAAAATGAGATTTTTTTTAACTACATAAAATTCTGATTTTATTTAAAATAAAGGCTCGATTTTTTTTATTTTATGTAGGTAAAAATGAAATCTTTAGCTTTATAAGGATTTGATTTTTAAACCATAAAGATTTGATTTATATTTTAGCACATAAAGATTCGATTTTTATTTGCATAAAGATGTAAAAAAAAAAAAAAAAAATTTATACATGAAGGTAGAGAATAAAAAAATATAATTTCTATATTAGAGAATGGTTAAAAATATAATTTTTATATTATATAGATAGTAAATATAATTTTTATATTAAAAGTAGCGTTATAAAAATATAATCTTTATAATGAAAACATCATGTTAAAAATGTTATTTTTATCATTGAGAAAGCGTTGTAAAAATATATAAGAAGTAGAAGTAAAAATATGATTTTTATATATTGAACTTCGAAATAAAAATATGATTTTTATATATTGAACTTCGAAATAAAAATATGATTTTTATATAGTGAACTTCGAAATAAAAATAGGATTTTTATATATTGAATAGCGAAGTAAAATTCGATTTTTACATAGGTAGTGAAAGCGGACAACGGAAGCGACAAAAAGGCGAAACGACGAAGACTTCTGCAAATGAAGAGCCGTGGAGCTAGGATAGCTATATGTGAGAATTTCTCACCTTTCAATTTATTTTCTAGTTATATATATATACTAGGATGCAGACGGTGCTTAGTAGCACCCGACACAATCGTCCACAGACCATGGACTTGTTTGTTTGGTTGCATAGATTAGTTTGATGATTTGATTTGAAATTGGTTGTTTGGTGAATTTGATTGATGTGTGAATGGCGTGGGCCTTCACTAGACCGGGGATAAGGCTAGGCCTTGTCCCGTTTCTAGTATCGTGCCGTTATGCCGCCGAAATTTTCTAAAATATGTTAGAAAAATAAAAATATCATTTTATTGTGTAAATGAATTGAATAGAAATTCATAGGTTGAAATAAAATGTTTTATCGTTAGAAATATAATTTTTAACGTGAATGTGAATAAATATTCATTTACAAACCGGACGGTTTGTTTATGTACACCTATTTGAATGACATTGATTGGGACGATAAATTTCACACATCGCCCAACTGCACAAATAAAATATGTGTTTGGTTGATTGAAACCCCACACGGGTGTTAGGATGAAATTTGAAGTTCACTCATCCTGATTGATTAAATATGTCAATCGATTGATTGACAGGCTGTTATAAGCGTTAGATATCTATATTTGATGCTTATACAGTGTAGTGCACTTTGGTTGATGGTTGATTATTTTTCAATGCTATTATATACATGTGATGTATGCAAATCCATATAATTAACGTTATATGGTGATTGATTGGGCCTCATTCCAATTTGAAAAATAAAGAATAATATAAAATAAAAGTTCATGTGTTGACAGTACTCATTCATTGAGATTGGTCATGTGTTGAACGAAATATTTTAGTAATAAAATTTGCACCTTTATCGATATAAAATAAAAGTTCATGTGTTGACAGTACTCATTCATTGAGATTGGTCATGTGTTGAACGAAATATTTTTGATAATAACAACTATTTTGAAAAAGGAATATTTGAAATAGAATATTTGAAAATAGAAATTTATGAAGCCGTGTTGATTAGTTTGACGCCATTTTGACGTGAACGATATTTATATCGATATATAACGATTTCGAAATGAATTGAATTGAAAACGATTTCAAAATGAATTGAATTGAAAACGATTTCGAAATGAATTGAATTGAAAACGATTTCGAAATGAATTGAATTGAAAACGATTTCGAAATGAATTGAATTGAAACCGATTTCGAAATGAATTGAATTGAAAACGATTTCGAAATGAATTGAATTGAAAACGATTTCGAAATGAATTGAATTGAAAACGATTTCGAAATGAATTGAATTGAAAACGATTTCGAAATGAAGCGAATTGAAAACGAATTCGAATTGAATTGAAAGCGAATTGAAAACGAATTCGAATAGAATTGAAAGCGAATTGAAAAAGAATTCAAGTTGAATTGAAATTTGAATTGAATAGAAATGAATTTTAAAACGAATTTTTAAAGAAGAATTCAATTTTGATTTGAATTGAAATGGAAGTTGAAATTGCTTTTGAAACGAATTTAAAACTATTTATAAAATTCGTTTTAAATAGAAATCGATGAAATATATATTATATATATTATATATATAATATAATGGCCTGAATAGAACGCGCCGCGCCGCGGCAGTTCGTGAATTTCGACCATTTATTTCAAACGGACATTACGGGAGATCCGACCGTCGGATTCTCCTAAAACCGGAACCGTTGGGTTCGTATCGAAAAGAGCTTTCTAACGAATATTAGAAATTTGAAATCTAACGGTTGGATTTGGAGATACGTCCAAATCAAATTCGAAAAAGGTCGCTGTAAGTGCAGTTCGATGGCCATTGATGGAAATCGACTGTACAGGCCTCGATAAAATTATTAAAAATGGTAATAATTTGTGTAAAATCATAAGAAATGATTTAGAAAGAATTGGGATGAAAAACTCCATATTTGAAAAGATAAAAATAGATTTTTATCGAAATGAACTGGTTTTGAACTAGAATTAAAATTCTATTTATTTTTAAATAAATAAATTGAATTTAAAAAGGGTTTTAAAAATAACCAGAATATCCAATGATTGCATTGGAGTGGATTTGAATCGAAATTGTCTTCGGAATATTTCGATGTTGGAATTCGTGATTATACAGGTGTCGTTATGGAAATTTGAAAGATATATATTTATATCGTTATTTCCAATACGACATTTGTTAGTCGTAGAATTCGATATTGAATATAAGCCGATATATTTTCTATTCAGAGCCTTGTATTGAATATCGAATGTGATTTGGGTTTGTCGTGAATGGTGTCTTCACTAACACTGTTCTTGAACCCAGTTGAGAAAAGATTAAATCTTTTTATTTAGATTTAATGAAGTGTACCAATTAAATAATATTTAATTGGAATTGAATTGATATTGATTTTTGGGTTTATCGTGAACGGTGTTTTAAATAACACTCGTTCTTTAACCCGATAATTAATGAATGTGACTTTGGGTTTATCGTGAACCGTGTTTTAAATGACACGGATTCTTTAACCCAGTTAACGATTAAAACTAAGTGGAGTTTTAATGAATCTTTAATTAGATTGAAAAGATCGAAAATGGAGTATCACCAGTTTTGCTCCAGGCGATAGTTAAATCTTTAATTAGATTTGAACGTGAAATGGTAATTGAATTTACCGATAACACTGTGGTGTTAGAAATGAAGTATTACCAGTTTTACTTCATGGGGTGAATAGGTTGGGATTGGAAAATTAAAATAAATGATTACTTCGGTAAGGTTCGCTAATCCCGACTAGTTTGAATTGAGATTCAAAAATAGAATAAAGAATAAATTCAAGGAATTTATCTTGGATAAAATTAATGGGAACCTTTCCCTATGAATGTGAAATTTAGAAACTAACTGGCGGTTAGCCAAGCAGAATGGTTTTTTGGATATTGATCTGATGTTGGTTTCGGCCTTCGGGGTTAATATTTGGGGAATTATTCTCTTGATTAATTTACGGTTAGTGACTAATGAATTGGAATGAGGCGTATGTTGTGTTTGTGTAACACTTTTATAATATACGCGAGTTATTCGGAAAGACCGGGTTTATCCCATTCTGAATAACTGATACGACGATAAGTCGAAGATGAAGACGGTGGTCGAAGACCAGAGGTCTTCACGTCGTTTGGGTAATTACTGATGATCTTGATTGGGCTGTACACCCAAGAAGATGGAAACAGTTAGTGATCGTCCAGACGTACTTGGAGATCGATGGATATGCGGGGTACTAGGTGCCTCCGGTTTCGTTCAGACCCAGAACGGACTTGTAAATGGACGGTGTGTCTGACATCGGATTTCATTCTGTGTGACTGATATCGGTTGCATAGGATGGTTTGCCTGTGTGGCATGCTAAGATGCAAATGATCAAGGCTTCTGTTGAAAAGCAAAGTCTTGTGGTGATGATCAAAGCACGGCCTTTGTGGCGTAGCTTTGTGTAACGTTTACCTCGCGTGTTTCACACCAGGTATGAACCAAAAACGGGAGACGGACCTCAGGGAGGGCCTGCGTTTCCTCCTAGCTAGAAGTGGCGTCAGTGGTTTTACACGCCCTGACGAGTTTGACTTATGTGGTTGTTGCTGTTGCGAGGCGCCTCGGTTAGATCGGACGATCCGGGTCCGATGGAGTCATTCGTTGGCTCGCTTACGCCCCAAAGGGCGGCGGAACGCAGTGTCCAGGGTTTAAGTTTAATCCACATCGGTGGACCGGCCCTGACGATCCAAGGGTCGATGCGTTCTGATCCTGAGACTCGGGCTAGGCAGTCTCGAATCGGTTGAGGACTATCTTTTGCCTCGGTTCATAGATGGAAATCCAATTTCCAAATACGTGACATTTGCGGTTTTAGTTGTAATCCTATATATGGCGACATAGTGGGATGGGGCGCTTATGCCGCCTATGATTGATAC
Organism: Allium sativum; assembly: GCA_030737875.1. Classification (NCBI taxonomy): domain Eukaryota; kingdom Viridiplantae; phylum Streptophyta; class Magnoliopsida; order Asparagales; family Amaryllidaceae; genus Allium; species Allium sativum. The sequence goes on from CM060915.1 coordinate 135,285,130, forward strand.
TTATGATTTGAAGTTGTTTTATACACTATGCACTTATAATAGTATCAAATGATTTGTTTTAAACGTATCAAGCATTCTTTGGCTGTTATAAGGGAAAACCCTATCCCCGGCTTGCGTTGCATTGTGTGATAGGACCTGGGTCTTATAACAGCTTCATTTTTCTTTATTTAGCATTGCGCTGTTTGTTTTATGCACTGGTATTCTTGGGAGGAAACCCGTTCCGTGTTATACGGCGTGGTCCCTTGATTTACCAAACTTTAAAAATAAAGATCAATAACTGTTTTAGTTCTCACACCAGTCACATGACTGACCTGGAGTTTATTGTTTTAACCTAAACTCTGGGTGCCCCTATTTTGACACGGGCAGCTAGTAGTTTCGGTTTTGCAGATTTATATTCACAGGATCCTGGTTTACAGCTGGAATGATATCCGGAAAGCTTTGTATCCGTATATCTCTTCTAGTTGTGTATTGTATTATTTTCCGCTGCTATGTAATTAAATGTAATTTAAATCTCTGATATTTCTGTGTAATATTCATTTGTTTATACTCTGTATATTCTTGTATTCTGATGCATTGTTGTAATATACAATGAAATGTTCTTCTGTATGCGTTCTGTTGTGGTTTGTTCTCGAACTATCCGACGCTTTCCTTTACGGGGAAGTTGAGGGTCTTCACACCCGCTCGTATGTAGATACCTGTGCTGGCCCCATCATGGGGTGTATCAATTCCCATGATGGCGACATGATTCAAGATGCCCAGTGTATACTATTGATGCCCAGTGCCTTCTTTTCTACTCCGGAGCAAGTGCACGCCCATACTCCGTTGGAACTACACTGCTGCACCACCTGCCGCTATTTTGACCGCTTATGATCAGCCCAGTAATCGAGCCCCACTCTGCCTAGCTCAGGGTACCATGATACATCTATGTGGGTTACTTCTGAAATGGGTCCATGTTACTAGGGTTTCTTAATCAACATGTTTTAACGGTTAAGTGTACTCAAGTTAACTTAACCCCACCCATTTGCTTAATTAACATGTTGTCCTGGTTAAGGGTTGCCTATTCATATGTTACTTAACCCTCTCACTAATTCATGCATGTTTATTTGACGGTTAAGTTTGTGGGCCTATATATACTAATATTACCCACTTACCCAAGATTTACTTAACCCTTCCCCTTATCAAGTCCATATGTATTATTGGCTAAGCTTGCTTTAACCCTATCCACTTTGTTCATATAATATTAGTTAAGTTGTCTTCTTGTCCATGTTAACTTAACCCACCCACCTAACATGTCATATTGGTTAAGTGTTTCTTATTAACATAACCCTTCTCATTCATCATGTTGTATTGGTTAATGTTTCCTATTAACTTAACCTTATTCATTCATCATGTTATATTGGTTAAGTGTTTCCCCATGACTTAACCCCACTCGTTATTCATGTTATGTTGTTTAACTTAAGCCTACTCATTCATCATGTTGAATTTGGTTAAGTATTTCCTATTAACTTAACCCTTCCACTTGTCATGTTACCTTGGTTAAGCGTTGCCCTATCACACATCATGTTATATTGGTAAGTGTTTCCCTCTTGTGTTAACTTAACCCTACCATTCTTAGAATGTCCGTTCATTAGCATTAATTCATTCATTAATGCCTCAACCTCTCACATTAGAACTGTTGTTTGTGGTTGCTGAATGTGCCGGGCGGTTACGGGCAGATTTCTACGGCAAACTCATTCTAACCTCGGGTTTTGGGCTTAATGCGCTAACCTCTCACATTAGATATATATTGTTGCGGTCGCTGGATGTGCTGGGGAGTTCCGGGCAGTCTTACAACGCAACTCAATCCAACTTTGGGTTAGGCACGTTCATCTTTATCCAATTTACATATTTACCATTCATGTCCAAGTCTAGAATATTATACGCCAATTATCCCAAATTCACCAAACTAGTCATGTTCCAATTCCTAAGTTATGCCCAACAAATTCAATTATATGTTATTACTCAAATATAGGTTACACCCAATCCTCCGAAATTTGCAATAATAGTCATACCCCAAAATCGCAATATACATTATGCTTGCCGTCCCAAACAATAGTTACGCCCAATCTAGATTTAATATTTTAATTTATAGTTTTCGTCCAATCTAGATTTAATATTTCGATTTATAGTTTTCGTACAATCTAGATTTAATATTTCAATTTACCCCAAGTTCGCAACAATAACAATTATGCCCCCAAATCACAAGTTACAAATTATGTTCCACTATTGCCAAATAGATTATTCCCCAATATCAATTACAAGTTATGCCTAACAATTTCACCAGAATAGGTTATACTCAAATATTCCCCGTATTCCAATCGTTCGTTTTTCGCGATTTCAGCCTAAGTTCGCAGGTAACCTAGGTTCATAAAAGAAAAGGGAAATAGGGGAAGAGAGAGAAGGGGCATAATATAAGAACAGGCACAAAAATAGGCATGTAACAACAGACCTAATACAAGAAATTTAAATCCATAAAAGAAAAGGGAAATAGGGGAAGAGAGAGAAGGGGCATAAAATAAGAACAGGCATAAAAATAGGCATGTAACAACAGGCCTAATACAAGAAATTTAAATCCAACAAAGATAGATTCTTGAATAAGCTGATACAATCATTATTGCAGGCATAAGAATAGCATCATGAACCAAAATGGATTATATATTCGATGTTCAACAAAGATAGTCATGATTGAATCAATATAATAAATTCTTAGGCATGTAAAATCATAGATTCAATAGAATGACAGGGGTAAATCTTTAAAGATTTTTCATCATTAAGCATAGAATTAGATCCATTTTATTACATGCCAAGATTACTATTAATTGTTTAAATTTGAAAGTAACATGAACTTACAGAAAAAGAACGGATCTTGTATTCTGGAATCTGATTTCTTAATTAGTTAAGCTATCCTTTGATGTAGACGTTTGATTCTCTAGTTTGGATTTGGTTTGGAGCTTTCTAACTTGATTTCTAATTTGGAGAAGATGGAGGCTAGGCTAGCTTAGGGATTGACAGCATGACGGCTTCATAGAATGAGATTGTGAATTTTAGGGTTAAGGTTTGGGGTGTTTATGTAGAAGTCTAGGATTAATTCTAGCCTTAAGATTAGTCTAGGAGAAATCAGAGCCATCAAACCAAAGAGATGTATCATCCATCCAAATATAGCACGACACATAAGCCCTAATACCTCAGAAATTAGTCATTGGCCAATCAGAGAAGGCCACATCAGCTTAGGGCTATTAAAATTCGTCACCGGATTTGGATCATAAAGGGGTCGACTCCCTACAGGGGGGTCAACACCTATGTCGACTCCCCCAGGAGGGGGCGACACCTCTGAGCGGGAAATTTCCCGCTCAGCCTGCTCTGACCGAATTTCGAATTTTGAACAGTTTTGACTTTTAGTTATTATTTTAATTTAATTTCTGTTTTAAACTTGATATCTTCTAAACTCCATAACTTCTTCATACGGAGCCCGAATTATGCAAACTTGGACTCTATCTCCAGCAGAATTCGAAGACAAACGCAATGGTGTAACCTGTTTCACCTAATTCTTCTTCTAAAAATTAAATGTTCCTAAATTTGTTAATTTAATATTAAAAATAACGGGGTGTTACAACAACCCTAGCCATAATTCATATGTCGGCAACAAACAAAACTTCTCGAAACCCTAAAAATGGCGAGCTCTCAAGAGAGGTCATGATCTTAAGAGCTTCAAGGTGGCTTAGAATCGAAATCACCTTTATTCTTGTTCTTCCTCTCAGGAGAAATGGGCATGAATTGGACTTCACGGTCTTTAAAGTTTAACCTTTGGTCATCTATGTTAGTAGAAATGGTCAGATCTGAACCTATCGAGGTTTCCAATCTTCTTCTAGGTCTTCTGAGATCTCTAAAGGCTTCGGATTTTTCCACCACTACAACTTTCATCTTCACTCCAGTTAGATAAGTAATAGATCTGATTATTCAGCATGTTTTGTAGTGATGTTCACCGATTCTGTGTAAAAAGTTGATCTTTTCTTCATATTTTATCTTCTTTTGGTATTTATTTTGCTCTGGATCACCGATGGAGTTACTTACCTCCGTATCAGGTAAATGCAGTAGATTACTATTCGATTTATACTTATATTTGAATTTTTTTGGTGTATTAATTTGTCTACTTCCCTTGTAGATTTGATTTCCGATATTAGAGGAGATGAAATATTCTCTAGTGAGGAAGCTAGAGCTACAATAACTATCACGTACGCACTCTGGATCACTACTGGGTGGAAGGTGATCTCTACCCCTTGTAACATGTGAGTACCAAGCATTATTATTCAAATAATTATTAGAAGTATAACTTTTATCTAACAAATGTGTTTATTTCCCTTACAGTAATGACTGTTGTTATCAGCGCTGAGGTGACCTCCTCTAGGAAGGAAGTCAGAGTGTTTACCCTGGCCTCTGCTTCCATTAACACCCAAATCATTGGCGCTTGGATTGAGTTGAAAATTTGATATCTTGTTAGAGCACTGCTTTCCATTAAGTAAAAAGTCTTCAACTTGCTTATCATAATCTGCATCTTTACTAAATTTGGCCTGATTATATATGTTATCATTTCTCTATCTGCTAGCTTTTCTCATGATAATTTGATAATCAATCAAGATGCTTTTCCAAAGTTGATTGAAATTGGATTCCTTCTTAGAATGAGGCCTTTTGTTTCCTTCTCTCCAAATATAATATATTACTGTAGTTAACATAACACAAGCCCTATTAAAATTGATGGATTTGGGATTATAATGTTTCAGGATATAATCAATATTGCTCCTAATATCTAATGTAGGAATATATTGATTGAATCCCAAAGTACATTTGGCATTATACCAACTGTACTGGCAATAGACACAATCAAAAAATAAATGATTGGAGCTTTCATTTTTTTTTGGTAGAGAAGACTAGTTATTTCTATATCTTTACTCCTTTTACAATATCTTTCTCTAGTACGAAGTTTATTTAAAGTGTAAAAAAGCACAATGAACAATTTTTGGGCAATTTGTTTTGCACCAAATTACCATATACCAATCTAACTCCACCTCCTCACCCTTGAGATATTCCCATATTTTTTTGAAAGAAAATTTCTCTTTTGAGCATAATTTCCAAACCCACTTGTTTTTAAAACTGCTTTGATGTATTTGAATACTATGTATTACATCCTTAAAAATAAGAGTAGTAATACAATTTTGAAGGCTCCAACAATTATTAATGATAATTTTCTGAACCTTATCATTGACCCCACCCAATAAATAAAAATTGTTCCAACCAAGCAGATTAATCAATGAATTTTCACAGATACATGGCTCAAACCATAAACTGGTTTGATTACCATCCTCCAATTTTCTCTCAATGAGATTTTTTTCCCGTATTTGTGCAATCTAAGATGTTATTCTACACATAAGAATGCTGAATTTCTTTCCTAACAATCCAGAAAAAAATCTTTAAATATTTAGCTCTTATCCATCTGGCCCATAAAGATTTTCCTTCCAAACATTTCTAGAATAGTTTGAATTTATAAACTTTAGATAGATCTCTTATGTTTCTAAGCCTAAGTCCACCAATTTTTTTGGCCTGCATACTTTGTCCTATGTAATTTTGTGCTGGTTGCCTTTCCAAATAAAATTTGCACACATTTTTTCAATTCTTTGAATAGAATTAACATGAATATCTTGTGTTTGAATACAAAATATGGTAACTATTGTGATGACTGTATGTGTGAGTTCCATTCTACCAGCCAGTGATAGTAAATTGCTAGACCAACCTTCTAATTTACTATTAATGATATCGAAAAGTCTTGAACATTCTCTTTCTTTAATCTGATTAATTCTTAGTGGAAGGCCAAGACACTTGACTAGTAGCTTTCCTTCTTTATATTTCAAGAGATTAAGAATTTCTTCTTTATGCATAGCCTCCTTACTAAAATATACCTTGCTTTTGTTTGAATTGACTGAGAGACCTGCATATTTTTCCATATTCTTCAGAATTCTACTAATTAAAATTGCACTTTTCCTATCAAATTTCACAAATAGAAGCGTAACATCATCATATAGTAAATGTGTAATATGTGGCTTATTTCTGTTAATAGGTTTAACGTTTCCTTTTATCATTTCAATTTCCATGTGAATGGAAAAGTATTCCATTACAATAGAGAATAAGTGATGTGACAAAGGGTACCTTTTCTATTTCCTCTATTCCTATGAATAAAACCTTTTGGGAACCATTAATCATTACAGAATAAGTCACATTATTTATGCATTCTTTAATTAAAGCACAGAATTAATCATTAAAACCCATTTTTGCATAATATATATGATATAATTTCTATTAATTTTATCAAATGCTTATGCAAATCAATTTTAATACACATGAGGATTTTATTTTTCATATTAAAATCCTTTATTAATTCAGAAGCTAATAAAGTATTTTTAGAAATTAACCTTCCAGGAATAAAGGCACTCTGATTTTCAGAAATGATAAATTTAAGAAAATATTTCAAATCTATTGCAAAGAAGAGAAGAAATAATTTTATAAATAAAATTGCAGCAAGCAATTGGTCTATAATCATCTAACCCTAAAGGTGTTTCAATTTTAAGAATTGAAATTAAAAATGTGTGATTAGTATTTTTCAACAATTTCCCAGAATTAAAAATTCTAAAATAGAATCACACAAAGAAGTTTGCATTTCGATCCAATGTGTTTTATACAATTTTGCATCAAACCCGTCAGGGCCAGGTCTCTTATCATTATTTTCATTGAAAACGATATTTATAATATCCTCATTCCTGACTGGGGCTAAAAGAATATCAGAAAAATTACTGTTAACAATATATTTAAATTCGGTATTGGCAAAAGTATTAGAATAATGAGAAGTATTATATAATGTGAAAAAATAATTAATAGCCTCTTTCTCAATGAGAGAGGCCTCATTAATTATTTTTGCTTTACAATCGATAATTCTAATTTTTTTTTCTAATTAATAGCTTTTTTCCCAGTATCATTTCCATTTCTTTTATTAGACATTCTAGTGTAAAACAACTTGCTAGTTCATCCCCTAAAGTTAACAAGTCAATCTTGGCCTTCTGCTTAAGATTAACATAGTTAACATATAGAGCACTAACATGGTTGGCTTATGCATTAAAAAAAGAGTCAGCATTAACCTTGTCTGAGCAGCTTTCATCTAAATCATTTTGGAGTCTTTCGCACTCATCCCTGATTGCTTTAATATCATTTTTACTCCTAGAAGTATTCTAGTTTTAAGATTTGACCTGACAATCTGCAAAGTTCTATTAAATTTATATTGAGCAGTGCCATGTAAATTATTATTAAAACTGTTATTAACAACCTCTTTATAGTTATCATCATAAACCCACCCATTAAAAAACCTAAAAGGGGAGTTAACAACACCACTTTTATTATAAAGAAAAGAAATATGAATGGGTGTATGATCTCTAGAACTTTGAGGTAATGTACTACATTTCACATTAGAAAAAAGATTAATAAAATCTTGGTCGAATAAAACCCTATCAAGTTTACAGTGTATGTTTCTAAATTCACATTATTTCCAGATGAATTTGGTACCAAGTATAAGGGGTTCTAATAACCAGATTTTAAAATAAATTTGGAAAACCTTTCCAATTTTTGAAAAGGGATAGAGTTACCACCTTTCTTTTCATGACTACGAAAAACAGTACTAAAAAGCCCAATATGAATCAAAGGGTTGTTAATAAAATGACTAAGCTGCTCAATACAATTCCATAACTTTATTCTATCTTCATTAAAATTTGAGGCGTAAATAAAAGTGATCTTTATTAGCAAAGCACCATTATTTTTGAAAATGCAGTGAATGTAGTGCAAATCAATGAAATAATTAACAAGAGACCATATGTTAGGATTATGTAAAACCATAATTCTACAATTGCCTCCCATTATATTATTATTGACAGAATTCCAATTTGAAAGTCTTTTAGTTTGCAGATCAGCTAATTCTGATCATTTAACTTATGCTCAAGCAAACCAATAATACTTGGTTTGTATTTGTTTAAAAAAATTGAAAGGTCCAGCTGCCTTTCAGGGGAATTGAGCCCCCTAATATTCCATGTTGTAATATCCATATAAAAAATATAAAAATCAAAAGTATAGGATACAATCCAAGGATACAGTGCAGCTACAATGTGTTGGATCTAGATTAACCCTAGAGGGGGGTGAATAGGGTTTATTACACTTTATCGCTGAATTGTTAAAGTTAACGAGATATTATAATATTCATAGATCACAAAATATAGCGGAAATAGAAATACAGAATGTAAATGACACAAGGTATACCCAGCTTCAGCAAAACCCTGCCTACTGCTGCATTCCTAAGGTTTCTACTAGTTGATAAAACAGATCCCGCATACAAGACCATGTACACTCGCAAACCCTACTCATATTCTAACCCTACACTCAAAACCCTAGACTGACCGATATCCCCTTGACTAGATTTTCCCGAATTACAAACCCGTAATCTGTAACCCTATGTTTTACAGAATCTAGTAAACTGATCGTTTTTATTACAAAATCACAAACAAAATATAAAAAAGGACAACAAAAACCCTAGATTAAAAAGAAAACAATTCTCCCTTTAGAACTTGAATAGGCCGGACCTTTCCCAATTGTGTTGCACCACTCTTCTCTTTCACCCGATCACTTTGTTCTTTGAGGTAATGGCGGCTGACAAGTGGAAATGGAAACTAGGGTTTCCTCCGATTGCTCCAGATCAAATCGATGCTTAGTAGATTTATGTCGTGGTTCTCTGATGGCTTCAACTTGATGATGTCGATCGATTTATGAAGCTCCTTCCTTCAATGATTTGGGGTTATTCGCTCTTGCGGTTGAAACCTTCTCGAAATGTGAGTGTTCTTGAATTGAATAAATTTTTGCTCTCTGATTTTTGTTGTTGTTGGTTTCGATCTACTTTTGCCAGTGATAAATTAGTAGAAAATATAGGGTAATACAAACCCTAAAAAACATTTTCTGATTTCACTTATTGGCTCGATCTGATCTAGCCTGGTTTCCCTTTTTGCTTTGGTCTGTATTGATGAACTTTGGATTTGTTCCTCGTCCTTGAATGAATCTGAGAAAATGATATTGCCCCTTTTGAATAAATCTGCTGTGAATTTCCATAAGAGATCTGCTTTCCTATTTTGCTCCACTGATTAATTGCTTAGAATAGAATTGGCTTTGAATGCCATTGTAAGTTCTGGATAAATTTGAAAAAAGAATTCTTGCCTTTGAAACTGGAAATTCATTCCATGATTTTTTTTCCCTATTCTTAAGAATGATTGAGTAAAAAAAACTGGAAACAAACTGATTAAATTCTTTGGTATCAATGAGTGATTAAATTTTAGGAAAATACCGAAAACAAATTAAATTGTTTTCTTTCCCAAAATATAGACGCTGATTTATGCATATATGAATCCCAGTTAATCCATAAATCACATTTTCCAAACTTGTGTTTCTGGAAACAATTTTTGGAGTAAATAATTGCAATGAAACCTTGCCAAAATAAATTCGTCCATACGTGAATTGATTTGCTACCCAAAGCTGGAAACAACTAAATGCATGTTCATGAAATTGTTCATTGATTGTGATTGTGAAACCCTTTAAACCAGAATTTTCTTTTGCTAAAACAAAGAACACTTATGCAAAGAATATGTATGGCAATAATGTGATTTGTTTACTGCCATAATATGTGCGAGTCCATTGATTTTCATTTTGCATTTGTTATGAAACTATTCACTTGTTAACTTGAAATATCTGAACTGTTTTGCTCCTGTATGCTTTTGTAGAAAATTGTACTTGAATTTTTCATCTTTGTACTCACAGTTATCCTGAGCCAATTTTAGCATTGATATTGCACTTGTTTGAATTCTGAAAATCATTGAAATGATTCTTCCTATGATTTTTGAAAACTGCACATGGGCTTGAATAGTTTGTCCTTGACCATCTGTTATCCAGTTATACACGTGAACATGGTTTTGTACTTGCTGTTCACTCTTTGTTACTTGAAACTGTGCTGTGGTTTTTGCTTGGGTCTGAGTTGCACTATCCATGTAAATTTAGCTGCTTGTATTTGAGTTGCACCATCCATGTACACATGCTGTTGCACTGGCTTGCCTTGCATTAGCCATAGCTGCTGGACCTGATCACCATGCCACTTATTTGGTTTATGTCATGCTCGACCATGCTTGTTACTTTATTTCTACTTGACCTTGAATCATACTGTTGCACCATGAATTCTGTCTTGAAACATGTTACCATTTATATTTACATGCTGAAACTGATTTTTGCACACACCATTCACATGCAGTTTGACTCGACGTTTCTGTTTCATTGTTGTTGCTATGTCACTTGAACGTATACTGCCATGATCATATTGTTTTGAACTTGAATTTGCTGAAAGTTTTCGTGCTCCATAACCACACATTTATGTACACTTGAGCTTGATACTTGAACTTGCTATTAACTTTATATTGAGTTGTTTTAATGTGTGCACTGAGTCGAGAAGGTCCACATGTCTACTCCTCAGATGCTCGCTGGTTGGCAAGGCAGTGCACACGTGTATATTTATACACATGTGTATATGCAGCCATCGGACTGATTTTCTTGTCCCTGTACAGAAATATTTTATATATACACTGACTGCCGTGTGGTATTTACACTGTATCACTGTGAATATCACAAGCTGTCTAAAAAGTCAGATCGAGTCAGAAAAATGATGAGAAACACACCAAAATTCTGAGGCAAATAAATTTTCAAAATAAAAATTATATTCACTAGAATTTAGATTATTATTTTTGTTCCATATACTCTGTGTGTGTTTCTGAATATGACACGTATGGATGGCTGGACTGACAGTGCAGTGTGAAGACAGAAGACAAAAGACTGATGATGTTCATGTATCAGGATGAGTGTAAACTGTATAGAAATGTACATGAGTGCTGAGTGAACTGTAGTAAGGAGCTGATGTACAGAAAAAATGAAATTGAATATGAAATGAATTATATATCAGTGATGTGTTCAAATAGTGCAGTTGTAAATTTGTACTGTTTAAATGTTGAAATAAAATATTATATTTAAATAGAATACTGTGAATATTTGAATTTATGTACAGTCGTATTTTATTTAAATATAAATATTATGTTCATCTGTGTGATGTATATACGAAACAGTACAGTAACAAACATGTTTGAAATAAAATATATTTGTTTGTTATCATCAAACAAAAATCATATAATTGTATATACAACACTGTTATATACAACATTCTCCCCCTTTTGATGATGACAAACAAATGTTAATATTTTGAATCTAATGAATGTGTTTGACAGTGAAGAGTTGAAATCCCCCTATTTGAAAGCTCCCCCACTACAAAAACACCCCCTATAACTGTGCATGAGTGAAAAAATGAAAATTGAATGAATTTTCAAAATTAAAAATATTTATAAAATATTCACTCATAAATCAAAATCTCACCCCATTCTCCCTCTTTTGTTATCATCAAAAGGATTATGATATTAAAATATAGATGAAAAATGACTAAATAATATAATTTCTGCATAAGAGGAAGAACAGTCATCATAAATCTCAATCAGTCAAACAAAAATCATAACATTCTAAGAATAGGTGGCATATTCCACAATTTAGAGAATGACAAATTTACGATGAATTTATAAAGATGGAGAGAGTTTAAAAATATAAATATTTTCCAATTATTTCCAAAAGAATTTTATAAAATGAATCACAAAACAGTGATGGATTTGGACTATAATTATAATTTCAACTTAAGTGACGCAATCATATAATCTCAAATCCCAATACCTATCAATCAACAAATCATAGTACGTCATAAAATATTAACACATTTCACAAATTAGAAAATGGATTGATATACAGGTTCTTACACACCAAGGAGAATTTCATATACAAATTTATTTAGCAAATTATTTTCTTTTCTTTTTCTTTTAATCTAAGAGCACACTAATCATGCATAACCAGATCTTGGATTTTTAAATGAGATCAGTTGCAGCTCAAATATAAGTAATCTCTTAACCATGCATAACTAGAGATTGGATTTTTAAATGAGGTTAGAGAAATACTTATGAACATAAAAAATTTATTATTTTTATTTTCAAAATGAAAAACTCCTCAGTATATAAAACCAAAAATGGATTATAGAATTGCGGTAGGTACAGAAATGGTCTGTGAAATAAATTTCTAAATTAATTATACTATGAAATATGCTCGACTGTACTGGGATTATTAAAACTTTTCAATCATCACTAATTCTGAATAATAACATAGTCCAATTTCTATCACAGATATTTCCACTGTTTATACAAAAAGATTTACAAAAAAATAAACTCCCCACATTAGTATAAAATCATGGTGGATGGTAGAATGATGATAGATAAAGGAGATGGTCGTGAAATAATTGCCAATTCGAAGATATTATAATAAATGGTCAACCATCATGAAAATCTAAATAAAATATCATTTTGTTGTGAAATATACTGTAGTCAAAATTCATCACAATTTTTGTTAACAATTTTGATGAATTATAAATACTGTTCAATTTGGATATAGATTTCAGTTTCTGAATGAATAATCAATAAATAATTTTAAAATTGAAAATCAGTTACAAGAGGGATATGAAGATCTATACATGCCAAGAGGGATAAGAAAAAAAATATACATAAAAATTCAGCACTTCTGATACCAATTAGTGTCTAAAATGAGGATTGTAACAAGGCACATGAGATAAAACAAGAGTATCACAGATGAAAGAATTTTAAGTCCAAATCCCAAGTAGACAATTAGCAAATCAGGCATAATAATTTCATCTATTAGAGCAGTAGTCACAAACAGGAAGTTATTTGAAAACATTTTTCAAAGACAGTATCTGAGCAGCACAGAAACCAATATTACAACAGACTTGTCAGAGGATGTTTCTGAAGGTCACTAAAAATATATTCCATGATCCAAAATTAAAAATATAGTTTATTTTCAATCATTTGAGAAATATGAAGATATCAGGATTCAATGAATCGATCACACCAGATTATTAATTTCTGATTCGAGATATGTGTGAGATTCAATAAATCAATAATTTCAATAATTTTAAACAAACAAATATTCAAATCAAATAACCATGAAATACCAATAAATCTCAAGAACCAAATTTTTCAAAGAATTTTTCAAAAAAAAATTTCTGACAAGCACATGAGCAATTTCAGATCATTTACATCAAACTTAAGAAATATTCATGATCCAGAAATTTAAAAAAAAAATATTTGAAATCACTTGAACCAATACCAAGTTTTGAGATATAATGAATCAGTCACACAAGATTGATAATTTCAAATTTAAGGGGTGTGTGATATTCAAATTATCAAGAATTTTAGACGATTTCAAACAAACAGATTTCAACCATAATGATCATGAATAAAGATGAGATTTCAAGGTGTATCACTGATTCAAGACAATTCAAAATATCCAAGCCAATCTGAAAAATAATGAAATTATCACAACTGATAAATAACAGAGTGTTGTAATGAGTATATTATTTCAAGCTTTTCTACAATGAATTAGAAGAAACTCAGAACAGCAGAGGTGTGTGAAATTTTATTAAATTTTCATATCTTCAAAAATTTAGAATTCAAATCAACAGTGTTCAAGATATGACAAGAATACATCAACACTGTTATGAATTCAGCAAACAAAAAATAAACTTCAAAACAATTACAGAAATACTACACAAATAAATTCAAGATCTGGAAGTTATTTAAAAACATCATGATTTTTATTCTAGATGAAGCGAATTTCTAGAAGATCATGAATTCTGTAATTGGAAGTTAAGAAATCCTACGAAGAAACAATAAAATATGTGGCAGTGTCAAATCAAAAAGAAAAACAAAGATAGAAGGGGTAGAAGGAGGAATAAACAAAGAAAATAAAAGCCGTGAATATTTACAAAGTTGAGTTTAGAGGTTATACCTGAAATTGCCGTGAGTAAATAAATCTCTAACTCAACATACTTGGTTAAGGAACTGTGAATGATATAAAATTGTAGACCAGCTTGAAAATAAATCTCTTTTTAGCAAAGCAGTTCCTCAGCCTCCTCCTGTACCTAACAGTTTATAGAATCGAGTGGTCTAACAAAGTATGTAAAACCACTCACAGTTTTATTCACATGTTTTGGTACCAAGACTTGTTTGTACAACAAACCATTAGAATTAACTTTTGTACCCTTAGGAACCCAAATCTGTTTGAATTTAGCGAAACCCGTTTTATTTTCTTCTGGGATCCAAGAATGTTAAATGGTTTGTTATAAAACAAATTCTTATCTCGATTGTTCTTTAGGAATCCTTTGAAGTTTTTAGAGTTTAAATTTTCAAATCGATTCTTTTCAAAGCTGATTGAAGGATTTTTCAAATCATTCGAATTTCGATTTTCAAAAGCATTGTTTTTCCCAAAGCCAAGACCACTTTTATTTCCAACAGAAAATTGGTTTTTCAACAACATATTCAAAAAAAAATCTCCATCAGAAAATTTATTCAAAGTTGACTCAAGTCGTTGAATTTTAGTTTTAAGATCACAGTTTTCTTTCATTAAATCTAAACAATGATTTTCAGTGATCTTACATCTTTCAAAATCATATTTCAAAAACCATATTTTCATCTTTAAGCAAATTAATTTTGGCTTGGGACTCAGTAATCGCAAATTCAAAATGTTTTCGACATTCGGATTCAAATTTCTTGAAATTTTCAATTTCAGCTTCAAGCTCTTTGAAAATCAAATCAGATTTTAACAAATTTTCTTTTTCGGCAATTTCAAATTTGGAATTTATATCAGTATTAAAAATTTCAAATTCCTTTTGTAGAAAATTGTTCGAGCTTGATAACTGAATCTTATTCTCTTTTAAGATCAGAATCTCATTTTCAAACTTTGAATATTTTATTGAGACGAACAAGCTTGGTCTCCAATTTCAAACAATTTTTGCAATCTGAATTTGAAGAGTTTTTAAAGTATTCAAGCTTTGATTCCAAATTAACAATTTTGCTGGTCAACACACGATTCTTAGATTTCAAAGATTTATTTTCAGTTTGTGTTTATCAACAGATTTAGTTAAATCAACACACATATAAACTAAATCTTCATATGTGAAATTTTCCGTTTCAGCATCTTTTGATTCTCCATCGTCTGATTCATCTGAAATTTCATCTACATGACCTGTTAAGCATAGATCTGAATCTGAGTTGACATTCTGGGGATTTGAGCTGTTGTCAGATTTTTCATGCAGCATGTTGAGAGTTCTCCAGATTTCCTGTGCAGATAAACAATGGCAGATAAGATTAAACTGTTCAGTGCTAAGATAATTAAATATAATTTTCATACCATGAGTTTTGAAAGAAATATCTCCACAATCAAACCCGTTGTTATCAACACCCAACATTCAATATTAACAGATTTTAAATAAAATTCCATTTTGGATTTCCAGTTTAAAAAATCTGTTCCATTGAAAATAGCTGGAAATGAACCAGACTGACTCTCACTAGACTGACAACCAGGGTTACTCATATATCTAGAATTAATGAAATACCTACTCTGAAACCACTTGTTGGATCTAGATTATCCTTAGAGGGGGGTGAAAAGGGTTTATTACACTTTATCGCTGAATTGTTAAAGTTAATGAGATATTAAAATATTCACAGATCACAAAATATAGCAGAAATAGAAATGCAGAAAGTAAATGACACAAGATATACCTAGCTTCGGGAAAACCCTGCCTATTGTTGCATTCCTAAGGTTTCTACTAGGTGATAGAACAGATCCGGCATACAAGACCATGTACACTCGCAAACCCTGCTCCTATTCTAATCCTACGCTCAAAACCCTAGACTGACCGATATCCCCACAACCAAATTTTCCCGATCTACAAACTCGTAATCTGTAACCCTAAATTTTACAGACTCTAGTAAACTGCGCGTTTGTATTACAAAAATCACAAATAAAAATATAAAAAAGGACAATAAAAACCCTAGATTAAAAAGAAAACAATTCTCCCTTTAGATCTTGAATAGGCTGGCCCTTTCAAAATTGTGTTGCACCACTCTTCTATTTCACCTAATCACTTTGTTCTCTGAGATAATGGCGGCTGGCAAGTGGAAATGGAAATTAGGGTTTCCTCCGATTGCTCCAAATCAAACCGATGCTTGGTGGATTTATGTCATGATTCTCTGATGGCTTCAACTTGATGATTTCGGTCGATTTATGAAGCTCTTGCTTCAACGATTTGGGGTTATTCGCTCTTGCGATTGAAACCTTCTGGAAATGTGAGTGTTTTTGAATTGATTAAATTTTTGCTCTCTGACTTTTGTTGTTGTTGGATTCAATCTACTTTTTCCAGTGATGAATTGGTAGTAAATGTAGGGTAATACAAACGCTAAAAAACATTTTCTGATTTCAATTATTAACTCGATCTGATTTTGCCCAGTTTCCCTTTTTGGTTTGGTCTGTATTGATGAACTTTGGATTTGCTCCTCGTCCTTGAATGAATCTGAGAAAATGACATTGCCCTTTTGAATAAATCTGCTGTGAATTTCGAAAAGAAATCTGCTTTTCTCTTTTGCTCCACTGATTAATTGCTTAGAATAGAATTGGCTTTGAATGCCACTGTAAGTTCTGGATAAATTTGAAAAACGATTTCTTGCCTTTGAAACTGGAAATTCATTCCATGATTTGTTTCCCTGTTCTTAAGAATGATTGAATAAAAAAAACTAGAAACAAACTGATTAAATTCTTTGGTATCAATGAGTGATTGAATTTTAAGAAAATACTGAAAACAAATTAAATTGTTTTCTTGCCTAAAATATAGATGATGATTTATGCATATATGAATCCCAGATAATGCATAAATCACACTTTCCAAACTTGTGTTTCTAGAAATAATTTCTAGAGTAAATAATTGCAATGAAACCTTGCCAAAATAAATTCGTCCATACGTGAATTGATTTGTTGCCCAAAGCTGGAAACAACTAAATTCATGTCCATGAAATTGTTCATTGATTGTGATTGCGAAACCCTTTAAACCAGATTTTTCTTTTGCTAAAATAGAGAGAAATTATGCTAAGAATATATATCGCAATAATGTGATTCGTTTACTGCCATAACATATGTGAGTCCACTGATTTTCATTTTAAACAATTCACCTGTTCACTTGAAATATCTGAACTGTTTTGCTCCTATATGCTTTTGTAAAACATTGTACATGAATTTTTCATCTTTGTACTCACAGTTATCCTGAACTAATTTTTGCATTGATCTTGTACTTGTTTGAATTCTGAAAATCATTGAAATGATTTTTCCTATGATTTTTGAAAACTGCACATGGGCTTGAATAATTTGGCCTGACCGTCTGTTATCCAGTTATACACGTGAACATGGTTTTGTACTTGCCGTTCACCCTTTATTACTTGAAACTATGCTGTGGTTTTTGCTTGGGTCTGAGTTGCACCATCCATGTAAATTTAGCTGCTTGTATTTGAGTTACACCGTCCATGTGCACATGTTGTCGCACTGACTTGGCATGCATTATCCATAGCAGCTGGACCTGATCACCATGCCGCTTACTTTGTTTATGTCATGCTCAACCATGCTTGTTACTTTATTTCTACTTGACCTTGAATCATACTGTTGCACCATGAATTTTGTCTTGAACATGTTACCATTAATATTTACATGCTGAAACTGATTTTTGCACACACCATTCACATGATGTTTGACTCGACGTTTCTGTTTCATTGTTGTTGCTATGTCACTTGAACGTATATTGCCATGATCATACTGTTTTGAACTTGAATTTGCTGAAAGTTTTCATGCTCCATAAACACACATTTATGTATACTTGAGCTTGATACATGAACTTGCTGTTGACTTTATATTGAGTTGTTTTCATGTGTGCACTGAGTAAAGAAGGTCCACGTGGCTACTCCTCATATGCTCGTTGATTAGCGAGGCAGTGCACACGTGTATATTTATACACGTGTGTATATGCAGCCATCAGACTGATTTTCTTTTCCCTGTACAGAAATATTTTATATATACACTTACTGCCTTGTCGTATTTACAGTGTATCACTGTGAATATCACAAGCTGTCTAAAAAGTCAAATCGAGCCAGAAAAATGATGAGAATGACCCGAAAATTCTGAGGCAAATTAATTTTCAGAATAAAAATTATATTCACTAGAATTTAGAATATTATTTCTGTTCCATATACTGTGTGTGTGTTTCTGAATATGACAGGTATGGATGACTGGACTGACAGTGCAGTGAAGACAGAAGACAAAAGACTGATGATATTCATGTATCAGAATGAGCGCAAACTGTATAGAAATGTACATGAGTGCTGAGTGAACTGTAGTGAGGAGATGATGTACAGAAAAATTGAAATTGAATATGAAATGAATTATATATCAGTGATGTGTTTAAATAGTGGAGTTGTAAATTTGTACTGTTTAAATGTTGAAATAAAATATTATATTTAAATGGAATACTGTGAATATTTGAATTTCTGTACAGACGTATTTTATTTAAATATAAATATTATATTCATCGGTGTGATATATATATATGAAACAGTACAGTAACAAACACATTTAAAATAAAATATATTTGTTTATTATCATCAAACAAAAATCATATAATTGTGTATACAACACCATTATATACAACACAATGGATGACTGTTTTTGCTGCAGCATGCTCTAATCTACAACTTCTTGCCACTTTTTTTGAAACAAATGTTATTTGTGGTTTTAGGCTGTTTCTCCCATTTGGCATTTTTGTCTATATACTTTATCCTGAAATCATGATCCTTGGCATCTTCTGTTTATTCAGTAGAACCTATATCTATTAAGCTTTTGGTCCACTTCTTTTTTCTTTTAATTTGTGCTGCAGATTGTGAAGCAGAGATGACATTATTTACTGCACTCAGAATGTTTTCATGTGTGACAGTAAAATGCTTAGAAGGATCAAGACCATTTGCTAATAGAGACGCATCTGTGAGATAGGATTTGTAGAAAGAACCATGGCGCATTTATCAAGTCCAACATCAACTTTAAGATTATTGTTGATATCTGAATTTGTAATCTAACTTTAGTCCTGGGGGGAGGGGAGGACTCAATGACCTGTATGTTTGAGACGCCATCTGCTTTCTTTTGAATGTTGCTGATAGATGATGTATTCTCTTTAATTACTGAGGGAGTATCCTTGCGGGTTTCCTCGGTTGTCTGTAGAAAAATACTGGATTGCATGTTATCAAGAATTCTATCTGGTTCTTGATGGAAGTGAATATTATTATTAAGATCATAATTGCTTAATATGCTGATGGGTATTGACACTGGGTCAATATTCATACCTTCTTCGCAATTAGTAGGGGAAATATTTGCTGTTATGAATAAATTTTTCGATGATTCTACCAAATGATTTCCAATATCATTAATATCTGAATGAACTGGATCTGTAGACTCTTTTGGATTTTCTCTCCATTCTTAATTATTTACACAATTATCTGGAGAATGGCCAAAACATTTACAGCCTTTGCATCTAGCTTGCAAATATTCATATAAAATTTGTTGTGTGATTATTTCCCCATCATGCATGAAAATGGAGACTTCATTGGGTAATTCTGCATTTTCACTAACTTCAACAAGAATGCGCGCATAACTTAGACAGTTTTCTTTAGCAATTTGCTCATCCAATTTTAAAGGAATACCCACTATACTAGCTATAGCGCTAAATGCACAAAAAACAAAGTACTCGCATATCTCACAAAAAACAAGTACTCGTTTATGTTTCGAAATAAATAATATGTATGAATACCTGAATCTCCTCATCTGCCAATACCTCAAGAGCACTTAAAAGTCCTCCAGTAGGATGTTGTCCGGCTTGCTTTCTAGCCTCTCCTCATCGACCTCATAAGTTTTATAATAAGCTGTTTTTATGCGACTCTTATACCCTCTCCAACAGTCACGAATAAACTTCAACACCAAATTTTCACATTCGTCGGGAATAATATATCATTGCTAAAATATAAATCAAAGATTAAAAGGAGCAAATAAATCATTTCATTGATCAATATTACTTAATGAAGTAAATTTTGGCTACACTATAGTTAATAATAGATTACCTAAACATAATTTAATAGAGTTCGCTTCAACTTTTCAGGAACATCCGACCAAGACTTATGCATAAGTGGCACATCCCTTTTCAATGTTCCTAAAAATTTGCTCAATTCAAATATTACTTTGTCATCATCTGAAAAAGATTGGAACCACTCGTTCATCCCAATTACAACTCTTTTTTCATATGCCTTTGTATGAACATTAAACATCTTTGTTTGACCTCTGAGTCTTCTAGGAACTTCATTTTAATTAAAATGAGAAGTCCCATCAAATAATAATTTATAAATCATAATGTAAATTCAGTACTTATATATTAATCCCACTGTAATATTAAATATTATTATCACATCAATTCAGTACCTGCTTCAACTTCTTCATTTTCAATGTATGTCAAGACATTCTCCGCCACATCCTTATTTTCCATACCACTTGCACTAGATTTAGTAGCAATTTTCTTTTATCATTCTCGCAGAGCTAAATAATCATCCATTATTCCTTGTCCTTCAACATCCTTCTTAATTTAACTTACTAACAGGTTTTAGCTTGGGCTTGGAGTTCTAAACATATTGTTTTCCTTTGCCTTACAAAACTAGTTGAACGAGTTTGTGGTCTACTAACAGGCTTGGGCTTCTCAACTTTTTTTAATTATTTAAATTGTATATAAAAGTTGGAAATAATATTTGATTTTATTGTCATTAACTTCAGAAGCATAAAATATAAGATATGTAGCTCTTATGCACCTTTCGTGGACTTTGTGAAGTATCATCTTCACTATGCTCCTCATGGTCCGGATTATATTCCTCACTATCTACATCCTTTTGCATCGTTTCTTTTCCTTTTACTTTTTTTGGCTTGCATTTATCAGTTCAGCAGAAATTACAGGCATACCTAGAGAAGAGAGAAGTTCGTTGTTCCTCATCAAATTCTCATCTCTTTGTATTTAATATTCTTTTAGAGATGGTGGAGGTGGTACATGAACATTCTGCAATTGTATAATAAATAGGAAAATCATTGTAAGTATGCTGCAAGAGTGGTACAAAATATTCAAATTACAGTACGATCATCATAATCAGAATTCTTCGAACTGCTTGCCATTTTCATCCATATCTTCGTCTATCCCTGGTTGAATATGCGATTCCAACTTCTTCTTAACACCTGATGAGTTCAGACTCACTATTGATTTGCTGATTTTTGTTTTTCTATGTCATCTTCTAATGATTTACCGTAGCAGCTGACTTTAGATTAAGGGTTTCATTGTTGGCTTCTGGATTATTGAGCCTTGACGACTTCCGAAGTATTTTCACCTTAGATATCTTTTGATTCTTGGTTGCATTGTTGTGTTCTAGATTATTTAGCCGTGTAGACTACCGAGGAATGTTCACCTTAGCTTTTTTTTATTTGTGGTTGTGTTGGGTTTTGGATTATTGAGACGTGCCGATTTCCGAGGACTGTTAACCTCAGCTATCTTTTGATTCGCGATTGTGTTGGGTTCTGGATTACTGAGCTATGCTGACTTCCGAGGACTGTTGACTTCAGTTAACTTCTTGTTTTTTGTTTTGTTTTAGTTGATGAGTTGTCACATACTGTTGTTTCAATGGTTTTGTAACTACAACAAATCATACAATGATATTATACTCATGATCTTTAAATGATATAATACCATAACCATTTTTTTACTATATCAAAATATTACAAATATGTAAATGATATTATCTACATATATATATATACACACACATACATACATACATACATGTAACCCGATTCAGTGGCCTTGGTCGAATGATTACATGCACCTGCATTTGCTTCAGTAGGTCAATTGCAGTATCGACAATGTTGTCAATATAAAATTCCAAGTTGCCACCACTGTTAGCTCCGTTGACAAATTCTATGAGGCCTGCATCATTCGTCAGTGACTTCCACACACCCTTCTTACCATTTTTTATATAAATCCCTCCTATTTCGTTGTAGAGAAGGTCCTCCTTCACGAACTCCATGAGCACTGTGTATGAGAAGTAGTCAGGATCAGGGCCATTAACTATGGTAAAAATTCTACCAACATATTCTTCCTTGTGAAATGTACCCTTGTGATGAAATGTGAGATGCATGGATCCCCCATCCTATACAAAATGTGTTTGTGTGTGTCCAACAAGAGGAAATCTAAAGACAAGTCGAATTGTTAACACAGGCCGACCTAAGAATTTATAAGTAGTTTAATTGAAACCCTAAAGTGATGTGAGAGAAAATTATACTAAAGTGATGCTTGAACCCCAAATTGATGCCCTAATTGAACTGGAATCATTGAACAAAGCTTGAACCCCCAAATCAAAGCCCTAATTAAACTAAAATCATTGAACAAAGTCTGAACCCCCAAATCAAAGCCCAAATCGAACCAAAGATTCAAAATGTTATTTCTGATTGCAAAAAAAAAAATGTTAATTGGTTAACGAAATTGGGAAGGGGGAAATGAAAATAAGATGGCGAAGTACAAAATGAATTGCACTAAAGAAAAATTATTGTTTGGATCAGAATCGATCAGGATTGATGAGGTATCACGTTCTACAACGTAGGGTCTGCTTCATATGGATCAGTGCTAAGATATTGAATGATCTGCTATAGCAACATTATATAAAATGTTGCATCGTGTTACACTTGTTTAGCTAGGCCAACACATTTTTATGTCTATGGTAACATTCAAAATAAAACGTTGCAGTTGGACCAAAATATTATACCTATCATCACGTTTTGGCTGGAAACACCTTTAAAATCGTTGAGTTAGGCCATTTATGACGTTGTGCGAAATCCGAAAAATCCAAGTCTACGCTTCTACAATTTAAGATATTACCCAAGACTTCGGAATCGAGAACAATTTGCGTGCCTTTAACACTACTCCAAATTTGGTCTTCGTTGCCTTTGTAAAATCCGCGATTAAGATTGACAGAGAACATCGTCACAAGCTTAGGATAACGCACTTCGTCATTATCCCGTGAGTCAATTAGATTCAAGACTTCATTGTGCTGAAAGAGAGAGATGAGAACGTAAGAAGGAAAATAACTAAAGATGGCGAAATCACCCGTATTAACTTTAGCATTAGCTATATAGTTAACATAGGTTTTGATAGCTTCTTTGTCATTATGAAGATAACCTTTGATGGTTATGGTTAACTTCAATTTCTGAGTTGAACTAGAGGAAGCCATTGAATTTATAGTTTTGAAGAGAATAGATATGAAGAATATTATTTTGAATTCTAAATGAAAGGTAGAGAGAATAGGTGTATATATAGAAATTGAATGGACATGAATTGAATAGGCACAACTTTTCAGTAGTCAATGACACATTTTCAGACATTGGGAGTTGGTGAAAAGTTCAAGGAAAGTTTGAAAGTTTAAACCTTTGAAATTCGAAATTTAAGTTTCAAAATTCTAGTCATATATGTCGACTTATAGACATATGTATGTTGACATATGTTCACATTTTCAAAGGAATTTTGATTTTTGTGAAATGTGATTTAAATTTCGATTTATATTCCAGGTTTAATGATTTCTTGAAATAATTCTAATCCTAACAAACATCCAAAAAAATATTTTATTATTTTATTTATTATTATTTTGAATTTCAAATTTTGAATTTTAAATTTGAATTTCAAATTTTAAGTTTGAATTTTAAGTTTGAATTTTAAAGCTTTAATTTTAAATTCAAAAACAGGGCAAACAAACAAAGCAACCATTCAATCAAAGAAAATTTATAAGTTAATTAAGGCATACCCATTTTTTAAATCCTTTTCTTTGAAATTTTCTGAACTCTAAATTTCCGTGAAGCACATATTTGAATTTTCGGTCTCTGGCTCTTCATCACTTGATATTGAATTTGAATCATCTAACGTTGCTGCGTATGCTTTCTTTCTCTTCCTTGACGAATTGTTGTTGTCTATTTGTTGAGTCGATTTATCTGGATATCGACACATTTTCCTTACATGGCCTGGTTTGTTGCAGTTATAACATCGACCATCACTTTTTCTTGAATTTCCTTGGTTATCATTTTGAAAATAATTTTTCCTTCTATACTTCAGAAATTTTCTAAAATGTCTTGTCATAAGGGATTTTTCTTCATCATCTTCACTAATCGAGTTAGAATCATTTGTTGTTGCTTTAAATGCAATGGATTTCTCAATTGGTCGGTTTTCTTTTCTTTTCTTTATTTGACTTCAAAAGACATCAGGTTTTCCGATTAACTCCTCAATCTTCATTTCATTGACATTATTGCCTTTTTAAATTGCCAGAGTTTTATGATCCCATTCTGGAGTCAATGAACTCAATATTTTTCTGACATGATCTTCTTCAGAATAATTTTTTCCAAATGCTATTAGTGAATGCACTATCTCTTGAAATCTGCAATACATATCGGAGATAGACTCATTCTCGTTCATTTTGAATAACTCAGACTAATTAACTAACATTGAAATCTTAGTTTTTTCAACTCTACTAGTTCCTTCATGGGTAACTTGTAAAGTTCTCTAAGTTTCATAAGTGGTTATACATACAGACCCTCTATTAAACTCATTCATGTCTAATGAACAAAATAACATACTCATGGCTTTAGAATTGCTTTGTGCAGCAGTCTTTTGTTCATTTTTCCATTGTGGAAAAGCAGTTGTGGGTTTAATAAACTCATTTTGTGTACTATCCATGTGTCTAATCCTACAGATTGTAAATATATTTTCATTTTACATGCCCAATATGAATAATTTGTACCATTAAACAGTGGTGGTCTAACAGTCGACTGACCCTCTACAAAAGAACTATTATTGCTACCAGTGTCGGTTGCCATTATCACTATTTTCAACATTCATATTATGAATTTTTTGAAAGACCTTGCTTTGATACCAATTGTTAGGGATTGCGGAATGGATCGTTAAGGCAAAACTAACACAAGGGGGTGAATAGTGTTTTTGGGAATTTAAACAAAATCTATAACATATATGATCTACTATATGAATCAAACACATAGAAACAATCATAGACACAGAATCAAACACAAACACAAAGATAAACAAAAATAAAATGCAGAAAAGGAAAGAACACATCGGATTTTATCCTAGTTCGAAATTGCTCGTACGTCTAGTCCCACGCAACGTTGGATCGCACAAATTTTTATTACTATATCAATATCCAAGTACAACCTCCTTGATTTCATGACCACAAGGGTAACACAGATTCCACATGCTTGATCAAGTATACACTCCTCGATTTCATGGCTACAAGGGTAATACCGCTCCTGTTCCCTAATTTCATGGCTATAAGGAAAGCACCAATTACCTGAACACTTCCCAAATGATTACAATAGCCTTAATACTCTTTAATAGTACTTTGATTCAGAGAGTAATGAGTAGACAGTGAGAAGAGAAGAACTTTTATGTAAATAGAATTGAATTCGGTAGAGTATAAGTGTAGAAATCATAAAAATAAGAAAATATAATGATTTAAAGAAAGGAGATGAAGATGGAGAAGAAGAAGAATAAAAAAATTCGAAATCAACCCCTATTTATAAGATTTGAAAGGTTGTAACGCTTCTGGAACATTACAAATAGTGAAAAGACGCTTCTTTTCAATTGTGAAAAAGTGACAGTTATATGTCGACATAGACTAAAATGTATGTCGACATACCCTAGTTCAAAATTGATTTTTGAGCATTTTTCAAGTGTTTATACATATATATATATAATTCCGGAAATTCTTGAATTAAAACATAGTATTGTAAATGAATATTATAAAGTAGAAAACCTTATAAAAACATAAATATAAACTGTATAAACATATTTATAAAATTAAAGAGTTTAAAGCTATATAAATATAAAGTATATAAAAGTATAAATATATAAAACTTATAAAACTAGAGTTTTAAATCAAAAGTAAAGTAAAGAAGGTAAAATACAGTAGATAGAGATCGAAGACAGAAATTGAAAATAGAATTAGAAATTAGAAATTGAAAAACAGAATTTGAACCTGGAGTGCTATTCAGAGTCTTACATAAACTAGACTCTATTACTATATTTAACCTGAACTCTTGAAGTTTTGATTACTCATGAGTCTTTGAAATCTGAATCTCTAGAACCTCTTAAAATATAAAGTCTTTAGTATAAATTTCTGTATATAAATCCTGCAATGTATAGATATATATATTCTAGATAAAAGTGTTAGTATGTATTTTATAATCAATTAATATAGAAATAAGTTTGTTGTCATCCAAATTCCATTCTCTAACACCATGCAACGCTAGATTGCATAGAGTTTTATTACCATATCGATATCCAAGTACAACACCCTTGATTTCACGGCCAAAAGGTTACCACCGCTTCCAAACTCCCTTAATCTAGTACAATTCCATTGATTTCACAGCTACAAGGTTAACACCGCTCCCTTTTCTCGATTTCAAGGCTATAAGGAACACACCCTTTCCCAAACACTTCCCAAATGATTACAACAGCCCCATAACTCTTCGATGACACTTCAATTCAGAGAGTAATGAGTAGAGAGCGAGAAGAGATGAATTTTATATAAATAGAATTGAAATCGGCAGAGTATAAGTGTAGAAAGAATAAAAATACGAAATATTAATGGAGTAATGAAAACGGATGAAGATGGAGAAGAAGAATGAATAAAAAATTCGAGACCAACCTCTATTTATAAGATTTGAAAGGTTGCAATGCTTCTGGAACGTTACAAATGGCGAAAAGACGCTTCCTTTCAAAATTAAGAATATGACAGTTATATGTCAACATGCCAACATATACATGTCGACATTTGTAGTTCAAAATTTGAAATTTGAGTATTTTCAAGTGTTTTAAAATATATATAATTCTGGAAATTCTTGAATTAAAACATAGTGACATAAATAAGTATTATAAAGTAGGAAATCATATGAAATCATAAATATAAATTACATAATCATATTTATAAAATTATAAAGTTTAAAACTATATAAGTATAAAAGTATATAAATATATAAACTTATAATCTTTAAAATCTCAAGTTTAAAATCAAAGTTAATATAGAAAGACTTAATTAGAATAGAAATAAAATTTGAATATAGAATTTGAATTTGAAAATTAGAATTTGATTTTGAATTTGGACCAGGAGTGGTATTCAGAGTCTTACATAAAGTAGACGCTATTACTATATTTATCTTGAACTCTTGATCTCTTGATTACACATGAGTCTTGAATCTTCTCTGAATTCTGAATTTCTTGAATCTTTGAAACTCAAAAACTGTACAGTCTTGAGTATTAATTCCTGTATACAAATCCTGCATACATGTGTATGTGTGTATATATATATTCTAGATTGATGTGTTAGTATATTTTAAAATCAATTAATATTGAAATAACGTTGTTGTCATCAAAACTCCATTCTCCAACATACTTAAGGGCTTACATGTCTCTCTCTCTTCCTCTCTCTCTCTCTCGATTAAGGAATTAACTGGTCCGGTTACGATAGGAAACGGGTCCTTACATGATCTTTTTTTGGGTAAGGTATCAAGTGTTGAGTGAGATTCTGCATCTCTAATAAGAAGTAATAAGTGGGAAGAAAGATTTCCATATGATGTAAGAAGATAGTCATCTAAAGGGTTCGCGTCGAGATAGGAGGTGTATTGAATTCTCAAAGTTTGTTTATTTCCTAATATGGCAAGGGTGCCAACTTTTACATTGCTAGATATTTATTATCCTAGGATTATTTGTTTGGGTAACAAGCTTCAGATGTATAAGGTCTTAAATAATGCGAGGTTACTCACTATTGAGATTCTAAATGGTTAAAGTCTACCTCTTTCCTCTTACAAATTATTAAATGATTTTGCAAAATATTATCCCAAGATATATTCTTGTTTTTCATATATATACTAGATAACTACAAAATTAAGAAGGCTTTCATTTTTTATTCACAAGTAGTTGTTGTTCTGAATTACATACGCTAGAGAGGAAGTTTAAAATGGTTATTCCTGAAGATGCCAATAACAGAGCTTGTGGTTTCTTCTATTTATTTGTTCTTGTTATTATTTTGTATTGTTCCTATTTTAATCATATTTTTTTTATGTAATGATTTATGTTTATACTGTGCATGTTTTTAATACATTTGATTTGAAATAAGGTAAGTAATATTTTTTTCTATTGTATTTTATTCCTTTCACCGTAAACTCTGAAAGAATATATAGATAACTTTGTGTTATTTTTATTTTACCAACTGACAACCAACATTGGAGCAAGACTACATTTCGATGAGCATTTTCTAAGTTAGAATTTAAGCTTATTTTGAAGTGGGGTCTTACATTTGGCATCATAGTTATAACAACCCACATTTTACGTATCGAAGGATCGTAAAATATTATTATTTAATTCCTTGAGTGTTGGATCATTCCCATATTTTGATACTTTGGTTATGGGGATGTGAGACATGTCCATAATTTTTACCAAATTTAATTATGACCATTTTGCCCCTGTCGGTCTTGTATAGGGAATAACTTTTGAATGGGATTGAATCACGTATTGCGGTCAGTCCCACTAGAAAGTAAATGGTATTGCCAATTCTATAAAGTGGTCACACAAAAGATTTGGTTCAGCGGTTTGGGAGGAATCGTTGTTTTTGTGTATAACAATTTACTGTTCAAGTTTTTGAACCATTAGTGGACTAATTTGAAGCAGCCCATTAGTGGGTTGGTGGGAGGCTATAAATAAGGGGTTACGAGTATGGAAAGAGGGTTATTTTCTTCATTCTCTCATTTGGTTGATCTTGTGATCCTCCTTGCTCAATCAAATACATCTTTCCACCATTAAAATTCTAGATCTACATAAGAGAATCAAAGATTTACATTGCTTGAAGCTAGATCTACGTCATTCGAAGAGAGATTTCATCAAATTAAAGAGTTTAAAGCTAATTCTTCACTGTCTGAATTTAGATCCAAGTGTTTTTATGTTGTTTTGGAGATTTGGTGAGCGATATGCATCTCTCACATGGATTCAATCAAGTATATGAGTTGTTTGATCATTATTTTATCATTTTCAAGTTGTTTTCACCTAGATCTACATCATGGTAAGTTTATTTTCATAAGAATTACCATAGGATCTAACCTTGTAACTTAAAACTGGTAATTTCTATGTTAATACATGTTTATGTAAGTTTAGATCTATTATTTTGTTGATTCATCGTTATATTATGATTTGGTGAATTCTAAATGATTGTATGATGATTATTTATTAAATCATTGCAGAAAAAGTTGGAGTTTGATTAGTTTTTGGGAATGAAATTGAGTTGAGCGTAAGCGTGAAGATTAGGCGAAGTTTGGCAATTTCAGTGTATGGGTCGGACATGTATGGGTCAAACATGTATGGTTCGAACCTGTATAGGTCGGACATGTCTGGGTCGGACATGCACTTCTAGATGGGTCGGACATGTATTTCTTGATGGGTCGAACATGGTTTTTTTCTTTTCTTTTTCTCGAGTAGAATGCAAAAAGGAAACATTGTGGAATGTTTTCATAGCGGAAAGGCTGAGACGCTATATATTGAATATCGACCAAACGACGTATGCTTTTGGATCGATGATGATCGTGGCTTCAAATTAAATTCAAGGAGGAGCGTTTGAAGTGTTGTGATGTGTTTGTTGATTGGTGTAATGCAACGAATGTGAAGACAACTCAAGGGTTTTTTGAGTTCGTGGATAATGGTTGCTCGAGGGGGACTTGAGCTTGTGAACGGTCATCGTGGTTGATAGCTAGAGATACGAAGGCCGAGAGATTATCATTTTTGTAGGTTCTACTAGACTCAAAGCAGTGGGTAAAAAAAATTCCAGGTGTATGGTCGAGTACCTTGGGAAATCGTGAAGGGCTTAGTTGTCGAGATTGGAAAGACAAACATACAAGTCGTGAAGGCATATGGATTTTTTGCTAGAACCGGGGTTTACCATTAGCCCTTAACATATGGTAGGTGGCCCTTATATGATTAACAATGGTTTCGAAGCAGGAAAGGTAGTGATAGCCAGGTCATGAGTACGATGTTTGCTTTGCTTGTACCATCTCACGTAAGTTGTCTGAAATTGAAGGAGATGTTGCTTGGGTGCTTTTCTGATATTGGTTTAGGCCTATGGGGCTTGTGCCTAAGGGATGTTGATCTCGATTACGATGGTTTACGTTAGATATAACTAGTTGTTATGATTGTTGTTGAATGGTAGTTGTTATGCTATTGTCTAGTTACCCCTAGTTTTCATGATTGAACTGTTGTTTGCAGAATTGCTTGTTTGTAAAGGCTATCACTATTAGAGGTGGGGAAGAAAGGTTTTGGTTCTTGTCTGGTGTTTGGTAGATTGGTTTGTTAGTCTACTTATTCTCATATACTTTGTTGATGATGTTAGATAGTTGTTTTATTACTCACTAAGACTGTTGTCTGACTCATGGTTTTATGTTTCCATCTTATTACCTTGGGACGTTCATCCGGTTTTGGATGGGCGGATTATGTGACAGGTGACAGGTGATTATTGAGGACGATGCTGCTGTACGGTGGCGAGCAGGAGATGGCGTCTTACTTTGCCATTAGCTACTACCTTTGTTTCCGCTGTTTGAGAGTGTTTGTATTGAGGCTTAATGTACAAACTTTGATGTTTCCAACAATGTATGGATAATATTTCAGGATGTTATGAAAGTTTTAAAAGTTTGTTATGTAACGCTCAACTGCTTCTGCCTGTTGTATATGTTCTATTATATTTGTCCTTGCGCTATGCAGGTTCTGCATGTGTTTTACATCTGGATGATCATCCATAGCTACTGGCACATCTTTCAGCGCATTATTCCTCTTGTTAAGTGCAATAGTTATGGGAGATCGTCACATTTGGTATCAGAGCTCTGGTTAATCGATTTTCACCAAATTTTGAAGATGTATGAGACGACCTGAACTTCCACGTGAAGGAAAGCACGGATAGAATTGAGGACAAGACAAAATAGAACGCATACAGGAGAACATTTCATTGTTATTACAACAATTCCATCAGATACAAGAATATACAGAGTATAAATGAATAAATTACATTCAATAAATATCAGAGATTACAATAATTTACATAGCAGCGGAAAGATATACAAAACACAACTGAAAGTGATACACGGATACAGAGCTTTCCGAGCATCGTTCCAGCTGTAAATCAGGACCCTGTGGATATAAATCTGCAAAACCAAAACTACTAGCTGCCCGCGTGGAAAATAGGGGCACCCAGAGTTTAGGTTAAAACAATAAACTCCAGGTCAGTCATGTGACTGGTGTGAGAAATAAAACAGTTATTCATCTTTATTTTTAAAGTTTGGTAAATCAAGGGACCACGCCGCATAACACGGAACGGGTTTCCTCCCAAGAATACCAGTGCATAGAACAAACAGCGCAATGTTAAGTAAAGAAAAATGAAGCTGTTATAAGACCCAGGTCCCATCACACAATGCAACGCAAGCCGGAGGATAGGGTTTTTACCTTATAACAGCCAAAGCATGCTTGATACATTTAAAAACACATTATTTGATACTATTATAGGTGTATAGTGTCAAAACAATTCAAATCATAAATATCAATCATAGGCGGCATAGCTACCATCTACTATGTCGCCATACTAGGCCCTACAATTAAAACCGCAATACACGTATTGGAAATTGGATTTCCGTCATGAGTCGAGGCAAGGGGCAAGCTCCTCTCCGCGTTCGAGACACTCTAGCAATGCCTCAGGACCCCACTCTGATCCTTTGGAACCTCCAAGGCCGGTCCTCTCTTACTTTTGAGGATTAATTATTCCTGAACACACGTTTCCCGGTCCTTACAGACCTATATCCGAGGCACCTCGTATCCAACAACCACACAGGTGAAAAGTATATAAATGTCAGGGCTGGTAGGCCACTGACACCACCATAGCTAGAAAGAAATGTCGTGCACTCCTTGGGTCCGTATCCCGTTTTTGACTCATACCGAGGTGTGAGGCTCGCGAATTCACGTTATACACAAAGCTACGCCACACAGGCCATGCTTTGATCATCAACCACAAGACTTTTCTTTTCAACAGAAGCCTTGATCAATTGCCACTTACGCGTGCCACACTGGCAATTCACTCCATGCGACTGATTTCCATCGATATACAACCTATGAGCTCGTACGTCTCAGAGAAGGGCGTTAAGCAAGAGAATAAATTCTCCGCCGCCAAACAGATGTATATTTAATAGAGATCAATCAACACAGAATAAAATCCAATGTCAGACAAACAATCCATTTACAAGTTCGTTCTGGGTCTGAACGAAACCGGAGGCATTTTCCTCGCATATCCATCCATCTCCAAGTACGTCTGGACGATCACCAACTGATTCCCTCATCCTGGGTGTACAGCCCAATCAAGATCATCAGTAATCACCCAAACGATGTGAAGACTTCCGGTCTTCAACCACCGTCTTCATCTTCGACATCTCGTCGAATCGGTTATTCAGAATGGGTATAAACCCGGCCTTTCTGAATAACCCACGTATAAAATAAACGAATGTTACACAAACACAACCAACGCCTCATTCCAATTCAGAATATTCTTTTATTCACAAAAACACATTCTTAGGGAAATGTTCCCATTAATTTTATCCAAGATAAATTCTTCTAAATTTATTCTTTAATCTTCCTTTGGATATCATTTCAAACCATTTTATGGTTTTCCAAACTAGTCGGGATTAGCGAACCACACCGAAGTAATTATTTATTTTATTTCCCAATCCCAACCTATATATCCCATGGAGAAAAACTGGTGATACTCCATTCCTAACACCACGGTGTTATCGGTAAAATTAATTACCATTTCACGTTCAAATCTAATTAAAGATTTAACTATCGCTTTGGAGCAAAACTGGTGATACTCCACTCTCGATCACTTTTCAGATTTGATAATTTAAATTATCAATTTACATTTTTAATCTAATTAAATATTCATTAAAACTCCACTTAGTTTTAATCTTTTCAAAAATCAACATCCTGCCTTTAACTGGGTTAAAGAACCAATGTCATCTAAAACACGATTCACGATAAACCCAAATCACATTTGATATTAAATACAAGGCTCTGAATAGAAAATATACCGGCTTATATTCAATATCAAATTCTGAAACCAACAAATATCGTATTGGAAATAACGATATAAAATATATCTTTCAAATTCTCATAACAATATCTGTATAGTCACGAAATCCAACATCGAAATATTCCGAAGATAATTTCGATTCAACTCCAGTCCAATCCACGTATTGGGAATATTGATTATTCTTAAAATCACTTTCAAACTCAGTTTATTTATTTCAAAAATAAATTGATTTTAATTCTAGTTCAAAACTAGTTCATTTCGATAAAAATCTATTTTTACCCTTTCAAATGTGGAATTTTTCAGCCCTATTTTTCCCAAATCATTTCTAATGATTTTACACAAATTATCAATATTTTTAATAATTTTATCAAGACCCGTACAGTCGATTTCCATCAACGGCCATCGAACTGCACTTACAGCGACCTTTTTCGAATTTGATTTGGACATAATTCCAAATCCAATTGTTAGATTTCAAATTTCTAATATTCATTGGAAAGCTCTTTTCGATACGAACCCAACGGTTCCGGTTTTAGGAGAATCCGACGGTCGGATCTCCCGTAATGTCAATTCGAAGTCAATGGTCGAAATTCACGAACTACCGCGGCGCGGCGCGTTCTATTCAGGCCATTATATATATAATATATATATATTATATATATTTCGACGATTTCCTTTTAAAACGTATTTTATAAATCGTTTTAAATTCGTTTCAAAAACAATTTCGACTTCATCTTCAATTTCAAATCGATTTGATTTCAATTCAATTCGAATTCATTTCAATTTTTATTTAATTCGAATTCAAATTCGTTTCAATTCAATTCAAATTCTAATTCGTTTTCTATTCAATTCGAATCGAGTTCAAATTCTATTCAATTCGAATCGAGTTCATTTTCTATTCAATTCGAATCGAATTCATTTTCTATTCGATTCAAATTCATTTCAAATTGATTCAATAAAATTTCAATTTCAATTTTTATCTAATTCAATTTGAATTTCATTTCAAAATATTAAATTTTGAAATCACTTTTCAATATTCATTGCAAAATGAATAAAATCGATATAAATATCGTTCACGTCAAAATAGCGCATCTCTAATCCACACGGCTTTATATTTTTCAAAAACTTCTTTATTCTATTCAACAAATGAATGTTTATTCTATTCAACACATGATCTATATTTCTTTCAGCACACGATTATTTTTGTTATGTAAAATATTTTATAAAACTATGGTATCTATCGTTTGATTTTAATTAGACTCAATCGTAAAGTAGTTCTAATTTTAAATATGATAAAGATGTGAATTTTATTATTAAAATATTTTACTCAACACATAAATATTTTCAACTCAGGAACATCGTCAACACATGACTATTTTTATATTCAACACATGAATCTTCTTTTATAATATTCATTATTTTCCCGATTGGAATGAGGCCCAATCAATCACCATATAATGTTAATTATATGGATTCCATACAACACATGTATATAATAGCATTGAAAAATAATCAACCATCAACCAAAGTGCACTACAATGTATAAGCATCAAGTATAGATATCTAACGCTTATAATAGCCTGTCAATCAATCGATCGACATATTTAATCAATCAGGATGAGTGAACTTCAAATTTCATCCCAACACCTGTGTGGGGAGTCAAATCAACAAACATGGATTTTATTTGTGCAGTTGGGCGATGTGTAAAATTTATCGACCCAATCAATGTCCTTCAAATAGGTGTACATAAACAAACCGTCCGGTTTGTAAATGAATATCTTATTCTATTCACTTCCACGTTAAAAATTATATTTTTAACGATAATATATTTTATTTTAACACATGAATTTCTATTCAGTTCATTTACACAATAAAAATGATATTTTTATTTTTCTAACATATTTTAGAAAATTTCGGCGGCATAACGGCACGATACTAGAAACGGGACGAGGCCTAGCCTTATCCCCGGTCTAGTGAAGGCCCACGCCATTCACACATCAATCAAATCCATTTTATTTCACCAAACAATTCAATTCAAACCAAATAATCTAACCAATTTTTGCAATCAAACAAACAAGTCCATGGTCTGTGGACGATTGTGTCGGGTGCTACTAAGCACCGTCTGCATCCTAGTATATATATATATAACTAGTAAAAGAAATTGAAGAGTGAGAAGTTCTCACCAATAGCTATCCAACTCCACGACACTTCATTTATAAAAATCTTCATCGTTCTCGCCTTTTTATCACCTTCGCCCGTAGCCACTACATATATAAAAATCAAAATTTTACTTCGCTATTCAATATATAAAAATCGAATTTTTACTTCGCTATTCAATGTATAAAAATCGAATTTTTACTTCGCTATTCAATATATAAAAACCGAATTTTTACTTCGCTATTCAATATATAAAAATCCTATTTTTACTTTGCTATTCAATATATAAAAATCCTATTTTTACTTCGCTATTCAATATATAAAAATCCTATTTTTACTTCGCTATTCAATATATAAAAATCATATTTTTACTTCGCTATTCAATATATAAAAATCATATTTTTACTTCGCTATTCAATATATAAAAATCATATTTTTACTATAAAAATGTAATCTTTCATATGAATAAAAATCCCCCTTTCATATATGAGAAATCATATCTTTCGTCATCTAAAAATCATAACCTTACTCGTCTAAAAATTCAAAGCTTTATCATGTTAAAATCAAAGCTTTTCAAGTAAAAATCATTTCTTTATACTCTAAATATATAAATAAAAATCATTTATGTTTATCGATGTCATGATATTTATAAAACTGATTTTATTTAATCACTAAAATCTATCTAAACTAAATAAATAAAATAAAATAGAGTAAAAATCACCTTTTCGAATCGAGGAGGGCGCTCAGCCGGAGATGGTGGCTGAGGGTGGGCGCATCGGGCTCGGCAGGTGATGGGGGAGGTGCGGCGTGGGTGGAGCTCGGCGGTGGGGTCTCTCTGGCTCCGCGCGGCGATTTAAAGGTGGAGGGAGAAGAGAGAGGAGCAGGACACGAGAGGAGGGAGGAGAGGAAGGAGCGCGAGGTGGAGAAGAAGAGGGGAGGGGGCGGCGACGCTGAATCGAGGGGGGGGCGATGTGAGCGACGGGATGTAAGGAGGAAGGGGGCGCGTTTTTGATGTTTGACCGTGGGAAATTAAATGAGGGGTTTGACCAATTCAATTTGACCTAGGGTGTATATATATTTTTTATATTATTTAAATTCAAAAAGTAACTTTTTATTTTCAACTCGAAATCGAACCCACCGACTGTCGTTCCTAGTGTTTCACCCCCATTCCGAACACAATGGGATATGTATCGTAAGCTGATTCGACCGTTTCGATCAGTTTCCGTTAAAATCAACATATAACTCTATATATTGA
The DNA here is from genome assembly GCA_030737875.1 of Allium sativum. Lineage (NCBI taxonomy): Eukaryota > Viridiplantae > Streptophyta > Magnoliopsida > Asparagales > Amaryllidaceae > Allium > Allium sativum. The sequence continues at coordinate 135,321,955 of CM060915.1, forward strand.
TTTTGAACGCACATTTCAAATTACCGGGGTCACATACTAACTCGAAAAGTTACAGAAAAATATTTTCTAGCTTCGTATTGACGATACGGTCCTAACAAAACAAGTTTCGTTGAATTCTGAGATCGTTAGAAAAATGGCCAATTTCCAGTCGATTAAAATCAACTGAAACTGGTCAAACGCGTTTTCCTTTGCCACCCTCACATATTGATTCGAAAAATTATGAAATTTGGAATCTAACAATAACTTTACATCACGGACCCAACAAAAGTGGTTTCGTCGAAATCCGAGGTCGTTTGCAAAATTCCCATTTTTAAGGGCCTGAATTCCATAGCGACTATTCAGAATTTTCAACTGGACATATCTTTTGATTTCCGCTATGAAATCTTGATTTTTCGGATTCGTTGGAAAGATATCATCAATTAGATTCTAATGTTTTTGGTTTCACTAAAATCCGGATTGTTTTGCACCCGGTACATTCAATTGAAGTTTGAAATCGAATTATCGAACTACCGCGCCATTTTCAATTCTATTTATAATTATATATAATTATTTATATTCTAACGACGACGTATATAATATATACGTCCGATTCCCATTCAAAACGAATTTCTCGTCGATGTTATTTAAAATAATCTATTTTAAATGTTCAAAATTCGCTAAAATTGCCAAAATAAAAATTTTAAACTGGTTCAGAATTTCCGGGTTATTACAATCTCCCCCACTTAAAACTTTTCGTCCCCGAAAAGGAACAAAGTCGAAAGTGGTTTGATCAATCAACTCTACGTTCGATCTGGCTTTCATTCTCCAACTTTTCAGTTTCTGAGAATTTTCAAATTCTTCAAAAATTTGGCTAACACCCTAAATTTTCGAAGAATTTCGCCATAACCTCCCCTGCACCGGGAGCCACGGGAAAATCCCGAAATTGCCATACAGGCCTTCTGATCTCAAAAAGAAAAAGAAAAAGCCAAGCGGCTAGCCAATAGGCTCATAAAATCATCATCACCCAAACAAAACAGTAAATTATAGTAAACATGTACCTATTTGTCGGGCAAACAAATTTTATTCTTCGACTCTAGCCTCCTTGCTATGACCTGTTCAATGTAAGTATATGTATATGCTAGCAAATGCGACCAATTTTCAATACAATTCAATATTCGGTTCAATTAGGCATAATGGTTCAAAATTATCAAACAACACAAACATCAATCAATTAGTGAATTAGAGTTTCAAATTCATAATTTTGATACATATATACACAGAAAATCATGTTTTTGATGCCAATTCACAACAATGTGTTCTAGCTATATTAGTTTTGGTTCTCACACCAGCCTAATGGAAATATATAGAAGTCACACCTTCGAAACACGAACATAAATATTGATGATGTGGCCACATCATCAGAATTATCCCCGGGTGTCTAGAATGTGGTACTATATCTATCCAGTATATTAAAACATCGACTATACGTTCATGACGCGTATACGCGAAATCTTTATATATTGGATTGTCCATATTCAAAATAAATAAATAATCAAATACGTATAAAGCGATTTAAATTTTCAAAACAAAATTGTTTTCATTTGAAAAATATACTCTTCACACTCGTTCTAGGATACTACTGATCCTATCTCTAACGAGTCATTCTAATTGGATTTTACTAATCCAATATCTGATGAATTCTTTCGTATGGTTCTAATGTGTCTTATTCTCGAGCTCTGTAAACCAAAGCTCTGATACCAAACTGAGACGACCTGAACTTCCCCGTGAAGGAAAGCACGGATAGAATTGAGGACAAGACAAAATAGAACGCATACAGGAGAACATTTCATTGTTATTACAACAATTCCATCAGATACAAGAATATACAGAGTATAAATGAATAAATTACATTCAATAAATATCAGAGATTACAATAATTTACATAGTAGCGGAAAGATATACAAAACACAACTGAAAGTGATACACGGATACAGAGCTTTCCGAGCATCGTTCCAACTGTAAATCAGGACCCTGTGGATATAAATCTGCAAAACCAAAACTACTAGCTGCCCGCGTGGAAAATAGGGGCACCCAGAGTTTAGGTTAAAACAATAAACTCCAGGTCAGTCATGTGACTGGTGTGAGAACTAAAACAGTTATTCATCTTTATTTTTAAAGTTTGGTAAATCAAGGGACCACGCCGCATAACACGGAACGGGTTTCCTTCCAAGAATACCAGTGCATAGAACAAACAGCGCAATGTTAAGTAAATAAAAATGAAGCTGTTATAAGACCCAGGTCCCATCACACAATGCAACGCAAGCCGGAGGATAGGGTTTTTACCTTATAACAGCCAAAGCATGCTTGATACGTTTAAAAACACATTATTTGATACTATTATAGGTGTATAGTGTCAAAACAATTCAAATCATAAATATCAATCATAGGCGGCATAGCTACCATCTACTATGTCGCCATACTAGGCTCTACAATTAAAACCGCAATACACGTATTGGAAATTGGATTTCCGTCATGAGTCGAGGCAAGGGGCAAGCTCCTCTCCGCGTTCGAGACACTCTAGCAATGCCTTAGGACCCCACTCTGATCCTTTGGAACCTCCAAGGCCGGTCCTCTCTTACTTTTGAGGATTAATTATTCCTGAACACACGTTTCCCGGTCCTTACAGACCTATATCCGAGGCGCCTCGTATCCAACAACCACACAGGTGAAAAGTATATAAATGTCAGGGCTGGTAGGTCACTGACACCACCATAGCTAGAAAGAAACGTCGTGCACTCCTTGGGTCCGTATCCCGTTTTTGACTTATACCGAGGTGTGAGGCTCGCGAATTCACGTTATACACAAAGCTATGCCACACAGGCCGTGCTTTGATCATCAACCACAAGACTTTGCTTTTCAACAGAAGCCTTGATCAATTGCCACTTACGCGTGCCACACTGGCAATTTACTCCATGCGACTGATTTCCATCGATATACAACCTCTGAGCTCGTACGTCTCAGAGAAGTGCGTTAAGCAAGAGAATAAATTCTCCGCCGCCAAACAGATGTATATTTAATAGAGATCAATCAACACAGAATAAAATCCAATGTCAGACAAACAATCCATTTACAAGTTCGTTCTGGGTCTGAACGAAACCAGAGGCACTTTCCTCGCATATCCATCCATCTCCAAGTACGTCTGGACGATCACCAACTGATTCCCTCATCCTGGGTGTACAGCCCAATCAAGATCATCAGTAATCACCCAAACGATGTGAAGACTTCCGGTCTTCAACCACCGTCTTCATCTTCGACATCTCGTCGAATCGGTTATTCAGAATGGGTATAAACCCGGCCTTTCTGAATAACCCACGTATAAAATAAACGAATGTTACACAAACACAACCAACGCCTCATTCCAATTCAGAATATTCTTTTATTCACAAAAACACATTCTTAGGGAAATGTTCCCATTAATTTTATCCAAGATAAATTCTTCTAAATTTATTCTTTAATCTTCCTTTGGATATCATTTCAAACCATTTTATGGTTTTCCAAACTAGTCGGGATTAGCGAACCACACCAAAGTAATTATTTATTTTATTTCCCAATCCCAACCTATATATCCCATGGAGCAAAACTGGTGATACTCCATTCCTAACACCACGGTGTTATCGATAAAATTAATTACCATTTCACGTTCAAATCTAATTAAAGATTTAACTATCGCTTTGGAGCAAAAATGGTGATACTCCACTCTCGATCACTTTTCAGATTTGATAATTTAAATTATCAATTTACATTTTTAATCTAATTAAAGATTCATTAAAACTCCACTTAGTTTTAATCTTTTCAAAAATCAACATCCTGCCTTTAACTGGGTTAAAGAACCAATGTCATCTAAAACACGATTCCCGATAAACCCAAATCACATTTGATATTAAATACAAGGCTCTGAATAGAAAATATACTGGCTTATATTCAATATCAAATTCTGAAACCAACAAATATCGTATTGGAAATAACGGTATAAAATATATCTTTCAAATTCTCATAACAATATCTGTATAGTCACGAAATCCAACATCGAAATATTCCGAAGATAATTTCGATTCAACTCCAGTCCAATCCACGTATTGGGAATATTGATTATTCTTAAAATCACTTTCAAACTCAGTTTATTTATTTCAAAAATAAATTGATTTTAATTCTAGTTCAAAACTAGTTCATTTCGATAAAAATCTATTTTTACCCTTTCAAATGTGGAATTTTTCAGCCCTATTTTTCCCAAATCATTTCTAATGATTTTACACAAATTATCAATATTTTTAATAATTTTATCAAGACCCGTACAGTCGATTTCCATCAACGGCCATCGAACTGCACTTACAGCGACTTTTTCGAATTTGATTTGGACATAATTCCAAATCCAATCATTAGATTTCAAATTTCTAATATTCATTGGAAAGCTCTTTTCGATACGAACCCAACGGTTCCGGTTTTAGGAGAATCCGACGGTCGGATCTCCCGTAATGTCAATTCGAAGTCAATGGTCGAAATTCACGAACTGCCGCGGCGCGGCGCGTTCTATTCAGGCCATTATATATATAATATATATATATTATATATATTTCGTCGATTTCCTTTTAAAACGTATTTTATAAATCGTTTTAAATTCGTTTCAAAAACAATTTTGACTTCATCTTCAATTTCAAATCGATTTGATTTCAATTCAATTCGAATTCATTTCAATTTTTATTTAATTCGAATTCAAATTCGTTTCAATTCAAATTTTAATTCGTTTTCTATTCAATTCGAATCGAGTTCAATTTCTATTCAATTCGAATGAAGTTCATTTTCTATTCAATTCGAATCGAATTCATTTTCTATTCGATTCGAATTCATTTCAAATTGATTCAATAAAATTTCAATTTCAATTTTTATCTAATTCAATTTGAATTTCATTTCAAAATATTAGATTTTGAAATCACTTTTCAATATTCATTGCAAAACGAATAAAATCGATATAAATATCGTTCACGTCAAAATAGCGCATCTCTAATCCACACGGCTTTATATTTTTCAAAAACTTCTTTATTCTATTCAACAAATGAATGTTTATTCTATTCAACACATGATCTATATTTCGTTCAGCACACGATTATTTTTGTTATGTAAAATATTTTATAAAACTATGGTATCTATCGTTTGATTTTAATTAGACTCCATCGTAAAGTAGTTCTAATTTTAAATATGATAAAGATGTGAATTTTATTATTAAAATATTTTACTCAACACATAAATATTTTCAACTCAGGAACATCGTCAACACATGACTATTTTTATATTCAACACATGAATCTTCTTTTATAATATTAATTATTTTCCCGATTGGAATGAGGCCCAATCAATCACCATATAATGTTAATTATATGGATTCCATACAATACATGTATATAATAGCATTGAAAAATAATCAACCATCAACCAAAGTGCACTACACTGTATAAGCATCAAATATAGATATTTAACGCTTATAACAGCCTGTCAATCAATCGATCGACATATTTAATCAATCAGGATGAGTGAACTTCAAATTTCATCCCAACACCAGTGTGGGGTTTCAAATCAACAAACACGGATTTTATTTGTGCAGTTGGGCGATGTGTAAAATTTATCGACCCAATCAATGTCCTTCAAATAGGTGTACATAAACAAACCGTCCGGTTTGTAAATGAATATCTTATTCTATTCACTTCCACGTTAAAAATTATATTTTTAACGATAATATATTTTATTTTAACACATGAATTTCTATTCAGTTCATTTACACAATAAAAATGATATTTTTATTTTTCTAACATATTTTAGAAAATTTCGGCGGCATAACGGCACGATACTAGAAACGGGACGAGGCCTAGCCTCATCCCCGGTCTAGTGAAGGCCCACGACATTCACACATCAATCAAATCCATTTTATTTCACCAAACAATTCAATTCAAACCAAATAATCTAACCAATTTTTGCAATCAAACAAACAAGTCCATGGTCTGTGGACGATTGTGTCGGGTGCTACTAAGCACCGTCTGCATCCTAGTATATATATATAACTAGTAAAAGAAATTGAAGAGTGAGAAGTTCTCACCAATAGCTATCCAACTCCACGACACTTCATTTATAAAAATCTTCATCGTTCTCGCCTTTTTATCACCTTCGCCCGTAGCCACTACATATATAAAAATCAAATTTTTACTTCGCTATTCAATATATAAAAATCGAATTTTTACTTCGCTATTCAATGTATAAAAATCGAATTTTTACTTCGCTATTCAATATATAAAAATCGAATTTTTACTTCGCTATTCAATATATAAAAATCCTATTTTTACTTTGCTATTCAATATATAAAAATCCTATTTTTACTTCGCTATTCAATATATAAAAATCATATTTTTACTTCGCTATTCAATATATAAAAATCATATTTTTACTTCGCTATTCAATATATAAAAATCATATTTTTACTATAAAAATGTAATCTTTCATATGAATAAAAATCACCCTTTCATATATGAGAAATCATATCTTTCGTCATCTAAAAATCATAACCTTACTCGTCTAAAAATTCAAAGCTTTATCATGTTAAAATCAAAGCTTTTCAAGTAAAAATCATTTCTTTATACTCTAAAAATATAAATAAAAATCATTTATGTTTACCGATGTCATGATATTTATAAAACTGATTTTATTTAATCACTAAAATCTATCTAAACTAAATAAATAAAATAAAATAGAGTAAAAATCACCTTTTCGAATCGAGGAGGGCGCTCAGCCGGAGATGGTGGCTGAGGGTGGGCGCGTCGGGCTCGGCAGGTGATGGGGGAGGTGCGGCGTGGGTGGAGCTCGGCGGTGGGGTCTCTCTGGCTCCGCGCGGCGATTTAAAGGTGGAGGGAGAAGAGAGAGGAGCAGGACACGAGAGGAGGGAGGAGAGGAAGGAGCACGAGGTGGAGAAGAAGAGGGGAGGGGGCGGCGACGCTGAATCGAGGGGGGGGGGCGATGTGAGCGACGGGATGTAAGGAGGAAGGGGGCGCGTTTTTGATGTTTGACCATGGGAAATTAAATGAGGGGTTTGACCAATTCAATTTGACCTAGGGTGTATATATATATTTTATATTATTTAAATTCAAAAAGTAACTTTTTATTTTCAACTCGAAATCGAACCCACCGACTGTCGTTCCTAGCGTTTTACCCCCATTCCGAACACAATGGGATATGTATCGTAAGCTGATTCGACCGTTTCGATCAGTTTCCGTTAAAATCAACATATAACTCTATATATTGATTTTGAACGCACATTTCAAATTACCGGGGTCACATACTAACTCGAAAAGTTCCAGAAAATATTTTCTAGCTTCGTATTGACGATACGGTCCTAACAAAACTAGTTTCGTTGAATTCTGAGATCGTTAGAAAAATGGCCAATTTCCAGTCGATTAAAATCAACTGAAACTGGTTAAACGCGTTTTCCTTTGCCACCCTCACATATTGATTCGAAAAATTATGAAATTTGGAATCTAACAATAACTTTACATCACGGACCCAACAAAAGTGGTTTCGTCGAAATCCGAGGTCGTTTGCAAAATTCCCATTTTTAAGGGCCTGAATTCCATAGCGACTATTCAGAATTTTCAACTGGACATATCTTTTGATTTCCGCTATGAAATCTTGATTTTTCGGATTCGTTGGAAAGATATCATCACTTAGATTCTAATGTTTTTGGTTTCACTAAAATCCGGATTGTTTTGCACCCGGTACATTCAATTGAAGTTTGAAATCGAATTATCGAACTACCGCGCCATTTTCAATTCTATTTATAATTATATATAATTATTTATATTCTAACGACGACCTATATAATATATACGTCCGATTCCCATTCAAAACGAATTTCTCGTCGATGTTATTTAAAATAATCTATTTTAAATGTTCAAAATTCGCTAAAATTGCCAAAATAAAAATTTTAAACTGGTTCAGAATTTCCGGGTTATTACAATGTAATTACGTATGTGAGACGTATTTGTAGATTTTGATGGATGTATACTATATAATACTATATAGTATAGTAGCTTTTGAAGTCCGTTAGCATTTTTTGTTGTAATTGGCCAATCACTTTATATTGCAGATTTGGAATGAGTTGACGAACATCAAGACATACTTTTATGGAGGAGGTTGTGCTTGGAGGGGGAAATGGAGGTACACCAGACTACCCAGCCATGTTTGAGGCCGCGGTGGTAGCGATCACGAGGAGGTCTCCCGCTCCAGATACGGTTGCGGTAGATGTAGGGGTTCAAGTGCTGGTACCCAGGGCTGTGGATTTCGTAAAGCTATGCAAGGACTATACATCTCTGGGAGGGAAACCGTTCAAAGGGACAGAGTCGATTGAAGAACTTCAGAGATGGTTGGATGCTTATATGAGGATTTTTGGAGACTTGGGAATTGATGATGCAACAAAGAGGAAGCATACACCAAGGCAGCTACAGGGAAGAGCCATGGAATGGTGGAATTCTATTACGCTTGGAACTCTGGAAAAGGGATAATTTGAGAGCAATTCCTAGTCAAATTCGAGACGAAATTTATCTTCGCTACTCAGAATTCCTTTCTGTTAAAGAAATTTATGGAGATGAAACAGAATGGTAGACCGGTCTTGATTATGTTTCTGAGGCATTGTCCAAATATGCTCGTTCATACATTGACTCTCCTTATCAGAAGAACGAAAAGTTTGTTATGGATTTGGATACCTACATAAGGAGACCATTGGTAGATCATCTTGACTATCCTTATGAGAAGATAGTGGAAAAAGCCAGAAGATATGAAAGCTTGTTTCCAAAGGAACGAATTTTTGTTGCTGCAATTAAGGAAGCACAAAAACCACAACCGGGTGGTAATAACAATAAGAAGAGAAAGCAGCAGCAACAAAATGGAAAGGATGGCAATAAAAAGCCAAAGCGTGAGGGGGTTTTCTTTAACTGCCAACATAAAGGTCATTTTGCTAATGAGTGCAAGAATCCAAAGGTCGAGAGGAAGTGTCACAACTGTGTTAAGATTGGTCATCTCAAGAAGGAATATCCGGAATAGGCTAAGGGAAAGCAGATAGTGAAGGCTTATGCTTTGGAAGTTGTGTCATCTTCTTCAAGAGCTCCTACTACAGAGGAAAAGGGAAAGTGTGTCGTTGTTCCAGGTACTCTTTTAGTTAATTTGGTTCAGTTCGTGTGTTGTTTGATACTGGAGCATCACATTCTTTCATCTGTAATGAGCTTGTGTGTCGCTTGGGTTTGGAACCCAAGATATGCGATAGACCTTTGGTTGTGACTAATCCAGTTGGGGTTCGTCTAGCATTTGTTTGCTTTGTCGTGGTCTAGTTTTATCGAGGCACGGTTGCTCTTTTGTGTGTGATTGCTTTTTTTGAACTTCGCCGGGTTTGGGATCATCTTGGGCATGGATTGGCTCAAGAGGTGTGCGACAAGAGTGAACTACGAGAAGCTTGAGGTGAGAGTCGGGGATGTGGGAGGCGAAAGGTTTTGATTCGGTGTAATCCCGAAGATGGTGTCTTCATGAGCTTTTTATGTTCGTTTGTGATTCCATAGGATGACTTGTCATCTGTGTTGATCGCTAATGAGTTTGATGTCTTTGAAGAAGTCAAAGGCTTGTCGCTGCATCGTGAGATTGAGTTCAAAATCGATTTGGTCGAGGGTGCTAGACCTATCGTTATGCCTCTTAGGCAGATGGCGCCTAAGGAACAACAAGAGTTAGAGGTGCAAGTTCGTGACCTTTTGGGAAAAGAATTCATTCGGAGGAGTGTATCTGAATGAGGTGCACCAGTTGTGTTTGATACCTAGGCTGATGGATCTTTGAGATTGTGTGTAGACTACCATGAGCTGAACAAGGTAACCAAGAAGAACAAGTATTCGTTGCAAAGGATAGATGACTTATACTATCAGATTCATGAAGCCAAAGTGTTTTCTCAAATAGATTTGGCAGCGGGATTTCACCAGTTGAGAGTGGTAATGATAGCGTGTCGAAGACTGCTTTTAGGACACCATCTGGTTTCTTCGAATGGTTGGTAATGCCATTTGGATTAACCAAAGCGCTAACATACTTCATGGATCTTACGTAAAGGGTGTTCAAAGATCAGTTGAACAAGTTCATGTTTGTGTTCGTGGATGATATTCTTGTTTACTCTCGGAATTAGGAAGAGCACAAGACGCACTTGCAAGTTGTTTTGGAAATCTTGCAAAAGAATCAGCTGAAGACTAAGTTTTCGAAGTCTCACTTCTGGAAGAGTGAAGTGAGATCTAAGGCCATGTAGTTTTTGGAAATGGAATACTGGTTGACACCGCTAAGGTTGCAACAATTCCAGACTGGGATAGACCTAAGAATGCGACGGATACTAGGAGTTTCCTTGGGTTGGCGGGATATTATCGCCGGTTCATCAAGGATTTTTCCAAGACAGTTGCACCATTAATGGAATTGACGAGAAATAATCAGGTGTTCACATGGGATGCAAAGTATTAGCAAGCTTTTGGAATCATGAAAGAGAGACTGACGATTGCTCCTTCTTTGACGATTCCAAGTGGGAGTGAACAAATGGTGGTATACGCCGATGCATGTGGTACTGAACTTGGAGCAGTGCTAATGCAGAAGGAAAAGGTTGTGGCCTATGCAAGTCGACAACTGAAGCTGCACGAAAGGAATTACCCTACTCATGATTTGGAGTTGGCAGTGAGTGTGTTTGCTCTGAAGATGTGGAGACATTACCTGTTGGGAGTTCGATTCGAGTTGTTTATGAATCACAAGTCGTTAAAGTATCTTTTCTCCCAAAAGGATTTGAATCTTCGAAGCAAAGGTGGTTAGAGTTTCTGGCATCGTATGATTTTGCTATAGCCTACCCTCTTGGTAAAGGTAACGCACTTGCATATGCATTGAGTCGAAGAGATGAAGGATTGGGAGCGTTATTTTCAGAATGGAAAAACCTCGAGTACTTGGCAGGATTTGATTTCAGACCACGGTGTCAATTGGAACCTAAAATGTTGGCAAACTTGTCGATAAGACCTATTCTTATCGAAATGATTGGCGAAATCCAAAAGCAAGATGCAAAGCTTGTCGAGTTTATCCAGAAGTTAGAACCAGATAATAAAGAGTTCGAGGTCAATCAAGAGGGATGACTTCGAAAGCAAGGACGACCGGTTGTTCCTGATATCGACGGCTTGAGAGATGAGGTTCTGAGGGAATGTCATCACTCGAAGTTAACTATTCATCCCAGTGGAAATAAGATGTATCGGGAAATGAAGCGATCTTACTACTGGGAAGTGATGAAAAGAGATATTGGAAAGTTTATTTCCAAATGCATGAACTGTTATTTGGTGAAAGATGAACATAAGAAGCTGAGTGGATTGCTTCAGCCATTGGAAGTTCCTTCGTGGAAGTGGGAGTACATATTGATGTATTTTATCGATAGATTACCTAGAACCAGGGCAGGAAACGAAGGAATTCGGTTCATCATGGATCACTTGAGCAAAAATGCAAGTTTCATTCCTGTCAAATCAACTAGGACAACATCAAAATTGGCTGAGCTTTATATGAAATGGATAGTTCGATTCCAAGGCATCGCGAAGAACATAGTGAGTGATCGAGATCCATTGTTCATGAGTGGATTTCCGAAAAGGTTGCAAGAAGCTTTGGGAACTAAGTTGTGTATGAGTACGACTTATCATCCCCAAACCCGTAGTCAAATGAGAGGGTTAATCGAGTTTAGGAAGAACTCTTACGAGCTTGTGTATTATATTTCAGGGGATCATGGGAGGACCATCTACATTTAGTTGAGTTCACATATAATAATAGCTACCAGTTGAGCATTGGGATGGCACCATACGGGACGTTGTATGATAGACCGTGTAATTCTCCGGCATGCTGGTTAGAAACCGGGGACAAGTTGATACTTGGACCTGAGATGATAAGAGAAACCTCAGATTGTATCGAGATCGTTCAGCAATTAATGAATGCAGCCCAAGATCGTCAGAAGAGTTATAATGATAAGCGTCATAAGGATTTGGAATTTGACGTTGGTGATATAGTTTTCGTGAAGATCTCGTCGTTAAAGCATGTTGTTCGGTATGGAAGCAAAGGAAAGTTATCTCCTAGGTTCGTTGGATCGTTTTCGATGGTCGGGCAAATAGGAAATCTCACATATAGGTTGGAACTACCCAACAAGACGTCGAGTGTGCACAATGTGATCCTTGTGTCATTATTTTGAAAGTGTGTGCATAATTCAAACATGGTGCCATATCTGGAGCAGTACAAAGACCTAGAAGTCGAGAATATAGTTACGAAACTTCGTAAGCCGCTTTGCTTTGTGGGGAATGACACGAAACGGCTTGGAAAGAAGATTGTTAGGCTTGTCAAGGTATAATGGAGTGAAGATGATGACGATTGTACGTGGGAGACAGAAGTGAGTATGAAGACGACCCATCCAGAACTCTTCGTTGGTATGACCCATAAATATCATGTCATTATTACATCATTGTATCCTATACTATAATTGTTGTTGTTAGAATTCCACGTGCTAGGATAAGGCTATGAATGCATGGCTTGGTGGCTACTAGTTTGGGTGATAGAATTGGCTGGTCATAGATGATAGGCATGCAGAATTACTGTGGTTGCTTGTATCATTGGGATTTCGGGGGCGGAATTCCTAAAGGGGGAGAATGTAACAGCCCACGTTTTACGTATCGGAGGATCATAAAATATTTTTATTTAATTCCCTGAGGGTTTGATCATTCTCATATTTTGATATGTTGGTCATGGGGATGTGAGACATGTCCATAATTTTTACCAATTTTAATTATGACCATTTTGCCTTTGTCAGTCTTGTACATGGGATAACTTTTGACTGGGATCAAATTAGGTACTGGGGTCAGACTCATTGGAAAGGAAATGGTATTGACAATTCCATAGAGTGGTCACATTAAAGATTTGTTTCAACGGGAAGGGAGGAATCATTGTTTCTGTGTTTCACATTTGGTTGTTTAGGTTTTTGAACCATTAGTAGGATAATTTGGAGAGGCCCATTAGTGGGCTTGTGGGAGGCTATAAATAGGGGGTTTGAGGTATGGAGAGAGGGTTACTTTGTTCATTCTCTCATTTGGTTGAGCTCGTGATCCTCTTTGCTAAATCAAGTACATATTTCCACCATTAAAATTCTAGATTTACATAAGAGAATCAAAGATCTACATCGTTTGAAGCAAGATCTACATCAATCGAAGAGAGATCTAATCAAATCGAAGAGTTTGAAGCTAATTCTTCATTGTTCGAATTTAGGTCCAAGCGTTTTTGTGTTGTTTTGGAGATTTGATGAGTGATATGCATCTCTCACACGGATTCAATCAAGTATATGAGTTGTTTGATCATTATTTCACCATTTTCAAATTGTTTTCCCCTAGATCTACAACATGGTAAGTTTATTTTCATATGAATCACTATAGGTTCTAATCTAGACTCTTAAAACCAGTAGTTTCTACGTTAGTTCATTTTTATGCAAGTTTAGATCTATTATTTTGTTGATTCATTGTTTTATTATAATTTGGTGAATTCTATATGATTGTATGATGATTATTTATTAAATCTTTGTTGAAAAGTTGGAGTTTGATTAGTTTCTGAGTATGAAATCGAGTTGTGTGCAATCGTGAAGATTAGTCTAAGTTTGGCAATTTTAGCATATGGGTCGGACATGTATGGATCGGACATGTATGGGTCGGATGTAACAACCCGCATTTTGCATGTCGGAGTATCATGAAATATTTTTATTTTATTCCCTGAGCACTAGGTCGTTTTCATATTTTAATATGTTGGTTATGGGGATGTGAGACGTGTCCATAATTTTACCAGATTTATTTGTGACCATTTTGCCCCTGTCAGTCTTGTACAGGGAATAACTTTTGACTGGTATTGAATCAGGTGCTATGGTTGGTCTCCTTGAAAAGGAAATGGTGTTGCCAATTACGTAGAGTGGTCACGTTAAAGATTTGGTTCAGCGGTTTTGGAGGAATCGTTGTTTTAGTGTTTCACAGTTTGTTGTTTTAGTTTTGTGAGCCATAATGGGGTGATTTTGAGAGGCCCATTAGTTGGTTGGGGGAAGGCTACAAACAGGGGTTAGGAGGCATGGAGAATAGTTTACTTTCCCCTTCTCTCAATTGGTTGAGTTTGTAATCCTCCTTGCTCACTCAACTACCCTTTCCACTATTAGAATTTAGATCTAAGGAAGAGAATCAAAGATATACACCGTTTGATGCTAGATCTACATCAATCGAAGAGAGAGTTCATCGAATACAAGAGTTCGAAGCTAATTTTTCGCTGTTCGGATTTAGATCTAAGTTCTTTTGTGTTGTTTTGGAGAATGGGTGAGTGATATACATCTCTCACATGGATCCAATCAAGTATATGGGTTGTATAATCATAATTTCATCATTTTTAGTCATTTTCACCTAGATCTACATCATGGTAAGTCTACTTTCATATGAATCGCTATAGGATCTAATCTAGCAACTTAAAACCGGTAATTTTCATATAATTTGATATGTTTATGCAAGTTAGATCCAATATTTTGATCATTTATTCGTTTATCATGATTTTGGTGAATTTCATATGGTTATTGTTGAAAATTTGCTATTTTGATGGTCGATTTTGGTGAATTAGTTAGATCAGGTTTTTTACATAAATTTTGAATCAAATTGAAGTTGAATTGGGAGGGAAACCATATGAATCGGTCATGGACTGGATGTATGAGACGTTATGTGGCTTGGAGTGCAAGACAAGATGGGTCGGTCGTAATTTTAGAGCATGGATCGGTCGAGCACAAAGATGGGTCGGGCAAGACTTCTCGAGTGGGTCTGTCAAGACCATGGGTCGGGCTTGGATGGATCAGTCGGGTAATGAGTGTGTCAAGTATATGGTCGGTCGTACTTTTTAATGATGGATCGGTATCAGATAGTGCTATAGATCTGTCGTGGCTCTAGAAGATGGGTCGGTCATTGTGTTCAACGATGGATCGGGTGACCGATCCATGTTGATTGATCGACATGTATGATCCATAGTGGATCGACATGTACTAAGGGTTATGGCAGCACTTTGAAACACTATGGTTGATGGCATAAATGTTGTGGTTTGTTTCCATAGTGAATATACAAAATGCTATGGATTGTATTGGACCTTATTTTTGTCGTTTTGTTTGGTGATGTTGTGACTTCGATATATATATATCCACGTGGGAATGTTCAAAGTGATGTGATGTGTTCATTGATCGGTGTAGAGCACGAATGTGAAGACAACTCAAGGGTGTTGAGTTGTGAATAATGGTTGCTTGAGGGGGACTTGAGTTTGTGAACGGTCATCCAGGTTGATGACCAGAGATGCGAAGGCCGAGAGAATATCGTTGTCATAAGTCCTAGCAGACTCAAAGCAGTGGTAATTTTGGGAGTCGCGAAGGGCCTTGTACCTTTGGCAGTTGTGAATGGCTTATTTGTCGAGATCGAAAAGACAAATATACGTATCGTGAAGGCATATGAGGTTAACTAGAACTGGGGTTTACCATTAGCCCTAGGCATATGGTAGGTGGCTATGACACGATTAACAATGGTTTCGAAGCAAGAAAGAGAGTGATAGCTAGGTCATGAGTGTTTGGTTGTTTTTGTGTGCCATCTCACGTAAGTTATCCGAAGTTGAGGGAGATGTCTCTTGGGTGTTTGACTGATATTGGTTTAGGCCTCTGGGGCTTGTGCTTGTGGAATGTTGATCTCGACTAGGATGGTATACGTGAGATATAACTAGTTGCTATGATTGCTACGGAATGGTAGTTTCTTTGACATTATTTGATTATATCTGATTGCCATGATTGAACTGTTGTTTCTTGATTGCTGAATTGTAAAGGCTATCACTGAAGATGTGGGGAAGGCAGGTTTGGGTTCTTCTCTGTTGTGTGATAGACCAGGTTATTAAATCCACCTATTCTTATATACTTTGTTGATGATGTTAGATAGTTGTTTTATCGCTAACTAAGATTGTTGTCAGACTCAAGGTTTTATGTTTCCCTCTTATTACCTTGGGTTGTTCATCCGGTTTGGATGGGCAGACTAGGTGGCAGGTGGTAGGTGATAGGTGATTAGTGATGACGATGCTATTGTGCAAAGGCAAGCAGGAGGATGGCGTATTACTTTGCTATTATAGAGTACCTGCATTTTCGTTGTTTGGGAGCTTTCGTAGTGAGGCTTCATGTACAAATTTTGATATTTCCAATGATGTATGGATAATCTTTTAGGATGTTAGGAAAGTTTTAAAAGTTTGTTATATTATGCTCCACTATTTCCGCCTATTGTATATATTTTATTGTATTTTATCTTTGTGTCGTGAGTTCTAGACAGGTTCTGCTTGTGTTTACTTACTCTGACAATCGTCCATAACTGCCTGAATACCTTTCAGCGCATTATTCCTCCTGTTTAGTATAGGATTTATGGGCGGTCGTCACATCGGACATGTATGGGTCAGACATGTAATTTTGGATGGGTTGGACATGTATTTCCGTATGGGTCGAACATGTTGTTTTCTTTTTTTCTCAACTATAATGCAAAAATGAAATATTGTGGAATGTTTTCATAGTAGAAAGGCTGAGATGTTATAGATTGAATATCGACGAAACAACGTATATTTTTGGATCCACGATGATCGCGGCTTCAAAGTAAATTCAAGGAGGAGTGTTGTGATGTGTTCATTGATAACTGTAAAGCAATGAATGTGAAGACGACTCAAGGGTGTTTTGAGTTCGTGGATAATGGTTGTTCCAGGGGGACTTGAGCTTGTGGATGGTCATCGGGGTTGATGGCTAGAGATATGAAGGCCGAGAGATTAATGTTGTTGTAGGTTCTAGCGGACTCAAAGCAAGGGTACAACAAAAGACCAGGTATATGGTCAACAACCTTGGGCAGTCTTGAAGGGCCTAGTTGTCGAGATTGGAAAGATAAACATATGAGTTGTGAAGGCGTATGGAGTTTTTGCTAGAACCGGAGTTTACCATTAGCCATTGACATATGGAAGGTGGTTGTCATACGATCAACGATGGTTTCAAAGCAAGAAAGGCAGTGATAGCCAGGGTCATTAGTGTGATGTTTGCTTTGCTTGTACCATCTCATGTAAGTTGTTTGAAGTCAAAGGAGATGTTGCTTGGGTGCTTGTCTGATATTGTTTAGGCCTATAGGGCTTGTGCTTAAGGGATGTTGATCTCGATTAGGATTGTTTACGTGAGATATAACTGGTAGCTATGATTGTTGTTGAATGTTAGTTGTTATGCTATTGTCTGGTTACCCCTAGTTGTCATGATTGAACTGTTTCTTGCACAATTTCTTTTTTGTAAATGTTATCACTGTTAGAGGTGGGAATGACAGGTTCGGGGGTCCTTCTATGGTGTTTGGTAGATTGGTTTGTTAGTTTACCTATTCTCATATACTTTGTTGGTGATGTTAGATAGCTGTTGTATCGCTCACCAAGACTGTTGTTTGACTCAAGGTTTTATGTTTCCCTCTTATTACCTTGGGCTGTTCTTCTAGTTTTGGATGAGAAGACTAGATGGTAGGTAATAGGTGATTTGTGAAGAAAATGTTGATGTGCGGTGGCAAGCAGGAGGCTGGCTTATCACTTTGTTATTATATAGTACATTGTTTATGCTCTTTGAAAGTGTTTGTAGTGAGGCTTCATGTACAGACTTTGATATTTCCAATGATTAATGGATAATCTTTCAAGATGTTATGAAAGTTTTGAAAGATTATTATATGATGCTCCACTATTTCTATCTGTTGTATATGTTCTATTATATTTTATCCTTGCGCTGTGAGTTATACAACAGGTTTCGCATGTGTTTTACATCTCGATGATCATCCATAACTTCCTAGCACGTCTTTCAGTGCATTATTCCTCTTGTTAAGTGCAGGAGTCATGGGCGGTCATCACAAGAGCTTAGATCACTAGATCTATTGAGAACAGTACACATGCGAGGCAAGTATTTGTTATTTTTGAAAAGTATTTTCCAAATATCCTACTATATATGCATATATATATATATGCTTGTATTTATTTACGCATAACTCTAATTCCAACTATAAAAATGCTTGTGGCCATATTGAAAGAATGGATGAGATAACTTTGTGTTGAAATATTAAATAGATTAAATCTCTACTCATGCTCCGATTACCCACGGAGCAGGGATCATATATATTGAAATAGACTAGGAAGTGCATTGCCTCAAACTTATGGAAATGCACTAAAGGCATAATAGTGAATGACTCCTTTGATTTAACTTATACTTTGTTATCATTATGGGATCTACGAGCATATTTGGTAATAAAGATAGGAATAGTAGATGGAAAGGTTGTAACTCCCAACTTAACAAGTACAAAATGATTAACAGAAAAAGAGTTACAGAAAAAGAGTTACACGAAATTTGAATATATATATATATATGTGTGTGTGTGTGTGTGTGTGTGTGTGTGTGTATTTGTTTGCGCTAAATTTTGCATAGATAACCAAGTTTAATGAAATCAATAATCAATTGGAATTCAAAAGTAGAAATACAGTAGAGAAATAAAATTAACAGTAGTTAGAAGAAGATAAAATCTTTGTAGTGATTCAGCTAACTTTGGTCGACGTCTACTTTAGGAAGTGCTATTTTTATTTATATTCTAAAAAGAATACTATTACAATAAGATTGAAAGAAAGAAAGAAATCAAAATGTTAGATCTAATCATAAGAGAAGTAGAATATTCCTTTACCTATGTAAAAGATCTAGTATTTATAAATGAAAACGAAATTAGATCATGTTGAAAGTTTGTAGAAAATGTCGTAAGACAAGTTGAACATCCGAGAGCATGGGACAAAATCACATTCAATTTCAAGAATTGGCACCAATCCCTATAGAGATTGACTTTGATCCATTGAATGGTAATTTCCAAGGGTGGACCCTTATTATAGGTCCTTCTCTTCATTTGTGTCGATTTTCCATTGCTAGTCGATAAAGTCACATAGGTGAAATTTTGAGTGATCGAGCGGCTTCTGCTAATTTGGAATGTTTTTATGTGTTATTGAGTTCTGGTAATCTGATCCCTAGCTCTGTACAAAAAAAGGGACTAATACGGATCCCTTTCCAAGTGAAGTGGAATCCAGAATAAGCCAATTTCAGCGTGGCATTTATGTGTAGGGTTTTTGCTTCATCTCTTTATCCATACCCAAGTTTTGAGTCGATCAAACATCTTTTTCATCCTCCTACATTGGCAATTAAAAAGCCCAATTAACCACTTCCAATGTGTAGTGGCCTTACAAAAAAAGTGGGATAATAATTCCCTGCGAAGTCCTTCCTTGCAAATGGAAGTCATGCTTTGTATAATCCAATTTTGAACAATCTATAAGCAGATATATAAGCTAATATCAAATCGAATCCTATAATGTTCCAAATACATAGCCAAGTCCTGTGATTTCTTGACTTCATAGTCCACATCCATATCATATGAAACTTGAATCTAAGTCTGCAACCTCTCCGGGTTATTTACCAATTCAAGGTGGTTTAAGGCTATCATTCTAATCTATGACCTCATTAGGTTATATCCAAATCCATCGATCTCATTGGATCATTATCCAAATCTAAGTTTTTTTAAACTAATAATCAAATTCGTAAACTCTTCAGGGTGATTTATGGTTTCTCCATATCATTATTCGTATTTGAGGACTCTCCGTACAAATATCCAAGTGTGTGGCCTTTATGGATTGATCCATAGTCTTTATGGGCCTTTGCTAAGCATAATCTATACCTTGATGTCAAATAAGTCAATCCCGTCACTTTCTTTCAAAGGGGCCTTCTCTTTGCACTCCAGTCCTAACACAGCGATTGAGAAAACTACGATGTTAATGGTTCTCCTGAGCCGATAGCAGTCTCTTTAGGCTTTCTCTAAGCCCAGTCCACACTTAATGATGAGTTCATCGATCATGTAGCACTCCATCGAACTGACTTACATCTTCCACTTGAATCACGTAAGTGGGGAAAGTTGTGACATTTATGATCGGTATAGACTGTAAAGTCTCTATGGACTTTTCCCAATTAAATTCCATACATAACAACTATAAGTAAATCAATTCTGTCACTCCCTGGTGAAGGGACTTACTTGTTTATCTTGACTTAGATCTCTGGTCAAGGGCATCTATCAAGGCGTGTTTGTTCTCCATCCTCGACTCTTTGATCAAGGAATGTTATTATCCATAGTGTACAAGCTTCTCTTTGACAAAAGGGACATAAATATTGTAGTTATGTTATGTCTATTTAGTCAAGGAAACCACGACCTATTTTATTTAACACTTAGCGTGGATATAAATATGTAAGTTACATTTATTTGAGTTACTAATTTCAAAAAAAAAATCTAAAATAAGTGGCGACTCTCTAGGAATCATGGTTTATCATCATCTCAGGAATTTTTAGGGACTAAGTTCTGAAATCATGCATACGTAAGTGACT
This sequence comes from Allium sativum, assembly GCA_030737875.1. Taxonomy (NCBI): domain Eukaryota; kingdom Viridiplantae; phylum Streptophyta; class Magnoliopsida; order Asparagales; family Amaryllidaceae; genus Allium; species Allium sativum. The sequence continues at coordinate 135,342,530 of CM060915.1, forward strand.
TAGCCTTCTTATTATGTGGTTTATTAGTTATTTATGTTCGTTCCATTTCATTTAGGATATGATGATCCGAGGCCTTAAATATGGCTCTGGTTCAGTTTGCGATGGACGACCCCTCTTCTTATTCCATCATCGTGGCTCAGCTTCTGATAAACTAAGGTAGCTGACCACTCTTCCCAAGCTCCTTTACTAAGTCTTTTAAATGCCTACAGTCACCAAAGTTATGCCTAACTAGCTCATGGAATAGGCAATATTTTTTAACCTCCATTTTGGTTTTGTGGGTTCCTAACTCACTGGCCTTAGATATGTTAAGCGTCCTCGAGTATCAAGATATATTCTTTTAGTAGATTTATTCGAGTACATACATAAGGATTTCACTAGCCTCATCATTTTCCTTTTTAATCCATTATATTAACCATCCATTTTTCTTAGAAAATTATGGTTATCTAAACCTTCATTAGGTTGTCCTCCATTCTTAATAGCATTTACTTTCTTTCGATTAGCTGCAACATCCTTTATCATAATAAACTATCAGCTTCATAGTAAACTTTTAAGAGATCCATTTGAAGATCTCGTTCCAAAAATGTTTTAGAATCAATATTATTTGTGAATCCTAATATTGCCATCAACGGGACCATTGTCGGATCCAACCTCTCCATCGAAGCAACCTCCATATTAGGCCCAGATAAATAATTTCTTAAGGACCTACCCAATATCTTCTTTGCCATTTTAAAATACATAACATGATTAAGTCTCATGAATGGACCTAAATTGCCTCATAAATCAACCTGTCAATTCTATCCAAGTGCTTATAGATCCATTCTCTAATCATCTAAACCAAAGCGTAGCAATGTCTATCAAGTGCAGTGGAATTTTCCATGCCATAAACTTCCTCTGATACCCCTTAATATTTCCATATGTCTAATTTACTACATCAAATGAGTTTCGAGTTTAATTTCCTTCAATATAGTAGCAATGTTGGTAGCTTGAAGTTCATTGGATTTCTTGCATGTCTAATATTAATAATGAATGGACACATATTCACATCTTCCAGAAACACGTTCGACAATCAGCCGCGATTCATAGCCTTTTGATCATGTCCACCAATCTATTATCATCATCTTTTGGTAGCCTTTAATCCACATTCCAGTCCTGCTTTTAGACTTTGTGGGGATATTTTGGTATATAATCTTCTTATTGTACATTCTCCATTTAATTTGCAGTAATACATTCAAATCTAGATACAATTCTTGATATGTTCCTTCCAAATTCATCCAGAGCTTTTCTCCTAGATCTATAGAGAATAATACTGATACTAGGTGAGGAAATAAGGCCAATCCCTAACACTGGTTCAAAAGCCTGACCCAATTGTTCTAATCTACTCTACATCCTATTTGGTTAAGTTTCAATTTCTATAGTGCTTACAAGTCTGTCCGATGTCCGGCCAATGTGAATAGCAGTCATGCCGCTATTGCATAGGAATTGCATCAATCCCTATAAGGGGTTACTGGTCCATTCAGTTTGTCCGAGATCAGCTAAGGTCGTTAAAATCAGTATCCTTGTCTTTTAAAATCTTTCTTATGATCCTGGATTTGTATTCCAGATGTTCTGACTCCTTTGTTTTGTTCGATCGTTAAATGGAAGCCATAATTCCTTCTATCTACCCAACATCTGCTCTTGTCTTGCCATTCTAGTCTATGTTGTACATCACCTTTTGCTTCTCCTATTTGGTGATATAGATAGATGAATTATTTCCTCCAAAGGGCGCCATTGGGCTTCCTTCTTATCGAGTTCCTTGAGTGATTATCATTGTGGCTATTTCTAATCCATTTTTAACTCTTCCAGTCAGTGCTTGCTAGCATTCTCAACGAAAACAGAAAAACATTTGCACCAAATTTTTCATAAACATACAATTTGTAATAAATCAATCAATATCCAAGTATAGAAATGTGGTAGGGAAATAAAATGATGAACAAAATTAAAAACAATACGAACATAACATAAGTTGTTGTAGTGGTCTAGATGACACTGGATTACGTCTATTCTAGAAAGTTTTTTAATGTACAATTTAGGTACAATGATATTGAAAGAAAGAAATAAAAAAGAAATAAAAATGGAAAATTCTTACTATGGGAGAATAAGAAGATTCTTTTCCCATGCCGAAGATCTAATATGTTTAGGTAAAGGCGAGATCGGTTCGGGTTGAAAATTAGTAGAAAAGGTCTTAAGACAAAGTCGAGCACCTCCAGGGGGTGTGGTCCCTAAAAGTCCCCCTCTTCATTTATGTAGGGTCGCCATTAATAGTTGATAAGGCTGTCTAAGTGAAATTTTGAGTAATCCATTGACTTTAGTTGAGTTAGGGAGTGTTTTTTTGGTAGCTAAGTTATGGCACGTTGTTCCTTATCTCTATTTCTAGGAAAAATGTGGATATCAGTCTCTTTCTCAGGTGAAGTGTAAATCTAAAATTAGCCAACTCAAGAGTGTTATTTTAGTGAATCTTCTTTGTCCCAGCTTCATGTCCTTAGCTGTCACCAAGTTTCAAGCTTATCGATCAACTATGCGAACTTTTTGCCTTGATAATTGAGAAGTCATTAAAATCTAATGTGTAATTTCCTCGCAAAAAGATGGGTTAATAATATTAAATGAGCTATTAAGGAACTTATGAGAAGAAAATAAAGAAGTAAATAGGTAAGATTTGAATAAGCAAATAAATGTCTTAAAGAAAACATCTTTTATATTAACCACCATTTAATTCAGACAAAATGACGTTTATGGAGGCAAGAACAGGGGCAGATCTACCTTAAGGCCAGCTAGGGCCAAGGCCCGCCTTGGAAATATGAAATGTTGGTACAAAACACTGAGTTCTAATATGCAACCCTACCTGATTCCTATGCAATGCCCTATCTCGGCTTAGCAAACAGCCCACAACAGCCCGAAATTTGGGCCAAATCATGCTAACAGCAATTGTTTACAACAGTTCAACCCATATTCATATATATATATACACACACACACACACACACAACTAAACCTATTGTAATCACGTAATGTGGGACTAGTCTTGCACTTTTTCCCTACCTCAACCAAAAACCTGGATCAGCCACTGGCAAGAAATAAGGATTTCGGTATTATAACATAAAATGCTAGTAAATACGATAGTTAAGATTGTAGTGGTGAATAAACTTTTATAGGAAGGTGTACATTTTTAACCACAAGGAGAAAGTAAAATTGTAAAGGATAAAGGTAATAAGGAAAGAATTTTTTTATGCTACTTGAAAAAAGTTTGATCAAATGTTTCCTTAACAATCCATTGGATGATTTGGAATGAGCCTTTCAAAAGATTTTAAAGAAAAATCTTATGAATTTTGAAATTTTTGATAAAATGCTTTTTAGACAATTTTTTTGAACTGGAAAATAGTATGCAGGACAAAATGAACAAAAAATTGTTCCATATGGATAAGGGGCAAAAAATTTATCCATAAGGACAAATTTCGTGTAAAGGAAGTAACTATAGTGTGTCCCTAAATTCCTCCCTTTACACTAAAATTTGTCCTTATGGATAAAATTTTAGCCCCTTGTCCTTATGGAACAATTTTTTGTTCATTTTGTCCTTGAGGGTAAAAACCCCAATTTTGAAATACACCACTATTAGTTTGTAAATGAAAGTTGAAAAGAGGATGTTATTATAAAAAGAATGGTGAAATATTTTGGTGGTTGATTTCAACTTACCGATCGCATGAATTGGAAAAGTTGAAAAAAGAGAGAAATTTTCCATTTATTAATTTCTCAATTTAAAATTTGTTCATTGAATTAAAATGGTTTTCCTTTTTTCATTCTTTTCTGTATCCATCTATATTCCTATGTTTTATTTCCTCCATAATGAACCTAATAGTTATTTCTACTTAAACTTATTAAAATATTGAATAAATGGAATTAAAACCTATTTTTGAAATAGAAGATAGAAAGACAGATTTATCTGGTAGGATATGTATGAGCGATATTCATATAATGAAATGCAAATGATGATGGATAGAATTTTAGATATAGATTGAATTGCAAGTTCAATTATTAGTAAATGGCATATCTTTTCTTGTTGTATTTGTAATTATAAAAGGTATCTTTAGTAAGTGAATGGATTTAAATGATAATTAACAAATGAGTTGAATGCTTTTGTATAAGGAGAATACTTTATGTTTTTCCTAATTCAGAACATGTTTGCGTAAGGATTATTTGTATTTGATAAAGAAAAGAACAACAAAAGGTTTTATTTTTGTGACTTATGAAATATATTATGACAACTCTATACCTCTGACACCCAAATAGTGTGCTGCGATGGTGTTGGACCATTGTAAAGTGATCATCAAGGTTAACTTAAAGAAAAACAACCCAATACCTGTCATATAACTCCTAGTGCATCGATCAAAAATATAGTAATAACAACCAATTTATATAAAATGGATGAGACAGTAGGCGTTAGAGTAATAAATCTATACAACATGAGTAATCAGTGTTATGCAAGTGATAATAACTACAACAGAGTGTTTCTACATAGAAAGTAATACTAAGCCCCATTGAAATTAACAACGGAAAACAATAGGGTACATATCTATGAAATATGGATTTGCCTCCTGCTAGCCTCATGAACAACTACTTGTTCTCACCCTAACCATCTCTAATATGGTCATTTAAGAGAACTCAAAGTAATAAAAGCAATGCATAAAAATACTGGTAAGAGAATGTCTACTACAAGCGAAAATAGATGTTCTTTACTCTACGGCCATCATGTCATCGGGTGTAAATAGATGTGTATGTGATAAGACGACAGTGATAAGAAAGCATAACATCAACTCATCAAGTGCATTGAATATGTGACTCTCGTCACCTCTTGACCACTTCATAAACAAGGGTGTAGGTAGTTCACACATCATTTGGACTCTTACACTCAAACCTCATTACTCACCGTCCTTATCCCCAAATGTGTTCGTGGTTTCAAGTACCAAAAATCCATTTTTCACATGTTTTTCCATAATAAAAGTTCATTGATGAGTCATGAATATAACATGTTTCAGAGGTTTTTTGACAATTGGGCTATCCTTGATGGTCATTGATTTCTATGGGATCTCATTGGTTTCCCTTCAAGTCCCAATAATTTAGGACTATCCTCGATGGTTATTGACCATCGTGGGATCTCATCGATTATCCACCAAGCACCCTAAAGTGATCACACTAACTTCCACGTCATTCACTTAACCTTTAGGAACGTACTTGTTCATTATTGGAATCATTCTTTATGAGATGGAATTAGTATTTGAACCATGCTATCGAAGAATCATCTTATCATATTCGTCGTTGCTCATCGTGAAGCCATGCTAACCCACACTGAATCTCATTACGTGAGGAATGTGAAAATTCTAAGGAAGGGGTTAGGGATCTGTACTGATCCCAATCTTAGTGCTCTTCCCACCTTTCTCTTCGTGTGTTAGGCCAACCCAAAACACATCCCTCGTCGATTCGATCCCAGGATGACATCGACGAAAAGCAAACCACCTTTGAAAATCCAAAATATGTCCCCTTACCAACCTTACCCTATGTTTAAATGCTTATGATGACCCTATACCTAGCCAAATTTGTGCTCAAGAACCCTTGAATTACCATACCGATCTACAGCAGATGTTGTATGTCAATCCAAAGCAAGAACTATATGACAACCTAAAAAAAATCCAACATCGACCCAAGCATATAGCTTAGTTAAGGTGAACGAAATCATAAACAAAGAAGAGTAGCATTATATTCATATAAATATTTGGGGTACCATATAAACTCAATTTCATATATGTGATCCAAATCAACTAAACTTACATATATGTTAGAACATATTAAAACGAGGTTTATGAGCATTTTTTTGAATTTTAGGAAGGGTTAGAAGCTAGTACCATCTAATTAGTAATAAAATCACTAATCACACACTTTAATCCCAATAGCCTCATTAGAATCAAATGAGTAGTAATTAGCACGGATTTCTTGTGGGTTGCAGCAGCTCTTCTTAAAAGATCAAGGTTGATTTGAACTAAGTTATTCTCACTGATGTAATTAGCTAATTAAAGTAGGGTTTAAGGGTGATTTTGAGAGTGGGGAACTCATTATTGTAGATAAGGTTTGTTTTTAGGAGTTTTGAAATGGTGAATTTGATCTAGATGTCCGATCAGCTTCTATAGCTCTCACAAATCCTAATCCCAAAATGGGGATTGGTTTGATCTTCTTAGTGAACTTAATCGCCTAATTAGGTGGTCTAAACCATATTAGAACTTGAAACAATTGTATCTCTCAAGCGGTAAGTTTGTTTCTTAGTGTGGGCACTCTACAAAAATGAAAATAATTATCCACACTTGTTGAAAGTAGTATTAAGTCCAAATTCCTTTTGGATCAAAAGTTATGGATGAAATAATATTTTTAAAATAATACAGCCACAAAAAAAATTGATAAAAGTTAATGATGTTGAGCAATGACCGTAACAATCATTTCCTAAAATTGTAAAATCATGCAACGTCATAAAAATAATACAAATACTCTACGATCCTATGATAAGTAGAATATAGGTCATTACATGCACTTTTCCAAATAATGGTATATATTGATATATAAGGACATAAATGTCACCGATGCTTTAAAAGAAAGTAAATAAATATGGACATGATAATTGGGAAATTTATTATTTTTAGGTATAACTTATGTAACTAGAAAACTCTTCATAGCAACAAAAGGTATAACCTTTTTCTTTGGAGCGATAATTATGTTTTGGTTCTTTATATCAAAAGCCCTATTTTGAAAAAAATATTAGTATTTATTTTAGAAATCATTAAAAGAATGGTTATTTATTGTTTGTTATTAAAAACCCCTAGAAATATTTGAATATTATGAATTAAGATCCTAACTTTGAATGGATTTTTTTTGATAAAGAAAGCTTTTACTAAAAGAGTGAGATTTTAACACCCGTTTTTGAAACTAAGAAATTTTATATTGTTGACAAATGTTAACATTTTCAAAAATGAGAATTTTGGATTTGATGCTTTACATTTTAAATTTTTCAAGGAATGAAGTATTGAATGCCCATTTTAAATATTATATGTTTCATCGGTTTGTTTAAACTTATTTTGTAAAATAGCTAAAATTATGGTTTTATAAAAGAATTAATTTTATGGTTTAAATATGGTCGAAAACTAGGTAGGATGGATTGAGGTTTTAGGATATGAACAAATCAGGAATATGAGGTATTGCTTGATAAGGAATATTTTTGTTAATCCTAAAACCTCTATTTGAAGAAATTGGTAAATTGTAAGGGTTGCAATTTAGGTTGTAAACTAGTTTTTCGAAGACAACGTAGAATATTGCTTTCAATGTTTTTAAGTTATTTTTTTCATGTAATCTCCATAAATCACCATATTCTCAAATATGTGTAAATGCACATTATCTAAATAAAGGATCCACTTCAAAGGGAAATGGAAGTGTAAATTTGAATCTATGATATACCTTCTATTAATTACACCGTCTATTTCAATAAAAAGAGAAGAAGAAAGTCCTTAGTAATGTTAGACAAAGAAATTTTTTATTTATAACTATGCTATAGAAACACACATTGGGAATCCTATAGAAATGATAACAATTATGTAAACAAACGCTATAGAAATATCACAATAAACACTATAAAAAATGCAAAAATGCTATAGAAACATATAAATAAATACTATAGAAAGTAAGTACAAGATGGTATGTTCTATAGCGTTTTTATTTGATAGCAAACATAAAAAAATATAGAAAATTAGTTTTTCATAGTGTTTCTGTTTTTGTTAATTAAACTAGAGGATCTAACATAGCATGTCATTACATGGCGTTCTCTGAAACGCTATGCTATGATACAATAGAGTTTTTCATACTCTCTAGCTGCCTCATATTGTTGTAGTCATGCGAAGAATTGTCGTGTCTGGATTCTAGTGCAAACCCATAATCTTCGGATTCCTTTTCTTTTGAAAATGATATTATGTCTACTTGATGCTTTATTTCATGTCATTTATAACTAATATGTAAATTAGACTGATCGGTGTATGTAATACTCTGGTCAGACCTAATTGTTTTAGGTTGAAGCTTATAGTTGATTCATGGTTAGTTAATCCCCCTTGAAATATCTCTTAAAGCCATTTTCTAGTTGTGTAATTATATATTCGAGTGGCTGCATACTTATTCTTTGAGGCATATTGTATTTGTATATGGTTATGTATAACCATTCGAGTTCGTAGAACATGAATATGTTGTATTTTATTGTTGTAATTATATGTAGTTTATTTTGTGATCTATTATTTTTGTATCCTTACGTACTATGTTCTGAATACCACCCTTAGTCATCGTAGCTTTGCATTAGACAAATCGAGTACATCGATCCACCTGAGATAAGACAGAAAAACTTATACTCTCAATTTATGTACTCGAAACTTGTTTAAGATATAAATATGGATGGTCGCTCCTAACTAGCCCTATTCTCTGCTCTATTAGATGATACCACTGTTAATGCTCTTTATTAAGGTGGGTCTCGGGGTAGGGCATTACATTAATAGATTACTTGAAGTCCTTATTTGGATAATATTAATGCATAAGTTAAAACACACATATATACACACACACATGTACAAACATTTATAAATATATATATATATATATATATATAACTCTTTGCTAAGCATCTTATTTTTATATAAAAATAAAATAATTTTAAACCAACATTTGAAATTGATTCAAAAATATGATTATTATAATATTTGATTAAATAATGGATACATAAATTTTCTAAATATGCTTGTATGAGAAAGACATTCATATATGATAATATTCTTGGAAGTTTATTTAACTCAGAAAAAATTTCTTATTTGATATTTGAATGTACTAAAAAAATATTACTTGAATTATTCTTGAGTTCTGGACAATTATACATATACATATGTGTGTATATATATAAGCCTTTCTAAAATCACATTGCAGCATATATAGATTTGTAATATAGAGAAATTTAAAAACTTTACTTCAAACAAATTTAACATCATGATTGTTATTATTAAATAAAAGATAATTCCATATAAATAAATATATATTCATGGAAATTCTCTCTCTATATATACACATATATATATATATATCCTTACTGCTAGTTCGTGAAATCGGAATTTTTTTAAATACAGGTTGATTGGTCAACCCAAACTTATATATAATGAACCTCAAATCCATAGAATAGGACATCTGCATATTGGAAACAAAGTGAACTCAGGAATACAAAATATTGAACCTAAAAATAAATATGTATTCCAACGTGAAAGCCAATGTCAAAAAACAATGAGATAGACCAAAGTGATCGAATGACGATCGGAGGAGCGAATGAGTGTCACCAAGAAACCAAATCGCTCGTCCTGGAGCAAGGTCTAGTCTCCGGTTGTCCACAAATTTGATGGGACTAGTCCAATGATTTGGACGCATGGATCTCGCTCTAGGTGATACCGATTGTGCTTTGGTAGCCCGTCACTACTCGTTTCTTCATTTGCGACTGTCCTAACATTTGATGTGCTACAATTTGTTTCATACAGGCAACCAAACAATTATAATTTGATGATAAAGTAAATCTTACAAAGTGGATTTCAGAAAGTTGAAACTAAAACTATAATCAATGATAGATTACACTAAAACCTTATACTGATTCAATCATAGACTTACCAAATCACGAGTTAATGATAACAACCATCAAAATGTAGAAGTGTGAGGGTTACTCGCCTTAAATGGACTTGAATAGGTGACTAAACATAGATTTAATAAGGTTGGAAACTCTAAATATCGTCCTTAACAATGATTTCATAAATTTGCAAAACAAAAAATTATTAACCTAACTTAAACAAGATTAACCACTGTGTTAGGTGTAACAGAGTGTAATAGATATTATTTTGGTTTAAGTTCTCTAATCAACAACAAAAAGCCTTTTAATCTAGCATGGATTTGGGGATAAATTGATTTTCTAGCATTTTCTAATAAGAGGGTTTTGTTTTCCACATAAGGGACATAGCTGAAATGAAATTATAAAGAGGAATTTTGGTGTATTTTTAGTTTTTACCTTTATTTAGTTTCTGCACAGGACTAACTGTGTATCCATTAACCCAATACGTAATTTACTATAATCTTCTTCCCATATCATTTTTATAATCATCAATTTAGCTCTTTAGTAAGTTTTTTTTTTACAAATTTCCCATTAATTTATAATAAATTGGCAAACATCAAAAATGCCCAAAATCATTATTTTACTAATTTTGATATGTTTTGCATAAAACTCAGTATTACTTTTATTTTCAAAAGTAACTCTTATTATTTGATAAAATAAATTATTAATTTCAAAAATCTCATTTTTAACAATAAATGTCAATGCTAACATTTTTATTAAATTTCAACATTTTGTTGCAATAGCTTATGGAAAGTATTTGTTGACTAGCTTTTTGGAAAAAGCCGTCACAACTCAAGACCGAGGCTCATTGTCAAATACCGATCCAACCTTCCATCCCTAGAATCGACTTTCATTCTGGATCGATCGATTATGGTTCGAGTCGAACCAACTTCATAACCAGCAAAGAAGGCCCACATAGAAATGGCAAACACTTCCGAAGTCAAAACCAACCGATCGATCGAGTCACTCCTGAAAGATCGGATCAAAGCCTGGAATACCAGATCTGAATACCAAGCCAGATTATTTACTACAAGATGAAGTCCTACTCCCAATGCTACATAACCGGTCAGCTTGGACCTGCACTACTTTTCATGCACCAGACTTCGAGCTCTATATATGCCGCAATTTCGAGGAGAACCGTTCATCAGCAGGAGACCGGGTCCCTTCACCTACAACTACATTTTGGGATCAAAATACACGTAGTTGACCCCAAATAAAACGCATACCACATCATGCTCCGCTCAGCCCACCTTCTTGCCTATACATACACCAATTTCAAGAAATGGAAAGGGATCTTGAATAATCTGGAAAATCTTGGATTCTCTACATAAAAGATCATAGTCGGTACTCCAAAAGTAGCATGTCGCACTCTTTAATCATAACACAAGTATGTTTGTATAAACCGCTTCTCTCTCTACTTTCTTTCAATAAAACAACTGTAATCTGTAATCGACAGTACAAACAGAGATTATAACGTGGACGTAGGCTTAGTTGAAGCTAAACCACTATAAAAATAGTGTGTCTCCTGTGTTCATTTACTTTCTCTTGTAATTGTGACTGTGTGTAGTTAACACACTTTGGGGGTTGATTGTCATTAGACCAACTGTTGAAGTCAAAACTTTGGCGCACCAGGTAGGGCTTGAACCTACGACCTTCGGCACCTCTTAAAGAAGCAATGGAAAAACAGAAGAAGGATGTCGCACCTTCTCACGCTCAATCTCAACCAGTTGTTGCATCAGATGCAGCAGCAACGGAGGTAAGCCACGAGGCTTCTTCCCACAAAGACATGTCATAATACTTAATTAGGGATGAGATGGATAAAGTTCTAGCCAAACTAATAGCTCATATGGCACACTAGGATGGCCTCCTTAAAAAGCATCAAGAAATGATGGACAACTTCTTTCTTTGGATAGAAGGAAGGCCGGGTAACCCAGCATCACTTCTTATACCAAGCAAAGCTGCGACAAAAACTAGTATTCAATTTGATGGAATCCAAGCCCTAGATCGGTCAATAGCTCAGCCACCACCTAGTTAACCTTCACTTCCCGATCGGTCGGATCTCAGTTCGTCACACGCTGCAACCAGCGAAGCTCGAGCGACTGCAGAACCTCAAGTCGTTCGAAGCCAAGCTCAAGGTCGGTCGACCATTTTGCTTCTTGTCCAGGGTTCGACTCAACTCCCTAGAAATGCAGTTCTTGAATCAATGGAAATCATGGGTTGACCAGAACATGGATCGATGCAACCTTTAGTCTGACCTAGTACCTTACCGCAAACTCATCTGCCCTAACTCGACCTAACCAGAATGATGACCCAAGCCTAGCTTGGGGAAATGATCCTCTGTCCCAACAAGACCACTCTACCATACCAGTTCCTAGTAAAACAGAGGAAAACACTACTAAAAATCACTATGACATCACCCTGAGCGGGGTGGTACCAAGCCCCGAACTGATAATGCTTTCCTAGACCAGTTCAATCCTAAGGGCATGGATATTGTTTGGCTCAGTACGCATTCCACCCAAGCGGCTCCAGTCAATCCCGAACCAACAGCTGAAGGTAAGGACCACCTCCACCCGTCATTTGTGGGCCGCACCAAACTGACCCTAAGAGCTCACGGCGTGCTTCAACTCCGTACTGGGATTCTCACCAGTGTTCACGGCTTAGAATTGGATTCGTGGCAACAACTTGGGGATGGAACGCAGATTGCTAGCATCATCAAGCGCTTCACTAGAGGCGCCTCTCCTTAACAATACATGGATAACATCCAACGAAGCCCCTTCACGCGGGAAATCAAAAACTCACGTAACCCTCTGAACTTCAGGCTTCCAGTCCTGGAACCCTACAACAGCAGGAACGACCCGACCATACATCTCATACGATACAAGCATCACATGGAAGCACTATTAACATCGGTCAATCTCATGGCCAAGTTCTTCCCTCTCTTTCTCATGGATATTGCTAGCATGTGGTTTTGGTAGTTAACAACTGAATGGATCAACAGCTGGAATATGTTGGTCACTCGCTCCATCGAACAGTTTAGAGTTCACTTCTCTCAGACGAAAAGCGTCATGTTTCACACATACATCAAGCAACGGTCCAGCGAGACCCTATGCTCCTTCCTAGAAAGATTCAACGCGGGTGTAGCATTGGTTGATCGACCCAATTCATCGATGGTGCTTATGGCCTCCATTGCTGGTGTCTTGGATCGAACAAATTTCAATATCTTCCTCAAGAGGGACCCTTTTAGAGGCATTGGAGACTTCTACTCCGAAGCCGATAGATTCCTCCAACAAGAAGATGCCAACATCGAGATGGAAAACCTCGAGGTACTTGCTACAAAGGATGGAGGACCGACCACTGCTGTCCAAAACAAGGGTAAAGGGAAAGCCTCTGAAAAGAAAGACAAGAATGTGTGGTTCCGGGAGAACCCAGATACGATCAATACTGCGAGCTCAAATCTTCCCTACTAGATATATACCTCAATGTACGAGAAACTCTACCTTTTCCAAAGCCTTCTACGAGGGAGCCGACCCAAAGAGAACAAGAGTCTGGGAAGCACTAAATGTACCATGATATGGCTGGTCATGGAACCAATGACTGCAGACACTTGCGTGATCTCATCAAGGAACAGGTTAGACAGGAAGAGCTACCCGAGTATGTCAAGAAATCTATGACAAACGCACTTCCATAGCTACCTTACCAAGCTCCTCAGAGCGGTCCTCGTACCTCCCAAAATGGGAAAGACCCCGAGCCTAACAACTGCGGCATCATCATCAACTGATCTGGTTTAGATCACTGTGGATACACCCCATTTCTTAGTATATAAGAAATGTATTTTGGTTATTTTTTAATAATGTGGTTATGTTGAAGAACACACGTACGGGGTTAGGATTTAATCCCGAGGCATGCTCTGGATTTGACTATAAACCCACAAGGATTTACTTTGGTTTTTTGTAATAATTTTTAGCAGCAATAAAATTTATTTCTCGAACATGGATTATGTTTGATGAACCTAAGTACTTTGCAAGACATGTCAAAATCCCCTATCCAAATCCAAGAATGATTTATGCTCGTACCTAAGATATAGTTGATATGCAGAATTATTTGTCAGGATGTGACGAGCCTAACTTTCCCTTAAACCGAGCATGGTTTATGCTCGTCTTTAAGGTATGATTGATACCGATTCTGAAATCCTACTTGTTAGGATGTGACAAACTTAACTTTCTTACAATATAGGTATGGATAATACTCACACTAAACCTTGTAAAGATTTGGCAAGTAAATACCCCTAAGTCCCGAATATGGTTTATACTTAGTTTCCTTGGAAAAATCACACTCCGAGCATGGCTGATGCTCGAGATCAGAATCTCAGGTACAGTTTATGCCTGAGGAAAATCCTTTTTCAAAGCCAGGGTATGGCTTATACTTAACCCCTGGGTATGATTTATGCTCGAACTCCAAGGTATGGTTGATATCCCTCTCTAAACTTTAGGGTATACCCCTCCCTGGCTTCCTTATTATGGCTTTTACCTCTCTTTAATCTTCAAGTATGGCATATACCTGACAAACCGAGCTACCTTGTCAGGATTTGACAAGAAAACTCAATTATAATCTAAGTATGGTTTATACTCCTAACAAACACCCAAATACGGATTAATTTGGCAAGGTCTCAGTTCCTTCTGCTTCTCTCTAAAGGTCGATTTGGTATGGTTGATTGGTTTTTTTGGCATTTTTGGATCTCTAGTCTTAATATGATCATTGGCGATTGTCGGTTTTCCGGCCTTAATACGATCCTTAGTGATCGTCTGTTTTCCGGCCTTAATACAATCACCAGCGATCATCGGTTTTCTGGCCTTCTTCAAAATATGGTTCAGCATAACCATGGCTTTTCGGATTATGATACATCATATTTCTATTCAACATTCTCTGGAAGATCCAGAACATATCTTCTTTTACAGAAAAAGATATGTTCTGGAGGGCAAAGTGTTGACCATCTTTTTGGCAAAAACCGTCACAACTCAAGACTGAGGCTCAATGTCGAATACCGATCATACCTTCCATCCCTGGAATTGACTTCCATTCTGGATCGATCGATTATGGTTCGAGTCAAACCAACTTCATAACCAGCAAAGAAGTCCCACTTAGAATTGGCAAACACTTCCGAAGTCAAAACCAATCGATCGAGTCACTCCTGAAAGATCGGATCAAAGCTTGGAATACTGGATCTGAATATCAAGTGAGATTATTTTCTAAAAGATGAAGTCCTATTCCCAAGGCTACAAAACTGGCCATCTTTGGCCTGCATTACTTTTCATGCACCAGATTTCGAGCTCCACGTATGCTGCAATTTTTTTTGGAGAACTGTTCAACAGCAGGAGACCGGGTCCCTCCGTAGACAACGACTTTTTGGGATCAAATTACATGTGGCCGACCCTGGATAAAATGCATACCACGTTATGATTCGCTCGACCTACCTTCTTGCCTATAAATACATCAGTTTCCAGAAATGGAAAGGGATCTTGAATAATCTGAAAATTCTTGGATTCTCTACATAAAAGCTCCTAGTCGGCACTCAGAAATAGCATGTCGCGCTATTCAATCATAACACAAGGATTTTGTGTATGAACTACTTTTCTATCTACTTTCTTTCAATCAAAAACAAATGTAACCTATAATCGACAGTATAAAACAAAGATTATAAAGTAGACGTAGGCTTGGTTAAAGCTGAACCACTATAAAAATATTGTGTCTCCTTCGTTCATTTACTTTCTCTTGCAATTGTGACTGTGTGTGGTTAACGCACTTTGGAGGTTGATTGTCACTAAACCAACTTTTGATGTTAACAATATTTATTTAAAATTTTCGCTCGAAAATAAATATATGAATGAAATAAATATTCCTTTTTAAATTTATGAAAATAATTTTTCATAAATTTTTACTAAATTTTATTTTTTGTAAATAATTCGAATGTTATCAAATACAAGACCCAAACCAAACCAAAAATGTTTGAGTTTCCACTTTATTTAATCCCAAAGCCTATTTTACTTTGGAAATTATTACTTGTAATTTCCCAAAATTATCTAAAAATTGATAAAGATCATTTAAACCATATTTTTTGATTGGGCAATCTCAACTAGTGTTGTTACAAACTTTCCTCTTACAAAAATTGCATTCTCGTAATCTACTTAAGGGAAAAGTCCATAACTATCAATAATTAATGCAACTTCAAGAAGTAAAATGAGATATAAACAAGGAATAACTCAACAAAATAAACTTATAACAAATGGCCTGAAAAAGCATGTAAAATTCCTTCACCCAGTAATCTTAAAAGTTCCACAAAATTGATCCTTATGGACATTAGACCATTCAAATTTGAATGATAAGAACCCCTTGATTTCGAAGGTGTTTAACCTTCGAGCCTACATGTAAATATGTCTCTATCCAAAAGTACGATCTAAAAAGATTACGCAAACTCAATGGGTCGTTAACTATGACATAAAATGAAATTATCAAGACTTACATAAATGGATTAAGGCCTACCACGAAGAAAATATGGTTGGCAGAAAAATTCACTATGTAATAAAACCTAAACACTCGATGGTCATGTAAAAGTCCAATCCAACACGTCCTCAAGCCGACCTCTCAAATTAGATGGTTCACAAAACGTTGTTCCATATAAACATGTAAATAGAATAGAATCTATAATAAGTTACATCTAAACCCAAGTCACCAGAAGATGATCCAACAAAATTTCTATTTAAAAGTTTAGAGGATGCAATATCAATGCAAACTGGATATACTTATAAGAACGGATCAACCAAATAGACATGAAACTCCAATTTTTCTTAAGACAGGGATATAAGCACAAATTAGTTCCCATAATTAAACACACGTCATTAGGGGTCCTCAATTAGTTTTCTTCCCATACTTCATAATCTTAATTAATATTTACTTAAGAAAAGATAGTCATATTATACTTTTAAATTCTCAATAACCTAATTTTTGTATTTAGCTTACTTTAAATAGTGAAGATAAATAATTTTCTTTAGTTATTAAAATCTTCCTAAAGTGTTTTATGAAAATTAATTATGCCATTTAGAAAAAATCCAAAAAAAAATCGTTTATTGTAATATATCTAGTATTGCAACCTCCCTAAAAAAATTAGGTACGAGTTTCTTCATCGATCAAAATTTTTATAACATTCATGTCAAAAGCATTTTCCTTGTTTTTAAATATAGAATATCCATTATTTTTGAAATACTTTCTTTAGTTAACTCAAAACAAGGCTACTCAAGAATTATTTACTAATTAAATTTCACAACTAATAGTATAAATTTATTCCATTATGAAATTCCTTGTTCTAAGAGTTTCGAGTTTTCCTCAAAAAGTTTCGACAAATTTTCTATTCAAGAATTTGCACTTATGTGCATTATATTGGATTATAGAGTTTCCTTATGGCTTATCTAAAGTTTCATAATAAATAAAATTTTAGAGAAAATCTCAAAATGTTCCTAAATGTTATAGTTTGGTGTTACTTCTTCATTTACTCAAGACCAGTCTCCTCGACCTTTTTTGCATTTTTGATTAAACCAACGTCTTTCTATTGCTCTCATTAAGCACTAGTGCTAAATAATAAGTCTTTCATTAGGTCTGTAGCATAAAAATATATCTTCTCATCCCTTTAAAATCCTAAAATATTAGGATGCATTTATGTTTTCCAAAAATATAATATAATTACTGTTGACACACTTTTTGGTCAAAGCTGTCACACCTCGAATTCTATCAAGAGAATAACTCAGGACTTCAGTATAGTTTTATGTTGATCAAAATTCGCTGTAATGAAGTGATAAAGTATAGGAAATCTTGGATCTCAGCTCTCGGATCTTAGCTCTCGGACCCCGGCTCTCGGACCCCGGCTCTCGGATCCCGGTTCTTGAACATGTCCGAGAGCCGCTCCAGTGAGAGTCATTCCGGCTCTTGAACATGTCCGAGATCCGCTCCAGTGAGAGTTGCTCCGGCTCTCGAACATGCCCACGTACCTCCTAGAGACCACGAATCGCGAACCACTTGGAAGCAGCAGCTACACATGGATTTAGCCCTATTCTTTAGGCTATTTCCACTCCAAAGGACATGGATCAACTTACACAAGGCATGACACAAGTTGGAGAGGATTTCTCTACATCTTTCACCTCATTTTGAGATTTTTGGAATGCATGCCACGTGTCCTGTGAGCCGGTAACAGGAAATGGCTATATATACACCACTTGACGGCATTTTGAGGGGATTCCTCGGATCTTTTGGCACTAACTCCTCACGACATCCACCATTGCATAAACACAAGGACATTGTGTCTCTCAAACTACATTAACACGAGGATTTCGTGTATAAATTCCTTCTCTTTCTCCTCTTTCTTGCAAATGTGTCGATTTCTCTCGTAATATGTCAGTATAAATAAAAGATTATAAAGTGGACGTAGGCTTGGTGTAACAACCAGTAAAATACACGACAAATTATTTAAACGGATATTTAAATATCGAATCGATATATTAGTTTTGTAACCAAAAAGGTGAATTTTTGTAAACGATTGAATTATGACTCGGGACCACTTCCATTGGTTTCGGAACGTCATTTACATTCATTTTGAGTATAAACATAGATATATTTCGAATTCGGGATTATTAGTCATCTGGAGGGGCTAAAGTGCAAATTTGTGCACCCAAACCAATTTGGACAGCACAAATAGGCACCCAACCTCCTCCCTATCTCATTAACTTCTTCATTTACTCTTACTCTTATTTCCTAAACATTTCCTAAGCTTAGTGTAACACCCCACGTCCATTAATGTCACTCACAAAGGGAATGCATTAACTTCTATGGAGCATTTTGAGTGAGTATAGAACAGAAACTTAACAACAAGACAGATATAAACAGTACTAAAAATTTAAAATTTTATTCATAGCAGCGGTAAACACATAGGTTTGATTACATCATCAAAAACCAGAGTCAAAGTACATAATATCCATCTTGACTAAATCAGAGTACATAAATTGAAAGACATAACCCCAATACAAAATAGCCATAAATAAGATAGGCTGAACTTTTACTTCAGCGATCCAAGCAACTTCTAAAAGCAGAGATACAGCTATCCAAAATCAATCTCCAATGGTGCTAGTTCCACCCTGAGCACCTGTAACACCCCGTACTTTGGGTTAATGCTAAAATTCACTAATTACAGAATAAATAATCTCAGATGTGGGAATCAGGGGAAACGGGCTGCGTCATTGCGTTCGTCTCGGAAAAATACGCAAAATAGAGTCCGAGTTTTCGAAAATCGGAGTCCGTATGGCCCAGTTATGGCCCAATGAAGTTTGCAGAAAATTCAAAACTAAAAACAGATTTAAAATTTTAAAATTCAGATTTTAAATGGAACAGGCGGGGCCAGGCGGGAAGATTCCCGCCCTACCCATGTCGACAGGGCTGTCGACAGGGGGGTCGACTTGCCTGTCGACTTGCCTGTCGACAGGGAAGCGGCGTCCAGAGAACCTGGGTGCACCAGGTTGCACCAGGTTGGGTTCTAGGCTGGCTTGGAGGGCTGGTTCTAGAGATTTCCTAAATCTAAGGGTCCTAACCTAATCTAGGGTTAATCTAAGGGCCTAAAACACTCACCTAATCCTATAAATAAGACCCCAACCCTACCCTAATTCATTCATAATTAAGTCTTGTAACTAAACTATGGCAAAATGAAATTTGAGCATGGCCTCCACTAGTTCATGAAGGAAGTTGCAAGCAAATCACTCTCTAATCAACCTCTAATCCATTCTAAGCATCTTAATCTTCTTCATTTGGAGTGCAAATTTGCTAGTGGTGAGTTTCTATCACTTTAACATCAATTGTTAAAGTAAGTAGATTTGGGTATAATGAGACTTATGGTCTTAAATGCGGATTAGTGAGTTTGAATCATTTGTAATGATATGCTACTCTATGTTTTACTATGATTATGCATAATTAATAAGTGGCTTTATGCATGTTTGATAAGTTGGTTTATGCATGCTTAATAAGTTGGTTTATGCATGTTTAACAAGTGGCTTTATGCATATTTAATGAGTGGAATTATGCATGTTTAACAAAGTGAGTTATGCAAGTTCATATGCAAGTTAAGTATATGTTTAAATGCAAGTTTAATGTGATATGCAAGTTATGCATGCTTATGCAAGTATATGGATGCTTATGCAAGTTAAGTATATGTTTAAATGCAAGTTTAATGTGATATGCAAGTTATGCATGCTTATGCAAGTATATGGATGCTTATGCAAGTTATGTATATGTTTAAATGCAAGTTTAATGTGATATGCAAGTTATGCATGCTTATGCAAGTATGTGGATGCTTATGCAAGTTATGTGTATGCTTAAATGCATGTTTAACATGTTATGCAAGTTATGAGAATGCTTATATGCAAGTTCAACATGTTATGCAAGATATGTGTATGATAATATGCAAGTTTGGGTTAAATGTAGTTGGGTTAATATATGCTCATATATGCAAGTTGACATCCTCTTAACCCATGACAAAGTTATATGCTAAACCCATGATATTTGTGATGGATCTTCCCCTTTTATTATGTCATGAAATGAGAACGATTTACTTGGGGAACGATGGGGTTGGTAAATATGTTAATAAATGTATGTTTGGGTATGATTAAGCATACCATAAAAATAAATTACCATAAGTGGGAATTTACCTATTGAGTTAGGTCTACCCCATGGGAATTTACCTATTGAGTTAGGTCTACCCATGTTATGGAAAGCTTGATATTAATTAGGGATAATTAATATGGGGGTGATTAATTAGGTGTAATTAATCGACTAAGACACGAGGTTGGACTCATTTGTAGTGTAAAACTGCCCGGACCCGACCGGCTTAACCAGTTGCTACAAATGTCAGCCCAATGTGAGAGGTCTTAGCCATAAATTAAATACGTGATTAAAGTAAAGACACGAGGTTAGGCCCTGTTATGACGTAAGACTGCCCGGACTCTACCGGCTTAACCAGGCGGTCATAACAGCTAGTCTAATGTGGGAGGTCTTTATGGGAGATCACGGTCTTAATTAATTAAGAAACACTTAACCATATTAGCATGTAGTGGGACATGAGGGGTTAAGTGGGTGCCTTGGGTGGCATGTGGAAATATTGTGGGTGCCTTGGGTGGCATGTGGAATCTAGTGGGTTGCCTTGGGTGGCAATAGAAAATACGATTAGAATACTTAACCAAGTGTAAACATGTAATTAAACATGATTAAAGGGTTAAGTGGGATACACTAGATATATGACAAGCTTAAGTGGGTAGCTTGTGGGGGGCCCATTTCAACCAATATCCCAAACGTATCTTTGTGGGCTCGACCCATGTCGAGTGACGGGACACGCATATTGGGCTTGATTATAAGAGGCCAAACGGGTTAGCGGTGGCAACGCAAGTCCAACGGGTTTCATATGCGTGTGTGGGCCCGGGCTGGTAGATAAGCCGTTGTTGCATCGTGTAGATATAAAGCCGTGCACCGTTGATAGTATTGGGTTGCCACTTAGGGGAGTGATACACCCCACTATGGGACCAGCACGGGTATCTACGGTAGGGAGCCGATCGATGGGGAGTAGTGGGTACACCTAATAAAGATAGGGGCAGACGGCACCTATGTAGGAGTACACGAAACTACTGGGTAAGGATTACTGAGTACACCTAGTGGAGATAGGGGCAGACGGCACCTATGTAGTGGGCTAGGAGTACACGAAACTACTAGGGAAATTTTCTAAGTCCTTGGAGGGATCAACCTTTAAGTAGGAATGACTGGTGTGGTGCAGTTAGTAATTATTCTTGGGTGGGTAGATGCGTCCTGACGGTTATCTTAGTTTATCCTAAGTCTACCAAGCTGCTTAGTGCAGCCATTCATCCCCAGATATTACCGTAGGTCAAGTTTATGTCTTCTCTGGTTACTTTAATGATTGTATTGTTAAAGTTATAGGACTCACTCAGACTTATGTCTGACCCCGTTGTTTTTATCTTTTTCCCAACCCTCAGGTCCTACGGTGGATCCTAGCGGTAGTAGAGCTTGATCGGATTGCTGTTCCAGTCTTTAGGAGCTTGGGTAGATGTAAAGCTCCAGTTATCCAGTTATCTTTTCTTTTGTTCTGGCTATTGTATGAGAGAGTGGGATTATGTACTTCTTTATTTTGATGGATATTGTACTTGACTTTTATCGTGGTTTTATGATGTAACCAGACATGTTTATTTCCGCTGTTATGAGATGATATTTTAAATTTCAAGTACTATTTATATCTGTCTTGTTGTAATTTTTCTGTTCTATATTCACTAAAATACTCCACCGATGCTATGGCATTCCCATAGTAAGTGACCATAGCGGGCGTGGGGTGTTACACGTGGTATCAGAGCAAAGGTTACCGGAACAGATAAAATTTTTAGAAAACTATTTTTCTAAAAACATTTTTGGAAGTGATATTTTCGAAAACATGTCTTTAAAGAAAAAAAAAGTTTTTGAAAGAAAAGCATAATCCCCAATAGCCATATCTATATCCTTCGAATTCTCCGTTTTGAATCTTTCCTTTTTCGTTTCAGCATGGCTGAGGATCTTAACTTTCCGGAGGGTGTGACGGTACCAGTATGGTATAGGAGATTGATGGAGGCTAGGGCCACCACGGCAGGTCCAGCAAATGTTCCTCCACCAACCGTAGCACCCGATCTTCCTCCTCCCCCTCCTCCTCGCTCGGATACTTTTGCTAAGACTTGTAAGGAATTCAAAGCTATGGGAGGAAAACCTTTTCAAGGATCTGAAACCTTTGTGGAGGCTAGAGATTGGCTTAAGGAGGTGGAAGAGTTGATAGATATCTTTGAGATGGAAGAAGGAAAGAAAGTCAAG
Source organism: Allium sativum (assembly GCA_030737875.1). Classification (NCBI taxonomy): domain Eukaryota; kingdom Viridiplantae; phylum Streptophyta; class Magnoliopsida; order Asparagales; family Amaryllidaceae; genus Allium; species Allium sativum. The sequence goes on from CM060915.1 coordinate 135,365,196, forward strand.
TTGGCTGCTTGGTTAATGAAGGGAGAGGCCTCATTCTGGTGGGAGGTCACTAATGGAGAACGCCCCGTTGACTCTTGGGCGGATTTTAGGCAAAGATTTGTGGCAAAGTTTCTCTCAAGGGCGGAGGAAAACTTGTATATGGAAAGATTCTTGACTCTAAAGCAAGGAAATCTCTCGGTGAAGGAGTATGTTAACAAGTTTAATCAATTGGCAAGGTTTGGCCTAGATATGGTGAATACACCGGAGAAGAAGGCTTTGAGGTTCGTGAAAGGCTTGAATGAACCGATGCATGGGTTGGCTATGACTCATATCCCTATGGGGGCCACCTTTGAGAAGCTAGTTGACATGGCACTCATGTATGAAGAAGAGAAGGGTCCCAATGCTATTAGGGCACCCGAGAAGAAGGGAGATCAAAAGAGACCTCAGCAACAACAAAACAAAGGTGGGAAAGGCAACGGTGGCAAGGACAAGAAGAAGAAGTGTTTCAATTGTGGGACACCTGGCCACCTAAGCAAAGATTGTCGCAAGAAGAAGAAGACTGGCTGCTTCCACTGTGGCGAAGCAGGGCATTTAGTGAAGGATTGCCCTAAGAAAGGGCAAAGGACGGGGTCTACCTCAGGAGGACAGGTGCAAGCTTTTATGGCACCAGGTCAGGCTAGGGGGCAAGTACAGGCTCTCGCGGTTCCACCGATTCAGGGAAGAGGTAGAACTATCTCCGTTGAAAGTCTGGTCTTTCTATTTGATCATCCTGTCCGTACATTGTTTGATTCAGGCGCATCGCATTCGTTTATCTCATCATCATTAGTTGAGTCACTGCACTTAGACACCAGTCTGGTAGATGATCCCTTGGTTGTTTCAAACCCAATTGGGGGCTCCACTTATTTGTCCATGATATGTTTGGGTTTGAAGATTTCTATACTTAGCATTGAGTTTAGATGTGATGCTTTTGTTTTGGGCTTCACGGGCTATGGGTTGATTTTGGGCATGGACTGGTTATCCAGTAATGGTGCCGTTCTTGATTGCGAAAGGAGAGTTGTTAGGCTCATGACCCGTTTGGGTAACACTCTCGAGATTTCTTGTAATCCCATGGACTCTGTTATGCTAAGTTATCTTGAATCGCTTGACGCTTCGGTCGAGAGTATGCAATCTGTTAGGGTGGTCCGGGAATATCCGGATGTGTTTGAGGAGGTGAAGGGCTTACCTCCGAAACGGGAGATTGACTTCCGAATATATTTGGTGGATAATGCTAAACCGGTATCTTTACCAGTGCGCCACATGGCTCCTCGTGAGAGGAGGGAACTCCATAAGCAAGTAGGGGAGTTGCTTGAGAAGGGGTTCATAAGATGAAGTATATCGGAGTGGGGTGCTCCAGTAGTATTTGCTACGAAGGCGGATGGGTCCCTCAGACTTTGTGTAGAATATAGAGAACTCAACAAGCTCACAAAGAAGAATAGACACCCATTGCCGAGGATTGATGATCTTTTCGATCAGTTGGTTGGCGCTTCAGTATTTTCTCAGTTGGACTTAGCCACGGGGTTTCATCAGTTGAGGGTGGCTGAGGATAGCATTGACAAGACTGCCTTCAGGACTCCGGATGGTTTCTATGAGTGGCTGGTGATGCCATTTGGGTTGACAAACGCCCCTGCATACTTCGTTGATTTGATGAGTAGGGTGTTCAGGGAGTTCCTTAATAAATTTGTGGTGGTCTTTGTGGATGATATCTTAGTATTTTCTAAGAGTGAGGAAGAGCATGCCCTACATCTTGGGGAGGTGTTGAAGACTCTTCGAGCGCATAGCCTTAAGGCTAAATTCTCTAAATGTCACTTCTGGAGGAAGGAAGTACGGTTCTTGGGGCACGTGGTCTCCAAGGAGGGGATAGCTGTGGATCCCGCGAAGGTAGTATCAATTCAGGATTGGAAGGTTCCAAAGAATGCTACCGAAGTAAGAAGTTTCTTGGGTTTGGCGGGTTATTATAGGAAGTTTATTAAAGACTTCGCGAAGATATCAGCCCCATTAACCCGCTTAACGAAGAAGAATCTTTTTTTTGCATGGGACGTAGATTGTGATGATGCGTTCCGACGGTTAAAGAGAGCTTTAACCACTGCTCCAGTTTTAGTGTTGCCAGATGGGAGCAAGCCATTTGTTGTTTATACCGATGCTTGTGGAACAGGACTTGGCGCAGTCTTAATGCAAGAGGGAAGGGTAATAGCCTATGGTGGAAGGCAGTTAAGGCCACATGAGAAAAATTACCCTACCCATGATCTAGAGCTGGCCGCTATTGTTTTTGCTCTTAAGATCTGGCGCCATTATCTTCTTGGTGAGAGATTCGAGTTGTTCACTGACCATAAATCATTGAAATACTTGTTTTCTCAGAAGGATTTGAATCTGAGACAACAAAGGTGGATGGAGTTCTTAGCATCCTATGATTTCGAGATAGCGTATACCCCTGGCAAGGGTAACGTGGTGGCGGACGCCTTGAGCAGAAAAAGGTTGTCTTTGAGTCCATTGTTTGTGGAACGACGAAGCTTGGAATTTATCTCGATGTTTGATTTCAGACCTTCCATTGACTATGTACCCGGTTTGCTAGCTTCTTTGGAAGTTAGACCTACTCTTTTGGGGCGGATTGGAGAAGCACAAAGGGACGACCCACAGTTGGTTGAGTTGATAGAGAAGCTCATAAGGGGGGAGTCGTCCAGCCATTTGAGTAGGTACACCCTAGACGATAAGGGGTGCTTGCGTAGAGAGGGTAGACTTTGTGTACCGCAAGATGAAGGGTTGAGGAAGGTTATTCTTGATGATGCACACCGTTCTAGGATGACCATTCATCCCGGTGGGGACAAGATGTACCAAGATATGAAGAGGGTTTTCTTCTGGGCCGGTATGAAGAAAGATGTGGCCGAATATGTAGCTCGATGCTTGGTATGTCAACAGGTGAAAGCGGAGCAAAAGAAACCTGGTGGGTTGCTTCACCCATTGGAAGTTCCGCAATGGAAGTGGGATAGCGTCTCGATGGATTTTATTGACGGGTTACCCAGATCGAGAAAGGGTAATACAGGAATTTGGGTGGTGGTAGACAGACTTACTAAGAGCGCCCATTTCATACCTGTGAAGAGCAAGAGGACTGCTCCATGGCTAGCTTCAGTATATCTTCGAGAGATAGTTCGATTGCATGGGGTACCCTCTAGCATAGTGAGTGATCGAGATCCTATCTTCACTAGTGAGTTCTGGAGAAGTTTACAGGAAGCAGTGGGAACTCAATTGTGTTTGAGCACCGCATATCATCCTCAGACGGACGGCCAGACTGAGAGGGTGAATCGTGTCCTAGAAGACCTTTTGAGGCTTTGTATCTTAGATTTCGGAGGTACATGGGAAGAGCATCTTCCATTGGTGGAGTTCGCATATAATAACAGCTTTCAGTCCAGTATTGGGATGGCTCCTTTCGAAGCTCTCTATGGAAGGCCTTGTCGATCACCTACATGTTGGTGGGAATCTACGGATAAGATCTTGCTTGGGCCTGACATGGTTAGGGAGACTTCAGAGAAGATCGATTTGATTCGAAGAAGGATGAAAGCAGCGCAAGATAGGCAAAAATCTTATGCGGACAAGAGAAGGACGGATCTTGAGTTTGAGGTTGGGGATATGGTTTTTGTTAAGGTATCTCCGTTGAGAAATGTTGTTCGCTTCGGATCCGTTGGGAAGTTAGCACCGAGGTTTGTTGGGCCGTTTCCTATCAAGGAAAGGATTGGACGAATGGCATATAGGGTGGAGTTGCCCGACAGACTTAGTGGTGCTCATGATGTATTCCATGTATCACATCTGAGGAAATGCTTACATGAGACCGCAGAGGTGGTAGAGCCGAGCTTGCTTAGAGATATAGAGATAGAGCGTGATGCGACTATCCGACGAGCTCCTACTCGCATCCTTGGGTCAGAGACTAGGAAATTGAGGAATCGAGAGGTTCAACTAGTCAAAGTGCAATGGGGAGAAGAAGAGAGCAACGCAACTTGGGAGACGGAAGCGAAGATGCGTTCATTGTACCCATTTCTTTTTGAGGGTATGTTTTTTTTTACTTTCTCCTTATCGCTTGTCTAGTACTTATCTTATCTTTAGTATGTCCTCTCGTTAGTACTGTTTGACCTTTAGATAGGGTAAACCTATGGTTGAAACATGTGTTTGAGACATGTTATGGTTGATGGATGCAAGTGGATGCAAGTGTTTGCTAGTGGTTGCTCATGGATGCATATACACACACTCTAGGCACTAGATCGGCTCAATCACTTCATATTGCATATTGCATAAAATTGTGTGTAGAAAGCTATATTTATGGATGTCTAATGATTGTGTTATCATATGGATGATGCATTTTGGTGAATGATTGTGCACTCATGTAGATATTGTATGTGTCGATAGGGTTCTTTCGCATACATAATGGATGCATGGCACTATCATGGTTTGCATATGTTCATACATTAGATAGGGAACATATACACACACTCTTTGCATATGCTCATACATCATTAGAAATTGTTCTAAGGACAATGGATGCCCGTGTTTGATGGATTGAGTAGATGGTTGTTTGGATGGTAGGATATGCATTCTCCTTAGCTTAGAGATTTCGGGGACGAAATCCTTTAAGGAGGGGAGAATGTAACACCCCGTACTTTGGGTTAATGCTAAAATTCACTAATTACAGAATAAATAATCTCAGATGTGGGAATCAGGGGAAACGGGCTGCGTCATTGCGTTCGTCTCGGAAAAATACGCAAAATAGAGTCCGAGTTTTCGAAAATCGGAGTCCGTATGGCCCAGTTATGGCCCAATGAAGTTTGCAGAAAATTCAAAACTAAAAACAGATTTAAAAATTTAAAATTCAGATTTTAAATGGAACAGGCGGGGCCAGGCGGGAAGATTCCCGCCCTACCCATGTCGACAGGCCTGTCGACAGGGGGGTCGACTTGCCTGTCGACTTGCCTGTCGACAGGGAAGCGGCGTCCAGAGAACCTGGGTGCACCAGGTTGCACCAGGTTGGGTTCTAGGCTGGCTTGGAGGGCTGGTTCTAGAGATTTCCTAAATCTAAGGGTCCTAACCTAATCTAGGGTTAATCTAAGGGCCTAAAACACTCACCTAATCCTATAAATAAGACCCCAACCCTACCCTAATTCATTCATAATTAAGTCTTGTAACTAAACTATGGCAAAATGAAATTTGAGCATGGCCTCCACTAGTTCATGAAGGAAGTTGCAAGCAAATCACTCTCTAATCAACCTCTAATCCATTCTAAGCATCTTAATCTTCTTCATTTGGAGTGCAAATTTGCTAGTGGTGAGTTTCTATCACTTTAACATCAATTGTTAAAGTAAGTAGATTTGGGTATAATGAGACTTATGGTCTTAAATGCGGATTAGTGAGTTTGAATCATTTGTAATGATATGCTACTCTATGTTTTACTATGATTATGCATAATTAATAAGTGGCTTTATGCATGTTTGATAAGTTGGTTTATGCATGCTTAATAAGTTGGTTTATGCATGTTTAACAAGTGGCTTTATGCATATTTAATGAGTGGAATTATGCATGTTTAACAAAGTGAGTTATGCAAGTTCATATGCAAGTTAAGTATATGTTTAAATGCAAGTTTAATGTGATATGCAAGTTATGCATGCTTATGCAAGTATATGGATGCTTATGCAAGTTAAGTATATGTTTAAATGCAAGTTTAATGTGATATGCAAGTTATGCATGCTTATGCAAGTATATGGATGCTTATGCAAGTTATGTATATGTTTAAATGCAAGTTTAATGTGATATGCAAGTTATGCATGCTTATGCAAGTATGTGGATGCTTATGCAAGTTATGTGTATGCTTAAATGCATGTTTAACATGTTATGAAAGTTATGAGAATGCTTATATGCAAGTTCAACATGTTATGCAAGATATGTGTATGATAATATGCAAGTTTGGGTTAAATGTAGTTGGGTTAATATATGCTCATATATGCAAGTTGACATCCTCTTAACCCATGACAAAGTTATATGCTAAACCCATGATATTTGTGATGGATCTTCCCCTTTTATTATGTCATGAAATGAGAACGATTTACGTGGGGAACGATGGGGTTGGTAAATATGTTAATAAATGTATGTTTGGGTATGATTAAGCATACCATAAAAATAAATTACCATAAGTGGGAATTTACCTATTGAGTTAGGTCTACCCCATGGGAATTTACCTATTGAGTTAGGTCTACCCATGTTATGGAAAACTTGATATTAATTAGGGATAATTAATATGGGGGTGATTAATTAGGTGTAATTAATCGACTAAGACACGAGGTTGGACTCATTTGTAGTGTAAAACTGCCCGGACCCGACCGGCTTAACCAGTTGCTACAAATGTCAGCCCAATGTGAGAGGTCTTAGCCATAAATTAAATACGTGATTAAAGTAAAGACACGAGGTTAGGCCCTGTTATGACGTAAGACTGCCCGGACTCTACCGGCCTAACCAGGCGGTCATAACAGCTAGTCTAATGTGGGAGGTCTTTATGGGAGATCACGGTCTTAATTAATTAAGAAACACTTAACCATATTAGCATGTAGTGGGACATGAGGGGTTAAGTGGGTGCCTTGGGTGGCATGTGGAAATATTGTGGGTGCCTTGGGTGGCATGTGGAATCTAGTGGGTTGCCTTGGGTGGCAATAGAAAATACGATTAGAATACTTAACCAAGTGTAAACATGTAATTAAACATGATTAAAGGGTTAAGTGGGATACACTAGATATATGACAAGCTTAAGTGGGTAGCTTGTGGGGGGCCCATTTCAACCAATATCCCAAACGTATCTTTGTGGGCTCGACCCATGTCGAGTGACGGGACACGCATATTGGGCTTGATTATAAGAGGCCAAACGGGTTAGCGGTGGCAACGCAAGTTCAACGGGTTTCATATGCGTGTGTGGGCCCGGGCTGGTAGATAAGCCGTTGTTGCATCGTGTAGATATAAAGCCGTGCACCGTTGATAGTATTGGGTTGCCACTTAGGGGAGTGATACACCCCACTGTGGGACCAGCACGGGTATCTACGGTAGGGAGCCGATCGATGGGGAGTAGTGGGTACACCTAATAAAGATAGGGGCAGACGACACCTATGTAGGAGTACACGAAACTACTGGGTAAGGATTACTGAGTACACCTAGTGGAGATAGGGGCAGACGACACCTATGTAGTGGGCTAGGAGTACACGAAACTACTAGGGAAATTTTCTAAGTCCTTGGAGGGATCAACCTTTAAGTAGGAATGACTGGTGTGGTGCAGTTAGTAATTATCCTTGGGTGGGTAGATGCGTCCTGACGGTTATCTTAGTTTATCCTAAGTCTACCAAGCTGCTTAGTGCAGCCATTCATCCCCAGATATTACCGTAGGTCAAGTTTATGTCTTCTCTGGTTACTTTAATGATTGTATTGTTAAAGTTATAGGACTCACTCAGACTTATGTCTGACCCCGTTGTTTTTATCTTTTTCCCAACCCTCAGGTCCTACGGTGGATCCTAGCGGTAGTAGAGCTTGATCGGATTGCTGTTCCAGTCTTTAGGAGCTTGGGTAGATGTAAAGCTCCAGTTATCCAGTTATCTTTTCTTTTGTTCTGGCTATTGTATGAGAGAGTGGGATTATGTACTTCTTTATTTTGATGGATATTGTACTTGACTTTTATCGTGGTTTTATGATGTAACCAGACATGTTTATTTCCGCTGTTATGAGATGATATTTTAAATTTCAAGTACTATTTATATCTGTCTTGTTGTAATTTTTCTGTTCTATATTCACTAAAATACTCCACCGATGCTACGGCATTCCCATAGTAAGTGACCATAGCGGGCGTGGGGTGTTACAGCACCTAGGGGGGAAAAGGAAGAAAGAGGTGGAAACAAAGGGGGTCTGACATAAAGTCTGGCGAGTGCGATAACTTTAATAATATAATTACCAAAATAACTAGGCTAAGGCATAAGTTGGAAAATAAGGAAATGACTGTGAACAATAGGGTATGACAGAGTAAACAAAGAAATAAGATGAACAAAGATAACGTTAAAGGCCCACCTAAACCACTATAAGATAACTACTATACTGCACCACCACTAGTCACCCTATGGTCGATCCCGCCTACAAGACTTTAATAATGATAATGGTAGTTTCGTGCACCCCTAGTTGCTTTCATAGGTGCCGCCTGCCCCTCTCTCCACTAGGTGTACCCACTACCCCCATGCGATCAGCTACCTAACTCGTAGATACCCGTGCTGGCCCCACAGTGGGGTATATCACTCCCCAAAGTGGCAACCCGATACCACCAATAATGCACGACTTATACCTACACGATGCAACAACGTCTTACCTACCAACCCGGGCCCACACACGCACATGAACCCGATGGACTTGCGTTGCCACCGCTAACCCGTTTTGGCCTCTTACAGTCAAGCCCAGTACGCGTGTCCCGTCCTCGACTTGGGTCGAGCCCACAATGATACTTATGGGTTACTGGTTGAAACGGGCCCCCATTACTTGACACAAGCTATCCACCTAAGCTTGGTCCCCTCTAGTACATCCAACTTAACCCTCTTCTTAGTCATATTCACTTACATGTTTCAATTTTGGTTAAGTGTTTCTAATCATGTTTCAAATGCCACCTAAGGCACCCACTTAATTCCACATGCCACCCAAGACACCCACTTAACCCCCTCATGTCCCACTACATGTTTATCTGGTTAAGTATTTCTTAATTCATTAAGACTGTAACCTTATAAAGACCTCCCACATTAGACTGGCATTTGTGGCAGCTGGATTTGCCGGGCGGGTCCGGGCAGGCTTACACCACAAACGAGCCTAACCTCGTGTCTTTACAACTGTTACGCATTTAATTTATGCCTAAGACCTCCCATATTAGACTAGCATTTGTGGCAGCTGGATCTGCCCGGCGGGTCCGGGCAGTCTTACACCACAAATGAGCCTAACCTCGTGTCTTAGACGATTAATTACACCTAATTAATCATTCCCCAATTTGAATTAATCTCTCTACTCAAATTATCAATCAATTCCAAATTTAACTATGGGCATAATTGACTCAATTATGTCCATCCATTTTTGGTATGCCAAATTATACAATTATCACCACAAATTTATTTTATTCCATTTAAGGCATTTATGCCAAATTCTCAATATTAAATCTTTTAATATTATCCCATTACCCCACGTTGTACGTTTGTTCGTTTAACGTAAAATATACGTTAGACTCGAATAGTCTAACTCATGGAATAAAGAGAAAACATCACAACATACATACAGATAAAACTAGATCTAAACATAAGGGGTGAACTTGCATGTGTGAATGAGGTTCTACATCTAAAACTTGCATAGGACAAAGTCACAAACTTGCATAAAACTACATATGTCATAGATCTAAATCTAAAGGCGTGAACTTGTTTAGGCAATAGTCATAAACTTGCATAAATCATGGATGTCATAGATCTGCATCTAAAGGTGTAAACTTGCATAGGCAATAACAACATACTTACATAATGTGATTCATACTCCAAACACATATATTTACATAAACTTGCATATGTGATTTATGCAACATAACGATGGTGTAAACTTACATCTAAACATGTAAACTAGCATGTAAAATTTAGCATATAACTCACACATGTCATAGCCTAACTTTAGATCTAAAATAGATGTCATGAAACATGTAAGGTTATGCATAAAATTTTCACTAACTTGCATATGATCTATGTCTCAATTAACATCCTAACTTGCATACATACATGTGATTTATCATATGAATCAACATAACCAAACTAGCATATGAAACATGATTATACATAAGCCAGTCATAGAATTACAACACAGATGATAACATCACAACTTTACAACATAGATGATAACATCATAGAATTTACAACATAGATGAAAACATCATAGATTTTACAACATAAATGATAACATCATAATTTTACAACATAGAATGATAACATGAGGTCAATAATTCACAACATGACCGTATAATTCACTACAACAAAAAACACTTTTCGCAACAGGCAATATCTGTTGCAGTAGACCAATTGCAACAGGCCTGCGCCTGTTGGTATAGCCGAAGTTGCAAAAAGTCTGCAACGTTTTCTGCCTGTTGCAATAAAACGTTGCGGTATACTTTTTTGCAACTGGCCTTTGTTGTTGCAACAGACCATTTTGCAACAGTATATGCCCGTTGCAATAGATTCATAAATCTATGTAAATTTTTTTATAGCTTATAGATATTACATATTAAATGTATTTGTTTTAGTAATAGCGTATATCACAGAATGAAATAAAAAAATTATTTTAACAAAGTTTTAATAGTACAAACAATTACAATAAAAATTTCTATAATTTTCATACACCGTTCATGTGTAACAATTTCTTCTTTCACACAACACATTTTTTTCGAATAGAGTATTTTCTACTCATATTTCTACCTTATCATACATATACTATAATAAGAGAATTAACTTGGGGGTCTTCTTTGAGAAGCTGCTTGTGCGCAAATAAGTGCAACTTTTGTGTATCTTAATACTTCTTCAGGGTATCCTTCTATACTTGAATCCACTATCTCTTTCAATCTCCCTTCTTCGCGTAGTTGACATGCCTTTACAAATACTCAGAAAAAAAGAAAAATCTGAGAAAACAACAAATATGATAGTACATCGACAAAATTAAGTAATTAGTTATAAAAAGTAGATGAGCAAGCAAGTACAAATAAATAGTGCTCAATTTGTTACAACTCACACTTCATATGAAGAGCTTCCACCGTAGATTGGTTCTGTTGACTATACATACTTTTATGTTTTAAAGCACCTATAGGATGATCTTCCTTCTTATTTAATTCTGCAAATTAGACACAAGTAACTTTAATCATTCAAATTTTTTTTTAAATTCCATCGTCATCATTTGCATGAAATATTACAAGGGAAATGCACCGGTACATAACTGGGTCCAAGCAAAACAGACTCAACTTGAAAACATATCGAGTAAATCATGTGTACACTTAGTTTAACCGCAATATCTATAGCTTTATGCACTTAGTTTCTAGACATCCTAAATCTCACACCTTAACTGGTAATCCTAATTTATGCAGTGCTGTGGTTATTTCAGCAAATTATAAGATGCAACTAAATGTGTGACGTTCTTATATGTATGTTTACTGGAAAGCATTCTTCAACCTGAAACACAGGAAAGTACAGCAAATAGCAAGCAAGCGAGAACTCACTACACAAAGGACCCAGAAAATGGACAGCCAAGTGTGAATTGATAAATGGGCAGCACGGTGTTACTTAACAAAGGGGCACCAAGTAAAGTAACAACTCAGTAATGTAACAACAGCAAATAGGCAACATCATAAGACGGTCCACGATCATGGAAACAGATAACCTAACCTTAATGTCATTTTTATCATATTGAAGTTGAAACTGGAGTTAAAGGAAATACTGAGTAAATGAGAAATAATAGTAATATGTATTATTAAGAATTCAATAATAGAATAAGCGCAATTACTTAGACTAACAATATGGAAAGAGCATGCTATGAGTATTTGATATAAGCTAAAAAAGACTACCGATTAATCGGCAAATGCAATCATGGTCTGAAAAATGTAAACCAATAAAAGAACGAAAAAGCAAAGTGCTACTTTAACACTGCCCCAGGGATGATTAGTAAATAGCTTTAAGCAAAGTCCTACTTTAACACTGCCCCAACGATGATTAGTAAATAGCTTGGCTTTATTATAAATCTAGATATATGAGATAAGCATGTTTGAACTTCCATATTTAAATAAAATATATAAAGCTTTCGCAAAGATAAGTTGCTTGTGTACACAAATGTAAACTTTCAGAACTATGGATCTCAATTTAAACGTAAACCCCTTATAAGAAACTCAAGCATTATAAAAATACATTCATTGGTATCCCAAAAATTACACCGTATAAATCTATTTACAGTAAAAAGATGGAGTGAAATATGAGGTTAAGGCCTTACCGTTGAAGTAGTCGAAATCAAGTCCATCGTCGTTCAAGAAGAATACCTCAAAATCAAAGGATAACAGTCAAAATATTCTTCATATGATGATTATAAGCCATAAGTATCGAACAATAAATAACAGGGAATGGATCTGAAAATAAACAAATCCAACTAAAATTTTAATAGAAAAGTACATACCTACGAATGTGAAGCCCTTAGGTCTGCCATGTTTGTGCAGATCTGGAGCTGGAGCCTAGTGTTTGGATTTGAAGCGTACGACCAGATCCAAAGCAGAAGTCTGGAGTCGACCGGGATGGGTGTAGAAATGTTCGCAGTGAGCATCTAGGTGAAGGCGATTGAGATTTGGGTGAAAGGGTGGAGCATTTGAGATGCTCACGCAAGTTGCGATTGCAAATTTTGGTGAATGAGATGAAAATTTCAGCGGATGAAGTGGAGGAGCTTGTACTACTGGGTCGGATCTTAAAATCGATAGCAACAACCTTTTCTTTTTCTCAATCTGAACAGAACGTGTCTTCCGAACTTTGAGGCTACTGCAAGGAGCAACAACTTAGGGTTTTGTCAAGAGCGAAGGGATTGGGAGGGAAATGAAATCTTTTGGCACGTATTGAAATCTTACCGCTTAATACGAAGGAAATTTATTTGCTTTAATTGCAGTGGTACAAAGAAAAACTGAAACTAAAATTTTGTGCAAGAAAAATTAACAAACATTATCACAAATTATCATACTATATTAAATATTAAGTATAAGTATATATTATTATTTATATATTTTTGTTTATATATTATTATCCAAAATTATAAACTATAATTTAGTTATTAATTATTAAATATAATAACGAAGGGGTAGGCGGTGAAACTGAAATGAGAGCAGGAACTGAAATTTAACTATGTCGCCTTTTTTTTACTTGTAACCAGTAGATACCATACATGATTTCTTATTTAATAACGTGTTGATGTTTTCCTAACTTTGAAACGCAGGTTGTAAAATGCAGGTTTTGATGTTTTCTAACTTTGAATAAGAAACATGAAGTATCAATTATAATTATTAAATACTAAGTAATAAAAATACATAATAATATTAAAATTATCAAATTTAATAATGTTTAATTATTAGTAGTTTTAGTTCTTAGTTATAACTGAATATTACTTGTTAAATACAATATATGGTGAATATTTATTAATTAATTAATATTTGTTAATGTTAATTAGAATTATTAATTATTAAATGTAATTAATAATTGCTAAATATAATTTACACACTATTAATAACTAACCATAATAAATTATTAAAATATTAATTCATTTCAGTTAAATATTATTACTTAATACTTATCAAATTATAACTAAATATTACTCATTACTTCATACTTTTGTATTTAACAGTAATTATGCTTACCAAAGATGGGGGAAAAGTAATAATATTTAAAAGTTTGTTTTTTGCAACTGGCTTTACCAGTTGTAAAAACACAATTTACTGATCACTAATAATTAAATATACGAACAATAAAAATAATTATTAATGATAACTAGAAACTATTAATTAATTCATAAAAATACCTCTATCAAGCACAAATTATAAATTAATTCATATAAGAAATTATTATTAACTATTAATTACTCCTTAACAGTAATATTAATCAATTACCGTTTATTTATTTATTATGAATTTATTATTTATTTATTTATTTAATATTTAAACATATTCATATTTCAAATTAATTATTATCCATTAGTTTTTTATTTTTAGTTTATTATTATTTAATAATTATTATTAATTTATTATTATTTGTTAATTATTTATTATTATTATTTAATTGTCAGTTATAAATATCACTTTATAATACTTAAATTTTATTATTAATTAATAATTATTAAATATATCTTAATTATTAAACATTTACTAGTAGTTAATCATTTAATAGTAACTATATAAATTATTTATTAAAATTTAATCATTAAAAGATGATACTTATTTTTAGTATGTTTTTCGCAACTGGCTTTACTAGTTGTAAAAAAATACAGTTATTGCAAGTGGCGAAAGCAGTTGCTAAAGATATTTATTCGCAACTGGCTTGGAAGTGCAGTTGCAAACAATATGTTTGTTGCAACTGTTATGGAAGCACAGTTGCTAAAAGTATGTATTTGCAACAGGAATAGAAACACAGTTGCTAAAAATATGCTTTTCGCAACAAAAAAAAGGCCTGTTGCTAAATCTTATCTGTTGCAACTGCTATAATAGGTCCGTTGCTAAATATCGTCTACTGCAACTGTCATTTATTGCCTGTTGCAAATAGCTAGTTGCAATAGGGTATTTTTCTTGTAGTGTAATCCGCATCATATCTCAATCCAATTAAATTGTTAATTATTTTATTAAAGAAATCGAACTCATAAAAAGAAGGTCTTGCATTTTGAAATCTGAGTTCTGAAATTGAATTAGCTTTCCTTTGAAGTAGATTCGTTGTTGCGGTTTATATTAGAATTTGATTAGCTTTCTTCCTCTCTAATTGGTGGTGGCTATTCTAGGTTGCAAGGTGACGGCATGGAGGCCATGATTCTAATTTTAATTTTAATTTAGGGTTTGAGTCTATATGTCTTTTTATAGAGTTTAGGATTAATTTAAGTCGTCCTATCAACCCAGAATTAATCCCAGCCAATCAGAGCAGATCAGAAACCCTAATGAGTCAGCATACAATCATAAACAGGTCATCAATCAAATCTGTCCGGGGGGGCAGGTCGACCCCCAGGTCGACCCTATGGTCGACCTGGCCCTGGCGGGAAATTTCCCGCCTAGCCCATCTGACTCTAAAATTTGAATTTTCGAAATCTGTTTTGAATTTTCTGAAACTTCCGATGGCCATAACTTCTTCATATGAAGTCCAATTCACGCAAACTCGGACTCTATCTCAACCAGAATTCCGAGATGAACATAATGGCGCTTCCCGTTTCCCTTAATTCTCACATCTGAGATTAGTTATTCTTTAATTTGTTATTATAGTGTTAACAGAAATACGGGGTGTTACATTCTCCCCTCCTTAATGGATTTCGCCCTCGAAATCTCCAAGTTAAGGAGAATGCATATCCTAACATCCAAACAACCATCTACTCAACCATCAAACACCAGCATCCATTGTCCTTATAAAATTCCTAATGTTGTATGAACATATGCAAGAAGTGTGTGTATATGTTCCTTACCAAATGCAGAATCAGGCGGTCTACTGATTCAGTTGACCTCCTTAATGCAAACCATGATAGTGCCATGCGTCCATTATGTATGCGAAAGAATCCTATCGATACATATTATTCCTACATGTGTGCACAACCATTCACCAAAATGCAATATCCATATGATAGCACAACCATTATACATCCATTAACTTAAATATGTACACACATTTATATGCAATATGCAATATGAAGTGACTGAGCCGATCTAGTGCCTAAAGTGTGTGTATATGTATCCACGAGCAACCACTGGCAACAACTTGCATCCATATGCATCCGTCATACATAACATGTCTCGAACACATGTTTCAACCATAGGACTACCCTATCTAAAGGTTAAAGATACTAGCGAGAGGACATACTAAAGATAAAACAAGTACAAGCTTAGCGATAAAGGAGAAATTAGAAGACATACCCTCGGAAAGAAAAGGGTACAATGAACACATCTTCTCTTTCGTCTCCCAAGTAGCGTTGCTCTCATCATCTCCCCATTGCACTTTGACTAGCTTGACCTCTCAATTCCTCAACTTCTTAATCTCTGACCCAAGAATGCACGTAGGTGCTCGTCGAATCGTCGCATCACGCTAAATCTCTTCCTCTCTAAGCAAGCTCGGCTCCACCACTTCGGCGGTCTCATGCAAGCACATCCTCAAATGTGATACATGGAATACATCGTGTACACCACTAAGTCTCTCGGGCAACTCCACTCTGTACGCCATCTGTCCAATCCTCTCCTTAATCGGAAACGACCCTACGGTGCTAACTTCCCAACGGACCCAAAGCGAACAACATTCCATAATGGAGACACCTTGACAAAGACCATGTCCCCAATATCAAACTCAAGATCTGTCCTCCTCTTGTCCGCATAAGATTTCTGCCTATCTTGCGCCGTCTTCATCCTCCTTCGAATCAAATCGATCTTTTCTGAAGTCTCTCTAATCATATCGGGCCCAAGTAAGATCTTATCTGTAGACTCCCACCAACATGTAGGCGAACGACACGGCCATCCATAAAGATCCTAGAACGGTGCCATGCCAATGCTAGACTGAAAGCTATTATTGTATGCGAACTCCACCAACGGAAGATGTTCCTCCCATGTACCTCCGAAGTCTAAGACACACAACCTCAGTAGGTCCTCCAGAATACGATTCACCATCTCGATATGCGGTGCTCAAGGATAATTGAGTCCCTACCGCCTCTTGCAAGCTCTTCCAAAACTCACTAGTAAAGATAGGATCGCGATCGCCCACTATGCTAGAAGGAACACCGTGAAAACGAACTATTTCTCGAATGTATACGGAGGCTAACCATGGAGCAATCCTCTTATCTCCAGGGAATGAAATGGGCACTCTGTAATGACCCGCATCTTCAACGGTATAATAATTAATTTATTTAATTATTTAAAGAGTGGTTTAAAGAATTCAAATGGTCGTTTAATTAAACAATAACGAATATTTAATTAAAATAATAATTAAATAATATATTTAAATTCCAGAATAGTCGGAAATAGTAGAATTCACAATACGATGTGAACTGGATCATATATAAGCTATAATTCAGTTTAGAGTTGAATTATAATAACGAATATATTATATAAACGTCAGTTGAACGAATAAATTATAAATATAAATATAATCGAGCTCGAAATGGCGCTGTAGTTCGTAAATTGGCGATTCGAACTTCAACTGAATGTACAAGGCTCGTTTTAAATCGGATTTCTATGAAACAAGAAACGTGTGGAGCTGGTGAAGTATATCTTTCTAGTGGAAAAAATAGGGATTTCATCGTGTAGATTTTGATTTATGTCCAAATCAAATTTTAGAAAAGTCGCTGTGGAATTCCTTTATAATTTATAAAGGAATTATTTATATTTTAAAAAGAAATTTCAATATAAATCGAATATCGGGTTGACCCAGATTTGAAATATCGAGTTAGAAATCCATATGGGATTATTCTGGAGCTGTAGGGTATTCTAGTGTGAATATATAAAATAATATAAATTTGTTTATATTTAATTTAATTTAATTTAAATATATTTATATATTGAAATGGGTCATCCAGAGCTTTAAAAATAGCCACTTTTGCAAACAAAGTCGGAATTCGACGAAACTAATTTTGTTGGATCCGCAATGTAAAATAGTTACTAGATGTCAGTTTTCGTGATTTTTAGAGACACGGTGTGGTCGTACGGATTTTTAGAGTGAAAAACTGTCAGTATTTTGACAGTTAAAAATATGCTGTGTGAGCAAACGGAGTCGGAATTCGACGAAACCAATTTCGTTAGGACCGTAATGTCGAAATGTAGCTGCATGTCCATTTTCGTTATTTTTGGGTATCGTGGGTGATCGCAGGTATTTTTAAACACGAATTAACAAAAGGAATATACCGGGAATATTCCTTCTACAAAATATCTAGATATTTACCCTCCCTATAAATACCCTCACTACTCCTCTAAACCTAATTGAACGTCTTCTTTGGTCAGAGCATTTGCGCCTCCACCAAAAGAACAACAAAACAACATTTCGATCTCCAAAAAAAATCACAGTGAAATCAAAAACTAAAAAGAAATTAGTGAGGTTGGATCCATTGGATTGCTGAGCTCGAGTGCTTCTCACTGATGGGTAAAACGTTGGGTGCAATCCACTTTTGGGGATCGACAGTTTGAAGCAGTAAGGCTAGGGCTGGATCGTACGGTGATTATAGGCAATGAGGAGGGGAACAAAGGTTACAAGGTTGACCAGGAGGGAGAGGCGCTCGTATGGCATCGATTTGGGGAGGTCCAGTATGTGTAGAGAGGAGCGACATTTCACTGTAGTTGCTCGAGCTACTGGTCGGGATGGGGAGTGGTCCTTCGAGCGTTGAAGGGTGATGATGGTCAGATGGAGTTTGAAAGGAGGGGTAGTTCGGTTGTTTTAGTTTGAATTTTCATGAAGATCAGGTGAAGTAATCGAAGGGAGAAATGTCGGAATTGAAGTGAACGAGGACCAGGAGTTGTCGGGGAAGAAGAAGGGGACTTCGGGTTTTCCTACGTGGGTTTGTTCCTCGGGTTTTAACAGTGATGGGCTGAATCCAAAATAGAAGGCCCATTTGAAATTTAATTCCAACTTATATATTTATTTAAATTTGCGTACACTTCGAATGGACGGGAGAAACACAATGAGACTGACCGGGAGTGGATCGGAGACAGTTACAATTTATGGCGAAATAAATTGTCCGACTGAATCAAATAACGCAAACCGTTATTTAACGATTAACGCGCAACTGTGAGTAAATCTCACTAACTCTGAACAGTTTATAATTTCATGTTGTAATTTTAGAACTGTTAAATATTGGCTGATTAACTATGTGTTGACTATTTGATTGAACTGCTAGTCAATTAGTTGAATTTCTATATTGATTCTGTTTAGCAGAATATATCATATGGAACTGAAAGTGATGTTGATTTTATTGTATAACATCTGTGGATGCAGGGAGACAGGTTGGAGGAATCCAACTGGATTTCTCAACATTTATTTTACTGTGATTCATATATTGTGATATATAATCTGTTGTTGATTACATGTGTTTGGACGATTTTTATCGTTGTTATATAGTGTGTTAAATACCATAAGAAATACCAGAGTATAGAAAGAGGATTTTCAAAACAATTTTGAAAATAATTTATTTATATAAAATCACTGGATTTTATATATAAAAGGAAAAAGGATTTTAAAAAGAAATAATTATAAAATCAAAAGAGTTTAAAAGAATTTATTTGTTAACAAATATAAAAAAATTTATTTGTTAAACAATTATAAAAGAAATAATTTGTAAAACAAATATAAAAGGAAAATATTTGTAAATAGAAATAAAAAGAGAATATTTGTAAAACAATTAAAAATAGGATTTAAAAGGAGATGTTTGTAAAACAGTTACAAATAGGATTAAAATGGAATATTTATTTAGAAAATAAATAAAAGTATAAGAGGATTATTTATTTAGAAAATAAATAGACAAATAAAGGAAGAGAAATATTTGTAAAAACATTTACAAATAAAGGTTATAAAGGGAATTATTTATTTACGAATTAAATAGAGCTAAAAAAGGGAACTTTAAATAATATTTAAGCGTTAGATACTTAATGGATTATATAAAGGAATTTCTCGAGTTAGAATTAATCGATTAGAATTAATTGAATATAAAGTTATTCGAAATAGAGTTTATCGAATATTAGTATTTGAAATATAGTTAATCAAAGGGAGTTAAACAGAAATTGGAAAACTGACTAGAGATTAATAAGTTGAATGGTTTAATGAGTATCGATCTGATGTTGGTTTTGGCCTTCGGGGTTTATACTTAGGAAGTTGTTCTCTTGTTAGTTTATAGTTAGAGTTTGATAGATGTGGAAGGATAGGGATACGTAAATAAGTAGATGGAAACGTTTTCCAGTGTAAATAACGTATATTTTCTAAACATAGAAAATAAGGAAATATATATATATATAAATAGATATATATATATATATGATTGATGATTGATTGATAGAATTTCCATTTGGAAATGATATCGTTGTTTGCACACGTATTTTTCTTTGATAGTTAACTCACAGACTATCGAAGTTCTGACCATTTTAACGTTGTTAATATGGAGAGACCGGTTGGACTATTATCCAAAGAACCACTCTGTATTGGGATAAGTGTTGCGAATCATATATGCCAAGGGTAATTGAAGACGGAGTAAGGTGCAAGGGCTATTGTATAAGTCTTAGATAACAGTGCCTAAGATGGATGTACTGAATAGTGCCTTCGGTTCATCCTGTTCCTGGATGACTTGTATGGATAAATGTCTGACAGGGTATTTCCAAAAAGGTCACGTACATTGATTCCTTCAACCGTACCAAGAGTGGAAGCGGAGAAGGAAACTTCTTTAGCTAACACGTAATGTACTATTGTAGACGTCAATTAGTTATTTTCGATGGATCTGACAATGTGGCATTCGAAGTGAATCTGATGTGATGATAAAGCATAACCTCAAGCCTCATCAACCGGTAAATGACAGAAATCGGGCAGGCAGCATGGCTATGTAGGTCGCACCTATTAGGGTGTATAATCACCTGATCTAGAGTTTCATTTACTTCTAAAAATCTATTGTTGATACTGTCCCATTCGGGAAATGGTTGCTGATCCCAACCGATTGGTGATATACATTCGATACACTCAAGCGAAATGAGTGGTCGGTCATGTGTGGTCGGGTTGCAAGATGTTCTTGTTGAATCCATTGTATTCCTTTCTAGAGATACACTAGCGAAAGGTGGTTCCATACCTTGCCATAGTTGGAAATCCATTACCCAATACGTGCTTGCGGTTTTGATTGTATACTATATATGTAGAACGTGAGATGAAAGCGTTTCTGCTAGATGATTATTATATTGTGGTTGATTGACATTATTTTATTATCAAAAAGGTTTTTTTGATAAAGATATTTTGGATTCTCATAAGGGAAAAACCCGGTCCGTTATACGGCGTGGTCTTATGAGATATCGTTTACTTGTTCGAACTGTTTTAAACTGTTTCACTCATACCGGTCCCATGACTGACCCGGAGTTTACTTTGTTTTGTTTTCCCTAAACTCTTGGGTGCCCAATTTTGTACGGGCAGTCAAGTAGTCGGGATTTACAGATACTTGAAGAGCTGGAGCAGGAGGCTTCAGGATCATATAGCTATAGTTTATTTCCGCTGCGTTGTAAGTGTTGTACTTTGATAATGTTATTGTATACATATACTGATTTTATTTCAAGGATATATTATTTATTATATGTTATTCGTTCCGCTGTGAGATTCATGTTACTCTGATGTTGTGTTCTTCTTCTTCTTCTATTCTAAGTTTCTATCTTATCTGTTCTCACCCTCTATCTTCTTTCTATTAGTTTCTTGAATTTCCAGTGCAATTTGGGTTGGACTTGTGTTATTTGGTCAGCTCAAATTGGACCGGATTTTCGGGTCACCACAGTTGGTATCAGAGCTTAAGTTAAGTAATTACCTTGGCTCTATGGCGTGACTCAGTAGAGATAGGGTTAGTAATACCCTAGATTGAGTTTGAGTGTTTATAGATACGAGTGCGTATTTGTAACTTGATACAAAGTGATTTTATATTGTGAAGATTTATTGGTTGAGTAGTTTATGAGTTCTGGTCGATCAGTTTGATCCACTATATCGGTAGGAGTTTATAAACACTCGAATACGATGGGTCGACACAATATGTTTTGAAAAGAGGGTAAATTAAAATAAGTTTACCCAAGGTATATCTTGATATAGAGAAGATATATATATCAAAATTAGAATATAGTGGATATATTAGTTGTTATTATAATCGAGTAAGATTATAAATTAAATGGTTATGTAAATAACCAATCAGAATTCATATAAGTGAAATACGTGAAATCAGATGAGTTAAATCTGAAATTTAAACCAGAAATTGAATTAAAATTCTGTAAAATTGGATAAGTGTTTATAAATGGATTTGGATTTAAAATAAGGAAAATTTAAGATCCTGCGAGATTTTAAATTGTTTTACTAGCAGTGTGAATTATATTTTGAAATGAATTTCAAAGTAGAAACGTTTAGAAATGGTTTTATAGTATTGAACTCACTTCGATCGCTGGAAAATAGATTATGATGATGGCAGCTGCATCATCGGTATTCATTTTCGAGTTGTAAGTGATGAATTACTACTAGAGATACTGTTTTGAATTTGTTTTGGAAAAGACAAGTTGTGTTGAATTTCAAAAAGGAAATTTGATTTTTGAAAAGAGTAAACTGTTTAAAAACTCTCAGGGAAAGACTGTTTGAATTAAAAACAAATTTAACATAAATTTGTGAAAGAAAATTTAAATTAAAGTAATGCCAGTAAAGTGGTAACTGAGATTGAATTAGAATGATATCAAGACAAATTGGATTGTGAGATTCAAATTTGAAGTGTAATGTGATAATCAAGTTAAGAGTTGGGAATCGAGAATGAAACTCGAGTTTGAAATGGTATTTGGCTCGAAGATAAGCGAATGGTTGTGTTGTGGATAAAAGCAGATTGAAATTTGATTGGGATGACCCTTGTATCCGCTGAAATGATAACAGGTGGAAAGGATATAATGATATGCCGACAAAAGGTACAAGTTTATATTTCTATTGGATATAAGATTTATGAGCCGAATTGGCAAGCTGTTTGTCTGTTTGATTTTCTTTTAGGTTGGAGATGGCCCAGAGAGGTGAGTGGTGGTTTGACGTATTGACCAGTAAAAAGGAGGTGCTGAAAAAAAATTCAAAAAAAGTTAAGGCATTAGAAAATTTTCAGGATTTTTGAAAATATTTGTTAATAGAATTGAATTAATAATTTAATTAAATTAAATAGGTTCAGTTGGAAACTGAAGTTAAGAAGTGAGCAAATAAGTTCTAACCAGTCGATAGGGTTTGTTTTCTACCTTAGCAATTTCGAGGAAGAAATTATTTTAAGTAGGGAAGAATGTAATGACCCGCATCTTCAGTGGTATAATAATTAATTTATTTAATTATTTAAAGAGTGGTTTAGAGAATTTAAATGGTCATTTAGTTAATCAAAAATGAGTATTTAATTAAAATAATAATTAAATAATATATTTATATTCCAGAATAGTCGGAAATAGTGGAATTCACAATACGATGTGAACTAGATCATATATAAGCTATAATTCAGTTTAGAGTTGAATTATACTAACGAATATATTATATAAATGATAGTTGAACGAATAAATTATAAATATAAATATAATCGAGCTCGAAATGGCGCTGCAGTTCGTAAATTGGCGATTCGAACTTCAACTGAATGTACAGGGCTCGTTTTAAATCGGATTTCTATGAAACAAGAAACGTGTGGAGCTGGTGAAGTATATCTTTCTAGTGGAAGAGAAAAATCGGGATTTCGTCGTGTAGATTTTGATTTATGTCCAAATCAAATTTTAGAAAAGTCACTGTGGAAGTCCTTTATAATTTATAAAGGAATTATTTATATTTTAAAAAGAAATTTCAATATAAATCGAATATCGGGTTGACACAGATTTGAAATATCGAGTTAGAAATCCATATGGGATTATTCTGGAGCTGTAGGGCATTCTAGTGTGAATATATACAATAATATAAATTTGTTTTTATTTAATTTTATTTTATTTAAATATATTTATATATTTAAATGGGTCATCCAAAGCTTTAAAAATAGCCACTTTTGCAAATGAAGTCGGAATTCGAAGAAACTAATTTTGTTGGATCCGCAATGTCAAATAGTTGCTAGATGTTAGTTTCCGTGATTTTTAGAGTCACTGTGTGGTCGTACGGATTTTTAGAGTGAAAAACAGTCAGTATTTTGACGGTTAAAAATACGTTGTGTGAGCAAACGGAATCGGAATTCGACGAAACCAGTTTCGTTGGGACCGTAATTCCGAAATGTAGCTGCGTGTCCATTTTCGTGATTTTTGGGTATCATGGGTGATCGCAGGGAATTTTAAACACGAGTTAACAAAAAGAATATACCGGGAATATTCCTTCTACAAAATATCTAGATATTTATCCTCCCTATAAATACCCTCACTACTCCTCTAAACCTAATTGAACGTCTTATTTGGTCAGAGCATTTGCGCCTTCACCAAAAGAACAACACAGCAACATTTCGATCTCCAAAAAAAATCATAATAAAATCAAATACAAATAGAAATTAGTGAGGTTGGATCCATTGGATTGCTGAGCTCGAGTGCTTCTCACTGGTGGGTAAAACGTTGGGAGCGATCCACTTTTGGGGATCGACAGTTTGAAGCAGTAAGGCTAGGGCTGGATCGTACGGTGATTATAAGTAATGAGGAGGGGAACGGAGGTTAGAAGGTTGACAAGGAGGGAGAGGCGCTCGTATGGCATCGATTTGGGGAGGTCCAGTTATGTGTAGAGAGGAGCGACATTTCACTGTAGCTGCTCGAGCAACTGGTCGCGACGGGGAGTGGTCCTTCGAGCGTTGAAGGGTGATGATGGTCAGATGGAGTTTGAAAGGAGTAGTAGTTCGGTTGTTTTAATTTGAATTTTCGTGAAGAGGAGGTGAAGTAATCGAAGGGAGAAATGTCGGAATTGAAGTAAACGAGGAGCAAAAGTTGTCGGGGAAGAAGAAGGGGACTTCGGGTTTTCCTACGTGGGTTTGGTCCTTGGGTTTTAATGGTGATGGGTTGAATCCAAAATAGTAAGGCCCATTTGAAATTTAAATCCAAGTTATATATCTATTTAAATTTGTGTAAACTTCGAAGTTGTACAACTTGTTTATACAGTATCGGTTTTCAGCGAAACAAGATCCGACAGGATCGTATGGACGGGAGCAACATAATGAGACTGACCGGGAGTGGATCGGAGATAGTTACAATTTATGGAGAAATAAATTGTCCGACTGAATCAAATAACGCAAACCGTTATTTAACGATTAACGCGCAACTGTGAGTAAATCTCACTAACTCTGAACAGTTTATAATTTCATGTTGTATTTTTAGAACTGTTAAATATTGGATGATTGACTGTGTGTTGACTGTTTGATTGAACGTCTAGTCAGTTAGTTGAATTTCTATATTGGTTCTGTTTAACAGAATATATCATATGGAACTAAAAGTGATGTTGATTTTATTGTTAACATCTGTGGATGCAGGGAGACAGGTTGGAGGAATCCAACTGGATTCCTCGACATTTATTTTACTGTGATTCATATATTGTGACATATAATCTGTTGTTGATTATATGTGTTTGGACGATTTTTATCGTTGTTATATAGTGTGTTAAATACCATAAGAAATACCAGAGTATAGAAAGAGGATTCTCAAAACATATTTTGAAAATAATTTATTTATATAAAATCACTGGATTTTATATATAAAAGGAAAAAGGATTTTATAAAGAAATAATTATAAAATCAAAAGAGTTTAAAAGAATTTATTTGTTAACAAATATAAAGAAATTTATTTGTTAAACAATTATAAAAGAAATAATTTGTAAAACAAATATAAAAGGAAAATATTTGTAAATAGAAATAAAAAGAGAATATTTGTAAAACATTTACAAATAGTATTTAAAAGGAGATATTTGTAAAACAGTTACAAATAGGATTAAAATGGAATATTTATTTAGAAAATAAATAGAAGTATAAGAGGATTATTTATTTAGAAAATAAATAAACAAATATAGGAAGAGAAATATTTGTAAAAACATTTACAAAATAAAGGTTATAAAGGGAATTATTTATTTACGAATTAAATAGAGTTATAAAAGGGAACTTTAAATAAGATTTAAGTGTTAGATACTTAATGGATTATACAAAGGAATTAATCGAGTTAGAATTAATCGATTAGAATTAATTGAATATAAAGTTATTTGAAATAGAGTTTATCGAATATTAGTATTCGAAATATAGTTAATCAAAGGGAGTTAAATAGAAATTGGAAAACTGACTAGAGATTAATAAGTTGAATGGTTTCCTGAGTATCGATCTGATGTTGGTTTCGTCCTTCGGTGTTTATACTTAGGAAGTTGTTCTCTTGTTAGTTTATAGTTAGAGTTTTATAGATGTTGAAGGATAGGGATACGTAAATAAGCAGATGGAAACGTTTTCCAGTGTAAATAACGTATATTTTCTAAACATAGAAAATAAGGAAATATATATATATGATTGATGATTGATTGATAGAATTTCCATTTGGAAATGATATCGTTGTTTGCACACATATTTTTCTTTGATAGTTAATTCACAGACTATCGAAGTTGTGACCATTTTAACGTTGTTAATATGGAGAGACCGATTAGATTATTATCCAAAGAACCACTCTGTATTGGCATAAGCGTTGCGAATCATGTAACACCCCGTATGTTTAATAACTTGTTATAATATAAATCAGGGCAGAATTAAATTTTAAGATCTGAATCAGGGGAAACGAGCTATGCCATTGCGTTCGTCTCGGAAAAATACGCGAAATAGAGTCCGAGTTTTCGAAAATCGGAGTCCTGTGACCCAGTTAAGGCCCGAAGAAGTTTTCAGAAAATTCAAATTTCAAAAACATATTTCAAATGCAGAAATGGAGCTAGGCGGGAAAATTCCCGCCCAGCACCAGGTCGACCCCCGTGTTGACTAGGGAGTCGACACACAGGGGGGTGTGTCGACAGTAGTGTCGACACCCCTGTCGACACAGGGTGCAACCTGGCTTGCTCGGCCAGATTGGCCTGGGTGCACTGATTTGGGGTTTGGACTGTGTTTTGGGGCTTGTGACGAAATCTGACGGCTCTAACCTAAATTAGGGTTAATCTAAGGGCCTAAAACACTTAACTAATCTATAAATACACCCTAAGACTACCCTAATCCATACTAAAAATAGATACAACGTCATCATGCCGTCAAATTGCAACTAGAAGGAGCCTCCATCAAATTTTAGAAGAAGATAGCTTCTCAAATCAACTTCTAATCAACTCTAGCAACTTAATCTTCTTCATAGGAGTGCTAATCAACAAGTTGTGAGTTTCTATGCCTTTAGCAAGCAATTGCTAAACTAATTATGATAGGATATAATGAGGTTATGGTTATGTATGTGGATCAATGCAAGTTATGTTATCATATGCTATGTGTTCATGATGTTAGTTATGCAAGTTTTATGCTATATGTTCATGATGCTAGTTATGCAAGTTTTATGCTATATGTTCATGATGCTAGTTATGCAATTTTGATGCTATGTGCTCATGAAGCTAGTTATGCAAGTTGGGTGTAATCTATGCTATGTGTTCATGATGCTAGTTATGCAAATCACTATGATAAACATTGATCCATTATGACACCATGTTATGCAAGTTTGGTGTTTGATTATATGCAAGTTCATATATGACATGTTATGCAAGTTTGGTGTTTGATTATATGCAAGTTCATATATGACATGTTATGCAAGTTTGGTGTTTGATTTTATGCAAGTTCATATGTGACATGTTATGCAAGTTTGGTGTTTGATTATATGCAAGTTCATATATGACATGTTATGCAAGTTTGGTGTTTGATTATATGCAAGTAACATGTGCAAGTTTACACCTTTGTATGACATGCATACATATGCAAGTTAACCCCTTTGTATGTCATACATACATATGCAAGTTTACCCCTTTATATGACAAAAGTAACTTATGCAAGTTACCCTCTTTATGACATATGTGATTCATGCAAGTTTGGGTTGATTATTTATGCTAGTTGGGTTTGATGCTATGGTCATATATGTAAGTTGACACCTTTAAAACCCATGTTGATGCTAATGTTATGCTAAGTTGAACCCATTGTGTTTGTGATGAATCTTCCCTTTTAAGTATGCCATGTTAGCGTATTACGTGGGGAACGATGGGGTTAATATTCATGTTAACAAAATTGTGGTGAAATTGGTATGATGTTGCATACCATAAGTGGATGGACATAATTGAGTCAATTATGTACATCATTAAATTGGAATTAATTAGGGAAAATTAATTCAAAATATGGGGGTGATTAATTAGGTGTAATTAATCGACTAAGACACGAGGTTGGACCCTTTTGTAGCATAAGTCCGGACCCGACCGGCAAATCCAGCGGCTACAAATGATTGGCCCAATGTGAGAGGTCTTAGGCATAAACTAAATACGTGACAAGTGTAAAGACACGAGGTTAGACTCTGTTATGGCGTAAGGCTGCCCGGACCCGACCGGCAAACCCAGCTGCCATAAAAGACAGTCTAATGTGAGAGGTCTTTACAAAGGTTACATTCTTAATCAATTAAGAAACACTTAACCAGATAAGCATGTAGTGGGGCATGAGAGGTTAAGTGGGTGCCTTGGGTGGCATGGGGAAATCAAGTAAGTGCCTTGGGTGGCATGTGGAAATCTAGTGGGTTGCCTTGGGTGGCAATAGAAAATACGATTAGAATACTTAACCAAGTGGAAACATGTAATTAAACATGATTAAAGGGTTAAGTGGGATGCACTAGAAAAGGGACAAGCTTAGGTGGGTAGCTTGTGGGGGCCCATTTCAACCAGTAACCCATATGTATCTTTGTGGGCTCGACCCATGTCGAGGACGGGACACGCGTACTGGGCTTGACTATAAGAGGCCAAAACGGGTTAGCGGTGGAAACGCAAGTCCAACGGGTTTCATATGCGTGTGTGGATCCGGGCTGGTAGGTAAGACGTTGTTGCATCGTGTAGGTATAAGCCGTGCACCATTGATAGTTTCGGGTTGCCACTTTGGGGAGTGATACACCCCACTGTGGGGCCAGCACGGGTATCTACGTTAGGGAGCCGATCGCTTGGGGAGTTGTGGGTACACCTAGTGGAGATAGTGGCAGACGGCACCTATGTGGTCAGCTAGGGGTACACGAAACTACTAGTTAAATTTTCTAAGTCCTTGGGTGGGATCAACCTTTAAGTTAGGAATGACTGGTGTGGTGCAGTGTAGTAATTACCCTTGGGTGGGTAGATGCGTCTTTACCGATATCTTAGTTCATCCTATGTCTAGTTGGCTGCTTAGTGTAGTCACTTATCCCCAGTCATTACCGTACCAAGTTTATATCATACCCTAATTACTTTAATGATTGTGTTGTTAAAGTTATAGGACTCGCTCAGACTTATGTCTGACCCCGTTGTTTTTATCTTTTTTCCCCCTCAAGTCCTCAGGTTGGGCCTAGCACTAGTTGGCTTTGATCAGATTTCTTTATCTATCTTTTGGAGCTTGGACCGTTGATGTAAAGCTCAGCTTATCTTTTCTATTATGGCTATTGGTTATGTAGTGGGATTATGTACTTATGTTTTTATCAGGATGGATATTTAGTACTTGACTCTTGTTTTATGGTTTTGTAACCAAACATGTTTACCTTCTGCTGCAATGAAATGATGTTTTAGTTAACGAGTATTATTTATATCTGTCTTGTTGTAATTTTTCTGTTCTATATTCACTTAAAATACTCCACCGAAGTTAAGGCATTCCCTTAGTGAGTGACCTTAGTGGGTATGGGGTGTTACACGTGGTATCAGAGCTGAAGGTTACCAGAACAGATAAAAAACTATTTTTCTAAAAACATTTTTGGAAGAAGTATTTTCAAAAACCTGTCTTTTAAGAGTAAAGTTTTTGAAAGAAAAGCATAATCCCCAATAGCCATATCTTTATCTTTCGAATTCTCCGTTTTGAATCTTTCCTTTTTCGTTTCAGCATTGCTGAAGATCTTAACTTTCCGGAGGGTGTAGCGATACCAGTATGGTATAGGAGGTTGATGGAGGCTAGGGCCGCCGCTGCAGGTCGAGCAAATGTTCCTCCAACAGTTGCACCCGATCTTCCTCCTCCTCCTCGCGCGGATACTTTTGCTAAGACTTGCAAGGAATTTAAGGCTATGGGAGGGAAACCTTTTCAAGGATCAGAAACTTTTGTGGAAGCTAGGGATTGGCTTAAGGAGACGGAAGAGTTGATAGACATCTTTGAGATGGAAGAAGGAAAGAAAGTCAAGTAAGCTGCTTGGTTAATGAAGGGAGAGGCCTCGTTCTGGTGGGAGGTCACTAATGGAGAACGCCTTGTTGACTCTTGGGCGGATTTCAGACAAAGGTTTGTGGCAAAGTTTCTCTCAAGGGCGGAGGAAAATCTGTATATGGAAAGGTTCTTGACTCTAAAGCAAGGAAACCTATCAGTGAAGGAATATGTCAACAAGTTTAATCAGTTGGCAAGGTTTGGCATAGACATGGTGAATACACCGGAGAAGAAAGCTTTGAGGTTCGTTAAGGGCTTGAATGAACCGTTGCATGGATTGGCTATGACTCACATCCCTACGGGGGCCACCTTTGAGAAGCTAGTAGACATGGCACTCATGCATGAGGAAGAGAAGGGTCCCAATACTAATAAGGCACCCGAGAAGAAAGGAGATCAGAAGAGACCTCAACAGCAACAGCAAAACAAGGGTGGGAAAGTCAACGGTGGCAAGGGAAAGAAGAAGTGCTTCAATTGTGGGACACCAGGCCACCTAAGCAAAGATTGTCGGAAGAAGATGAAGACTGGCTGCTTCCACTATGGCGAAGCAGGGCATCTAGTGAAGGACTGCCCTAGGAAGGGGCAGAGGACGGGATCTACCTCAGGAGGACAGGTGCAAGCTCTTATGGCACCAGGTCAGGCAAGGGGGCAAGTTCAGGCTCTCGCGGTTCCACCGATTCAGGAAAGAGGTAGAACTATTTCCGTTGAAAGTCTAGTTTTTCTGTTTGATCATCCTGTCCGTACTTTATTCGACTCTGGCGCATCGCATTCGTTTATCTCATCATCATTAGTTGAGTCACTGCACTTAGACACCAGTCTAGTAGATGATCCCTTGTTTCAAACCCAATTGGGGGCTCCACTTATTTGTCCATGATATGTTTGGGTTTGAAGATTTCCATACTTAGCGTTGAGTTTAGATGTGATGCTTTTGTTTTGGGCTTCACGGGCTATGGGTTAATTTTGGGCATGGACTGGTTATCCAGTAATGGTACCGTTCTTGATTGCGAAAGGAGATTTGTTAGGCTCATGACCCGCTTGGGGAACACTCTCGAGATCTCTTGTAATCCCATGAATTCTGTTATGCTAAGTTATCTTGAATCGCTTGACGCTTCGGTCGAGAGTTTGCGATCTGTTAGAGTGGTCCGGGAATACTCGGATGTGTTTGAGGAGGTGAAGGGTTTACCTCCGAAGCGGGAGATAGACTTCCGAATATATCTGGTGGACAATGCTAAGCCAGTATCTTTACCAGTGCGCCACATGGCTCCTCGCGAGAGGAGGGAACTCCATAAGCAAGTAGGGGAGTTGCTTGAGAAGGGGTTCATAAGACGAAGCATATCGGAGTGGGGTGCTCCAGTAGTTTTTGTCACGAAGGCGGATGGGTCCCTCAGACTTTGTGTAGACTATAGAGAACTCAACAAGCTTACAAAGAAGAATAGACACACATTGCCGAGGATTGATGATCTCTTTTATCAGTTGGTTGGTGCCTCAGTGTTTTCGCAATTGGACTTAGCCACGGGGTTTCATCAGTTGAGAGTGGCTGAGGATAGTATAGAGAAGACTGCCTTTAGGACTCCGGATGGTTTTATGAGTGGCTTGTGATGCCATTTGGTTTGACAAACGCCCCTGCATACTTTGTTGATTTGATGAGTAGGGTGTTCAAGGAGTACCTTAATAAGTTCGTGGTGGTCTTTGTGGATGACATCTTGGTCTTTTTTTAAGAGTGAAGAAGAGCATGCCCTACATCTTAGGGAAGTGTTGGAGACTCTTCTAGCGCATAGCCTTAAGGCTAAATTCTCTAAATGTCACTTTTGGAGGAAGGAAGTGCGGTTCTTAGGGCACGTGGTCTCCAAAGAAGGGATAGCTGTGGATCCCGCGAAGGTAGTGTCGATCCAAGATTGGAAGGTTCCGAAGAATGCTACCGAGGTGAGGAGTTTCTTGGGGTTGGCTAGCTACTATAGGAAGTTTATCAAGGACTTCGCGAAGATATCAGCCCCATTAACTCGCTTGACGAAGAAGAATCTAGTCTTCACATGGGACGTAGATTGTGATGATGCGTTCCAACGGTTAAAGAGAGCTTTAACCACAGCTCCAGTCTTAGTGTTGCCAGATGGGAGTAAGCCATTTGTTGTTTATACCGATGCTTGTGGGACAGGACTAGGCGCAGTCTTAATGCAAGAGGGAAGGGTAATAGCCTATGGTAGAAGGCAGTTGAGAGCGCATGAGAAAAATTACCCTACACATGATCTAGAGTTGGCCGCTATTGTTTTTGCGCTTAAGTCTTGGCGCCATTATCTTCTTGGCGAGAGGTTCGAATTGTTCACCGACCATAAATCTTTGAAGTACTTGTTTTCTCAGAAGGATTTGAACTTAAGACAGCAAAGGTGGATGGAGTTCTTAGCATCCTATGATTTTGAGATAGCGTATACACCTGGCAAGGGTAACGTGGTGGCGGACGCCTTAAGCAGAAAAAGGTTGTCCTTGAGTCCATTGTTCGTTGAACGATGAAGCTTGGAATTTATCTCGATGTTCGACTTCAGACCTTCCGTTGACTTTATACCCGGTTTGCTAGCATCCTTAGAGGTCAGACCTACTCTTTTGGGACGGATTGGCGAGGCACAGCGGGACGACCCACAGTTGGTTGAGTTAGTAGAGAAGCTCATAAGGGGGGAGTCGTCCAGCCATTTGAGTAGGTACACCCTAGATGATAAGGGGTGGTTGCATAGAGACGGTAGACTTTGTGTACCGCGAGACGAGGGTTTGAAGAAGGCTGTTCTTGATGATGCACATCGTTCGAAGATGACCATTCATCCCGGTGGGGACAAGATGTACCAAGACATGAAGCGAGTTTTCTTTTGGGTCGGTATGAAGAAAGATGTGGCTGAGTATGTCGCTAGATGCTTGGTGTGCCAACAAGTGAAAGCGGAGCAAAAGAAACCCAGTGGGTTTCTTCACCCATTGGAGGTTCCGCAATGGAAGTGGGATAGCGTCTCGATGGATTTTATCGATGGGTTACCGAGATCGAGGAAGGGTAATACGGGAATTTGGGTTGTGGTAGACAGACTTACTAAGAGCGCCCATTTCATACCCGTGAAGAGTAAGAGGACTGCTCCATGGCTAGCTTCAGTTTACCTTCGAGAGATAGTTCGGTTACATGGAGTACCTTCGAGCATAGTGAGCGATCGAGATCCCATCTTCACTAGCGAGTTTTGGATGAGTTTGCAAGAGGCGGTAGGGACTCAGTTGTGTTTGAGCACCACATATCATCCTCAGACGGACGGCCAGACCGAGAGGGTGAATCGTATTCTAGAAGACCTTTTGAGGCTATGTATCTTGGATTTTGGAGGTACATGGGAAGAGCATCTTCCATTGGTGGAGTTCGCGTATAATAACAGCTTTCAGTCTAGTATTGGCATGGCTCCTTTCGAAGCTCTTTATGGAAGGCCTTGTCGATCACCTACATGTTGGTGGGAGTCTACGGATAAGATCTTGCTTGGGCCTGATATGGTTAGAGAGACTTCGGAAAAGATTGATTTGATTCGAAGAAGGATGAAAGCAGAACAAGATAGGCAGAAATCTTACGCGGATAAGAGGAGGACGGATCTTAAGTTTGATGTTAGGGACATGGTCTTTGTTAAAGTATCCCCATTACGGAATGTTGTTCGCTTTGGGTCCATTGGGAAGTTAGCACCAAGGTTTGTAGGACCGTTTCCTATTAAGGAAAGGATTGGACAGATGGCATATAAAGTGGATTTACCCGAGAGACTTAGTGGTGTACATGACGTATTCCATGTGTCACATTTGAGGAAGTGCCCACATGAGACCGCAGAGGTGGTAGAGCCGAGCTTGCTTAGAGAAGTGGAGGTAGAGCGTGATGCGACGATTCGACGAGCTCCTACTCGCATCCTTGGGTCAGAGATTAGGAAGTTGAGAAACAGAGAGGTTCAACTAGTCAAAGTGCAATGGGGAGATGATGAGAGCAACGCTACTTGGGAGACAGAAGCGAAGATGCGTTCACTGTACCCATTCCTTTTTGAGGGTATGTCTTTTAACTTCTCCTTTATCGTTTGTCTAGTACTTATCTTATCTTTAGTATGTCCTCTCGTTAGTACCTTTGACCTGTAGATAGGGTAAACTAAGGTTGAAACATGTGTTTGAGACATGTTATGATTGATGGATGCGTGTGGATGCAAGTGTTTGCTAGTGGTTGCTCGTGGATGCATATACACACACTTTAGACACTAGATCGGCTCAGTCACTTCATATTGCATATTGCATATAATTGTGTGTTGGTAGCTATATTTATGGATGTATAATGGTTGTGTTATCATATGGATGATGCATTTTGGTGAATGGTTGTGCACACATGTAGAGATAGTATGCGTCGATATGGTTCTTTCGCATACATATTGGATGCATGGCACTATCATGGTTTGCATTAAGGAGGTCAACTGAATCAGTGGACCGCCTGATTTTGCATTAGACAGGGAACATATACACACACTTTTTGCATATGTTCATATAGCATTAGAAACCTTAAGGACAATAGATGCCAGTGTTTGATGGTTTAGTAGATGGTTGTTTGGTTGGTAGGATACGTTCTTCTTGACTTAGAGATTTCGAGGACGAAATCCTTTAAGTAGGGGAGAATGTAACACCCCGTATGTTTAATAACTTGTTATAATATAAATCAGGGCAGAATTAAATTTAAAGTTTGAATCAGGGGAAACGGCCTATGCCATTGCGTTCGTCTCGGAAAAATACGCGAAATATAGTCCGAGTTTTCGAAAATCGGAGTCCGTATGACCCAGTTAAGGCCCGAAGAAATTTTCAGAAAATTCAAATTTCAAAAACAGATTTCAAATGCAGAAATGGAGCTAGGCGGGAAAATTCCCGCCCAGCACCAGGTCGACCCCCATGTCGACTGGGGAGTCGACACACAGGGGGGTGTCGACAGTAGTGTCGACACCCCTGTCGACACAGGGTGCAACCTGGCTTGCTCGGCCAGATTGGCCTGGGTGCACTGATTTGGGGTTTGGGCTGTGTTTTGGGGCTTGTGACGAAATCTGACGGCTCTAACCTAAATTAGGGTTAATCTAAGGGCCTAAAACACTTAACTAATCTATAAATACACCCTAAGACTACCCTAATCCATACTAAAAATAGATACAACGTCATCATGCCGTCAAATTGCAACTAGAAGGAGCCTCCATCAAATTTTAGAAGAAGATAGCTTCTCAAATCAACTTCTAATCAACTCTAGCAACTTAATCTTCTTCATAGGAGTGCTAATCAACAAGTTGTGAGTTTCTATGCCTTTAGCAAGCAATTGCTAAACTAATTATGATAGGATATAACGAGGTTATGGTTATGTATGTGGATCAATGCAAGTTATGTTATCATATGCTATGTTTTCATGATGTTAGTTATGCAAGTTTTATGCTATATGTTCATGATGCTAGTTATGCAAGTTTTATTCTATATGTTCATGATGCTAGTTATGCAATTTTGATGCTATGTGCTCATGAAGCTAGTTATGCAAGTTGGGTTTAATCTATGCTATGTGTTCATGAGGCTAGTTATGCAAATCACTATGATAAACATTGATCCATTATGACACCATGTTATGCAAGTTTGGTGTTTGATTATATGCAAGTTCATATATGACATGTTATGTAAGTTTGGTGTTTGATTATATGCAAGTACATATATGACATGTTATGCAAGTTTGGTGTTTGATTTTATGCAAGTTCATATGTGACATGTTATGCAAGTTTGGTGTTTGATTATATGCAAGTTCATATATGACATGTTATGCAAGTTTAGTGTTTGATTATATGCAAGTAACATGTGCAAGTTTACACCTTTGTATGACATGCATACATATGCAAGTTAACCCCTTTGTATGTCATACATACATATGCAAGTTTACCCCCTTTGTATGACAAAAGTAACTTATGCAAGTTACCCTATTTATGACATATGTGATTCATGCAAGTTTGGGTTGATTATTTATGCTAGTTGGGTTTGATGCTATGGTCATATATGCAAGTTGACACCTTTAAAACCCATGTTGATGCTAATGTTATGCTAAGTTGAACCCATTGTGTTTGTGATGAATCTTCCCTTTTAAGTATGCCATGTTAGCGTATTACTTGGGGAACGATGGGGTTAATATTCATGTTAACAAAATTGTGGTGAAATTGGTATGATGTTGCATACCATAAGTGGATGGACATAATTGAGTCAATTATGTACATCATTAAATTGGAATTAATTAGGGAAAATTAATTCAAAATATGGGGGTGATTAATTAGGTGTAATTAATCGACTAAGACACGAGGTTGGACCCTTTTGTAGCATAAGACTGCCCGGACCCGACCGGCAAATCCAGCGGCTACAAATGATTGGCCCAATGTGAGAGGTCTTAGGCATAAACTAAATACGTGACAAGTGTAAAGACACGAGGTTAGACTCTGTTATGGCGTAAGGCTTCCCGGACCCGACCGGAAAATCCAGCTGCCATAAAAGACAGTCTAATGTGAGAGGTCTTTACAAAGGTTACGTTCTTAATCAATTAAGAAACACTTAACCAGATAAGCATGTAGTGGGGCATGAGGGGTTAAGTGGGTGCCTTGGGTGGCATGTGGAAATCAATTAAGTGCCTTGGGTGGCATGTGGAAATCTAGTGGGTTGCCTTGGGTGGCAATAGAAAATACAATTAGAATACTTAACCAAGTGGAAACATGTAATTTAACATGATTAAAGGGTTAAGTGGGATGCACTAGAAAAGGGACAAGCTTAGGTGGGTAGCTTGTGGGGGGCCCATTTCAACCAGTAACCCATATGTATCTTTGTGGGCTCGACCCATGTCGAGGACGGGACACGCGTACTGGGCTTGACTATAAGAGGCCAAAAGGGGTTAGCGGTGGAAACGCAAGTCCAACGGGTTTCATATGCGTGTGTGGACCCAGGCTGGTAGGTAAGACGTTGTTGCATCGTGTAGGTATAAGCCGTGCACCGTTGATAGTATCGGGTTGCCACTTTGGGGAGTGATACACCCCACTGTGGGGCCAGCACGGGTATCTACGTTAGGGAGCCGATCGCTTGGGGAGTAGTGGGTACACCTAGTGGAGATAGGAGCAGACGGCACCTATGTGGTCAGCTAGGGGTACACGAAACTACTAGTTAAATTTTCTAAGTCCTTGGGTGGGATCAACCTTTAAGTTAGGAATGACTGGTGTGGTGCAGTGTAGTAATTACCCTTGGGTGGGTAGATGCGTCTTTACCGATATCTTAGTTCATCCTATGTCTAGTTGGCTGCTTAGTGTAGTCACTTATCCCCAGTCATTACCGTACCAAGTTTAGATCATACCATAATTACTTTAATGATTGTGTTGTTAAAGTTATAGGAC
Source organism: Allium sativum (assembly GCA_030737875.1). Classification (NCBI taxonomy): domain Eukaryota; kingdom Viridiplantae; phylum Streptophyta; class Magnoliopsida; order Asparagales; family Amaryllidaceae; genus Allium; species Allium sativum. The sequence goes on from CM060915.1 coordinate 135,402,422, forward strand.
TCGCTCAGACTTATGTCTGACCCCGTTGTTTTTTTCTTTTTTCCCCCTCAGGTCCTCAGGTTGGGCCTAGCACTAGTGGGCTTTGATCAGATTTCTTTATCTATCTTTTGGAGCTTGGACCGTTGATGTAAAGCTCAGCTTATCTTTTCTATTATGGCTATTGGTTATGTAGTGGGATTATGTACTTATGTTTTTATCAGGATGGATATTTAGTACTTGACTCTTGTTTTATGGTTTTGTAACCAAACATGTTTACCTTCTGCTGCAATGAAATGATGTTTTATTTAACGAGTATTATTTATATCTGTCTTGTTGTAATTTTTCTGTTCTATATTCACTTAAAATACTCCACTGAAGTTAAGGCATTCCCTTAGTGAGTGACCTTAGCGGGTATGGGGTGTTACAAATCATATATGCCAAAGATAATTGAAGACGGAGTAAAGTGCAAGGGCTATTGTATAAGTCTTAGAAAACAGTGCCTAAGATGGAGGTACTGAATAGTGCCCTTCGGTTCATCCTGTTCCTGGATGACTTGTATGGATAAATGTCTAACAGAGTATTTCCAGAAAGGTCACGTACATTGATTCCTTCAACCGTACCAAGAGTGGAAATGGAGAAGGAAACTTCTTTAGCTAACACGTAATGTACTGTTGTAGACGTCAATTAGTAATTTTCGATGGATCTGACAATGTGGCATTTGAAGTGAATCTGATGTGATAATAAAGCGTAACCTCAAGCCTCATCAACCGGTAAATGATAGAAATCGGGCAGGCAGCATGGCTATGTAGGTCGCACCTATTAGGGTGTATAATCACCTGATCTAGAGTTTCATTTACTTCTAAAAATCTATTGTTGATACTGTCCCATTCGGGAAACGGTTGCTGATCCCAACCGATTGGTGATATACATTCGATACACTCAAGCGAAATGAGTGGTCGGTCATGTGTGGCCGGGTTGCAAGATGTTCTTGTTGAATCCAGTGTATTCCTTTCTAGAGATACACTAGCGAAAGGTGGTTCCATACCTTGTCATAGTTGGAAATCCATTACCCAATACGTGCTTGCGGTTTTGATTGTATACTATATATGTAGAACGTGAGATGTAAGCGTTTCTGCTTGATGATTATTATATTGTGGTTGATAGACATTATTTTAATATCAAAAAGGTTTTTTTGATAAAGATATTTTGGATTCTCATATGGGAAAAACCCGTTCCGTTATACGGCGTGGTCTTATGAGATATCGTTTACTTGTTCGAACTGCTTTAAACTGTTTTACTCATACCAGTCCCATGACTGACCCAGAATTTACTTTGTTTTGTTTTCCCTAAACTCTTGGGTGCCCAATTTTGTACGGGCAGTCAAGTAGTCGGGATTTACAGATACTTGAAGAGCTGGAGCAGGAGGCTTCAGGATCATATAGCTATAGTTTATTTCCGCTGTGTTGTAAGTGTTGTACTCTGTTAATGTTATTGTATACATATACTGATTTTATTTCAAGGATATATTATCTATTGTATGTTATTCGTTCCGGTGTGAGATTCGTGTTACTCTGATGTTGTGTTCTTCTTCTTCTTCTATTCTAAGTTTCTATCTTATCTATTCTCACCCTCTATCTTCTTTCTATTAGTTTCGTGAATTTCCAGTGCAATTTGGGTTGGACTTGTGTTATTTGGTCAGCTCAAATTGGACCGGATTTTCGGGTCACTACACGCTCTTAGTAAGTCTATCTACCACGACCCAAATCCCCGTATTACCCTTCCTCGACTTCGGTAGCCCATCAATAAAGTCCATCGAGACACTTTCCTACTTCCATTGTGGGACCTCCAATGGGTGAAGCAACCCACCGGGCTTCTTTTGCTCTTCCTTTACTTGTTGGCACACCAAGCATCTAGCGACAAACTCGGCCACATCCCTCTTCATACCGGCCCAAAAATAAACTCGTCTCATGTCCATGTACATCTTGTCCCCGCCGGGATGGATAGTCATCTTCGAACGATGTGCATCATCAAGAATGGTCTTCCTCAGATTCTCGTCCCACGGTACACAAAGTCTACCGTCCCTACGTAACCAACCCTTATCATCTAGGGTATACCTACTGAGATGGCTCGATGACTCCCCCCTTTTGAGCTTCTCTACTAACTCAACCAACTGTGGGTCATCTCGTTGTGCCTCACCGACCCGTCCCAAAAGCGTAGGTCTGACCTCTAAGGATGCTAGCAAACCGGGTACACAGTCAATGGAAGGTCTAAAGTCAAACGTAGGGATGATCTCTAAGCTTCGCCGCTGAACAAACAACGGACTCAAGGACAACCTTTTTCTACTAAAGGCGTCAGCCACCACGTTACCCTTGCCAGGGGTATAAGCTATCTCGAAATCGTAGGATGCTACGAATTCCATCCACCTTTGTTGTCTTAAGTTCAAGTCCTTCTAAGAGAAAAAGTATTTTAGCGATTTGTGGTCAGTGAACAATTTGAATTTCTCGCCAAGAAGATAATGGCGCCAAGAATTAAGCACGAAAACAATAGCGGCCAACTCTAGGTCATGCGTAGGGTAATTTCTCTCATGCACTCCCAGCCGCCTCCCCTCATAGGCTATTACCCTTCTCTCTTGCATTAAGACTGCGCCTTGTCCTGTCCCACAAGCATCGGTATAAACGGTAAATGGCTTACTCCCATCTGGCAGCACTAAGACTGGGGCTGTGGTCAAAGCTCTCTTTCAACGTTGGAACTCATCATCACAATCTACGTCCCATGTGAAAACTAAGTTCTTCTTCGTCAAGCGTCTTAATGGGGCTGATATTTTTGTGAAGTCTTTGATAAACTTCCTATAGTAGCCAGCCAACCCTAAGAAACTCCTTACCCCGGTAGCATTTTTAGGGACCTTCCAGTCTTGGATGGCCACTACCATCGCGGGATCCACAGCTATACCTTCTTTGGAAACCACGTGCCCTAAGAATCGCACTTCCTTCCTCCAAAAGTGACATTTAGAAAATTTAGCTTTAAGGCTATGCACTCGAAGAGTCTCCAACACTTCCCTCAGATGTAGGGCATGCTCTTCCTCGTTTTTAGAAAAGATCAAGATGTCGTCCACAAAGACTACCACGAATTTATGAAGGTACTCCCTAAACACCCTACTCATCAAGTCAACAAAGTATGCGGGGGCGTTTGTCAAATCGAAGGGCATCACAAGCCACTCGAAGAAGCCGTCTGGAATCCAAAAGGAAGTCTTGTCTATGCTATCATCAGCCACTCTCAACTGATGGAAACCAGTGGCTAAGTCCAATTGCGAAAACACTGAGGCGCCAACTAACTGATTGAAGAGATCGTCAATCCTCGGCAGTGGGTGCCTATTCTTCTTAGTAAGCTTATTAAGTTCTCTATAGTCCACACAAAGTCTAAGGGACCCATCTTCCTTCGTAGCAAATACTACTGGAGCACCCCACTCCGATATACTACGTCTGAAGAACCCCTTCTCAAGCAATTCTTTCACTTGATTACTAAGTTCTCTTCTCTCTCTCTCTTGGAGCCATGTGGCGCACTGGCAATGCAACTGGCTTAGCATTATCTACTAGATATATTCGAAAGTCTATCTTGCGTTTTGGGGATAAACCCCTTACCTCATCGAAGACATCAACATATTCACAGACTATACGAATAGAATGTAAATCATCATCGGATGCTTCAAGGGATTCTAGGTAGCTAAGAATTACTGGACCTCTAGGGTCACAAGAAATATCAAGGGTCCTTCCACAACAAGTCAACAATCTAACTACCCTTCTTTCACAATCTAGGATGTCCCTGTATCTAGTTAGCCAATCCATACCCAGAATCAAGTCGTAGCCCATGAAGCCAAGAACAAAGGCGTTGCATTCAAACCCAACGCCCAAGATAAACACTCTCAAATCCCGACAAATCATAGAAAGATGAGCCGAACCACCAATAGGATTTGAGACTACTAAGGGATCTGTAACTAGACTAGTATCTAGGTGCAGTGTTTCAACTAATGATGTAGAGATAAGTGAATGTGATGCGCTAGAATCGAATTAAGTACAGACAGGATGATCAAACAGAAAAACTAAACTTTCAACGGAAATTGCTCTACCTCGTTCTTGCAGCGGTGGGACCACGAGAGCCTGAACTTGTCCCCTTGCCTGTCCTAGTGCCATGAGAGCCTGCACCTGTCCTCCTGAGGTAGACCCTGCCCTCTGCCCTTTTCTTGGGCAGTCCTTAATCAGATGTCCCGCTTCGCCACAGTGGAAACAGCCAGTCTTCTTTTTCTTCTTACAATCTTTGCTTAGATGGCCTAGTGTCCCACAGTTAAAGCATCTCTTCTTTCCCTTACCATTGTTGCCTTTACTACCTTTCTTGTTCTGTTGTTGTTGTTGTTGCGGTTTCTTTTGATCCCCTTTCTTCTCGAGTGCCTTATTAGCATTGACGACCTTCTCCTCTTCATGCATAAGCGCCATGTCAACTAGTCTCTCAAAGGTAGACCCCATGGGGATGTGGGTCATAACTAACCCATGAAGCGGCTCGTTCAAACCCTTAAAAAATCTCAGGGCCTTCTTTTCTGGTGTATTCACCAAGTCCAAGCCAAATCTCGCCAACTGATTGAACTTGTTGATGTATTATTTTACTGATAGATTCCCTTGCTTAAACGCCAAAAATATTTCCATATATAAATTCTCTTCAGCCCATGAGAGAAACTTTGCTTCAAACCTCCGCCTGAAATCTGGCCATGTATCAACTAGATGTTCTCCATTAGTGACCTCCCCCCAAAACGAGGCCTCATCCTTCATTAGCCAGGCAGCTAACTGGACCTTTCTTCCACCTTCCACTTCAAAGATCCCAAAAAATTCTTCCACCTCCTTTAGCCAATTTCGAGCTTCAACAAACGTCTAAGTCCCGTGAAAAGGTTTTCCACCCATTGCCCGAAAGTCCTTACATATCTTAGCAAAAGTATCGACACGAGGAGGAAGATTAGGAGGAGGAGGAGCATTTGCTGGACTTGTAGTGGTGGCCCTAGTCTCCAAATACCTCCTAAACCATCCTGGTATCGGTATCCCCTTGGGTATCTCGGGAATTCCAGACATGCTGAAACGAAAAAGGAAAGATTCAATACAAAAGAACCGAAGGAAAGTTATATCGCCCTTTGGGTTATGCTTTCTAAAATAAGCTTTTCTCTTGAAAATACTTTACTTAAAACATACTTTTGAAGGTACTTCTTTATAAAAGTGTTTTTGAAAAACAGTTTTTTCAAAATTCATATATGTTCTGGTAACCCTCAGCTCTGATACTACGTGTAACACCCCACGTCCATTAATGTCACTCACAAAGGGAATGCATTAACTTCTATGGAGCGTTTTGAGTGAGTATAGAACAGAAACTTAACAACAAGACAGATATAAACAGTACTAAAACTTTAAAAATTTATTCATTGCAGCGGTAAACACATAGGTTTGATTACATCATCAAAAACCAGAGTCAAAGTACATAATATCCATCTTGACTAAATCAGAGTACATAAACTGAAAGACATAACCCCAATACAAAATAGCCATAAATAAGATAGGTTGAACTTTTACTTCAACAGTCCAAGCAACTTCTAAAAGCAGAGATACAGTTGTCCAAAATCAAGCTCCACTGGTGCTACTTCCACCCTGAGCACCTTGGGGGGAAAGGAAGAAAGAGGTGGAAACAAAGGGGGTCAGACATAAAGTCTGGCGAGTGTGATAACTTTAACAATATAATTACCAAAATAACTAGGCTAAGGCATAAGTTGGAAAATAAGGAAATGACTGTGAACAATAGGGTATGACAGAGTAAACAAAGAAATAAGATGAACAAAGATAACGTTAAAGACGCAACTAAACCACTATAAGATAATTACTATACTGCACCACGAATATTATACTGCACCACCACTAGTCACCCTAAGGTTGATCCCACCTACAAGACTTTAATAATGATAATGGTAGTTTCGTGCACCCCTAGTTGCCTTCATAGGTGTCGCCTGCCCCTATCTCCACTAAATGTACCCACTACCCCCATGCGATCGGCTCCCTAACTCGTAGATACCCGTGCTGGCCCCACAGTGGGGTGAATCACTCCCCAAAGTGGCAACCCGATACCACCAATAATGCACGTCTTATACCTACATGATGCAACAACGTCTTACCTACCAGCTCGGGCCCACACATGCACATGAACCCGTTGGACTTGCGTTGCCATGGCTAACCCGTTTTGGTCACTTACAGTCAAGCCCAGTACGCGTGTCCCGTCCTCGACTTGGTTCGAGCCCACAAAGATACTTATGGGTTACTGGTTGAAACAGACCCCCATTACTTGACACAAGCTATCCACCTAAGCTTGGTCCCCTCTAGTACATCCCACTTAACCCTTTTCTTAGTCATGTTCACTTACATGTTTCAATTTTGGTTAAGTGTTTCTAATCATATTTCAAATGCCACCCAAGGCACCCACTTAATTCCACATGCCACCCAAGGCACCCCACTTAAACCCCTTATGTCCCACAACATGTTTATCTGGTTAAGTATTTCTTAGTACATTAAGACCGTAACCTTATAAAGACCTCCCACATTAGACTGGCATTTGTGGCAACTGGATTTGCTGGGCGGGTCCGGGTAGTCTTACACCACAAACGAGCCTAACCTCGTGTCTTTACAACTGTTACGCATTTAATTTACGCCTAAGACCTCCCACATTAGACTGGCATTTGTGGCAGCTGGATTTGTCGGGTGGGTCCGGGCAGTCTTACACCACAAAAGAGCCTAACCTAGTGTCTTAGACGATTAATTACACCTAATTAATCATTTCCCAATTTGAATTAATTTCCCGATTCAAATTATCAATCAATTCCAATTTACCCATTTATTGTATGCCAAATTATACCAATTATCACCACAAATTTATTTTATGCCATTTAAGCATTTATGCCAAATTCTCAATATTAAATTTTTTAATATTATCCCATTACCCCACGTTGTACGTTTGTTCGTTTAACGTAAAATATACATTAGACTCGAATAGTCTAACTCATGGAATTAAGAGAAAACATCACAACATACATACAGATAAAACTAGATCTAAACATAAGGGGTGAACTTGCATGTGAGAATGAGGTTCTACATCTAAAAATTGCATAGGACAAAGTCACAAACTTGCATAAAACTACATATGTCATAGATCCAAATCTAAAGGTGTGAACTTGTGTAACACCCCGTATTTTCTGTGAACGTATAAGTAACAAATCAGACGATAATTAATTTTTAAATAAGAATCAAAGGAAATGGGTTGCGCCATTGCGTTCGTCTCGGAATTCTACTTGGAAACGAGTCCGAGTTTATGAGAATCGGAGTCCGTATGACCAAGTTATGGCCCTCCAAATTTTCAGAAATATTCAGAGTTCAAAACAGCTCGAATTCGAATTAAAAATTCGAATTTCAAACGCAGAACAGACTGGGCGGGAAATTTCCCACCCAGACCCAGGTCGACTGGGGAGTCGACTGGGCAGTCGACCCCCCCCCCCCCAGACCAGGTCGACTGGGCAGTCGACCTGGGTGTCGACCTGGTCCCCGAGCCCATTTTTGGGCCAGTGTTCGTTCTGATGTTTCCAGTCCAATTTCTGTCCAGATTCATCTACCTAAACCTATTTAAACAGCCCCAAACCTAGCCTTCTCTACACACAATTCTATTCTGCTTCTGCTCTGCCTCTGATCTAAATAAAAATAAAAATGGCATCGCTATTCTGCTGGAAGCAAAACTAGAAGCTAATCAACATCAACCTAAGCAACTCAATTCAAGCTTGAAACTTCAACAACGGTTAAAGAAGATCAACTAATGTCGCTACAACTATCTTTCTTTTAGAATCCAATCAAGGCAAGTACAGTTATTTTCCGATATAAACGTTAATTATGATTGTGACTTGAATTGTAAATCTGAATCTGAGATTATGTCTGTTCTGTTCTGTTTAGATCTACCTTATTCTGTATTTCTTTCTGCTTTCTGTTCTATAGCCAGGCTACCACGAGCCTGAGCCAATCTCATAAGAGATTAACATATGCTAAAATATTTGGGACAATAAAATGAATAATGCATGAGATGGGCATGACCGATATGTGACTGATTTGGGGAAAGAACATAGGTTGAACTTGGAACTTAGGACATAAATATAAGGCATATAATTGAACCAATGACTTAAGTTTTGTAGCATAAAGAATATTGAACATACGACTTGAGAAGTTGAGGCATAAAATTTACATTGGATATATGACTTAGGAATTGGGGCATAAATTTGACCGTAGGCATGTAATTAGTTTAGATACATATTACATGTTGTAAACTAGATCTGGATCTGAGCAAGCTATGTATGATAATCTGTGGTTTGGGGACATAATTCAATGTCTGCTTTTAAGAATAGGATACCTGATTAAAACCTAGATTTGTGGCACATTTTGAGAAGGGGAAGATATGTGACTTAGGTGTAGAAATTAAAATCTATAATAAGATTTGAGGACTATTAAGTGTGAATACACCTAAATAGGGATTTTTGGATATATGGCATGCATTGTAATATTTGGTATAATTTATAGATGAATCTGCTGTACAATGCTAGTTTAACCAAAATGGGAACATATGTTATATGGTCCATATTCTGTGTTATGTAAATTTATGCAAACAAGGGGTATATGATCATATTGTGAATCATGATAATTATTTAGACCTAATTTATGATTAAACAAGGCATGTAAATAGAACCTTTAGAAATATTAAATCTGCTAAATCTGTCATCTGCTAAGTCTGTTGAAAATGCCAAATCTGCTAAACTAAATCTGTTGAGATGCCTAAACTGCTAAATCTGTTGAGATGCCTAAACTGCTAAATCTGTTGAGATGCCTAAACTGCTAAATCTGTTGAGATGCCTAAACTGCTAAATCTGTTGAGATGCCTAATCTGTTATCTGCTAAATCTGCTAGTTTGCTTAATCTGCTAAATCCATTAAGTCGCCTAATCTGCAAAATCTATTATCTGCTATATCTGTTGAGTTGATATAATTTGTTTGTTATTGACATAATCTGAATTGGCTATAGTTATGAATAATTGACATGTATATTAGGCGTGGGCATAAATGGTAAATTATTAATTAATTGGCCGCAAAGATGAACATGGCTAACTCGAGGTTAGAATGAGTTTGCACCGTAATCCTGCCCGGAACCTCCCGGCACATCTAGTGGCCGCAATCAATAGGTTCTAATGTGAGAAGTTAGTCATAATATGCTTAGACACGAGGTTAGGTCTGGCTTGTGGCAGAAGTCTGCCCGGAACCGCCCGGTCCACCCAGCGGCCACAAGCTAGCGACCTAATGTGAGAGGTCTGTGCATTAATAATTAATCAATGCAAATCTGAGATAAAAATGATGTCCAAAACGTGTTGGGTGGATAGGGTTAAACCAACTGGACTAATATATATAATAAACCCGTTCATGAATCTGTAGGCCCAATACAAAGTTAGACAAATCTGAAATTCTGTTAAATCTGTACATCTGATCCGTTAGTCTGAAAACTTGTTGATTTTATTTTCTGATCTGTGAACTAGTAAATCTGATCCCTGTATGTCTAAACTTGTAAACAAGTTAATCTGAAATCTGTTAGTCTGGGGACACAAGGTTAGGAGGGAATCTACTTGTGTCATCTGTTGTTTGGGACCCATATTAGTCAGTAACCCTTTCTGGTATCAAAACTTTGACCCAACAGTAGGTAGGGTCTGGGCATGCTTACTGAACTAATTATAAGCGGTTCATTCTGATAATGGCGAGGGGTGTTGATGGTGCGTTCCAACCGGGTCATGTGCGTGCATGGATCCCAGTCTGCCTCTGAGGATGTAAGACGCCGTGACATCTGTAAATAGGCCTGTGCCAATTGTTTGTCACTTTAAGGAGTGATACACCCTATTGTGGAGCCGACACAGGGTATTTATGTATTAGGGAGTCGATCGCTTGGGGAAGGGTTTTAGGGTACACTTAGTTTCTGTTGGTACCGTCTGTTTCTGTTGGGTGGCAACACCTATCTGCGTGGTACCGTCTGTTCGGGTGGTAAAGGCCCATTTACTAGTGTACACCTAATTCTACATTCTGTTTTCGTAGGGATTAATCTATTTCTGTCTGTTTCTGTTCGGGTGGTAAAGGCCCATTATTAGCATTCTGTTTCTGTCCGTTTCTGTTCAGGTGGCAAAGGCCCATTACTAGCACTCTCTTCTGTGGACATTATTCTGTACCCGTTTCTGTTTCTGTTTAGACATTAGGGTGACACCTAATTCTGTTATACTAGTATTAGTGCAGAGAAGTGTAAAGAAATAACTTATGTCATTCTGTTCTTCTGTTATATCCGCTACACCTGTTACTGTTATCTCTCATCCAGTTTTATTTCATGTCATGTTATTATTATCTGTTCATAACTGAAAATCACTGGACTTGCCAGACTTTTTGTCTGACCCTTGTTGTTTCGCCTCCTTTCTTCCGTTCCCCCACCCCCAGGTTTTGTAGAAGGGAATACTCTAGCTTGATCCAGATTTCTTCTGCTTGAAGTGCTTAAAGTATGGCTTGTCTTCTTCTGTGGGGATTATGATTTTAAACTATGCATTCTGAAGGCTTTTGAACAAGACTGATATTTGTACTTGAATTCTGATATTGTGATTTGAAAGGATGTAACCAAGCTTATTTCGGTTTCTGCTGAAATAAAGTTATAAATTTTTCAAGTACTGTTTTATCTGTCTTGTAAGTTTATGTTCTGTTTACTAAAATGCTCCACCAAAGTTAAGGCATTCCCTTTGTGAGTGACCTTAACGGAGGTGGGGTGTTACACTTGGTATCAGAGCCGAAGGTTACCAGATTGGGTAAATTTTTGAAAACTATTTTCAAAAAGGTTTTGAAAGGAAGTATTTTCAAAAATAAAGCTTATTTTGAAAAACATAATCCCCAAGAGCCATATACCTTCCTTCAGTCCTTTTTGTAATTGAATCTTTCCTTTTTCGTTTCAGCATGTCTGAAGCATCTGAGATACCAGAGGGTGTTCATGTACCCGGTTGGTTTCGTCAATATCTTGAGGCTAGGACCGCCGCCACAGGTCCAGCAAATGATCCCCCTCCTCCACCCCCTCCTCGTGCAATTTCTTTCTCAAAGATCTATAGAGATTTTAGGGCCATGGGTGGGAAGGATTTCAAGGGAACTGAATCATTCGTAGAAGCGAGGAACTGGCTCAAAGAAACTGAGGATCTATTCATTATCTTCGAGTTGGACGATAGGCAGAAGGTACAGTTAGCGGTATGGCTGCTCAAAGACGAAGCTTCCTATTGGTGGGAAGTCACTAACGCCGAGAGGCCAGTTGAAACATGGATGGATTTCAGAACAAGGTTTGAGACAAAATTCCTCTCGCAAGCTGAACGAAGTCTACAACTGGAAAAGTTCTTATCTCTTAAGCAAGGAAGTATGACGGTCAAGGAATACGTCAACCAGTTCAACCAACTGGCTAGGTTCGGATTGGATTTAGTAAACACTCAGCATAAAAAGGCTCTCCGCTTTGTTAAAGGATTGAACGAGCCACTGCACAGCCTAGCCATGACCCATGTACCCATGGGAGCGACTTACGAGAAATTGGTGGATATGGCACTACTGCACGAGGAAGACAAGGGCCCGAAAGAGACAAAGAAGGAAGAACCACAGAATAAGAAAGCATGGCCCAAAAAGGAAACACAAAAGAAGGATGAGAAGTCTGAAGATAAGAAGGGGAAAAAGTGCTTTACTTGTGGAAGCTCGACTCATCTGAACAAGGATTGCAGAAAAAGGAAGGGCACTTGCTTCAACTGTGGTGAGATGGGACACTTCACTAGGGACTGCCCGAAGAAACGAGGGCAAGGGCAGAGGGCAGAACCAACTTCTGGAGGACAGGCTAATGCTCAAGACTGGTAGATAGGGTAGAAATAAGAAAATTTAAGTAGAAGGTTTAATTTTCTTATCTGATTGTTGAAGTTAAAACTCTTTCTAATTCTGGCATTTTGATTCTGTAATCGATACTCTGCACTTTAATACTAGTATTGTTTCTGATTCCTCTGTAGACTCAAACCCATAAGGGTTATGACTCATCTGTTTGTGAGAGATTGGGGTTTGAGAGATATCTGTGTTAGGCGTCAAGTAGGATGCATACATTCTGGGTTTTATCATGCTTAGTTCAGTAACCTGATCTGTACCAGTAATCTGTAGATATCTGAATACTTCCGATAAGGTTAAGATTTCCAGTTTTGACATTATCTAAAGAGGGTAATCCTCTGGGTGTCAATTTGATGTTGGTTTCGGTCTTCGGGGCCGATACTTAGGACCCATGTCTAATGGGAACCAAGTTTTTGTTTTATCCGTACTCGCTTCCATCATTCGACTGTATCCTATCGATCGAATCTTCGAACTTTAGGTAGAAACTAATGGGTGTAAACATGTGTTTGAGACATGTTATGTTTGATGGTTGCAAGTGGATGCAAGTGGTTCCTAGTGGTTGCTCGTGGATGCATATACACACACTAGGCACTAGATCGGCTGGAAAACACTCTCATACTGCATATGGATGTGTGAGCATTTTAAATTTTTGTGGATGCAAAATGATTGACTCAGCACATGGATGTTGCATATGACTGAATGGTTGTGCACTCATATAGAAATGATATGTATCAAATAGGAAATTTTGCATACATGTTGGACTCATGGCACTGGCATAATTCGCATTAAGGAGGTCAACTGAATCAGTGGACCGCCTGATCTTTGCATTAGATAAGGAACATATACACACACTTTTGCATATGTTTATACAACATTAGAAGTTTCTAAGGACAATGGACGCCAGTGATTGATGATTGAGTAGATGGATGTTGGATGGTAGGACACATTCTTCTTAACTTGAAGATTTCGGGGACGAAATCCTTTAAGGAGGGGAGAATGTAACACCCCGTATTTTCTGTGAACGTATAAGTAACAAATCAGAGGATAATTAATATTTAAATAAGAATCAAAGGAAACGAGTTGTGCCATTGCGTTCGTCTCGGAATTCTGCATGGAAACGAGTCCGAGTTTGTGAGAATTAGAGTCCGTATGACCAAATTATGGCCCTCCAAAGTTTCAGAAATATTCAGAGTTCGAAACAGCTCGAATTCGAATTAAAAATTCGAATTTCAAACGCACAACAGACTGGGCGGGAAATTTCCCGCCCAGACCCAGGTCGACTGGGGAGTCGACTGGGCAGTCGCCCCCCCCCCCCCCCCAGACCAGGTCGACTGGGCAGTCGACCTGGTCCCCGAGCCCATTTTTGGGCCAGTGTTCGTTCTGATGTTTCCAGTCCGATTTCTATCCAGATTCATCTGCCTAAACCTATTTAAACAGCCCCAAACCTAGCCTTCTCTACACACAATTCTATTCTACTTCTCCTCTGCCTCTGATCTAAATAAAAATAAAAATGGCATCGCTACTTTGCTGGAAGCAAAACTAGAAGCTAATCGACATCAACCTAAGCAACTCAATTCAAGCTTGAAACTTCAACAACGGTTAAGGAAGATCAACTAACGTCGCTACAACTATCTTTCTTTTAGAATCCAATCAAGGCAAGTACAGTTATTTTCCGATATAAACGTTAATTCTGATTGTGACTTGAATTGTAAATCTGAATCTGAGATTATGTCTGTTCTGTTCTATTTAGATCTACCTTATTCTGTATTTCTTTCTGCTTTCTGTTCTATAGCCAGGCTACCATGAGCCTGAGCCAATCTCATAAGAGATTAACATACGCTAAAATATTTGGGATAGTAAAATGAATAATGCATGAGATGGGCATGACCGATATGTGACTGATTTGGGGAAAGAACATAGGTTGAACTTGGAACTTAGGACATAAATCTAAGGCATATAATTGAACCTATGACTTGAGTTTTGTGGCATAAAGAATATTGAACATACGACTTGAGAAGTTGAGGCATAAAATTAACATTGGACATATGACTTAGGAATTAGGGCATAAATTTGACCGTAGGCATGTAATTAGTTTAGATACATATTACATGTTGTAAACTAGATCTGGATCTGAGCAAGCTATGTATGATAATCTGTGGTTTGGGGACATAATTCAATGTCTGATTTTAAGAATAGGATACCTGATTAAAACCTAGATTTGTGGCACATTTTAAGAAGGGGAAGATATGTGACTTAGGTGTAGAAATTAAAATCTATAATAAGATCTGAGGACTATTAAGTGTGAATAACCTAAATAGGGATTTTTGGATATATGGCATGCATTGTAATATTTGGTATAATTTATAGATGAATCTGCTGTACAATGTTAGTTTAACCAAAATGGGAACATATGTTATATAGTCCATATTCTGTGTAATGTAAATTTATGCAAACAAGGGTTATATGATCATATTGTGAATCATGATAATTATTTAGGCCTAATTTATGATTAAACAAGGCATGTAAATAGAACCTTTAGAAATATTAAATCTGCTAAATCTGTCATCTGCTAAGTCTGTTGAAAATGCCAAATCTGCTAAACTAAATCTATTGAGATGCCTAAACTGCTAAATCTGTTGAGATGCCTAAACTGCTAAATCTGTTGAGATGCCTAAACTGCTAAATCTGTTGAGATGCCTAATCTGTTATCTGCTAAATCTGCTAGTTTGCTTAATCTGCTAAATCCGTTAAGTCGCCTAATCTGCAAAATCTGTTATCTGCTATATCTGTTGAGTTGATATAATTAGTCTGTTATTGACATAATCTGAATTGGCTATAGTTATGAATAATTGACATGTATATTAGGCGTGGGCATAAATGGTAAATTATTAATTAATTGGCCGCAAAGATGAACATGGCTAACTCGAGGTTAGAATGAGTTTGCGGTGTAATCCTGCCCGGAACCGCCCGGCACATCCAGTGGCCACAAACAATAGGTTCTAATGTGAGAAGTTAGTCATAATATGCTTAGACACGAGGTTAGGTCTGGCTTGTGGCAGATGTCTGCCCGGAACCGCCCGGCCCACCCAGCGGCCACAAGCTAGCGACCTAATGTGAGAGGTCTGTGCATTAATAATTAATCAATGCAAATATGAGATAAAAATGATGTCCAAAACGTGTTGGGTGGATAGGGTTAAACCAACTGGACTAATATATATAATAAACCCGTTCATGAATCTGTAGGCCCAATACAAAGTTAGACAAATCTGAAATTCTGTTAAATCTGTACATCTGATTCGTTACTCTGAAAACTTGTTGATTTGATTTTCTGATCTGTGAACTAGTAAATCTGATCCCTGTATGTCTGAACTTGTAAACAAGTTAATCTGAAGTCTGTTAGTCTGGGGACACAAGGTTAGGAGGGAATCTACTTGTGTCATCTGTTGTTTGGGACCCATATTAGTCAGTAACCCTTTCTGGTATCAAAACTTTGACCCAACAGCAGGTTGGGTCCGGGCACGCTTACTGAACTAATTATAAGTGGTTCATTCTGATAATGGCGAGGGGTGTTGATGGTGCGTTCCAACCGGGTCATGTGCGTGCATGGATCCCAGTCTGCCTCTGAGGATGTAAGACGCCGTGACATCTGTAAATAGGCCTGTGCCAATTGGTTGTCACTTTAGGGAGTGATACACCCTATTGTGGAGCCGACACAGGGTATTTATGTATTAGGGAGTCGATCGCTTGGGGAAGGGTTTTAGGGTACACTTAGTTTCTGTCTATTTCTGTTGGTACCGTCTGTTTCTGTTGGGTGGCAACACCTATCTGCGTGGTACCGTCTATTCGGGTGGTAAAGGCCCATTTACTAGTGTACACCTAATTCTACATTCTGTTTTCGTAGGGATTAATTTGTTTCTGTTCGGGTGGTAAAGGCCCATTATTAGCATTCTGTTTCTGTCCGTTTCTGTTGGGGTGGTAAAGTCCATTACTAGCACTCTCTTCTGTGGACATTATTCTGTACCCGTTTCTGTTTCAGTGTAGACATTAGGGTGACACCTAATTCTGTTATACTAGTATTAGTGCAGAGAAGTGAAAAGAAATAACTTATGTCATTCTGTTCTTCTGTTATATCCGCTACACCTGTTACTGTTATCTCTCATCCAGTTTTATTTCATGTCATGTTATTATTATCTGTTCATAACTGAAAATCACTGGACTTGCCAGACTTTTTGTCTGACCCTTGTTGTTTCGCCTCCTTTCTTCCGTTCCCCCCCCAGGTTTTGTAGAAGGGAATACTCTAGCTTGATCCAGATTTCTTCATCTTGAAGTGCTTAAAGTATGGCTTGTCTTCTTCTGTGGGGATTATGATTTTAAACTATGCATTCTGAAGGCTTTTGTACAAGACTGATATTTTGTACTTGAATTCTGATATTGTGATTTGAAAGGATGTAACCAAGATTAATCCAGTTTCTGTTGAAATAAAGTTATAAATTTTTCAAGTACTGTTTTATCTGTCTTGTAAGTTTCTGTTCTGTTTACTAAAATGCTCCACCAAAGTTAAGGCATTCCCTTTGTGAGTGACCTTAACAGAGGTGGGGTGTTACAACTTGTTTAGGCAATAGTCATAAACTTGCATAAATCATGTATGTCATAGATCTACATCTAAAGGTGTAAACTTGCATAGGCAATAACCACAAACTTACATAACGTGATTCATACTACAAACACATATATTTATATAAACTTGCATATGTGATTTATGCAACATAACGATGGTGTAAACTTACATCTAAACATATAAACTAGCATGTAAAATTTAGCATATAACTCACACATGTCATAGCTTAACTTTAGATCTAAAATAGATGTCATGAAACATGTAAGGTTGTGCATAAAATTTTCACTAACTTGCTTATGATTTATGTCTCAATTAACATCCTAACTGGCATACATACATGTGATTTATCATATGAATCAACATAACCAAACTAGCATATGAAACATGATTATACATAAGCCAGTCATAGAATTACAACACAGATGATAACATCACAACTTTACAGCATAGATGTTAGCATCATAGAATTTACAACATAGATGAAAATATCATAGATTTTACAACATAAATGATAACATCATAATTTTACAACATAGAATGATAACATGCGGTCAATAATTCACAACATGACCATATAATCCGCATCATATCTCAATCCAATTAAATTGTTAATTATTTTTTTAAAGAAATCGAACTCACAAAAAGAAGGTCTTGCGTTCTGAAATCTGAGTTCTAAAATTGAATTAGCTTCCCTTTGAAGTAGATTCATTGTTACGGTTTAGATTAGAATTTGATTAGCTTTCTTCCTCTCTAATGGGTGGTGGCTATCCTAGGTTGCAAGGTGACGGCATGGAGGCCATGAATCTAATTTTAATTTGAATTTAGGGTTTGAGTTCACATGTCTTTTTATAGAGTAGGATTAATTTAAGTCGTCCGATCAACCCAGAATTAATCCCAGCCAATTAGAGCAGATCAGAAGCCCTAATGAGTCAGCATACAGTCATAAATAGTTCATCAATCAAATCTGCCCAGGGAGGGGGGGCAGGTCGACCCCCAGGTCGACCCTATGGTCGACCTGGTCTGGGTATGTCGACCCCCAGGTCGACCCTATGGTCGACCTGGCCCTGGCAGAAAATTTTCCGCCTAGCCCATCTGACTCTGAAATTTGAATTTTCGAAATCTGTTTCGAATTTTCTGAAACTTCCGATGACCATAACTTCTTCATACGAAGTCCAATTCACGCAAACTCGGACTCTATCTCAACCAGAATTCCAAGACGAACACAATGGCGCAACCCGTTTCCCTTAATTCTCACATCTGAGATTATTTATTCTTTAATTTTTTATTATAGTGTTAACAGAAATACGGGGTGTTACACTTAGGGAAAGGGGAAATTAAAATCCTAAGCCCTAGAATCCAATAAAAATCCAATCTTTTTTATGTTTCTTCATCTTCTAGCTTAGGTAAGTTGATTTCTGTTATCTCCATCATCTCCTCTATGCTATTTGAGAATCTCTATGTTCCTAATGCATAGAGTTATTGGGTTTCATATGTGTAGGTCGGACTTTGTTGATTCTAGTGAGAAGATAACACCTTTAACGTGGATTCCTTCTTGTTGATTTCTCCATTAACACCAAGTTGAGAAACTATGAACTCACATCTATGCCACAAGCTTATATTCTTGTATAAGTGGTTCTCTTGGCACGTGTGTGTTGCTTATGAAGTGTGGATTTGGTTTTGTTAATTCATTTATGTGTTGACATTTCCAATTTATGAAGTTTGATTTCATTTCAATGATTCCTATTATGATTCATAGTGTTCATGTGAAATTGGGTGTTATAAGTTGCTTAGGCAAGCCATGGATGCATCATTTTTGCATAGGAGACATCATAGGCCTTCGGGAATTTGTCGACATCATTTTGAACATGTTTTCTAGGCAAATTTGTACTCAGGAGCAGATTTAGATGTCTGAATATTCTAGATCAGACGTCTGACCTGCTTCAAATAATTGTGGAATCAAATAAAGAAATTCAGAAGTCTGAAAATTTTAATTCAGATGTCTGAATTGAAATTCAGACGTATGACCAAAATAATTCAGACGTCTGAATTGGCACCGAAATGAACTAAATCCTTATTGGTTTCTGAAAATCCCAGTTCAGACATCTGACCTAAATGACTCAGACGTCAGAATCTATTTTTCTGCTATTGACCATTGGTGACCACGGTCAACAGTTTAGGCCCATTCGGACTCTTTCCCGGCTGAGTTTCGGCCCATTTCGACTTTATTTGTGACTTTTCAGATTCCCTGCACCACGGATTTCTACATCTTGATTTTTATTGATTTTTGATTTATTCATTATAAATGAATTTATGAATGATATTCATGAGATTTAAATTACGTTATAGAAACATAGATTCTTAGTTCGTTCGTCATTTCGATCGATATTACACGAGAATTGCCACTTCGAAATTATATAAAAAAGGTTTTATGTTATTAGTAGATGTCGATCTTTTTTTAAAATGGTTTATAATCTTACTTCATTATACGAAGCTATTTAACGAAATCGCCTTATAAATCTTCTTCAAATCTACTAGTATATATTTTATAAACTTTTTTCTCGTTCATATGAGAAATCTAATTAAATGCCTTAGTAAAAAAAGGACTATGATCCCTTGCGTTTACTTCGACGGTTAATTCTTGGACTCGTTCGATTGAAAACTGTGGCAATGATCGTCTTTTGAATTTCTAGTGGAATATACAACTTGTTCGTAAATATTCGAGAATAGCATGTGGTTATAGGACATGTCGCTATTTTCTTATATTAACTAGCTTGGAATAATTTCTATTCACCCGGATCGTTGGTATCCGCTTCACGACATATTTGTTTGGTTCGCGATCACCCGAGTGGGAATTTATGATTTGTGGCCTTCATCTATGTTACTTCGGTCCAAACTTTCTAATTTATGAGTTTTCTCTCTATCAGGGTCATGCCTCGGCACTGTGGGGAGCTTCGGCTCAAACATATGGGTTCGCTACCTTGAGATCGTATCTCATCTTCTATGATAGGCCTTTTTATGATGTTTTCAGCAATTCTAGTGATTTATGGATTCTTGATTACTTTGATGCGATGCGCGTCAATTTGATTTATGTTTGGCACTTATTTATCAATTTTTATTGTTATATGCTCCTTTCTTGTCATGAGATTTATTGAGATTTTATGTATGTTCACATCATGCATTTCATATTATTTGTGAATCATCTAGTTTATTCTTATCATGTCATTTATGTTATATCTCTTAATACTGTCTCATGTTAGGAATAAGAATGGTTTAACTGTTATTGTTTATTTTCTTAAATAGTACTCCGGTCAGACCCAAGTGTTACAGGTGCTTAGGTGACATTCCTTCTGGGACCTTATGATGACTTTTGGCTTGACTGCTTTATAGTTGCAGTCCTTTTGGATTACATTTAGTTGACTACCTTTATGCCATGTATCATTATTAGTATGGGAAATGGTACATGTATCTAATACTTTGGAGTTAGAGTGTCGCGTATGACCTCTAATTGATGTAAACAATTATTGTGTTATATTCATATCAGTTTGTATGCCTATGATGTGAATACCTATGACTATCTGTGTTATATTTTTCTGTATATGTTCTGAGGCTATTATGCCATTGTGTAAATGCCCTTCGCATGGAATGGTCATGTCAAAAATTTTGGTACGGTCGTGCCATTCGATGTTACTTTCCAAGCTTGAGTAAATATATTAACGGTCGCTCCTGACCAATCTTATTCCCCATTGTGGCCGACGACATTTCACACGAAATGAACTTGACTATAGAGGGTATAGAGGCGGGGCGTTACAGTTGGTATCAGAGTCGATCTTCCGAACAATATAGAATTTTGTAGCAAGGATCATGTCTCGGACATCTTTTAGGCGTTTGAGGCTTAGGGTTAGATTGTGTCATGGTTGCTTATCTATCCTAGAATAGGGTTATGATCCTTGATTTTTGAGTGACATTTTCCTTTCTTCCTTTCTTAAAGAAGGAAAATGGCTGGACATCCTCATCGTTATCCTGCCAAGGCAAATATCAGGCCCGAAGCTCCACCCCTAGTGGTTCCACCGCCTATAGTTCCACCCACTGTGGTTGGAGCGGTCACATTAAGCACTCAACAACTTCTTGATCTTATTGCAAATGCCCACACGGAAGGCGCTCCCCCACCTCCCACGCATCCCAAATCTGGGTTTGCGACTTTATGTAGTGATTTCTCAAAGCTAGGTGGAAAGCCATTTAAAGGCTCCGAAGGTATAATTGAAGTCCAGAATTGGCTTAGAACATGTGAGCGCATCTTTACTCGCATG
This sequence comes from Allium sativum, assembly GCA_030737875.1. Lineage (NCBI taxonomy): Eukaryota > Viridiplantae > Streptophyta > Magnoliopsida > Asparagales > Amaryllidaceae > Allium > Allium sativum. The sequence continues at coordinate 135,423,345 of CM060915.1, forward strand.
GATCTTAATGACTTGCATAAGGTGCAAGTTATTTCTAGCATGCTCCAAGAGCGAGCGTTGAACTGGTATGAATTGCTCATCATTAATGCTCCTGAAGCGAACCTTACTTGGAACATATTTAAAGAAAGGTTCGAGACTAAATTCATACCGGATGGGGGGAAAATAGCGCTATCACGTCGCTTTCAAGACCTTGTTCAAGGCACATCTACTATGGCAGAGTATGCCGCTTCTTTTGACTCGCTATCTAAGTATGGACTCGAGTGTACCCAAAGAAAAATAATTTGCGCTTTATTCATGGGCTCAAGAAATGTCTTGAGGAGCCATTGACTCTTAAGCTCTCCGAAACATATTATGAATTGGTTAATGTCGCTCTACAACTTGAAGTGGTCCAGAAACGACTCAATGATGATGAAGCCAGGGGCTCTCAAAACAAAGCAACACCAACAACAAGGGAGGACCAGGGAAGAAGCCTTGGATCTAGCACAACAAGAAGGCATAGCAAGTGACTTCCGAGGCTGGGACCTCTAGATTCTGCAACGGTGAATGCTTCAATTGTGGAGAAAAGGGTCATATCGCCTCTAAGTGCACGAAGCCTCTTACTTGCTGCTATTGCAAGAAGCAAGGCCACATAATAAACACATGTCCCACTCGTCCTCCTAGTAAGAGTGGAAAGCTAAGTGTCATACAAGCTCCTCCCAACACTACTTCGAGCCAAGGTACATTAAATTCTATTCTCGATGGCATAATTGATTTTCGTTGACATCCTATATGAGTTCTTTTTTATACGGGCGCATCTCATTCTTTTATTTCACAAGAATTTGTACATGCTAATTCTTTGAATACCGTTTGCTTGATGACTTCTTTAATGGTTACTAATCCCATAGGGGGATCAACTACTTTTAGTTTATTATGTCACGACATTGAAATTATTTTTGAGTGGTTATCCTTTTTTAGCGGACTTTCATGTTATGCGCTATTTGGGTTTTGGGGCTATTCTGGGAAAGGATTGGCTTCTCCGTTACGAAGCCCACATATTATGTCCGGAACGGATAAAATATCTTCGATGTCCTCGATCCAAAGACCGTGTCGAACTAGTACTTCCAAATCCAGACATGGCATTTATGGCCCTGTTATTTGCTCCCAATCCTAGGGATGTGGATAATGATGATGAGGAGGATGTGATATCTCGAATTGCGGTTGTTCGAGAATTTCCCGATATATTTGAGCCCCTGTTGGGTCTCCCTCCTAATCGAGCTATTGAATTTCGGATTAATATAATTCCCGGATCCCTTCCTTCAGCTTATTGATTATTTAATAAGGAAAATTAAGAAATGCGCAAGCAACTATCCGAATTAGAGAAGAAACAATTTATACGCTCAAGTTCCTTGCCATAGGGAGCCTCAGCAATCCTTGTGAAAAAGTCAGATAGGACGCTTAGGCTTTGTGTCGACTACCGCAAGCTTAATGACCTCACCATCATAAATAAATACCCTCTTCCGCGCATAGACGATCTTTTTGATCAACTTAGTGGTGCTAGAGTCTTTTCCCAATTGGACTTAGCTACCGGATTTCACCAATTGCGCATCGCGGAGGATAGCATTCCGTTGACTTCTTATCGGACCCGATTTGGTTCTTATGAATGGCTAGTAATGTCGTTTGGATTTACAAATGCCCCAGCTTATCTTGGTTATCTCATGAACCATGTTTTTAGGGATTTTCTCGATCGGTTCGTGCTTGTATTTATTGATGACATCCTTGTTTATTCTAAAACCGAGGAAGAACATGTGAACCACCTTCGTGCCATTTTGGAAACACTTAGAAACCACCAATTAAAAGCTAAGTTTTCCAAATGCCATTTTTGACAAGCAAGCGTGAAATTTTTTGGGCATATTATTTCCGAATCCAGAATTTTGGTCGATCCATCTAGGATAGAAGCCATTCAAAATTGGAAGAGACCGGAGAGTGTGACGGAAATTCGTAGCTTCCTTGGATTAGCGGGTTATAACCATCGGTTCATTAAAGATTTTCCTAAAATTTCCGTCCCACTCACTCATTTGACAAAGAAGGAAGTAAAATACACTTGGTCGGACAAGTGTGAAGTCGCATTTCAAAAGCTCAAAGAACTTCTTTCTAATGCTCCCATTCTTGTTATCACCGAGGGGAATCAAGATCTTGTTGTTTACACCGACGCTAGCCATGTTGGATTAGGGGCCGTTCCATGCAACGAGAACGTGTCATTGCCTATGCGTCTAGGCAATTAAAACCGGCTGAGACTCGATATGCAGCTCATGATTTAGAGCTCGCCGCGATTGTTTCGCTCTCTGAATTTGGCGCCATTATCTTTTAGGGGAGAAATTTGTGCTTTACACGGATCATAAGTCACTCAAATATTTATTTTCTCAAAAGGAACTCAATTTTCGACAATAATGATGGATGGAGTTTCTTGCTTCTTATGATCTAGATATTCTTTACACGCCCGGTAAAGGAAATTGCATCGCCGATGCACTTAGTCGGAAGCAACAAGCGGTCTTTTCTATGATGTTATCAGAGTGGAAGGAATTATTATCTTCGTGCGATATTCGGAATCGTTACTCCAACCCGGGTTCCACCCCCATAATATGTAGCCTCATGGCTCATCCATCCCTTTTTGATCGTATATATAAAGCACAAATGCAAGACCCTGAATTGGCCCGTATCGGTCATAATCTTAGAAATAAATCTTGTGTTGAAGAAAATGGTGACTATGGTCTTGATTCAAGAGGTGTCGTTCGAAAATTCGTATGAGTTATCGTCCCAAATCAAGATGATTTGCGCAAAATTTTTAGAGGATTCTCATCATTCTAAATTTTCTTTCCATCCTGGGAGTAGCAAAATGTATGCGGACATGAAGCGACTCTATTATTGGGAGGGGATGAAAAGAGATGTTGCTAACTTTGTTAGTTGTTGCATGACTTGCCAACTTGTGAAAGCCGTACATCAAAGGCCCGATGGGTTGTTGCGACCTTTAAATATTCCCATATGGAAGTGGGAAATTGTTTCCATGGATTTTATTGACGGATTGCCCCATTCTCATCAAGGCCATGGTAGTATATGTGTAATTGTGGATCGCCTCACCAAATCTGCACACTTTTTACTCGTTCGATCTAATCACACCGCTCTGCTTTTAGCTAAGCTTTATGTTAAAAAGATCGTTCGACTGCATGGAATCCCTCTTTCCATTGTAATTGATCGTCATCCATTGTTTACTAGCGGATTTTGGAAGAATCTCCAAGGATCTTTGGAAACAAGGCTTGATCTTAGTACCTCCTATCATCCGCAAACCGATGGGCAAACGGAGCGGGTAAATCAAATTCTTGAGGATCTCCTCCATGCTTGCATACTTGAATTTGGAGGAAGTTGGGAAGACCACATTCCCCTTGTAGAATTCTCATACAATAATAGTTATCAATCGAGTATTGGCATAGCGCCTTTTGAAGCCCTTTATGGAAGGCCAAGCAGATCTCCTTCTTGTTGGCTTGAAACCGAAGAGAAATTGATTATAGGCCCCGATCTTGTTAAAGATGCCACAGAGAAGATTGAGCTTATACGTCACCGCATAAAAGAAGCTCAAAGTCGTCAAAAGTCCTATGCCGATAGCAAGAAAAGAAAGTTAGAATTTTCTATGGGGGACTTGTTTTTATTCGTGTATCACCCATGAAGGTGTTATGCAATTTAGCAAATTGGGAAAATTAGCACCAAGATTTATTGGTCCATTTCCCGTCACCGAGTGTGTTGGGATTATTTCATATCACATGAAGCTATCGGATCGTTTTTCTTCCATTCATAATGTGTTCCATGCAACTCCAGAGGAAATTAGGGAAATCACACATTGCTATCGAGCCTCTTGCTCTTGAAGAAATAGAAATTTCACCGAATCTTACCTACGAGCAACAACCCCTTCGAATTGTTGCCACGGAAGTAAAATGCCTCCACAATAAAGAAATTACCCTTGTTAAAATCCTATGGTCCGCTAATCCGAAGGGTTGCTCATGGGAAACTAAGGAGTCCATCGAGCGTTCTCATCCGGACCTATTCACATAAGGTGAATTTTATTTTATGTCTATAAGGAATTTGAAATTTTACGGTTGTTACACTAGTAGTTTATTTTGAATAATTGTGAGGACGCAATTTCTTTAAGGAGGGAAGTCTGTAACAACCCGTAAAATTCATGACAAATTATTTAAATGGATATTTAAATATCGAATCGATATATTAGTTTTATGCCCAAAAAGGTGAATTTTTGTAAACAATTGAATTATGACTCGTGACCACTTCCATTGGTTCTGGAATGTCGTTTACAGTCATTTTGATTATAAACATCGATATATTTCGAATTCTGGATAATTGGAGTCGTTTGGAGGGGCTAAAGTGCAAATTTGTGCACCCAAACCAAATTAGCAGCACGAATAGGCACCCAACCACCTCCCTCTCTCATTAACTTCTTCACCCACTCTTCCTTTTATTTCCTAAACATTTCTTAAGCTTAGGGAAAGAGAAAATTAAAATCCTAAGCCCTAGAATCAAATAAAAATCCAATCTATGTTGTATTTCTTCATCTCCTAGCTTAGGTAAGTTGATTTCCATCTTCTCCATCATCTCCTCTATGCTATTTGAGAATCTCTATGTTCCTAATGCAAAGAGTTATTGGGTTTCATATGTGTGGTTTGGACTTTGTTGATTCTAGTGAGAAGATAGCACTTTTAGCTTGGATTCCTTCTTGTTGATTGCTCCATTAACACCAAGGTGAGTTCCTATGAACTCACATCAATGCCACAAGCTTGTATGCTTGTAAGTGGTGCCCTTGGCACATGTGTGTGGCTTATGATGTATTTGGTTTTGTTAATTCATTTATGTGTTGACATTTCCAAGTTATAAAGTTTGATTTCATTTCAATGATTTCTATTATGATTTTTAGTGGTCATGTGAAATTGGGTGTTATAAGTTGCTTCGGCAAGCCTTGGATGCGTCATTTTTGCATAGGAAACATCATAGGCCTTCGAGCATTTGTCGACATCGTTTTGAACATGTTTCTAGGCAAATTTGTACTCAGGAGCAGATTCAGATGTCTGAATATTCTGGATCAGACGTCTGACCTACTTCAAATAATTATGAAATCAAATAAAGAAATTCAGAAGTCTAAATTTTTTTATTTAGATGTCTGAATTGAAATTCAGACGTCTGACCAAAATAATTCAGACATCTAAATTGGCACCGAAACAAACTAAATCCTTGCTGGTTTTTGAAAATCCCAGTTCAGATTCTGACCTAAATGATTCAGACGTCTGAATCAGTTTTACTGCTATTGACCAGTGGCAACCACGGTCAACAGTTTAGGCCCATTCGAGCTCTTCCCTGGCTGTGTTTCGGCCCATTTCGACTTTATTTGTGACTTTTCAGTTTCCCTTCAGCACAGATTTCTGCATCTCAATTTTTATTGATTTTTGATTTATTCATTGTAAATGAATTTATGAATGATATTCATGTGATTTAATTTAAGTTATAAAAATGTAGATTATTAGTTCGGTCCTCATTTCGATCGATATTACACGAGAATTGCCACTTCAAATTATATAAAAAGGTTTTATGTTATTAGTAGATATCGATTTTTTTTTCAAAAATGGTTTCTAATCTTACTTCATTATAATAAGCTATTTTACGAAATCATCTTATAAATATTCTTCAAATCTACTAGTACATATTTTATAAACCTTTTTCTTATTCGTATGAGAAATCTAATTAAACGTCTTAGTAAAAACAAGGACTATGACCCCTTGCGTTTGCTTCTACAGTAAATTCTTGGACTCGTTCAATTGAAAACTGTGGCAATGATCGTCGTTTGTATTTCTAGTGGAATATATAACTTGTTCGTAAATATTCGAGAATAGCATGTGGTTATGGGACATGTAGCTATTTTCTTATATTAACTAGCTCGGAATAATTTCTATTCACTCGGATCATTGGTATCCACTTCACGACATATTTGTTTGGTTCGCAATCACCCGAGTGGGAATTTTCGATTTGTGGCCTTCATCTATGGGACTTCGGTCCAACCATCCTAATTTATGTGTTTTCTCTCTATCGGGGTCACGCCCCGGCACCGGTGGGAGATTTGGCTTAAACATATGGGTTCGCTACCTTGAGATCGTATCTCATCTTCTATGACAGGCCTTCTTATGATGTTTTCTGCAATTCTAGTGATTTCTGGATTCTTGATTACTTTGATGTGATGCGGGTCAATTTGATTTATGTTTGGCATTTATTTGTCAATTCTTATTGTTATATGCTCCTTTCTTGTCATGAGATTTATTGAGATTTTATATATGTTGACATCATACATTTCATGTTATTTGTAAATCATCTTGTTTATTCTTACCATGTCATTTATGTTATATCTCTTAATATTGTCTCATGTGAGGAATAAGAATGGTTTGACTGATCCGTTTATTGTTTATTTTCTTAAATAATACTCAGGTCAGACCCAAGTGTTACAGGTGCTTAGGTGACACTCCTGTTGGGACCTTATGGTGACTTTTGGCTTAACTGCTTTATAGTTGCAACCCTTTTGGATTATATGTAGTTTACTACCTTTATGCCATGTATCATTATTAGTATGGGATTTGGTACATGTATCTAATACTTTGGAGTTAGAGTGTTGTGTATGGCCTCTAATTGATGTAAACACTTATTGTGTTATATTCATATCAGTTTTTATGCATGTGATGTGAATACATGTGACTATCTGGGTTATATTATTATGTATATGTTTTGAGGCTATTATGTCGTTGTGTAGATGCTCTTCACCTGGAATGGTCATGTCGAAATTTTTGGTATGGCCGTGCCATTCGACATTACTTTCCAAGAAAGAGTAAATATATTAACGGTCGCTCCTGACCAACTTTATTCTCCGCTGTGGCCAACGACATTTCACACGAAATGAACTTGACTATAGCGAGTATAAAGGCGGGGCATTACACTTGGATTGAGCCGAACCACTATAAAAACCTTGTGTGTCTCCTATTATTTATTGTTTTCTGCATTCTGTGATATGTAATTTGTAATTGTGAGGATTTCACACTACCGTTGGGTGTTAGTACCAAATTTTTGTCTAACATTTTGGTGCGCCAGGAAGGGGAGACACGACAACTTCAACTTCTAGCTTGAAAGGAAACTTATTTGCCTATTGGATCAATGAGGTCCAAAAGGTAGAAAAACAGAATTTCCTCTCATGTTGCGACGTTGAATCAGAAGGTATGACGAACGAGGATAGTCAAGCGGCATCCTCTCACGAAAATTTAGCAGCATACTTGACCAGAGATGAAATGGATGGCGTCATCACCGAATTGAAGAGCCAGATGGCAAGGCAGATGATCTCCTCGGTAAGCAACAGGAAATGATCAACGTATTCTTCGCTCGGATGGATGGAAGGTCGGGCAACGTTCAATTCACTGGAAATAGAGCCTTTGAAGCGGCTTGCATAAGCCACCACGATAGGGACATGTCGAGCCCAGCGTCCCGCGACCTGCCTATACCTATGCTCTGGGGAAACCCCCTCTCTCTTGGACATAGTCAGGCTCGACCCTCTTCAGCTTCGGTTCAGATGGACATTAGGGCACCTACTTCAACTCAGCAGCAACAGGAGGCGGCTCGTGACTGAGACCAAGGTCCAGATCCAATCGGGTCCGTCGACTCGCGGTCCGCGACCCCTGATAGCGGCTCACCAGTAGGTTCCTCATTCTCTTGCTCACAACTCGGGGGCACCAGCACAGACTTAGGAAATCTGCAACAACTTTTTTAAGGCTATCGGCTAGCAGATCTGATTCAGTGCCTCTCGAGTGGTCGTACTTCTCAGAATGATATGGACGATGTCAATCACACTCCGTTCATTCAGAAAATCAGGATTTCCTACAGTGCCTTGGATTCCAAACTTCCAGTTCTGGAGCCATACAACGGCAGGATGGATCCTACCATGCATCTGATGCGCTACAAAAGTCATATGGAAGTTCTATCGGCGTCAGAAAACATCATGGCAAAATGATTTCCTCTCTTTCTAACCGGCATAGCTGCTATGTGGATTCAACAGCTAGCACCGGAATCGATCAGCAGTTGAAACATGTTGGTCACTCGCTTTATTGAATAGTTTTGGGTCAATATCGCTAGACCCAAGAACGTCATGTCACTCACTTCAAACAAGAAGAGGTCTGGAGAAACTCTATGCTCATTCTTGGAGAGATTCAACGTGGTAGTAGCATCCGTTGATAGACCCGAACCATCTACGTTATTGATGGCGGTAGTATTCGGTGTTTTGGACACATCGGACTTCAAAACATCTTTGCACCGAGACCTACCGTGAGATCTTGGCAAATTCTACTTTGAAGGGGATAGATTCCTACGTGAGGAAGACGCAAGATCCAAGAAGGCTATTCTCGGTGTCAACATGCTTAAAGGCGGAGCATCGTCTGATTTTGGAAAAGGAAATGACAAGGGCAAATGAACATTCGCTCCTTAGAACGGAAACAACTTTCAGCCCAGGAGAAGGCCTTGATATGAAAAATACACTAAATTCAGTGCTCCACTGATTGACATTTACATGGACATGAATTGTGTTATTACCTATCCAAAGCCTCCCAGATGGGAGCAATCGTAGAAAGAGTGCAATTCTGGAAAACATTGCATCTTTCATGAAACAGACGGTCTTGATACAAATGAATGTAGGCATTTACCAGATCTGACTGATTAACGGGTTAGACGTGGAGAGCTACCCGAGTATGTGAAACAACTTGCAGCGCCTGCACTGGCGTTGCCATCCCGTGCACCAAAGGGAGGAAATTGTCCTAGATCGAGCTCTTGCAGGATCATCATCAACTGATCTGGTTGAGATCAGTTTGGATTTTCTGCATCTCTTAGGATTTGAGATTTGTTTTTGATTTCTTTAGGTTTTCCGATTTGCTAACTCAAAGTACACACTTGTGGGGTTAGGATGTAGCCCAAAAGTGTGCTCTAGATTCGATGATGAACCAATCAGGATTTGCTTTGGTTTTGTATTTTGAATTGAATAAGGATGCGCTTTCCAAGCATGGATTATGCTTAGTGGATTTAAGTATCTTGTCAGGATGTGGCGAGATCCTCAATCTCGATTAAAGTATGGCTTATACTTATTTTGGAACACTAGGTGTGGATCACGCCTAGGGTTGGACTATCTTGTCAGATTTTGGCAAGTATAGCTCTCTCTTGATATGAGTATGGATGGTACTCAGATTGGAAACTCGAGTATGGATTATGCTCAGTTTGAACTTTCAGGTATGGATTACGCCCGAAAGGTTAGGTCCCTCGCCAGGACTTGGCAGGATGATTTGTACGTTTCTTGAGTATGGTTTATACTCAATTGGATGCCTAAGCATGGTTTATGCGGTAAGGTTAAGCAAAGCTGTCAAGATTTGACACATCTGTTCGCCTCTTTTTCTTTGCAGGTATGGATTATACTTGCACTTGGCGGGCCCGACATGGCCCTAGATTTCTTGGACTATCCAGAACACATCTTCCTTCAACCAGCAAGATATGTTATGAGAGGGCAAACATGTTGACACGCTTTTTGGTCAAAGCTGTCACACCTCGAATTCTATCAAGAGAATAAAGCAGGACTTCAACATAGTTTTATGTTGATCAACGTTCGCTTGAATGAAGTGACAAAGTATTGGAAATCTTGGATATCGGCTCTCGAATCCCCGCTTTCAGACCCCGATTCTCGGATCTCGGTTCTTGAACATGTTCGAGAGCCGCTCTAGTCAGAGCCGCTCCAGCTCTCGAACATGTCCGAGAGCAGCTCCAGTGAGAGCCGCTCTAGTCAGAGCCGCTCCAGCTCTCGAACATGTCCGAGAGCAGCTCCAGTGAGAGCCGCTCTGGCTCTCGAACATGCCCACGAACCGCCTGGAGACCACGAACCACCTGGAAATAGTAGCTACACATGGATTTAGCTCTATCCTTTAGGCTATTTCCACTCCAAAGGAAATGGATCAAGTTACACATGGCATGGCACGACTTGGAGAGTATTTCTCCACGTTTTCCACCTCATTTCGAGATTCTTAGGATGCATGCCATGTGTCCCGCGAGCCAGTACCAGGAAATGGCTATAAATACACCACTTGAGGGCATTTTGAGGGGATTCCTCGGATCTTTTGGCACTATCTCACGGCATCCACCATTGCATAAACACAAGGACATTGTGTCTCTCAAACTACAATAACACGAGGATTTTGTGTATAAATTCATTCTCTTTCTCCTCTTTGTTGCGAATGTATTGATTTCTTTTGTAAATTATCAGTATAAATAAAAGACTATAAAGTGGACATAGGCTTGGATTGAGCCAAACCACTATAATGACCTCGTGTGTCTCCTGTTATTTATTGTTTTCTGCATTCTGTGATATGTAATTTGTGATTCTGAGGATCTCACACTGCATTTGGGTGTTAGTACCAAATTTTGGTTTAACACTTGCATATATACATACAACCCGTTCACTGCAATTTTTTTCTTCAAATTATAGATATATTTAAAATATTTATGTTTCCAAAATTAATTAATTTTCAAGGTTAGAAATTCCATTGAATGACTTAAATTCAAGGAATACAATTTTTAAATAATACTTTATAGAAAGGTATGTCCAACTGTCTTGTTCGGATGTTTAGGAAGTCCTATCGAGTATGTTGGGTAGAAGTCTTAACTAAAACTATTAAAGCATGCAATGAGCAATTCAACACCTAAATTTTGTGCATACTATATATAATTACATTTATATATACTCCCAAAATACCTTTACGTAAAATACATACCTCTCTTATTATAAATATATTAAAGGTATATATCATTACCCGTAATCACTTACAGAAAATCAGGGATACACATTTTCTAATTGGTTAATGATTTTCCTGGTTTTATCTTTAATATACTTTTACTCAAGAAATCCATGAAAACTTTGCAGTAAGTTTAATTATTAAATTTTAATTGGTTTTAATTCACAAAAGATAGTTTTAAGTAAATTAAAATCGTCATTGGGAATCCTACCTATTGAAGCTCAAATCAAGCAAGTAATCAGGCATGAATTTACAAGATAATGTGCTTAACATGTTTTACTATGCAACCCTGGTTACAAAACAAGGATCAATGAAAGTTCGAAGATTGGATGTGCAGCATAAGTGTTACACCCCGACTAGGTCCAGTAGATTTCCCAGTACAAGAATGAGTAACTCAACCACCAATTAATTTAAACCCTAAGTAGATTGTTTTAGAATTTTCTAAAAACACATGATTGGGTATTAAAGGTTTCAAATGAAAAGGATCAACATTACAAATACCCAAAACTCAAAGATATATATTATTAGTCTAAAGGACATGATCTCTAATACATATCCTAATAATCCTAAAGGATAGACCCTAAAGATTATCTAAGGTAAGACTCTTATATTGAATAACATGTTTTTTCAAGATGTACTCTGATACTATGATGTAATGTCCCAAATCGAGTCCCATGCTGACAAAGGGTGTTATAAATTAGTATTGTCTGCTAATGCATAGAGTAGGGCCGGTTAAGGGTGACCATATGTGATGTTCTTTAAGTGAGTATCGGTACATCGAATAGTTTATTAAGAAATTATTTCATTAAATGGAATTTGACACATAGGACCTAGGCTTATAGATAAACAATAGTGGCTTTATTAATAGTTTAGAACAATATATGATATAATCCTAGAATCACAGGGTATGAAATATACAGAAGAATATCATAATACAAGGCTTATATGCTTATACAGATATATATTGTCAAATACACAATTGTGGTCCAACGATCCATAAAACCTAAATATTATACCTCAAGATACAATATATACCAAAGGTTTAAACCTAATACAAATTATGTAAGTACATGAGCATAAATATATGTACATAAAAAAAACCATGATGACATAATGAGCTATTAGCTACATATAAGACATTTGCTCAAAGTAACCAACCGAAGTACCAATACCTGAAATATCCTAGTTTAAAACGAGTATTATTTAAAATACTAAACAGGTCTGTCCAGACTATAATGGATGATCAATGAACTAGAGGAAACATAATGGAATGAACCATGATATACTTTTAATGCACAAAATGGTATATTAAGGGTATATGGAAATAAATCATCCAAAAATGGTGATATCATCTAGCAATATACTTAAGATATATTATAAAAGCAACTATCCCTAAAGGTGCATTAGGAGAAAGATAAAAACATAAATATAGGAGTCGATACTGGATATCTAGAAGGCATATATAAATCAGAGTAGTTATGTGCTTAGATTCTAAGAATGACAAGCTTATCAATTCAAAGAACATGCATAAATAAAGCGGAAGCCCTCAATAACTTATAACTCTATATTTTGATGCCCTCCATGATTCCAGATAATTGGATTCCCTCTACAGTTGTGGTAATGAGGTGCACTCCACAAATTCGTAACTGAATACTCTTCCCAACTTAAGTAGTTGGAAGCCCTCCACGGTTGGGTTGGAAATCCAATAATTAGATGTCCTCCATGATTCTACTAATTGGATACGCTTCTCATTAGGTTCATCGATCCAATATTTGAGAACCATTCATAATTGATCTATGATCCTATGAATGGATATGCTCCACAGTTATATTAAAAGCAGAATAATCCATTATAAATAGTATGCTACTACGAATGAGGCCGAAGCTCGTTAACCATAAACGAATCTAGATGTTAAAGAAAATTAGACCACCAAACAAAAGAATAATTTTTTCTAGAGTCAATATTCTATCGCTATAATTCCTAAACCCATAAAGCCGATAAGATGATACGAAGGCTAAAATTTGTTACAAAGTTCTAATAATGGCATGAAGGACTGAACAAAAGCATAAGATCCCAAAAATAGCGCTAATGCAGAAAAGATGTCAAGAAGATCTAATAATGGATCGAAGGCCCAAAATATAGCATTAAAGTCCCAAGAGTGACACAACGCCCGAATTTGTGACAAAGGACCAACGGATGACCCAAAGGTCAATAATTCAAAGTTCACATAATATGAGTCTAGCACAAAGCATGTTTGGTTTGGGTCGTTACTCACCCAACTCGCAATAGTTTAAACCAAGTCGCTAAACCTTCACAGACAGAAAAAAAGGCATATACTATCGAATAACAACCAATCAAGTAACAAATATGCACTCCATACCAAATGGATTTAGTCAACATTTACTATATGCTAATAAACTCTATCCAAGTACATAAGAGATTCAATTAAACAATAAGCTATTCGGTTCGGTTTGCCACTCACGCAACTTCTAGCAGTTTGAATCTGGTCACCAAACCCAACAAAAAAGAGATCAAAACTGTCATATATTTTCGAACTGCAACTAGTCAAGTAACATTGATGTGTCTAAAATTAATAGATTTAATTGATCATATAATATATGCAAGCAAACAACACTCGAGTACATAGGAGATTTAATTGAACAATAAGCTATTTGGTTCGAGTCGCTACTCACTAACTCCTAATAGTTCAGACAAGGTTGCCAAACCCTATATAAAAGAGATTGGAAGTGTCATTTATTTACAAATGGAAGGCTTTCAAATAACGTATGTGCACCCCATACTATACAGGTTTACCTAACCATTTACTATAAAGTAGTAAATTCCATTAGACTGTGAAGATGGCTAATTTTTATCCACAGTAGATTATTTAAAATCCTTATTTGGATAATATTGATGAAAAAGTTAATATATATTTATATATATACCATTTGCTAAGATCTTACATATGTAAGTAATCATAAACCATTATTTGAAACTGATTTGAAACTACTATTATTATGATATTCGATTAAATATATAGGTTTTCTAAATTTTCTTGTATGAGAAAGGTATTCATGTACAATAATATTATACAAAAACTATATAATTCGGGAGTAATCTCTTATTTAATTAAAAATGTGAACTTACTATAAAAATGATTTACCTAAATTAATCTTGACTTCATAAAAAAAAAAAAAAATCTATTTAAAATTCATTTACAATATATATATATACACATTTGTAATATATAGAAGATTTTAAATCATTACATCCAATTAATTTAAAATCATTATTATTAATGGATATATATATGCACAACAATTCCATATCTCCCATTATAAAAATAAATTTTACCTACTACAAATGCCCTTGAGTTCACGTTGAATAATGAATTTTCCTTCTCTAAGTATTCATTGATCTATCAGATTGCTAGTCGAGAAACACAATTACTTCACTATTGAATCGTTTCTTATATAAATTGAATTTAATTTGAAATTTTGTAATTTTAATTGGATATTTATTTGAGCTAGCAATAGCAAGGAGAAGATAGCCAAATGAAGTGCAAATGTTTAGGTTTAGAGAGTAATATTTAGATGGTTGCATGAAATAGAAAGTGGCTAAGTCTACTACCTCTTCTCATTCAATATTAACCACACATCCTCAATTCAGTTTGCTACATTTTAGTCACCTCTATCCCATGCTATAGTCAAAATATTCATGTAATAACCCAAACCTTATGAACCCAAATTTAAAAAAAATTCAAAACCCGGTCCATTAAAAGATAGATCGTTTAATTTTGTATGTGCAAGTGAGCATGAGAATATCATGGGTTAATAAATTTGTACTTAGAGTGCAAACTAGGTGTAGCGATTCGGATTTTGTCCGGACCTAATCGATCGTAAAATAGACTAAGACCTTTCAAAACCTGAATATGCTAACTTTGGGCATACAACACGTCAGAACAAATAACAGAAGACTTTTATAAACATCATAATAATGTTCCATCAAAGTACAGAATATCAGAGTACATCGAATATAATAATACAACAGTGGAAGATTAATTTACAACAAATTCAATACAACGCAGCGGAAATAAATAAAATAGCACAGCGGAGACTATCAATGCTCTGGACACAGCTTTAAGCTTCGATCCAGAATTATGCTCAATAATAAACATCTGCAAAACAGGCTACTCAACTGCCCGTGTGGAAAATATGGGCACCCGAGTTTACAAGTGAAACAAACTACAGGTCATTCATGGGACTGTTATGAGAAATCCTACTTAACCTATTTAATAATAAGGCTAATCACAGGATCACTCCGCTAATGCGGAACGGTTTTACTCCACTGGATTGCCAGTGGATAAACATCAACCATAAATAAACATATGGATCTACAATGCATCAATCAACATGCAAATCCTTAATCTACCCATTTAGGCTTAATCCCTAAACTTATATTTCAAAATCCAATTCACTTTATTGAAATTATTTCTTTGGACTTTATTTCCCAATTTCTTTTATTTCAAATCATTTGAAATACATATCTATTTTTTTATATCAAAGTTGATTTCACTTTGGGATTTGAAAACAAAACATTTGGAAATATGAATTCCAAAACGTAACAAAACATACAAACAAGTATGTAACCAAATATCGGTCATGTTCCCTCAGGACCGGGCTGTACGCACCCTAACCGAACCAATATATATATATATATATATATATATATATATATATATATATATATTTGTGTGCACCTAACGGCTACACTGAAAATGCACCATCCCACCAATTGGGGAAGACATGCACGCCCTCACACTGTTAGTTAATTTCGGGTCACCCACATCTTCAGTCGCATACTTGCTAAATCATTTTATATCCCGAAGTAAGGAAAATCATTTCACAACATAATCACAAGTATAATCAAATCTATATAGATTTCTACTTTCAAATCTTTTCAAAATCATCGGATGTAGTCCTCGAAATCCTTTCTGTTTTATAAAACCTTTTATAAAATATTCCCTGTCCAAAATCAGGAGTACTATTCTTTTTACTTAAGAAAACACTTTTCAAAATCATTAATTAATTTTGAAATAAACAACATCGCTAGCCACCTTATAGTCAAATCGTGAAGTGTTTCACAAGGTGGTAGCACATAGATATTTTTACCCAACCCAATGCTAAATGTAAAAGCATATTTTGCTCATAAACTGGTCGAACACAATCCATTCAATCGATCAACCATAACATGTCAATTTTATATGTTGCATACATATGTTAAAAATCATATTTTTAACAAACTAATAATTACTTAATAAACCAGGGAGATTGGATTATTTCCATTTCACATCGTTAATAATATTTTGTAACGATTTATCGCTATTTTTATTTATATAAAAATAATCAAATTTAATTTAACGACGCTTCAAGTCGCTATGCGGCCCTGACGCTGTTTTTACCCAAATTTGATGTACAAATTTCTCGAAATCTAACCATTGGATTTTAACAAATTTCATGTCGTTGGAAAGATCTTCCCAAAGCGGTCCTAACGGTTCCCGCACGCAATTCATTTAATTTATAATATATATATATAATTCGTTCGGCAATTTCAAAACCATTTATTTCATTACATGTAAAAAGAGTATTGTTTAATAACAAAAATGTATTTCATTACATGCAAATATTTATATGCTCCATATTCACATTAAAATAATATTTTAATGTAATAACATATTTTAATATATGTTTCTTTTCCTTCTTTCTAGCATGTTAAAAATAATGTTTTAACATACAAATATTTTCTAACATATATTTTCTAGCAATGTTAAAAATAATGTTTTTAACACTTCTATATTTTCTAACATATGTTTTCTAATGAATCACTTTTACATTAAAAATGGAATTTTTAATGTTTCAACAGTTTTTTTCAAACAGTCAATATTTCTAATGAATCAAACTTTACATTAAAAATATGATTTTTAATGTTTCAACACTTTTATTCAAATATGAACAATTTTCATATGAATCATTCTTTTTATAAAAATGAGATTTTTAATGTTAACATGCTTTTATGCTAAAATGAACATTTCTAGTGATTCATTTCAACATGAATATAATCTAAATAAATGACATGTTAATTTTAACACAACATTTACCAACAAAATGAAATATTTATTTTAACACAACATATACTGAAAAAATGATAGTTTTATTTTAACACAACATATACTGACAAAATGACAGTTTTATTTTAACACAACATATACTGACAAAATGATATGTTAATTTTAACACAACATTTACCAACAAAATGACATGTTTATTTTAACACAACATATACTGACAAGTGACAGTTTTTTTTAACACAACATATACTGACAAAATGACATTTTATTATAACACAACATATACTGATAAAATGATAGTTTTATTTTAACACAACATATACTAACAAAATGACAGTTTTATTTTAACACAACATATACTGACAAAATGACAGTTTATTTTAACACAACATATATTGACAAAATGACAATTTTATTTTAACACAACATATACTGACAAAATGATAGTTTATTTTATCACAACATGTACCGATAAAATGACAGTTTTATTTTAATAAAATGATATTTTTTACTTACATGAACATAATTCAACAAATCATCACAACCATAGTCACTAAATCAAACTCAATTTTATGCAATGCATATATGTATTTAATATAGCGTATATATATATTTAATATCACAATCACAATAAATTTAAATATATATATATATATATATTTCTATATATATATTATATTTATTTTAAATCGAGAAATCTCACCTTGGTTGGTTTCCGAAATTGTTGAATATGATGATTTTAATTAAATTAAACGAAGGCGTTTAATTTAATCAAAATTTCCAGTTACTTCAGAATTTGTCAAGGTCAGTTCTAAGACGTAGTATTTTTCACCGTGGTTTCAACGTTTCTAAAATCGTCTGATTCTGTATGAGAGAGAAAAGGTCGATTAAATTTTAATTACATTAATGAATAATCAAATTTTAATTAATTTAATAATTAAACACTTATCCTTTCATTATCCCCTCTCTGTATTTCTTCACGCTCTACTGGAACCCGTTATCAATGAACCCTCGCCATCTTTCTCCATCGTGCGCCGCTGTCATAGTGGACCGAACCACCATCGCTGATGCTCCCTCCGACCGCCTTGAGCTAGCAGACCCGCACACCCAAAACGAGGCAGTTAGATACCCGCTTCCTCCCAGGAATCCGCCGCGAAGTCGGCTACTTCAAGCCCAAAAATCGAACGCC
This sequence comes from Allium sativum, assembly GCA_030737875.1. Lineage (NCBI taxonomy): Eukaryota > Viridiplantae > Streptophyta > Magnoliopsida > Asparagales > Amaryllidaceae > Allium > Allium sativum. Next base: position 135,441,547 of record CM060915.1, read on the forward strand.
GGGAGTAACGAGGAAACATCATTACCGAATGATTTTGTAGAGCTTGAGAGGCTCTTTGATTTTGTATTTAGAACTTTCGAATTTCATTGTAAGGATTGAGAGAATTTGATGAACAAAATTAGGACGGTTCTGGCCACTAAAACGATAAGGTGGCGGCTAGGGTATTTGTGATTAGGGTTAGAGTATACCAACCGTATATATATAGTATATACCATATTATTTAATTATTTAATTATTTAATTCAAAAATAGCTGGTTAAACCATCCAAACTCCAAACGAGACCCAACGACTATCACCCCTAGCTAAATACCCCATTCCGGACACAATGGAATATGTCCGGTAAGCCATTCGACTGTTTCGATAGGTTTTTATCAAAAATAAAATATAAATCAATGTATATTTAATTTAAACGTACACTTTAATTTACCGGCACATACTGGCTCCAAAAATTGCAGAAAAATAAATCTAGCTATGTTTTGACGATACGGTCCTAACAAAATTAATTTCGTCGAATTTGGAGTCCGTTTGAAAAATGGTCATTTTCTGGTCGATCCAAATTGACTGAAATTGACACTCATTTTCTTTTGCCATGCTCACAAATAAATTCCAAAAATTATGAAAATTGGAATCCTGCAATAATTTGACATCTCGGTTCTAACAAAAGTGGTTTCGTCGAAAACGGAGGTCGTTTGCAAAATGGTTATTTATACGGGCTGTATATTATATTAAATTCCATAGCGACTATTCTAAATATTCAACTGACCATAACTTTTGATTTCCTCTATGAAATTTCGATTTTTCAGATTAGTTGGGAAGATATTCTTAAACAGATTCTAATATTTTTGGTTTCACTAAAATCTGATTTATTTTGCATCCTATACATTTAGTCAAAGTTCGAATTCAAATTTTCAAACTGCCACGCTATTTCTAACTCCTTTTAAAATTAAAATAAATATATTCATTCTAACTTCGATTTAAATAAATTTTTAATCATTATTATTTAAAATAAATCATTTTAAATATTCAAAATTCATTAAAATTGCTAAAATAAAAATTTTAAATTGGTTCCAATTCTGGGTTATTAAATTAGGATAAGGTACGAATACTTGTTGTGGCTACTACCTTGGAATTAATGGAATTTCCTAGATGACAATCACTACATTAGTATCAAGTCTGAGAGAAAAAAGACTTCAACTAGTCTCCAATGACTTGTTTCTCTAAAACTGTCATGTTGATTGTAACGAGGAAGGGGTCGGAACAATGTTTTGGTGATTGGAAAATCTAATTACTGCACTTAACAAAAAATTTGTGCCAATTTGTTTCCATTCAATCGTTAAGTCTAAATTTCTAGGTCATTTGAACATATTATTACATACATGACAAATTTCCCCTTTAAATACCAAGGTATGAAATTACAATAAAGCCTCTTAACTAATTAATCCTTATGAATCACTTAATACTTCTAAATACCAAAGCGGGCTTTTGTAATTAATGAGTTCGATACTTTCCCAACTTTATCCAAAAAATTAAGTCATTTAAGACATCCAATCAAGGTACATCTCATCAAAAGTGAATATTTCTACGAAGACTTTAACCATTTAAAACATCAATGGGGTAGGCCTCGGTTCATTTAATACCTATCTCCAAATAGAATTCTACCATCATTATTAATAGCATGTTGGTCCACGCTATAGAGATGTTACACTACTAAATAAGGGTTCACATTATTTGAATTCAGAATTACTACCACATATATCATTAATTGTAATTATAGCAATGTAACAGACAGTGCCCAAGTCACTTAAGACCTATAAAAAAAGGAATATACAGGCTCCTTGTCATAAGACCTATATCCCAGGTGGACTTGCCAATACTATCTATATGGCATTGCTTGGGATCTTATTGGGTCAACTGAGACTTCTTTTATAGAAAAGAGGCGGACCCTATATTCTGTCACATTTTAAAACTCGAATCCTAAAGCGAACCCTTTTAGAGAAATTGGTGTCACTCTTAATTATTAAAATCTCAGCCACTTTTTTAGATAGAAAAGTGGACTATCAATCAGTTAATTAGTACCTCAACACTTGAACAAAGCACTTTGTGGAGACGTTTCTCTCTATTCAAATTCTCACGTAGCTACGGGTTTGAACGATTAATGATATCTCACATTATAGTAAGTACATCTCACTGCTTGTAGCCTTAAAAAATAAACGACAATCTTTTGTCGAATAAAACTAATGGCCTCGGATCACGAATCTACTAAGTCCAATTAACAATATTAACTTATATTTGGTATTGTATTTAGCTTACTATTTTCTTTTCTATCCTATTCCATAAATGCCACTTGTCAACATAATCCTAATGGACATTCTCAAAAACATTTATGTATATTTACTAATTTCAAACTAGTAATCCTTCTCTTAACATTTTATACATATTTTTCAGTACCATAAATCATTTATATCTCATTCCATATTACCAATTGCCCTTAATTATAACTTGTAATCCCTTTCCCGATAATTTCTTTATTAATTGGTTTGATAATTTCTAGTATCCTATTAATTAATTATAGGTAACTACTAATTTATTAGCCATTAATTTGCATTAATATCATTCTTCCAACGTTCCCTAATAATCATGCAATCTAATCTATAATTAATTTATTTCCCATACTAACATTATATTTAATTAGTATTATTTTTATTCTTATTGGTTAGCGCAATAAATACTAGTCACATATATAGTATCGGCAATAAATTGAAAGGTTGACTCCGTTTGAAATACATATTCTAGTCACATCTAACTTGCTAGAAACATATATTCTAGTCATATCTAATTGCTAAAATATTCATCTGTATTTATTTTTTTGGGGAAAGTTTTTCCATGTAATTTCCATAAACTGGTTTAAAACTATCAATAATAAATGTAAAGGTTTACTCCATTTGAAATTACAAGTAAAGATTATTTCTATTTATTTAGAATAGATAGTGTGAACTATAGAGATTAACACATACTTTTCATATCTCTTCCATTTTATTTTCATATATTCCTTGTTAAATCGAACATCGTCCATTTCTTCGAAAACCATAAAAATAATATAGAAATCAATGGGTGTTCTTCCAATAGATTTAAATGTGGAAAATCCATATCATATTAATATCTTAGCACATAACAAATTTGGACTAAAACGAACTATGCAAATTACTAGGTTTTTGGGACTAATTTCCAGATCTTGATGTAAATAGGGCTGTCAACGAGTACTTTTGGATACGGATAGTGTTATATCTATATCCATATCCGAAATCATCTTCAGATATCGGATATCCGTATCCGCGGATACAGATAGATATCGGATAATTATCCTATCCGCCAATGATCGATAAATCAAGAAATACAAATGAAGTTTTTTAGTTTAACATAAATGTTATTCAATTTAATTGATCACAAAAGTGTTAAAAAAATATGATGAAATTAAATCGAAAAATATATGATGAAATTAAATCGACTCCAGTAGCTAATATGCATTTAATGCATATAATATAAACCTTAGAGTTAGTTAAGGAATAAATAAATCTCATTCAATGTACCGAAATACATATAATTTTGAGCATAATTTTAAAAAAATCGAAAGTGTAATTTCAGATGCGGATATCTATGTACTCGTGTCTACATCCATCTTTTCGTATATTGGATATTTATCATCTTTTCGGATAGGGATGCAGAAGGATTTTTGGATTTTTTAGGTATCTATTGATTGCCCTAGATGTATACAGCCATTCCATTAGATCTAATGCAAGAATTGTCTACACTAGCTTATTTTTCAGAATAAGCCCATATTGCATGTGAAGTATAGATTCAGACATAAAACTCTACGTACTCCTATGCCATACATTTAACATTATGGAAAAAAATTCCAATTCACCTTAAAACAACATTCCAAATCTCCAAATCTAAAGTAAAACCTTGGTTCAATGTCAAATCCTTTTAGATCCATGTATATACACAAATATTTTTTTTGAAAATTGGTATGCTTTATTAACTTCAAAGAATAGTACATAGAAAGGTTAGCACTCTAACCTGAATTACATATCAAACAGAAATAAACTCAAATACAACATAAGAATGTAAAAACAATGAAATAAGACCCATGATGAGGTCAGAGAGTCCCACTACAAGTGCTCCACTGCTACACTTCAATGCACACACTCCACGTTCTCTTCACAGTCACATACCACTCGTTCAGAACTGGTCATAGTCATATAGAAAACATCTTGTAAATTATTGGATACAATAGTCAATATTGCTTTAACATGTACAATTTCATAACACCTCTTCAAACATGAGAAATGCTTTATATTGGCTCACATCCTCTTTAAAGAACCGAAATCCCCCAGTCTCCGAGGAGACGAGAAACACCGGATTGCTTTGAGAACACGACGCATCAGAACACAAACAAAAGAACATTTCATTCCTATTACAACAATTTACATCAGAGTACAAGAAATATTACATAGCAGAAAAGTAATATCATAGATTAAATTACATAGCAACGGAAATAAAAATGTATAAATACAATTTTTTATGTGGTGCTAACGATTTAATAACTATCTTTGTAGCTCCAGAATGTTTCAGTTTATGGCGGAAATACATCAACTACCACAACTGAACGAGATATACGGATACAAAGCTTCCCAAATATAGCTCCAACTGCAATCCAGGATCCAGTTAAACAAATATTTGCGAAAACCAAAACTACTAGCTGCCGTGTGGAAAATATGGGCACCTAGAGTTTTGGTAGAAACAATAAATTCCAAGTCGGTCATGGGACTAGTGTGAGAACTAAAACAGTTATTAAAACTTCACTTTAAAATATGGTAAATCACGGGACCACGCCGCATGTTACGGAACATGTTTCCTCCTAAGAATACCATAAACAAGCTACGCCAAAAATAGACATATGGATCTACAATGCTTCATACAACATGCAATTTTCCAATCTACCCATTTAGGCTTACCCCCAAACTTAGATTTTTGAAATCCAATTCACTTTACAAAAATTATTCCTTTGGACTTTATTTACCGATTCTTATTTCAAATCATTTGAAATACATATCTAGCTTTTATATCAAAGTATATTTCACTTCGGGGTCTCAAACAAAAATCTTTGGAGATATTAATTCCAAAACATAACAATGCATACAAATAAGTAGGCAACCAAAAATCGGGCTCCCCTAAGACAAGGCAAAGGGTACGCACCTCACTAACTTGATATATATATATATGCACCTCCCATGATGGAGTAGGCTACGCTGACAATGCACAATCCCATGCCCTCGGGGACCCCTGCCATCTCACCCATACTTTTAGTCTTCCGGGTTACCAGAATCTTTAACCACATACTAAATCATTTTTATATCCCGAAGTAGGGAAAATCATTTCACAACATAATAATCATAAGTACTATACATTAGCAATTCACACATATGATTAGTCGCTATTAATCACATAATCTTTGAGCTCGTACGTCTCAAAGAAGGGTGTTAAGCAACAGAATAAATTCTCCGCCATCAAACAGATACATCATCAATAGTAACTAATAGGTTACTTGATGAACCACAATGTCAAACCATAATACATTTCTAAATCATATAGAAACATCGGGTTTAGCCCTCGAAATCCTTTCTATTTTATAAAACATTTTTATAAAACATTCCCTGTCCAAAATCGGGACTACATTTCTTTTCACCAAAGAAAATATCATTTCAAAATCATTCATTAAATTTGAAATAAACTCAACAACATCGCTAAACATCTCATAGTCAAATCGTGAAGTGTTTCACAAGATGTTAGCACACCAATATTTCTACCCAACCTAATGCTAAATGTAAAAGCATATTTTGCTCATAAACTGGTCGAGCACAATCCAAACAATCAATCAATCACAATCAATATCCACAACCAAGTATATTTGGTTTATATCACAACTCATGTTTTGGTAAATTTAATCGCCATTCATTCATTATATTCTAATTAAAGATTTATTAAAACTCTAGTTCGGTTTTAATTTCACAAATCCTTACTTAATGATTATTCAACTTTATAGAAATTAATCTTGCTTTTATTTGGGTTAAAGAATCTTTCATTTAAAACAAAGTTCACGATAAACCCAAAATCATCTTCCATTCAAATGGAACTTTCACGAAAATCATAACGGTACAATCGATATAAATTTCTGTATCGTACTAGTACTATAAACAAAATAACGGCAAGGCCTTTTAAATTCCATAAATAGTAACGGTCTTCCTTTACAGAAGTTCATCTCGATTATTAAATCGAATTCCATTCAATTCCAATTTAATATATTAAATTGGAAAACTTTTCTTTGGAAAATTCCGTTAATCTTATTTAAACAATTATAATTTCCAAATCATATCTTCACTTTTAATTGGGTTAAAGAATGACTATTATTTAAAACATTGTTCACTATAAACCCCAAAAGAAAGGAAAGTATAGCGCTGGATATAGATGTGCCTTGGATATAGAATAGAGATTCGCTCCTCTCGGTACCGACCCTAACTTCTCTACCACATATTATTAGATATGCATATTCTCCATTAGTGCTTTGAAATAACATGCCAATTGTTGGCATATGGTTAAGCATATGTATCAGAGTTGTCTTTATCCGGTTGGGTACTATGCTCTAGGGTTATCCTATTTGATATAAATATAAGGCTATGAATATAAATAATATCGACTTATATTCAACATCAAATTCTGAAACTAACGAATATCGTATTAGGAATAACGATATCTATATCTTCCAAATTCCTCAACAATATCCGTATAATCATGGAATTCAATAAGGAAATATTCCAAAGATTATTTCCATTCAAATCATTTCGAATTCATGCATTGGAAAATTCTGGTTATTTTAAAACCCATTTTTCAATCCAATTTATTTATTTAAAAACATTGGATTGTTATTCTAGTTAATAACTAGTTCATTCAGATACAAATGTATTTTTTATCTTTCCAAACTTGGATTTTTTCATCCAAAATCTTCCCAAATCATTTACTATGATTTTACACAATTTTTTAATTTTTTAATAATTTTATTAAGGCCTTTACAGTCGGTTTCCAATAACGGCCACCGAACTGCACCCATAGCGACCTTTTCTGAAATTGATTTGGACATATTTTAAAATCCAACCGTTCTAGTTTAAATCTCTTATATTCATTTGAAAGATCTTTTTGATAAGAACCCAATGATTCTAGTTTTAGGAGAATCTGATGGTCGGATCTCCCGTTACGTCCATTTGAAGTCAATGGTTGAAATTCACGAACAGTCGCTGCGAGCGCGTTCTATTCAAGCAATTAAATATATATAATATATAATTTGTCGATTTCCATTCAAAACGTATTTTATAAATTCGTTTTAAAAACGATTCCAACTTCCATTTCAATTTTAAATCAAAATTGAATATTCCTTATATCGTTAAAATTTATATTTTTAACCATCCAATAATTATTTCATTACATGCCAATTTTATTCATCGCATATATACGTTAAAAAATATATTTTTAACCTTCCAACAATTATTTCATTACATGCCAATTTTATCCATTGCATATATACATTAAAAATTATATTTTTAACCTTCCAATAATTATTTCATTGCATGCCAATTTTATCCATTGCATATGTACGTTAAAAATTATATTTTTAACCTTCCAATAATTATTTCATTACACGCCAATTTTATTCATCGCATATATGCATTAAAAATTATATTTTAATTGAATAAATATTTATTCCATTTCATGACCATTTTATATATCGCATATGTACGTTAAAAATTATATTTTTAATGAACAAATATTTATTTCATTTCATGACCATTTTATATATCGCATATATTGTTATATACAACGCATGTATATAATTTATACAATGCATATATATAATTTGTACAATGCATATATATTTTATACAACGCATATATATTTTATACAACGCATATATATTTTTCACATCATATATACATATATATATATAATATACAACACATATATATTTTATACAACCGCATATATATGTTAAACATCATAATCACAAATCACCAAATCATCCATATAAATAAATACTCAACTATCCAATGCCATTTACGATGCCACAAGTGGCCATCCACGAAGTATGAAATGCGAGTGTCGCTAATATCCATACATCGCTTTCAATTCAATGGTTTGTGTGAGTTTGTATGTTGAACTCCAAAAATAACTAACATACAACAAATAAAAATCAATATTGGCATATAATTTCAGTTATAAAATAAATAACTGTACAAATATTTTAGTGAGAGAGTTCTCACATTGGATTCCACTCCGTCAGTCTTTATTTCTGAATTTCTGTTTTTGAACTAAATTAAACGATCAATTAATTTAGCTCAAAAGTTTAATGTTCTCCATTTCCGTTCTGGTTAGTCCCATGTTGTAGAGTTCGTCTTCATGATTGCAACGCAACTGAAATCATTCATTTCGAACCTCGTATGAAAGAGTTATGGTATTACAAACTTTTATTACATAATTATATAATTAGATATAATTAATTAACAAATTAAAATTAATTACCATCCTAATTACTCTCTTCAACGTTCTGCTCTAGGAAGAAAAATAATCGAACCCATGCTACACTGTTAAAATCCGCATGTCACAACCTCCTCAGGCCATTGGATCAAGATCGCACCACCGCACATCGTTCACTGCGCCGCCGCCTCCCATCGCCAGAAGCGGCGTTGAACTCGACGCCTCAGGCGCCCCATAATTTGTGCTCCAACACGCACACTTCAAGCCTATAGATCTCAAAATCCACATATTCTTTTTCGATCAAACATTCCATTAAAACCCTAGATGGAAGTTGCCTGAGTTATGAAGAAATAGGGTTATATATATATATATATATATATTGTTTAATTCCAACAATAATTGTTTTTCAATCCGAACTCCAAATCAAACCCAACGACTGTCGGCCCTAGCTAAATACCCCCATTCTGAATGCAATGGAATATGTTTCGTTATGCAATTCGACTGTTTCAATCGGTTTTTATTTAAATTAAAATATAAATTAATATATTGAATTTTAAATGTACATTTTATTCTACCCAGGCCACATACTGACTCCAAAAATTATGAATTTTGAAATCTAGCTATTTTTTGACTATACGGTCCTAACAAAACTAATTTCATCATATTTGGAGACCGTTTGCAAATTCGCCTTTTTAACTGGTCGATTAAATTTAAACTGAAATTGAAAGCACATTTAAATTTATTGTGCTCACATATTAATTCCAAAAATTATGAAATTTGAAACCTAACAATAATTTAACATTCCCGATCCAACAAAAGTGGTTTCAAAACGAAGGTCGTTTGCAAAATGGCTATTTTTAAGGGCTATATATAATTTAAAATATATAGAAATTCCATAGCGACTATTTTATAATTTAAACTGGACATAACTTATTATTTATAAAGTGAAATCTCAGTTTCTTACCCTCGTAAGAAAATTACAGTTCAGAATATTCCAACGTTTCTTGTTTTACTGAAATCCGGTTTATATTGAACTCTGTACATTCATTTAAAATTAAAAATCGAATTTTCAAACTACCGCACCATTTCGAGTTCGTTTTATAGTTAAAATAAATTTATATGTTCTAACTTCATTTAAAATAAAGTTTTCATTGTTATTATTTAAAATAAATCATTTTAAATATTCAAAATCCATTAAAATAGCTAAACTTAAAATTTTAAATTGGTTTAGAAATTCTGGGTTGTTACATCCTCGAATAAGTAGCATTTTGGAGGACCTTTGTACTATTACTCATAACCACATTGTTCCATCCGTTATATAGAAGTCAGTGCTTTCCTATTATCTTTTATGAACAGCACTTACATAATTCTCAGATATGCACAGCAGCAAAAATTCATGGACCGTTAGAAAACCAACCCCATATCTTGTTCTCATATCCATCAAACACATGAATATGGTTTGTATGTATAAGATTTGCAAAACCAGTTTTGTTGGAGCATCACACGAAGTGTAACCGTCATATCCACTACCAAAAATAATACCGAAGACAAGGATGCTGAAATAAGTCAATCCAAAAGTAGAATCACTAGGATCTAAGTATGCCAATAATCACATTATTTCCCATTACAGTTAGGGAATGCATATTCCTTACATCATAAGTTCCTGGAAATTCATTGCAGGAATTGGGTCATTCCACCATAAGTATAATTGGCACAAGAAGCAAGTTAAAAATTGAGAATATATACATGTATACAAGAACATTACCTACAAAGAACAAAGGTTTTGTGATGGTCCACCCGCACCAGCCGACATTTCCAATGAAAGTGCGTTGTGCCAATGTCCAACTAGCACGGGAGGTCACCAAAGAAAGAAAAGGGAGTTTGAACTAACAAGGAACCTGTAGAATATCTCAAAGTGCATGAAATAAAATATAATAATAACATACTTTGACATAAACAGGTGAGACAGTGCATAAGTTGAAAATTAAACGTCATAGCAGCGGAAAATCCAATTATAGCTTATGTTCCACATCATCATTGTTACAACTTTAAAACTGTCTTTAAAGCGAAAGAAAGGAAAGGTACACTACTACTGCCCAAAGTAGTGATCAGCAGTGACATAGGGAGGATATATAGCAAATAGTACGTGTAAGCCTCTTGCTCGTCTCCGGACAGCTACTCGTACGCAACCAGCTAACTTGTCTCAAGTCTGCCCGTTTAAGAGCACCCAGAGTAATAAGAAGAGACATAAAACTCTGGGTCAGACAAAAGTCTAGTATGAGCGATAAGCATCAAAACAGAACAATAACAGGTATAATAAACCATACCTGAACCTCGACCTGCAACCAAAGAGTTAGCATAACATACCGCTCAATACTCTAAGGTGCCACTAACATAGGGTGTAAAGGATACGGGGGTGGGGGTGTGCATGTCATAGTGAAAGCAAACAATCAAACATAGCAACCATCCTCACATCTCTCACTCAGTGCGTAAAGCATATGACATCCACCACTTTGATCACCCTATTCCTTGCTATGATCACTCTGCCCCATGGAGTCATGATGACACCACTGCACTGATCCATAGCCACTAGTCTTTGCTATGTCCACTCTGCCCCATGAAATCTTAACAACTCAACTGCACTGGCTCATAGCCATGCTACGATCACTCTGCCCCATGGAGTTGTAACCACTCCATTGCACTGATACGTAGCCTAACATCTGTCTTGGTGGTGAATCAAAGCTATAAACATCGATAACCCCTTAGCACACATCCCGCAACAAAGTCCAATCACGAAGTTAACTCGTTGGTTCCCAACTGGATCCTGAGTTCTACTTCCTATTTGGACTTCCTTTGCATCTCGGGTTTTGGTCTTCTCCGGATCGGTTCGAATATGCTCATCTTTACTATGCTTCGGATCGTGCTCCTCGAAGTAGTTCTGTCTGTGATCATCCACATCGGGTCGGGTCGGATTTCTCCATCCAAATCAGTTTGGTTCGGATCGCGATCGGTTCGTAATGGGGCTTCGGATCGGGTTAGGTCTTCATCACCAGTTCGAGTTCGACTCCTGTTCGGATGTGGGTCTCCAAGCGGTTCGGGTCGGATGGCTCTCCAGATGGACGGGGAGGATCGGAGCTTCAAATGAAAGGGGTCGGTTCGGTGCCACCATCCACAAGCGGTTCGGATCGGGTAGTGCTCCGCGATCGGTTCGTGCTCCCCTCCTTCGATCCGATCCGGTTCGGCTAATTTCCTGCACTTCTTTCCAGCATCTGTTTTATGCCATTCGACAGTGTTTTTGACCAATCTAACTTTTCTAATCAATCACAAAACATACAATACAGTCATAGCAACATATAGAATTGACCACTAACATCAAAACGACAATTTGGTAGGTTAAAACGGATCAAACATAGCCAAATTCTCTAACAGAGACCTAAAACTAATGATAGGAATAGTAAAACATAAACAAAATAACCAAATTCTCTAACAGAGACCTAAAACAATATTTCGAAATTTATCAATATATTTCCAGATTTTTATCATTTATCAATTCGCTAATTATCACTAATTACCCTTAATTAACCATAATTAGTGAGGAACTATGCAAATCACTAACCTTAGCCACGAACAAATTACCAAATCTAAAATGATTCTCTATTTGGCGCTATTCCCAAGGCTATACAGCAGTTCTGCCTCAATTCTTGTGTTAATCCGCTTTGATTTGATGTAGATTTGGCTTAATTAGCGATTAGAAGGTGATTTGGGGTGTTTTAGAAAGTGGAGGCCCTAGCTGAACTTGAAGAAACAAAAAGTGGAGGCTGAAAAATGATAGAAACTGAATTTCCTAACCCTAACAACCTTCCCATAACCCTAATCCCGAAATGGCTTATTGGCCCACTCGCAAATCACCCAAATTAGGCCCGGTTAAGTTGTTTTTCACTATCTGAAACTTGTTTCAGCCATATCTCCAAAACGGTGAGTCTGTTTGGCCTATATGACTATTTTACATAAAGGTAAACCATCATCTGAATCTAATAGAAGTGGTTTCAGGTCAAAACTCCTTTCCAATCAAAAGTTATGGCCGAAACAAGACCAGCTAGGGGAAGAACGGTCATTTAAAAATCGGAAAAAATCATGAACATGGGAAATGACCCCAGTAGTCATCTCCCAAAGTTACATGACCATACGACTTCGTATGTGAAAGAAACAAATATCCTACAATCTTTCGATACGTAGAATGTGGGTCGTTACATTCTCCCCCCTTAGGAAATTTCGTTCCCGAAATTCCTTAACCCAAAGTATACAAAGGATCCTGCATGCCTACCAGCCACATACAACAATCAAACATGCGAAACAAACAAAACAAGTCTATCCTAGCATGCGGAAAGACTAAATCGAAACTGAAATCTTACCAGGCGAAGAGTTCTGGATACGTCTTCCTAATGCTTTCCTCTGTCTCTCAAGTACAGTCATTCTCATTCTCGCCCCACTGAAGTTTGACAAGATCACCGCTTTAATTCGAAGTTGCTTTGTATCGTTCCCAACAATACGCATTGGCTTGTGGTTCCCAATTGCCTCGGGTTCAACCTCGATATCATCCAACTGATTAGGTGAAATAGTCACATCGGGGTCGTGCACGAATTTCCTTAACTGGGAAACATGAAATACGTTATGAACTCCTGCCATCTTCTCTGGTAATTCAACTTCATATGCCAAATTCCCAATTTGCTCAAAAACTGGGAACGGACCAACAAATCTTGGTATCCACTTGCCTCTCCTGCCAAATCGTATCACGCTCTTCAATGGACAAATCTTGACAAACACCAAGTCGCCAATGGAGAATTTTAATTCTCTTCTCCTCTTATCAGCATAACTCTTCTGCCTATCTTGGGCAGCCTTCATTCGCTGTTGGATAACCTTAATCTTAGCTGAAGTTTCTCTTATCACATCTGGTCCAAGCACAAACTTCTCACCAGTTTCTAACCAACATGACGGTGAGTTGCATGGTCTTCCGTACAAAGCTTCAAATGGAGCCATACCAATACTAGATTGATAACTATTATTATACAAAAACTCTACTTGATGAAAATGGTAATCCCATGATCCACTAAAGTCTAATATGCAAGCTCTCAAAAGATCTTCTAATACTCGATTCACCCTCTCTGTATGTCCGTCGGTTTGAGGATGATACGCGGTACTGAGATGTAATTCTGATCCTAACGCCTCTTGTAAGCTCTTCCAAAATCCACTAGTGAACAACGGATCTCGGTCACTCACAATGCCATTGGGTATTCCATGAAATCTCACTACCCGCTTTACATATGGTTCAGCTAACTTAGCTGCCGTTCTATTCGACTTGACGGGTATTAATCTTGCACTTTTGGTCAATTGGTCCACAATCACCTAAATGCTATCATGACCCGATCTAGTCCTTGGTAACCCATCAATAAAATCCATTGAGACTTGTTCCCATTTCCATTCTAGAATTTCTAATGGTTGCAACAAACCAATAGGGTTCTTTTGCTCAGCTTTAACTGGCTGGTAATTTATGCATTTGGATATAAACTTCCCAATGTATCTTTTCATCCCTTACCAGTAGTAGGTCTGCTTCATGTCTCGATACATCTTGTTACCACCGGGGTGTATAGTCAGTTTTGAGTGATGACATTCTCTAAGTACTTCATCACTCAATCCATTGACATTGGGCACAATAAGTCTTCCATTTTTTCTAAGCCATCCATTTCGATCAAGCCCATACTTGTTCATCTCCTCATCGCTACCCATCTCTAACTTGGAGATGATTTCCAATAGGTTAGGATCGTCCTTATGACTGGAACCAATCCACTCAATCAAAGTGGGTTTGATCGTCAAACTTGCTAACATTTCTGAATCCAATTCGCACTTTGGTCTGAAATCATACCCAGCGATGTCTCCAGTTGCTTCCATTCTAGAAACATAGCCCCTAAACTGGCATGTCTTCTACCCAATGCATCAGCCACCGCATTTCCCTTTCCTGGTGTATACGCGATGTCGAAGTCATAGGAAGCCAAGAATTCTAACCATCTTTGCTGTCGGAGATTTAGATCTTTCTGAGAGAAGAGATACTTTATCGATTTATTATCGGTAAACAACACAAATCTTTCTCCCAAGAGATAATGTCTCCACATTTTCAGCGCGAACACGATCGCTGCTAATTCCAAATCATGGGTAGGGTATCTTCTCTCGTGCAGTTTCAATTGCCGACTTGCAAAAGCTACAACCCTACCTCCTTACATCAATACAGCACCTAGTCTGGTACCACATGCATCCGTATATACTGTCATCTCTTCGTTCCCCTTAGGAATGACTAACACTGGCGCACATGTCAACTTTCCTTTCAGGCTCTTGAATGCATTCTCGCACTTTTCGTCCCGGACGAAAGCTTGATTCTTCTTGGTCAACTGAGTCAACGGTGCTGCTATCTTGGAGAAGTCTTGGATAAATTTACGATAATATCCAGCTAATCCCAAGAAACTTCTTATGCCGTTGCACTCATGGGCGTATACCAATCATGTACCGTAGCCACCTTCGCAGGGTCCACGGCGATACCATTCTCTGAAACAACATGGCCCAAGAATCTCACCTCCGTCCTCCAGAAGTGGCACTTGGAAAACTTTGCTTTCAATTGGTGTTTTCTCAACAGCTCCATCACTATCCTCAAGTGTTCCCTATGTTCTTCATCTGTCCTCGAATAAACAAGTATATCGTCCACGAACACAAGAACAAACTTATTCAACTGATCTTTGAATACTCTATTCATAAGATCCACAAAATATGATGGTGCATTGGTCAACCCGAATGGCATGACCAACCACTGATAAAATCCAGACGGCGTCCGGAAGGCCGTTTTAGCTATACTCTCAGCTTCCACTCTAAGCTGATGAAAACTTGTCGCGAGATCCAACTGGGAGAACACTCTCGCGCCACTCAACTGATCAAACAAATCATCTATCCGCGGTAGAGGATACTTAATCTTCCTCGTCACCTTATTCAATTTCGCGGTAGTCCACACACAAACGAAGGGAACCATCTGCCCTGGTAGCAAACACAACTGGTGCTCCCCACTCAAAAACACTTCTTTTGATAAACCCCTTCTTCAACAGATCGCTTACTTGCACCCCGAGCTCTCGCTGCTCCCTTGGCGCCATACGACGAAGTGGCATCACTATAGGTCTGGTATCTTTCACTAAGTCAATACGGAACTCAATCTCTCGGTGTGGTGGAAGTCCGGTCACTTCCTCGAAGACGTCCGGATACTGGCTAGCCACAGGCACATCTGACAACTCATCATGCGGGATGTCGAGGGAATTTAGAAAACTAGTCATTACCCCATCATTAGGTAGACCACCAAACACTACCCTCCGCCTATCATCCGCTCTAACTGCCACCAAAAATCCCTTACAGTCTACCACCACCCCGTATCTTTGGAGCCAATCGACTCCCAAAATAATGCCAAACCCAGTAAAGCCCAAAACAAAGCAACCACAAACAAACATGCATCCATGACTAGATAAGACCACATTACGACAAATCATGCTAAGGCTAGTTGAACCACCAATCGGGTTCGTCACTACCAAAGGTCTATCGACAATCTCGGGCTCCAATCCCAACCTATCTACCAGGTCACTAGATATGAAGGAACTGGAAGCTCCGGTATCAAACAACACTCTAATGGGAACATCATAAACAGAAAGCATACCTAGAATAACAACATTCTTTCCTTTCTCCGCCGTAGTTGGGGCATTCAACGAAGAAGGAACAACATTGATAGCATATGTTTTCACAATGTAATGACCCGCATTTTCAGCAGTATAATAATTAATTTATTTAATTATTTAACAAGGTGATTAAGAGGATTTAATGGTCGCTAAATTAAATAAGAGTGAATATTTAATTAAAATAATAATTAAATAATATATTTAATTTCTGAAATAATCAGAAACAGTGAATTGACATTTTAATGTGAACTGGGCGATTTAAAGTATTTAAGTCAGCTTAGAATTTAATTAGAATAACGAATATATTTAAATAATGACAGTTTGAACGTATAATTATATTATAATTAAAATCAAGTTCGAAATGGCGCGGCAGTTCGCTATTTGGCGATTTGAACTTCAACTGGATGTAAAGGATTTGTTTTAAGCTGGATTTCTGTGAAACAAGAAACGTTCGGAGCTGGTGAAGTATATCTTTCTAATGGAAGAGAAAAATCGGGATTTCGTCATGTAGATTTTGATTTATGCCCAAATCAAATTTTAGAAAAGTCGCTATGGAATTCCTTTATAATTTATAAAGGAATTATTTATATTTTAAAAAGGAATTTCATTATAAATCGAATATCGATTTAATCGGATTAAAATATCGAGTTAGGAATTCATATAGGAATATTCTAGAGCCGTATAATATTCTTTTGTGAATATATACGATAATACTTATTTATAAATATTTAATTTAATTACTTTTAAATATATTTATATATTTAAAAGGGCTATTTAGAGCTTTAAAAATAGCCAGTTTTGCAACCAACCTCAGAATTCGACGAAACTAATTTTGTTGGATCCGCATTATTAGATTATTGTTAGATATCAATTTTCGTAATTTTTGGAGTCAGTATGTGGTCGTACGGATTTTTAATGTGAAAAACAGTCGATAAATCGACCTTTAAAAATACGCTGCGTGAGCAAACGGAGTCAGAATTTGACGAAACCAGTTTATTGGGTCCGTAATGTCAAACTGTAGTTGCATGTCAATTTTCATGATTTTTGGATATTGTATGTGACCATAGGAATTTTTAGAAGACAAAAATTGAATATAAATTATTTAAATTATTATGCGCCCTAAATCGGTATTTTGGAGATTTCACAGAATAAGTCAACTAGTCTATATTTTTATATTTTTGGGATCGTGGGACATTGCTGGTCTCACCGGTATTTTTATTTTTGTCGATTATGGTCCGTAAAATATTGAACTGTATATAACACGGTACCCTAAAATAAAATGAATACCCCTATATAATACCTTTTAACTAACCTAAAAATCATTTTTCTCAGAATTATTCTGGCGCATCAAAATTTCTTCCTCAACGAAATTCGTCGGTCTTAAAAAATCAATATAAAATCAAAAACAAAGTCATAAATTCCAAAGTGAATATCTTTGAATTCATCTGGCTTTCCTCTTCAATCTCACATACGTATTGATGGATTCCGCATCGTATACGTGCGCTGTAGAAAACAACAGCGCATCTTAGGGTTTGAATCTTGTGCAGTTCGAAGCTTTGATTGGCAAAAGAAACGTCAGTTCTGGGTGTAGAAGGGAAGCTCCGGTGGCGAAGGGTTATCAGGGGGTCGTTCAGGCTGACGTCGGGATCTGGTAGGGCTGTTCGAGCTTGAGATGATGGTCGTGAGACCTGGAATGGTGGTGCTGGCCTTGACGAGGAGGGGGAGTGAAGGTGTTGGTGATCTTGTTTGATCGATGTTGATACTGAAGCATGTATTCACGCTACAAGGGGAAAAACAGTTTGACTGTTTGGTGTCGATCGTGGATGCAAGTGTGTAAGGCAGAAAGAAGGGGAGGTTAACGTGTTCGTATGTGTTATTCGAAGGAGTGGTTTGGAGATGAAATACTGGAGGAATGACGAGGTGGTGTCAGGGAATGGTCAAAGAGGGTCAACTGGGTAGTGGTGGGTGCGGATTCTTTTTATTGAGGTCGCGTGTTTATGTGTGGAAGAAAGGGTCCACGTGGGTGCTGGTTGAATAAGGGTATTTAGGCCAGAAAAGAATTAATGGGTGAGGCCCGAGATTTTTTTCTTATAAAGTTTAAATGTCAATGATAAATGTATATTAACTTCGTAAATTCATAACGTCGTCTTACATAATCAGAATTCCGCGAAACAAGATCCGTTGGGATCGTATGGACGGACACTACACAATGGGACTGACCGCGAGTCAATTGGAGCACGTTACAATTTATAGCGAAATAAATTGTCCGTCTGAATCAAGCGATGGTTATCGTTATTAACGATCATCATCCAATGTGAGTAAAACTCACAAACTCTGAACAGTTATATTTTTCTAACGTATATTTGGAATTGATAATTATTTGTTGATTGATGCGTGTTAACTGTTTGGTTGAATTGCGTATGTATTGGTTGAAAATATAGATAACGATATATATAAATCGTTTGTCGAATATTGATTTTGTTTATCAAAATTTTTTATATTCGTGTTGTTTAACTTCTGTGATGCAGGGAAACAGGTTGGAGGGGCCCAACTGGGTTCCTCAATATTTATAATACTGTTTTGTTCATGCAATGTGTTATATGATGTGATGTATGATCTGAGACTGATTATATTGACAATGGTCTAGTTATTTGGTACTGTTAAATACCAGAAGAAATATTGAAATAAAATATTATATAAAATCGAAAGATTTTATATAGAAGGAAGATTTCAAGCTGTGCATTGAAATAAGATATTTATAAAACGAAAAGAATTTTCTAAAAGGATATTTACTTAGAAAGTAAATAAAATTATAAAAGGGATATTTATTTATAAATAGAATTTATAAAAGAAGCTATTTATAAAATCAAAGGATTTTATAAAGGAAATATTTATGGGAAATAAATATGTTAAAATAGAATTGAAAGGACATATTTGTAAACCATTTACAAATAGAAAAGATAAAGGATATATTTGTAAACCTTTTACAAATAGAAAGGTAAAAGGAAATATTTATTTGTTAAATAAATAGGAAAGGTAAAAGGAAATATTTATTTGTTAAATAAATAGAAAAGATAAAGGAATATTTATTTGTTAAATAAATAGGGAAGATAGAAAGAAATATTTTTTTGTTAAATAAATAGAATTTGAAAAGGGAATAATTATTTGTTAATAAACAAATAGAAAAGGGATAATTCAAAGGAGTTAATTCAAAAGAGTTAATCGAAATGAGTTAATCGAATATTAGTTAATCAGTTAGAATTAATCAGTTAGAATTAATTAGTTAGAATTAATCAGTTAGAGTTAACCAGTTAGAGTTAACCAGTTAGAGTTATTCAAATGGGGTAAATCGAGTAGAGCTATCGAATATCGCTTATTCGGAGTAGAGTTATCGAAAATCGCTTATTCGAAGTAGAGTTATCGAATATCACTCATTTGAGAATAGTTATCGAATATAGTTTATTCGAGAAGAGTTAATCGAATAGAGTTAATCAATCAGAGTTAATTGAAAAGAGTTAATCCAATAGAGTTAATTGATAAGAGTTAATTGAATAGAATTAATCCAATAGAGTTAATTGATAAGAGTTAATTGAATAGAGTTAATCCAATAAGAGTTATTTGAATAGAGTTAATCCAATAAGAGTTAATTGAAAAGAGTTAATCCAATAGAGTTAAATGAAAAAGAGTTAATCCAATAGAGTTAATTGATAAGAGTTAATTGAATAGAGTTAATCCAATAGAGTTAATTGATAGAGTTAATTGAATAGAGTTAATCTAATAAGAGTTAATTGAATAGAGTTAATCCAATAAGAGTTAATTGAATAGAGTTAATCGAATATAGTTTATTTGAAGAAAGGTTTTCGAATCTAGTTATTCGTAGAAGAGATTATCCGAGAGAGAGTTACGTAAGGAAGATTGTTAAAGGTCTAAAAGATAAACTTTGTCTATTCTGAAGTTAAAACGTTGTTAAGTTAAGGTCTGAGAGGTAATTATACCCCAACTTTATTGACTTCCTTCTTAACTAAGGAATGGTAAGGTTTGATAGTGAATGATGGTTAAGTGAATTTAGTAAATGGTTGGAGTTGACCTAGCGATGTTTTATTTAAACATCTATTTAAACCCAATGAAGAAGCTTTGGAAATGTTTTCCAAATAAGAAACCAGAAATGTTTTCTAATATAGAAAACAGGAAATTGGAATGTTTTCCTTTGTTAATAACGTGTATTTTCTGAAATTAGAAAATAAGAAATGTTGAATATATGGAAACAGGAGACAAGTAAATTAATGAACTAAAGAGATAAAAGATGAATGCTGATTGATCGAAAAAATTTCCATTTGGAAACAATATCGTTGTTTACACACCTGTTTTTCTTTGATAGTTAACTCACCGACTATCGAAGTTTTCAATCATTTTAACGTTGTTAATATGGAAAGACTGGTTGGATTATTATCCAAAGAACCACTCTGTATTGGCATAAGCATTGCGAATCATACATGCCAAGGATAATTGAAGACGGGGTAAAAGTGCAAGGGCTATGGTATAAATCTTAGGTAAAGATCGCCTAAGTTGAATGTACTGAATAGTGCCTTCGGTTTGTCCAGTTCCAGGATGACCTGTATGGAAGAACGTCTGATTGAGTATATTTAATACATCGCATAAGTTGATCTCTTCAAACATACGTACGTTTGGTGGCGGAGGAATTCGTTTCTCTTAGCTGTATAACCGTTGTATTTTTGGGGAAATCAATTTGTGATTTGGTGAGTATGACGATGTGACATTCTAAGTGAAAGAAGATGTGGCATGTGAAAAGATAAGCGTAGCTTCTAGCCTCACATCCGGTAAATGACAGAAATCGGGCAGGCAGCATGGCTATGTAGGTCACACCTATCAGTGTGTATAATCACCTGATCTAGAGTTTCATTTATTTCTAAAAATCTATTGTCGATGTTGTCCCATTCAGGAAATGGTTGTTGATCCCAACCGTTGGTGATATACATTCGATACACTCAAGCGAAATGAGTGGTCGGTCATGTGTGGCCGGGTTGCAAGATGTTCTTGTTGAAGCCAGTGTATCCCTCTCTAGAGGTACACTAGCGAAAGGTGGTTCCATACCTTGTCATAGTTGGAAATCCATTACCCAATACGTGCTTGCGGTTTTGATTGTATACTGTATATGTAGAACGTGAGATGAAAGCATTTCTACCAGATGATTATTATATTGTGATTGATAGATATTATAATAATATCATGAGAGTTTTAATATAAAGATTGATTTTTTTGATTCTCATAAGGGAAAAACCCGTTCCGTTATACGACGTGGTCTTATGAGATATCGTTTACCTGTTCAAACTGTTTTACTCATACCAGTCCCATGACTGACCCGGAGTTTATTTTGTTTTGTTTTCCCTAAACTCTTGGGTGCCCAATTTTGTATGGGCAGTCAAGTAGTCAGGATTTACAGAAATAATGGAAGAGCTTGGAGCAGGAGGCTTCAGTATTATACAGCTATAGTTATTTCCGCTGTGTTGTAAGTGTTGTACTCTGATAATGCTACTGTAAACATATACTGATTTTATTTCAAGGATATGTTATCTATTATATGTTGTTCGTTCCGCTGTGAGATTCGTGTTACTCTGAGGTTGTATGTTCTTCTTCTTCTTCTATTCTAAGTTTCTATCTTATCTTTCCTCACCCTCTAACTTCTTTCTATTAGTTTTCTGATTTTCCAGTGTAATTGGGGTTGGACTTGTGTTATTTGGTCAGCACAAATTGGACCGGAAATTCGGGTCACTACAATTGGTATCAGAGCTTAAGGTTAAGTAATCACCTTGGCTCTGTGGCATAACTCAGTAGAGATAGGGTTAGTAATACCCTAGATTGAGTTGAGTGTATATACACGAGAGAGAGTATTTGTATTTGATATAAAAATGGTTTTATATTGTGTAGATTTATTGGTTGAGTTGTTTATGTGTTCTGGTCGATCAGTTTGGTCCACTGTATCGGTAGGAGTTTATAAACACTTGAATACAATGAACCGTCATGGTATGTTTTGGAAAGAGGGTAAACGAAATAATTTTACCCAAATTATATTTTGATACAAAGGATTTATATTGAAATGATTATAATATATTGGATATATTGGTTGTTATTATAATCGAGTAAGATTATAAAAGTAAAATGGTTATATATATAACCAAGTAGAATTCGTATAAGTGTTACGAAGCGAATTAAATCTGAAATTTAAACCAGAAATTGAATTAAAATTCTGGAAAATTGTATAAGTGTTTGTAAATGGATTTGGATTAAAAATAAGGAAAATTTAAGATCTTGGGAGATTTTAAATTGTTTTACAAGCAGTGTGAATTAAATTTTGAAATGAATTTCAAAGTGGAAATGTTTAGAAATGGTTTTATAGTATTGAACTCACTTCGATTGCTGGAAAATAGATTCTGATGATGACAGCTGCATCATCAGTATTCATTTTCGAGTTGTAAGTGGCAGATTACTACCGAAAAGATTTTTCTTTTGAATTGTTTTGAGAGAAACAAAGTTGTTTGAAATCCAAAAATGAATATTTGGTTTTAGAAATGCAAAGCTGTTTAAAATTACCATGAGAGATTAATGAATTAAAAACAAATTTAATTAAAAATTTGTGACAAAAAATTGAGATTTAATTAAAGCCAGTTAAGTGAAAACTGAATGGGAATAGAATGATATCAGAAAAAATTTGTTCTTGAATAAAATTGGATTGTCGAGATAAGAATCTGAAATGAAAATTGGATTGGGAAGTTAAGAGTTTGAAATCGAGAATGGAACTCGAATTTGAAATAAAATTCGACTTAGGTATAAGCGAATGGTTGAAATTGTGGATAAAAATAGATTAGAGTTTGATTGGGATAACACTGGTATATGTTGAATTGATAACAGGTGAAAGTGATAGAGTTGATATGCTCGAAAAAAAGGTACAAGTTTATATTTGGTATAAGCATGAGATTTATGAGCCGATTTGGCAAGCCGCTTGGCTGTTTGATTTTCTTTTGGGTTGGAGATGGCCCAGAGAGGCGAGTTGTGGTTGTACCGATTGAGCCATACAAAGAAGGTGCTGGCGAAATTTTTCGAAAAGTTAAGGCGTTAGAAAATTTTCAGGATTTTTGAAAATTTTCGTTGATAAGAATTAATTAATATTTAATTGAAATTAAATTGGTTCAATTGAAACTGAAATTAAGAAGTTGACGAATAAGTTCTAACCAGTCGATAGGGTTTATTTCCTACCTTAGCAATTTCGAGGACGAAATTATTTTAAGTGAGGAAGAATGTAATGACCCGCATTTTCAGCCGTATAATAATTAATTTATTTAATTATTAAAGAAGGTGATTAAGAGGATTTAATGGTCGTTGAATTAAATAATAGTGAATATTTAATTAAAATAATAATTAAATAATCTATTTAATTTTTGAAATAATCAGAAATAGTGAATTGACATTTTAATGCGAACTAGGCGATTTAAAGTATTTAATTCAGCCTAGAATTTAATTAGAATAACGAATATATTTAAATAACGACAGTTTGAACGTATGATTATATTATAATTAAAGTCGAGCTCGAAATGGCGTGGTAGTTCGCTATTTGGCGATTTGAACTTCAACTGGATGTACAGGATTCGTTTTAAGCCGGATTTCTATGAAACAAGAAACATTCGGAGCTGGTGAAGTATATCTTTCTGATGGAAGAGAAAAATCGGGATTTCATCGTGTTGATTTTGATTTTTGTCCAAATCAAATTTTAGAAAAGTCGATGTGGAATTCCTTTATAATTTATAAAGGAATTATTTATATTTTAAAAAGGAATTTCATTATAAATCGAATATCGATTTAATCGGGATTGAAATATCGAGTTAGGAATTCATATAGGAATATTCTAGAGCTGTATGATATTTTGTTGTGAATATATACGATAATATTTATTTATAAATATTTAATTTAATTACTTTTAAATATATTTATATATTTAAAAGGGCTACTTTGAGCTTTAAAAATAGCCAGTTTTGCAAACAACTTCAGAATTCGATGAAACTATTCTTATTGGACCCGCGATATTAGATTATTGTTCGATATCAATTTTCGTAATTTTTGGAGTCAGTTTGTGGTCGTACGGATTTTTAATGTGAAAAACAGTCGATAAATCGACCTTTAAAAATACGCTGCGTGAGCAAACGGAGTCGGAATTTGACGAAACCAGTTTATTGGGTCTGTAATATCAAAATGTAGCTGGATGTCAATTTTCATGATTTTTGGATATTGTATGTGACCATAGGAATTTTTAGAAGACAAAAATTGAATATAAGTTATTTAAATTATTATGCGCCCTAAATCAGTATTTTGGAGATTTCACAGAATAAGTCAACTAGTCTATATTTTTATATTTTTAGGATCGTGGGACATTGCTGGTCTCACCGGTATTTTTATTTTTTTCGATTGTGGTCCGTAAAATATTGAACTATATATAACACGGTACCCTAAAATAAAATGAATACCCCTATATAATACCTTTTCATCTAACCTAAAAATCATTTTTCTCAGATCTATTCCGCCGCATCAAAATTTCTTCCTCAACTAAATTCGTCGGTCTTCAAAAATCAATATAAAATCAAAAACAAAGTCATAAATTCTAAAGTGAATATCTTTGAATTCATCAGGCTTTCCTCTTCAATCTCACATATGTATTGATGGATTCCACATCGTATACGTGCGCTGCAGAAAACAACAGCGCGACTTAGTTTTCGAATCTTGTGCAGTTCGAAGCTTTGATTGGCAAAAGAAACGTCAGTTCTGGGTGTAGAAGGGAAGCTCCGGTGGTGAAGGGTTATCAGGGGGTCATTCAGGCTGACGTCGGGATCTGGTAGGACTGTTCGAGCTTCAGATGATGGTCGTGAGACCTGGAATGGTGGTGCTGGACTTGACGAGGAGGGGGAGTGAAGGTATTGGTGATTTTGTTTAATCAATGTTGATACTGAAGCGTGTATTCACGCTACAAGGGGGAAAACAGTTTGACTGTTTGTTGTGGATCCTGGATGCGAGTGGGTAAGGCAGGAAGAAGGGGAGGTTAACGGGTTCGTATGTGTTATTCGAAGGAGTGGTTTGGAGATGATACACTGGAGGAATGACGAGGTGGTGTCAGGGAATGGTCAATGAGGGTCAACGGGGTAGTGGTGGGTGCGGATTCTTTTTTCTGAGGTTGTGTGTTTATGTGTGAAAGAAAGGGTCCACGTGGGTGCGGGTTGAATAGGGGTATTTGGGCCAGAAGAGAATTAATGGGTGAGGCCCGAGATTTTTTTCTTATAAAGTTTAAATGTCAATGATAAATGTATATTAACTTCGTAAATTTATAACGTCATCGTATGTAATCAGAATTCCATGAAAGAAGATCCGTTGGGATCATATGGACGGACACTACACAATGGGACTGACCGCGAGTCAATTGGAGCACGTTACAATTTATAGCGGAATAAATTATCCGTCTGAATCAAGCGATGGTTATCGTTATTAACGATGATCGTCTAATGTGAGTAAAACTCACCAACTCTGAACAGTTATATTTTTCTGACGTATATTTAGAATTGATAATTATCTTTTGATTGATGTGTGTTAACTGTTTGGTTGAATTGCGTATGTATTGGTTGAAAATATAGATAACGATATATATAAATCGTTTATCGAATATTGATTCTTTTTATCAGAATATTTTATATTTGTGTTGTTTAACATCTGTGATGCAGGGAAACAGGTTGGAGGGACCCAACTGGGTTCCTCAATATTTATAATACTGTTTTGTTCATGTAATGTGTTATATGATGTGATGTATGATCTGAGATTGATTATAGTGACAATGGTCTGGTTATTTGGTACTGTTAAACACCAGAAGAAATATTGAAATAAAATATTATATAAAATCGAAAGATTTTATATAGAAGGAAGATTTCAAGTTGTGCATTGAAATAAGATATTTATAAAACGAAAAGAATTTTATAAAAGGATATTTACTTAGAAAGTAAATAAAAATATAAAAGGGATATTTATTTATAAATAGAATTTATAAAAGAAGTTATTTATAAAATCAAAGGATATTATAAAGGAAATATTTATGGGAAATAAATATGTTAAAATAGAATTGAAAGGATATATTTGTAAACCATTTACAAATAGAAAAGATAAAGGATATATTTGTAAACCATTTACAAATAGAAAGGTAAAAGGAAATATTTATTTGTTAAATAAATAGGAAAGGTAAAAGGAAATATTTATTTGTTAAATAAATAGAAAAGATAAAGGAATATTTATTTGTTAAATAAATAGGGAAGATAGAAAGAAATATTTATTCGTTAAATAAATAGAATTTGAAAAGGGAATAGTTATTTGTTAAGTAAACAAATAGAAAAGGGATAATTCAAAGGAGTTAATTCAAAAGAGTTAATCGAAATGAGTTAATCAAATATTAGTTAATCAGTTAGAATTAACCAGTTAGAATTAATCAATTAGAGTTAATCAGTTAGAGTTAACCAGTTAGAGTTATTCAAATGGAGTAAAACGAGTAGAGCTATCGAATATCGCTTATTCGGAGTAGAGTTATCGAATATCGCTTATTCGAAGTAGAGTTATCGAATATCACTCATTCGAGAATAGTTATCGAATATAGTTTATTCGAGAAGAGTTAATTGAAAAGAGTTAACCCAATAAAGTTAATTGATAAGAGTTAATTGAATAGAGTTAATCCAATAGAGTTAATTGATAAGAGTTAATTGAATAGAGTTAATCCAATAAGAGTTAATTGAAAAGAGTTAATCCAATAGAGTTAATTGAAAAGAGTTAATCCAATAGAGTTAATTGATAAGAGTTAATTGAATAGAGTTAATCCAATAGAGTTAATTGATAGAGTTAATTGAAAAGAGTTAATCCAATAAGAGTTAATTGAATAGAGTTAATCGAATATAGTTTATTCGAAGAAAGGTTTTCGAATCTAGTTGTTCATAGAAGAGATTATTCGAGATAGAGTTACGTATGGAAGAATTTTAAAGGTCTAAAAGATAAATTTTGTTTATTCTGAAGTTAAAACGTTGTTCAGTTAAGGTCTGAGAGGTAATTATACCCCAACTTGATTGACTTCCTTCTTAACTAAGGAATGGTAAGATTTGATAGTGAATGATGGTTAGTAAATGGTTGGAGTTGGCCTAGCGATGTTTTATTTAAACATCTGTTTAAACCCAATGAAGAAACTTTGGAAATGTTTTCCAAATAAGAAACCAGAAATGTTTTCTAATATAGAAAACAGGAAATTGGAATGTTTTCCATTGTTAATAACGTATATTTTCTAAAATTAGAAAATAAGAAATGTTGAATATATAGAAACAGGAGATAAGTAAATTAATGAACTAAAGAGATAAAAGATGAATGCTGATTGATCGATAAAATTTCCATTTGGAGACAATATTGTTGTTTGCACACCTGTTTTTCTTTGATAGTTAACTCACCGACTATCGAAGTTTTCGACCATTTAATGTTGTTAATATGGAGAGACCGGTTGGATTATTATCTAAAGAACCACTCTGTAGTGGCATAAGCGTTGCGAATCATATATGCCAAGGATAATTGAAGACGGAGTAAAAGGCCAAGGGCTATGGTATAAATCTTAGGTAAAGATTGCCTAAGATGGATGTATTGAATAGTGCCTTCGGTTTGTCAAGTCCCAGGACGACCTGTATGGAAGAATGTCTGACAGAGTATAAGTTGATCTCTTTAAACATACGTACGTTTGGTGGCGGAGGAATTCGTTTCTCTTAGATGTATACCCGTTGTATTTTTGGGGAAATCAATTTGTGATTTGGCTGGTATGACGATGTGACATTCTAAGTGAATGAAGATGTGGCATGTGAAAAGATAAGCGTAGCTTCTAGCCTCACATCCGGTAAATGATAGAAATTGGGCAGGCAGCATGGCTATGTAGGTCGCACCTATTAGGGTGTATAATCACCTGATCGAGAGTTTCATTTATTTCTAAAAATCTATTGTCGATGCTTTCCCATTCGGGAAACGGTTGCTGATCCCAACCGTTGGTGATATACACTCGATACACTCAAGCGAAATAAGTGGTCGGTCATGTGTGGCCAGGTTGCAAGATGTTCTTGTTGAACCCAGTGTACCCCTCTCTAGAGGTACACTAGCGAAAAGTGATTCCATACCTTGTCATTGTTGGAAATCCATTACCCAATATGTGCTTGAGGTTTTGATTGTATACTATATATGTGGAACGTGAGATGAAAGTGTTTCTGCTAGATGATTATTATATTGTGATTGATAGACATTATAATAATATCATGAGAGTTTTAATGTAAAGATTGATTTTTTTGATTCTCATAAGGGAAAAACCCGTTACGTTATACGGCGTGGTCTTATGAGATATCGTTTACCTGTTCAAACTGTTTTAAACTGTTTTACTCATACCAGTCCCATGACTGACCCGGAGTTTATTTTGTTTTGTTTTCCCTAAACTCTTGGGTGCCCAATTTTGTACGGGCAGTCAAGTAGTCACGATTTACAGATATACTGGAAGAGCTTGGAGTAGGAGGCTTCAGGATTATATAGCAATAGTTATTTCTGGTGTGTTGTAAGTGTTGTACTCTGATAATGCTACTATAAACATATACTGATTTTATTTCAAGGATATGTTATCTATTATATGTTGTTCGTTCCGCTGTGAGATTCGTGTTACTCTGATGTTGTATGTTCTTCTTCTTCTTTTATTCTAAGTTTCTATCTTATATTTCCTCACCCTCTAACTTCTTTCTATTAGTTTTTTGATTTTCCAGTGTAATTGGGGTTGGACTTGTGTTATTTGGTCATCTCAAATTGGACCGGAATTTAGGGTCACTACACACAATCTGCTTTTCTTTAGGGGTTGCGGGCACTTATCCTTGTGATGTCCCACTTGGCCACAGTTGAAGCACTTCCTATCAGCTGGCTTGGCCCGACATTCTTTGGCATAGTGGCCCTTCTTACCACAGCTGAAGCACTCAACATCTTTCTTATTCTTATTCTTCTGGCCATCCTTGGTCTGATTCTGCTTTCTCTTATTGTGAGAACCATTCTTGCTTCCACCGCTTGCTTGCGGCTTTGGCTCGTCTGCAGATGCGACCTCAGTGTTAGACTTAGGGTAAAGACTCTCTGACCTCAATGCTTTCCCCCCGATCGATTCAAACGTCTCATCGATGTGGTTAATAAGCCTTTCCCTTGATCTAAGCCTGTTATGAATTTCTCGTTCTTCTTCTCAGGAGTGTCAATAAGAGATAATCCATGCTTTGATAAAGTATTGAACTCAGCAATATACTCCGAGACAGCTCTACCATTCTGCTTTTGCTCCAAGAACTTCCTAAATAACTCTGACTTCTGAGCAGCTGGGATAAATTTTTCACCGAATCGGGCCTTAAACTGATCCCATGTAACTTGGTCCTCTGGAGTAGCTGCCTTAATAGCATTCCACCAATTCATCGCCCATCCTTGCAGCTGACGGGATGCTAGCTTACTCTTCATCGAATCCTCGATACCTAAGTCTTTGAAAATACGTTCGCAGCTACCCAACCAATCCTGAACATCCGTGGCCAATTCCGTTCCGTGGAACGTCTTTCCACCACGACTAGTGTAATCCTTGTATTGCTTAGCGAAATCGGCCCTAGGCGCCTGCACCACCACCATTTACAGCATTGAGAACTGCTCCTTGCACATTTCTGAGCATCTCCCTCATGAAGTCAGTAAACATAGCCCTCATGTCAGGAGCATTTGCATTGTTGGCTCCTCTACCACCACCCCTTGTATATCGGCTCATTGTTCAATCTGTAAAGAGAAACGATTAACCATCCTCTTTGTGGTTTCAGTGCTGTGCGACTTCATCCTTAGCTATACTAGTAGTATATATATAGCTTTTGAAAACCAAAATAATCACAATTACGCGCTCTCGTATACGTATTATCTTTCCCTGGTGTCTTTCCCTAGGTTAACTACGCAACCTAGAGCTCTGATACCAAATGTGACGGCCCGCCCGCACTAGCCGACATTTCCCATGAAAGTGCGTTGTGCCAATGTCTAACAAGCACGGGACGATCGCCAAAGAAAGAAAAGGGAGTTTGAACTAACAAGGTACCTGTAGAATATTTCACAGCGCATGGAATAAAATATAATAATAACATACTTTGACATAAACAGGTGAGACAGTGCATAAGCTGAAAATTAAACATCATAGCAGCGGAAATTCCAATTATAGCTTATGTTCCACATCATCATTATTACAACTTTAAAACTGTCTCTAAAGCGAAAGAAAGGAAAGGTACACTACTAATGCCCAAAGTAGTGACCAGCAGCGACACAGGGAGGATATATAGCAAATAGTACGTGTAAGCCTCCTGCTCGTCTCCGGACAGCTACTCGTACACAACCAGCTAACCTGTCTCTAGTCTGCCCGTTTGAGAGCATCTAGAGTAATAAGAAGAGACATAAAACTCTGGGTCAGACAAAAGTCTGGTATGAGCGATAAGCATCAAAACAGAACAATAACAGGTATACTAAACCATACTTGAACCTGGACCTGCAACCAACGAGTTAGCACAACATACCGCTCAATACTCTAAGGTGCCACTAACATATGGTGTAAAGGGTACGGGGGTGGGGGTGTGCATGCCATAGTGAAAGCAAACAATCAAACATAGCAACCATCCTCACATCTCTCACTCAATGTGTAAAGCATACGACATCCACCACTTTGATCACCCTATTCCTTGCTATGATCACTCTGCCCTATGAAGTCATGATGACACCACTGCACTGATCCATAGCCACTAGTCTTTGCTATGTCCACTCTGCCCCGTGAAGTCATAACAACTCCACTGCACTGGCTCATAGCCATGCTATGATCACTCTGCCCTAAGGAGTAGTAACCACCCCACTGCACTGATACGTAGCCTAACATCTGTCTTGGTAGTGAATCAAAGCTATAGACGTTGATAACCCCTTAGCACGTGTCCCGCAGCAAAGTCCAATCACGAAGTTAACTCGTTGGTTCCCAACTGGATCCTGAGTTCTACTTCCTATTTGGACTTCCTTTGCATCTCGGGTTTTGATCTTCTCCGGATCGGTTCAGATATGCTCCTCTTCTTTATGCTTCAGATCGTACTCCTCGAAGTAATTCTGTCTGTGATCATCCACATCTGGTCGGGTCGGATTTCTCCATCTAAATCAGTTCAGTTCGGATCGCGATCGGTTCGTAATGGGGCTTCGGATCGGGTCGGGTCTTCATCACCAGTTCGAGCTCGACTCCTGTTCGGATGCAGGTCTCCAAGCGATTCGGGTCGGATGGCTCTCCAGATGGATGGGTTGGATCAGTGCTTCAAATGAAAGGGGTTGGTTCGGTGCCACCATCCACGAGCGGTTCAGATCGGGTAGTGCTCCACGATCGGTTCGTGCTCCCCTCTTCGATCCGATCCGGTTCGGCTAATTTTCTGCACTTCTTTCCAGTGACTGTTTTACGCCATTCGACAGTGTTTTCGACCAATCTAACTTTTCTAATCAATCTCAAAACATACAATACAGTCATAGCAACATACATAATCGACCACTAACATCAAAACGACAATTTGATAGGTTAAAACGGATCAAACATAGCCAAAATCCCATATTTTTCCCTTAAGCATGTTTAAGCAAAACTAATGATAGGATTAGTAACACTTAACCAAAATAACCAAATTCTCTAACAGAGACCTAAACAATATTTCGAAATTTATCAATATTTTTCCAGATTTTAACATGTATAAATTTGCTACTAATTACCCTTAATTAACCATAATTAGTGAGGAACTATGCAAATCACTCACCTTAGCCACGAACAAATTACCAAATCTAAAATGATTCTCTGTTTGGCGCTATTCCCAAGGCTATACAGCAGTTCTACCTCGATTCTTGTGTTAATCCACTTTGATTTGATGTAGATTTGGCTTAATTAGTGATTAGAAGGTGATTTGGGGTGTTTTAGAAAGTGGAGGCCATGGCTAAACTTGAAGGAACAAAAAGTGGCGGTTGGAAAATGATAGAAACTGAATTTCCTAACCCTAACAGCCTTCCCATAACCCTAGTCCCGAAATGGGTTATGGGCCCACTCACTAATCACCCAAATTATTTCCGGTTAAGCTGTTTTTCACCATCTGAAACTTGTTTCAGCCATATCTCCCAAACGTTGAGTCCGTTTGGCCAATGTGACCACTCTACGGAACGGTAAACCATCATCCGGATCTAATGGAAGTGGGTTTAGGTCAAAACTCCTTTCCAATGAAAAGTTATTGCCGAAACAAGATCAGCTAGGGGCAAAACGGTCATTTAAAAATCGGAAAAAATCATGAACATGGGAAATGACCCCAATTGTCATCTCCCAAAGTTACATGACCACACGACTTCGTATGTGAAAGAAATAAATATCCTACAATCCTTCGATACGTAGAATGCGGGTCGTTACAGGTTTGATCTAATTTTTCTAATATTAATTCTTATTCTCCTCCAATTTTTTATGTATGCACATGCATATTTTATTTTATTTTTATTCTAGAAAGAAAGAAGGGAAGAAGAAATGACAGAGGTTCATTTCTCTATCCATAAAAATATGAGAAGACAAGAGAGGGTCAGGCCTTAATTTATAGGTTCAAAACCCAACCTTAATGGTTTGATCGTATTACATTATACTTGATCGTTAGGCCACATCAAGTATAAGCTACCATATAAAGGTTGGTCGTCAACTCGGTCGACTGACCCATCAACATGTGTCGATGTACGTGCATGGATTTTTTTTATTTTGAATTCATTTTCTATCGTAACTTCTTTATATGAACTTGATTGCAGAACTCCAAGAATTAAAGTTGCTTCCATGAGCAATATAATGCTAGTTTTATGGTCCAATTGCACAATTTAGAAAATTCCACTTTTTTTGGAATATAACTAATTAACGTAAAAACGCAAAAATTACTGGTCGTTACATTGTAACCTTATTAATGGGTCGCAAACCCATTTAAGACTTATACAAAATACTACATAAAAAAACTAATTTAATTGCATTTTTTATCATATACCAATCAATATATTTATAACTAGCATAAATGTAAATATGCAACAATATTTATTTTTTAAAATCATATTCAAATTATAATTGAAATTTCATATATACTAATTAATTTATGGAAATCACAAAGTAATTAAATCATTTGGTTTCTAAAGAAAAAATTTCATTCCGCTTGTGTAAGTTTTAAATGTAAATTCAATCAGATATTAAAATGAACTATTCGAATTTTGACGTTTATTCGTCACTTAGCTTGTGGCATGACACTATGGCTGAGTTTATCACTTATTCAGTTTCGATAAAATCACATTTAGTTTACTAAGTATTACCTACTTGTGATATTTTTTTACATCAATTCTCTTCATTAAAACTATATCACTTAGAACATATGAATTTTGGTAATAGTCAATATTAAACACTATACATATTCAACTTTATAATCCAAACGTGTCCTTGTTTCAATAATAACAATTACTATTAACCAAGATGTTATAGTATGAGATTGTGACTTTGAGTTAACTTTAGTTGGTCGTGATACCTTTTAGGGAATGCGGAATGCGAATCTTAAGGCAAAACTAACACTAGAGGGAGGGTGTAAATAGTGTTTTCACGGAATTTAAGAAAAACTAAAACTTGCATGATCTATTATATGAATCACACACCACAGATATGATCATAGACATAGAATCAAACACAAACACAGAAATAAACAAAAATAAAATGGAGAAAAAGAAAGAACACACCGGATTTATACTGGTTCAGATCACTCCTACGTCCTGTCTCATCCAACGCTAGATTGTATAGAGTTTTATTACTAGATCAATATTTAAGTACAATCCCCTTGATTTCATGACTAAAGGTTAACATTAATTCCACCACCCTTGATTTCACGGCTACAAGGTTAACACCGTTTCCTTTCCGTAATTTCAGGGCTATAAGGAACACACCCTTTCCCAAAACAATCCCAAATGATTATAACAGCCTTGGAACTCTTTAATAGCACTTTAATTCAGAGAGTAATGAGTAGAGAGTGAGAAGAGAAGAAGTTTTGTGTATTTAGAATAGAAATAGGCAGAGTAGAAGTGTAGAAATCAATAAAATATGAAATAATAATGGAGAAATGAAAATAGGTGAAGATGGAGAAGAAGAATGGTTAAAAAATTCGAAATCAACCCTATTTATAAGATTTGAAAGGTTGCAATGCTTCTGGAACGTTACAAATAGTGAAAAGACACTTCCTCTGAGAATTGAAAAAGTGACAGCTATATGTCGACATCCTCTTGTTTGTATGTTGAAATATGTATTAAAAAATATTTTTCAAACAATTTTTCAAATGTTTAAATATATATATATATATTATTCTGGAAATTCTTGAATTAAAACATACTTATATAAATGAGTACTATAAAGTAGAAAATCATATGAAATCATAAATATAAATTATATAAACATATTTATAAAATTACAAAGTTGAAAATTATATAAATATAAAAGTATATAACTATATATATAAAAAAACTTTGAAACTTAAGTTTAAAATCAAAGATAAGATAGAAAAACTAAATAAAATTATAATTTGAATTTTGTAAAACAGAATTTGAATTTGAACCTGGAGTGTTATTCAGAGTCTTACATACAAACTAGACTCTATTACTATATTTAATTTGAACTCTTAAACTCTTGATTTCTTAATTACTCATGAGTCATAAATCTTCTCTGAATTCTGAGTCTCTTGAATCTCTAAAACTGTACAGTCTTCGGTATTAATTTCTATATACAACTCCTGCATATATATGTATATATATATATATATATATATATATTCTAAATAGAGAACTTAGTATATATTTTATAATCAATTAATATGGAAATAAGGTTGTTCTCATCAAAACTCCATTCTGCAACAATCTCCCCATTTTTAACGATGACAACCTCAGTTTATAAAATATTCATACATGTTGATGATGATCCTTCTAATACTCCCCTTGTCAATATGAATCCTATATATTCTACTTAAACTATGTCTATATTTTATAATTTCTCCCCCTTTGGCATTATCAAAAGGAAAGTCTAAAAATAATCCCCCTAAATCGTATATCTATATATCCTATGATTATAGTAAATAACTTCCGTTGAAACCTATATTCATCTATATATTATAATTTATGATCAAACTACTTAATGTATATGACTCCCCCTAAAATTCACGCCTATATAACAAACTAATGAAATGCTTATTAAAGATAAAGCAAGAACTAAATTAAACACTGTTTTCTAATACAAAGGATACACACCAAAACAAATAACACGAATGAATATACAAGTAGTACACCAATTAAACGAAAAAATGAAAAGAAACCTAAATTCTATTTGTTCTTTACGACAGGAGACTTATGGATTGGACAATTGGGGTAATGGAGAACAAAATCCCCATTTCGTTCAATTATCTTTCCATATTGACCGAACGAGACTTCACCAACGCATACAGCTTGATCATCTTCATCTGTGATTTCTTGTTTGTGCCTCTTCTGGTTCCTCTTCTTCCATCATTTCTTCCTCCTCCTCCTCTTCTTCTTCTTCTTCTTCAACTTCTTCTTCCATTGCTTGATTATCATCTTCAATGATGATTAGATTCACTTGATTATCCATTATATACTTATGAAGATTCTGTTTCATCTTTCCTTGTTTAATTTTCTCTTGATTCATGCGTATTTGAAGTACTTGAATCTGAGCAAGCATTTAAAAAGCATACTCAATCTTCTCTTCCAATTTGATTACATGAGAGAGGGTAGGATGTAGAAATGGACCTTCGGATGGTCCAGCTGATGATTCGGGGTTAATTTGGTTATTATAATTAGTGTAGGCCATGAATTATTTTAGTTTTGAGTTTTTACAGAAGTGAAATAGGAGAGTGAAAAAGAAAATTCCAAGTGGAGAGTTTAAATGGTTATTGTAACTAACTTTTGGTGGGAATTAATTTTAAAAAATCTGACAGTTATATGTCGACATCGGCTTATATGTATGTCGACATACATGTAATTTTAATTTTACTTTTCTGATTTTTAATGTTAGTCTTATATATATTAATTACTTTAATTATTCTAATTCACTTAATGAACAAATACCTAATTCTCTTCTAAATTTAGTAAACTTTGCTTCATTTAATGGTTTTGTTAATATATCTGCTATTTGTTTATCTGTTTCTATAAATTCGAGTGAAATTTTCTCTTTACTTACATTATCTCTTAGAAAATGATGAAGTATATCAATATGTTTACTTCTTGTGTGATGAATTGGATTTTTAGATATATTTATAGCACTTGTATCATCGTAATATATTAGTGATTTACATATTCTTAGTCCAAAATCATTTAGAGCTTGTTGCATATACATTACTTATGAACAAGCCAAAGCAGCAGATATATATTCTGCTTCAGTTATTGACAAAGATACGGTATTTTGCTTTTTACTGAACAACAAGACTAGTGAATGTCCTAAGAAATTACATGCTCTGCTAGTACTTTTACGATCGGATTTACATCCCACTTAATCAGCGTTACAATAAGAAATTAAATCAAATGAATCATCCTTATGATAAAATAATACAAAGTCTGATGTATGTTTTACATATCTTAGAATTCGTTTTACGTCTTCTAAATGTGTTTCTTTAGGTTGCGATTGATATCTTGCACAGAGACATATCTTAGAATTCGTTTTACGTCTTCTAAATGTGTTTCTTTAGGTTGCGATTGATATCTTGCACAGAGACATACACTATGCATTATATCTGGTCTACTAGTGGTTATATACAATAGCGATCCCATCATTCCTTATAATTTTTGATTAGCGTCTTTTGACGTATCATCTTTACTTAAGGCTATATTAATTGTCATTGGTGTTAGTCTCCCATTAGTTGTTGTTAAATGATTTATTAATTAAATCTCTTGCATTATTTTTTATTATTAAATATTCCATTATTTACTTGACAAATTTGTAAGCCTAAGAAGAATGTTAGTACTCCCATATGACTCATCTCAACTTCTTAGGTCATAATATCTGGAAAAAAATTATTCACCTTATTATTTGTTGATCCGAAAATTATATCGTCAACATATATTTGCACTAATATATATCCTCATTATTCCTTTTAATAAATAAGGTGTTATCTAGTTTTCCTATTTCAAAGTTGGATTGTAATAATAATTTCTTAATTTATCATACCAAGCCCTAGGAGCCTGTTTTAATTCATATAATGGGTTCTTTAACTTATATACATGATTTGGTAATTTTTCGTCTTCAAAAAGAGGTGGTTGCTCTACATATACGTCTTCTTTAACAAATCCGTTTAGAAAAGCACTTTTAACATCCATTTGATATAATTTGAAATTATTATAGTTTGCAAAGGCTAATAATATCCTAACTACTTCTAATCTAGCTGTAGGGGCAAACGTTTCATCATAATATATTCCTTCATCTTGAGTATTACCTTGCGCTACTAATCATGCCTTATTTCTTACGACATCACCATGTTCATTCTTTTAATTTTTATAAACCCATTTAGTTCTTATTATAGTTTTATCCTCTGGTCTAGGAACAAGTTCCCATACATCATTCCTAGTAAATTGATTCAATTCTTCTTGCATGGCAAGGATCCACGAAGAATCGATCGATGCTTCCTTTGGATTCTTAGGTCCAATAGTTGAAATAAATGCAGAATTATTAATATTATTTAATTGATTATGAGTCCTAACGACGGATTCAATATCTCTTAAGATATTTTCTACAGGGTGGTCTCTTAGTAATCTAATTCTTTTATTTGGTTGGCTATCTTCATTATTTGTTTCATTAACTTCATTTTCACATTCATCTTTATAGTGTTGTTTTATACTTTTATAATTTTCATCATAGGATACGTTTAAAATTTCATCTGTAGTATTGGTTCTTGAATTAAAAACTCTATATGCCTTACTTCTTTCTGAACATCTAATAAAAATTCCTTTATCGGATTTTGTGTCAAATTTATCTAAATTTTCTTTAGTATTAAGTATAAAGCATTTACTTCCCAATATTTTAAAATATGATACTTTTATTTTCTTATTATACAAAAGTTGATATGGTGTTTTATGAGTTAAGGGTCTGATTGAAATCCTATTAAAATATAACAAGTTATTGCAACTGCCCCAACCCAAAAATTTCTTGGTAAATTACTATAAGATAACATAGTTCTCGCACACTCTTGTATTGTCCTATTTTTTCGTTTAACTACTCTGTTTTGTTGAGGGGTTCTAGGGATAGAAAAATTATGGGTTATTCCCTTCTTATTAAAAAAAATTCAAAATTTTCGTTTTCAAATTCTCCACTATGGTCACAACGTATTGTTTTGATTTTTAGTAATAATAAGCTTTGAATTCTTTTAGCAAAAGTTTTTAATTGATCAAAAGAATCATTTTTACTTTTAAGAAAAAAAGTCCAAGTAAATCCATATATATCCATATGAATTGTGGTTTATCGATTTGGTTTGAGATGGACCAAATATATCCATATGAATTAACTCTAATGGTTTCAAGGTTGTAATTTCCTCTTTTGGTTTAAATGAACTTCTTTTTAATTTTCCGAACTGACAAGCGTCGCATAAATTATTTACTTTAAACTTCATTTTGGGTAATCCCTTAATTAAATCTAATTTAGAAATCCTAAAGATGTGTTTGAAATTTAAATGACCAAATATCTTATGCCAGGTCCAAGGGTCACTTGTATTGGCCATAAGACGTTGATTATCATTGGAGATTTTCATACCCAGTATATAGATATTTTTCTTTCTATCTCCTACAAATATTACTTTTGAATTCCTATCTTTTATAAA
This sequence comes from Allium sativum, assembly GCA_030737875.1. NCBI lineage: Eukaryota > Viridiplantae > Streptophyta > Magnoliopsida > Asparagales > Amaryllidaceae > Allium > Allium sativum. The sequence goes on from CM060915.1 coordinate 135,480,890, forward strand.
ACGTTTATCTTTCTCAAAATTTATTTTATTACCCTTATCGCAAAGTTGACTTATACTTAGTATATTATGTTTTAAGTTCCTAACTAATAAAACATTAGAAATAGTAGGAGTTTCAGAATTACCGACATCATCGATCCCAACAATATATCCTTTAGAGTTTTGTCCGAAGTTCACCATTCCACCATCTTCATAGACTAGATTATTTAGTATTTCTGGATTTGCTGTCATACATCTCGAACAACCACTATCCAGTATCCATTTATCCTTTTTGATTTTCACCATTTGTTAGCCAGAATTCGAATTTTCAACAGCCATGTAACACACCATTTCAGATAGGGATGGCAGTTGGGCGGGTCTAGGGTCCAAACCCGCTTAACCCCCCCTGTTTTGACCCATTTAGACCCGCCCCATAGGGTGTTCGGGGCGGGTAGAACCGCCACCCGCTTTTAGAGGTACGGGTCTACGGTCGGGTCCAGGGCACGGCTAACCCGCCCCAACCCGACCCGCATGATTGGAACATCATTAAAACATTTTATATCTGTAATAATTACTTGTTAATCTTCTTATGTATACATGGTTATAATTTGAATATTATATTCTTTCAATAAACAAACTATATTTTTTCACAGTATTAAGTTGCATCAATGAAAATCATACAATAACAAATGCCCAAATTTTGAAGTATTATTTTACAACTCATTTTATTATATTCTCTTTTCATTGTGAACACATTATAATATGTATATAATTTATCATTTAGTGATAAAAAATATAAATATATAAATTTGTCTACATTAGAACAGAATATCACTGGGTCGTGGGGCAGGGCAGGTCTACCCTGACCCGTATTGGTTTCAGGTACAGGGCAAAATTCCAGACCCGCACCGGATCTACGGAGCGGGTATGGGGCAGGGTTTAAAATGTCCTGATCGGGTTTGGGGCTTGAGAAACCCGCCCCATTTCCATTCCCAATTTCAGAACTTGAATTTTCAACAACCACTTCACCCATCTTTTCAACTATTGAATTTTCAATAGCCATATAACACATCTTTTCCTGCATTGGACAACATTTCAATAGATCACTTGAATTTTCAAAATAATTGAATGCGGACTCTTTCAACATTGATGCAATGCATGAATTCATACTAGTGTTAACAATCATTTCAAAATTTGCCATTTAATATTTTCAAAAATCATATTATGAACTTTTTGAAAAACCTTGCTCTGATACCAATTGTTAGGGAATGCGGAATGCGGATCATAAGGAAAAACTAACACTAAAGGGGGGTGAATAGTGTTTTCAAGGAATTTAAGAAAATCTAAAACTTATATAATCTACTATATGAATCACACACCACAGAGATGATAACAGACACAGAATCAAAAACAAACAGGAAAGAAAACAAAATAAAATGCAAAAAAGGAAATAACACACCGGATTTTATACTGGTTCTGATTACTCCTACGTCCAGTCCTGCGCAACGCTGGTTTCCGCAGAGTTTTATTACTAGATCAATATCTAAGTATAATCCCCTTGATTTCACGGCTACATGGTTAATACCGATTCCGCTACCCTTGATTTCATGGCTACAAGGTTAACACCTTTTTCTTCCCTTGATTTCAGGGCTACAAGGAACACAACCGTTCCCAAACAATACCAAATGATTACAACAGCCCTACAACTCTTCAATAGCACTTCAATTCAGAGAGTAGTGAGAAGATGTAACAACCCGAAAATCTGGGCCAGTTTAAAATTTTTATTTCGGCGATTTTAGCGAATTTTGATTATTTAAAATGAATTATTTCAAATAATATCGACGAGAAATTTATTTTGAATATAATTAGAACGTATATGTTATACGCGTCGTCGTTAGAATATAAATATTTATATATAATTATAAATAGAATTGAAAATGGCGCGGTAGTTCGATAATTCAATTTCAAACTTCAATTAAATGTACCGGGTGCAAAACAATCCGGATTTTAGTGAAACCAAAAATGATAGGATCTAATTGATAACACCTTTCCAACGAATCCGAAAAATCAAGATTTCATAGCGGGAATCAAAAGATATGTCCAGTTGAAAATTCTGAATAGTCGCTATGGAATTCAGACCCTTAAAAATGGACATTTTGCAAATGACCTCGGATTTCAACGAAACCAGTTTTGTTGGGTCCGTGGTGTCAAGTTATTGCTAGGTTTCAAATTTCATAATTTTTCGAATCAATATGTGAGCGTGGCTGAGGAAAACGCGTTTGACCAGTTTCAGTTGATTTTAATCGACTGGAAATTGGCCATTTTTCAAACGGCCTCAGAATTCGACGAAACTAGTTTGGTTAGGACCGTATCGTCAATACGAAGCTAGAAAGTATTTTTCGGGAATTTTTAGAGTTCGCATGTAGCCCTAGTAAATTGAAATGCGCGTTAAAATTCAATATAAAGAGTTATATGTTGATTTTGACGGAAACTGATCAAAACAATCAAATCAGCTTGCGATACATATTCCATTGTGTTCGGAATGGGGGTAAAACGCTATGAGCGACAGGCGGTGGGCTTGATTTCGAGTTCGAAATAGAAAGTTGCTTTATGGAATTAAAATAAATAAATTAAATAATATTATAAATAATTTCATTTAAGCCCTCCCTCCCCTTATCCTTTCATTCCCGTTTTCAGAAGAAAAAAAAATCACTCGAGATCGACGGAACCGCTCGCCGACGCCGACCTCCCCATCGTCCCAGCCATCGCCGACGGTGATCCCACTCCCCCCTCCATCCTCGTTTCTCTCTCCTCTCCCTCCTCTACTAAATCGCGAGTCCACCTTCCCTCAACCCCTTCAACCACCGCTGCTCGAGGTGCCGCACCCCACCGTAACCCCCCAGACCTCGCCGCCTTCCCCCTCTCTCCTCCCCCCCCTCTCCAGCGCCTCCCCCATCGCCCATTCCTCGATTGAAACGCTCCCCAAAACCCACGCCCTAGCCTTAGACCGCCGCTGCCTTCTCCAGGACCACCGCCTCCAACCTGCCCAACCTCCCCCGACCTACCACCAACCCGGCGCCGCCTTCTGAACCCCCCCCCCCCCCCGACAGAGAACAGTAAGTTCTTATTATATATTTAGTTTATTTCAATTATTTTATGTGATGATCTTTAAATAAAATTAGCAATTGTTATTTTTAAAAATAAAAATTAGATCTTTAATGTAGATTAAGAATATATATTTATATAGAAAACTAGTCCATAAAGATTCGATTTTTAGATAGAAAAGATTCGATTTTTAAATAGAAAAGATTTGATTTTTAAATAGAAGAGATTTGATTTTTATATAGTAGAGATAATAAAAATACGATCTTTATATATAAAAATATAATTTTTATATAGAGAATAGCGTGATAAAGATATAATCTTTATTATATGAACATCGTTGTAAAAATAGAATTTTTATCTATATAGTAGCGGTGTAAAAATAGAATTTTTATATACATAGCAACAATATAAAAATGTGATTTTTATATATTGAACATCGAAGTAAAAATGTGATTTTTACATATGTAGTGGCTACGGGCAAAGAAAGTGATATCGGCAGGAACAGTGAAGACTTCTATCAATGAAGTGCCGTGGAGCTAGGATAGCTATTTGTGAGAATTTCTCACCTTTCAATTTAAATTTTCTAGTTATATATATATACTAGGATGCAGACGGTGCTTAGTAGCACCCGACACAATCGTCCACAGACCATGGACTTGTTTGTTTGGTTGCATAGATTAGTTATATGATTTGATTTGAATTTGGTTGTTTGGTGATTTTGATTGATGTGTGAATGGCGTGGGCCTTCACTAGACCGGGGATAAGGCTAGGCCTCGTCCCGTTTCTAGTATCGTGCCGTTATGCCGCCGAAATTTTCTAAAATATGTTAGAAAAATAAAAATATCATTTTATTGAATAAATGAACTGAATAGAAATTCATATGTTGAAATAAAAATGTTTTTATCGTTAAAAATATAATTTTTAACGTGAAGTGAATAAAATAAAATATTCATTTACAAACCGAACAGTTTGTTTATGTACACCTATTTGAAGGACATTGATTGGGTCGATAAATTTTACACATCGCCCAACTGCACAACTAAAATCTGTGTTTGATTGTTTGAAACCCCACACGGGTGTTGGGATGAAATATGAAGTTCACTCATCCTGATTGATTAAATATGTCGATCGATTGATTGACAGGCTGTTATAAGCGTTAGATATCTATATTTGATGCTTATACAGTGTAGTGCACTTTGGTTGATGGTTGATTATTTTTCAATGCTATTATATGTGTGTAATGTATGAAAATCCATATAATTAACTTTATATGGTAATTGATTGGGCCTCATTCCAATTTGAAAAATAAAGAATATTATAAAATAAAGGTTCATGTGTTTACAGTACTCATCCATTGAGATTGGTCATGTGTTGAACGAAATATTTTGATAATAACAACTATTTTGAAAAAGAAATATTTGAAGTAGAATATTTGAAAATAGAAATTTATGAAGCCGTGTTGATTAGATTGACGCCATTTTGACGTAAACGATATTTATATCGATTTTATTCATTTTGAAATGAATTGAATTGTAAACGATTTCGAAATGAATTGAATTGAAAACGATTTCGAAATGAATTGAATTGAAAACGATTTCGAAATGAATTGAATTGAAAACGATTTCGAAATGAATTGAATTGAAAACGATTTCGAAATGAATTGAATTGAAAACGATTTCAAATGAATTGAATTGAAAACGATTTCGAAATGAATTGAATTGAAAACGATTTCGAAATGAATTGAATTGAAAACGGTTTCGAAATGAATTGAATTGAAAACGATTTCGAAATGAATTGAATTGAAAACGATTTCGAAATGAATTGAATTGAAAACGATTTCGAAATGAATTGAATTGAAAACGATTTCGAAATGAATTGAATTGAAAACGATTTCGAAATGAATTGAATTGAAAACGATTTCGAAATGAATTGAATTGAAAACGATTTCGAAATGAATTGAATTGAAAACGATTTCGAAATGAATTGAATTGAAAACGAATTCAAATTGAATTGAAAACGAATTCAAATTGAATTGAAAACGAATTCAAATTGAATTGAAATTTGAATTGAATAGAAATGAATTTTAAAACGAATTTATAAAGAAGAATTCAATTTTGATTTGAATTGAAAAGGAAGTTGAAATTGCTTTTGAAACGAATTTAAAACTATTTATATAATTCGTTTTGAATAGAAATCGACGAAATATATATTATATATATTATATATATAATATAATGGCCTGAATAGAACGCGCCGCGGCAGTTCGTAAATTTCGACCAATTATTTCAAACGGACATTACGGGAGATCCGACGGTCGGATTCTCCTAAAACCGGAACCGTTGGGTTCGTATCGAAAAGAGCTTTCTAACGAATATTAGAAATTTGAAATCTAACGGTTGGATTTGGAATTATGTCCAAATCAAATTTGAAAAAGGTCGCTGTAAGTGCAGTTCGATGACCGTTGATGGAAATCGACTGTACAGGCCTCGATAAAATTATTAAAAATAGTAATAATTTGTGTAAAATCATAAGAAATGATTTAGAAAGGATTGGGATGAAAAACTCCATATTTGAAAAGATAAAAATAAATTTTTATCGAAATGAACTAGTTTTGAACTAGAATTATAATTCTATTTATTTTTTTTAATAAATAAATTGAATTTAAAAAGGGTTTTAAAAATAACCAGAATATCCAATGATTGCATTGGAGTGGATTTGAATCGAAATTGTCTTCGGAATATTTCGATGTTGGAATTCGTGATTATACAGGTGTTGTTATGGAAATTTGAAAGATATATATTTATATCGTTATTTCCAATACGACATTTGTTAGTCGTAGAATTTGATATTGAATATAAGCCGATATATTTTCTATTCAGAGCCTTGTATTGAATATCGAATGTGATTTGGGTTTGTCGTGGATGGTGTCTTCACTAACACTGTTCTTGAACCCAGTTGAGAAAAGATTAAATCTTTTTACTTGGATTTAATGAAGTGTACAAATTAAATAATATTTAATTGGAATTGAAATGATATTGATTTTTGGGTTTATCGTGGACAGTGTTTTAAATAACACTCGTTCTTTAACCCGATAATTAATGGAATGTGATTTTGGGTTTATCGTGAACCGTGTTTTAAATGACACTGATTCTTTAACCCAATTAACGATTAAAACTAAGTGGAGTTTTAATGAATCTTTAATTAGATTGAAAAATCGAAATGGAGTATCACCAGTTTTGCTCCAGGCGATAGTTAAATCTTTAACTAGATTTGAACGTGAAATGGTAATTGAATTTACCGATAACACTGTGGTGTTAGATATGAAGTATTACCAGTCTTACTTCATGGGATGAATAGGTTGGGATTGGGAAATTAAAACAAATGATTACTTCGGTAAAATTCGTTAATCCCGACTAGTTTGAATTGATATTCAAAAGTAAATTAAAGAATAAATTTTAATGATTTATCTTTGATAAAATTAATGGGAACCTTTCCCTATGAATATAAAATTTAGAAACTAACTGTCGGTTAGCCTAGCAGAATGGTTTTCTGGATATTGATCTGATGTTGGTTTCGGCCTTCGGGGTTGATATTTGGGGAATTATTCTCTTGATTAATTTACGGTTAGTGACTAATGAATTGGAATGAGGCGTATGTTGTGTTTGTGTAACACTTATTTAAAATAATACGCGAGTTATTCGGAAAGACCGGGTTTATCCCATTCTGAATAACTGATACGACGATAAGTCGAAGATGAAGACGATGGTCGAAGACCGGAGGTCTTCACGTCGTTTGGGTGATTACTGATGATCTTGATTGGGATGTACACCCAAGAAGATGGAAACAGTTGGTGATCGTCCAGACGTACTTGGAGATCGATGGATATGCGGGGTACTAGGTGCCTCCGGTTTCGTTCAGACCCAGAACGGACTTGTAAATGGACTGTGTGTCTGACATTGGATTTTAGTCCGTGTGATTGATCTCTATTAAATATATATCTGTTTGGCGGCGGAGAATTTATTCTCTTGCTTAACGCCCTTCTCTGAGACGTACGAGCTCAGGGGTTATATATTGATGGATATCAAACGCATGGAGTGAATTGCCTGTGTGGCATGCCTAAGTGGCAATTGATTGAGGCTTCTGTTGAAAAGCAAAGTCTTGTGGTGATGATCAAAGCAAGGCCTTGGTGGCGTAGCTTTGTGTAACGTTTACTTCGCGTGTTTCACACCCGGTATGAACCAAAAACGGGAGACGGACCTCAGGGAGGGCATGCGTTTCTTTCTAGTTAGAAGTGGCGTCAGTGGTTTTACACGCCCTGACGAGTTTGACTTATGTGGTTGTTGCTGTTGCGAGGCGCCTCGGTTTGATCGGACGATCCGGGTCCGATGGAGTCATTTAGTTGGCTCACCTACGCCCCATAGGGCGGGGAAACGCAATGTTCAGGCATTTTAATCCACATCGGTGGACCGGCCCTGACGATCCAAAGGCTTGACAGAGTACTTGCCTGAGACACGGGCTAGAGCGTCTCGAATCGGTTGAGGACTATCTTTTGCCTCGGTTCATAGATGGAAATCCAATTTCCAAATACGTGACATTTGCGGTTTTATTTGTAAACCTATATATGGCGACATGATATATGGTACCCATGCCGCCTATGATTGATACTTATGATTTGAAGTTGTTTTATACACTATGCACTTATAGTAGTATCAAATGATTTGTTTTAACCGTATCAAGCATTCTTTGGCTGTTATAAGGGAAAACCCTATCCCCCGGCTTGCGTTGCATTGTGTGATGGGACCTGGGTCTTATAACAGCTTCATTTTTCTTTATTTAGCATTGCGCTGTTTGTTTTATGCACTGGTATTCTTGGGAGGAAACCCGTTCCGTGTTATACGGCGTGGTCCCTTGATTTACCTAACTTTAAAATAAAGATTAATAACTGTTTTAGTTCTCACACCAGTCACATGACTGACCTGGAGTTTATTGTTTTAACCTAAACTCTGGGTGCCCCTATTTTGACACGGGCAGCTAGTAGTTTTGGTTTTGCAGATTTTTTATTCACAGGATCCTGGTTTACAGCTGGAACGATATCCGGAAAGCTTTGTATCCGTATATCTACTTCTAGTTGTGTATTGTATTATTTTCCGCTGCTATGTATTTAAATGTAATTTAAATCTCTGATATTTCTGTGTAATATTCGTTTTTACTCTGTATATTCTTGTAATCTGATGCGTTGTTGTAATATACAATGAAATGTTCTTTTGTATGCATTCTGATTTTGTCATGTTCTCAAACGATAGGGTGTTTCAAACGGTCTAGATCGGTTTAACGACTGATTCAGATCGAGCGAAATTCCTTGCCGTCACAGTTGGTATCAGAGCTTTGGTTTACAAAGCTAGAGAACAAGACACATTAGAACTATACGAAAGAATTCATCAGATATTGGATTAGTAAAATCCAATGAGAATGACTCGTTAGAGATAGGATCAGTAGTATCCTAGAACGAGTGTGAAGGGTATATTTTTAAAAATGAAAACCAATTTTGTTTTGAAAATTTAAAATCAATTATTCGTACTTCATTATTTATATTATATTGATTTGGACAGTCCAGTATATAAAGATTTTGCATATACGCCTTGCAAACGTATATTCGAAGTTTTAATATACTGGATAGATATAGATTCGCACTCTAGTCGCCCGAAGATGATTCTGATGATTGTAGCTACATCATCAGAATTAGTGTTCGAGTGTTGAAGGTGTGATATTTATATATCTCCTATTGACTGGTGTGAGAACCAAAATTAGATAGGGCCTATTGTTGTGATTTGGCATCAAAAACATGATTTTTTTTGTATATATATCAAATTATGAATTTGAGACTCTAATTCACAAATTGATTGATGTTTGTGTTGTTTGTTTATTTGTTTGAAAATTTTGAACCATTAAGCCTAATTTGATCGGATAATGAATTGTATTGAAATTTGGTCGCATTTGCTTGCATATACATATATATCATTGAACAGGTCATAGCAAGGAGGCTAGAGCCAGAGAATAAAATTTGTTTGCCCGACAAATAGGTACATGTTTACTACGTAATTTACTGTTTTGTTTGGGTGATGATGATTTTATGAGCCTATTGGCTAGCCGCTTGGCTTTTTCTTTTTCTTTTTGAGATCTGAAGGACCGGGGAAGCTATTTGAAATTCCCCGATGCTCCCGGTGCAGGGGAGGTTATGGCGAAATTTTTCGAAAATTTAGGGTGTTAGCCATTTTTTTTTTTTTTGAAATTTTGAAAATTCTCAGAAACTAAAGAGTTGGAGAATGGAAGTCAGATCGAGTGTAGAGTTGATTAATCAAACCACTTTCGACTTTGTTCCTTTTCGGGGACGAAAAGTTTTAAGTGGGGGAGATTGTAACAACCCGAAAATCTGGGCCAGTTTAAAATTTTTATTTCGGCGATTTTAGCGAATTTTGATTATTTAAAATGAATTATTTCAAATAATATCGACGAGAAATTTATTTTGAATATAATTAGAACGTATATGTTATACGCGTCGTCGTTAGAATATAAATATTTATATATAATTATAAATAGAATTGAAAATGGCGCGGTAGTTCGATAATTCAATTTCAAACTTCAATTGAATGTACCGGGTGCAAAACAATCCGGATTTTAGTGAAACCAAAAATGATAGGATCTAATTGATAACATCTTTCCAACGAATCCGAAAAATCAAGATTTCATAGCAGGAATCAAAAGATATGTCCAGTTGAAAATTCTGAATAGTCGCTATGGAATTCAGACCCTTAAAAATGGACATTTTGCAAATGACCTCGGATTTCAACGAAACCAGTTTTGTTGGGTCCGTGGTGTCAAGTTATTGCTAGGTTTCAAATTTCATAACTTTTCGAATCAATATGTGAGCGTGGCTGAGGAAAACGCGTTTGACCAGTTTCAGTTGATTTTAATCGACTGGAAATTGGCCATTTTTCAAACGGCCTCAGAATTCGACGAAACTAGTTTGGTTAGGACCGTATCATCAATACGAAGCTAGAAAGTATTTTTCGGGAATTTTTAGAGTTCGCATGTAGCCCTAGTAAATTGAAATGCGCGTTAAAATTCAATATAAAGAGTTATATGTTGATTTTGACGGAAACTGATCAAAACAATCAAATCAGCTTGCGATACATATTCCATTGTGTTCGGAATGGGGGTAAAACGCTATGAGCGACAGGCGGTGGGCTTGATTTCGAGTTCGAAATAGAAAGTTGCTTTATGGAATTAAAATAAATAAATTAAATAATATTATAAATAATTTCATTTAAGCCCTCCCTCCCCTTATCCTTTCATTCCCGTTTTCAGAAGAAAAAAAAATCACTCGAGATCGACGGAACCGCTCGCCGACGCCGACCTCCCCATCGTCCCAGCCATCGCCGACGGTGATCCCACTCCCCCCTCCATCCTCGTTTCTCTCTCCTCTCCCTCCTCTACTAAATCGCGAGTCCACCTTCCCTCAACCCCTTCAACCATCGCTGCTCGAGGTGCCGCACCCCACCGTAACCCCCCAGACCTCGCCGCCTTCCCCCTCTCTCCTCCCCCCCTCTCCAGCGCCTCCCCCATCGCCCATTCCTCGATTGAAACGCTCCCCAAAACCCACGCCCTAGCCTTAGACCGCCGCTGCCTTCTCCAGGACCACCGCCTCCAACCTGCCCAACCTCCCCCGACCTACCACCAACCCGGCGCCGCCTTCTGAACCCCCCCCCCCCCCCCCCCGACAAAGAACAGTAAGTTCTTATTATATATTTAGTTTATTTCAATTATTTTATGTGATGATCTTTAAATAAAATTAGCAATTGTTATTTTTAAAAATAAAAATTAGATCTTTAATGTAGATTAAGATTATATATTTATATAGAAAACTAGTCCATAAAGATTCGATTTTTAGATAGAATAGATTCGATTTTTAAATAGAAAAGATTTGATTTTTAAATAGAAAAGATTTGATTTTTAAATAGAAGAGATTTGATTTTTATATAGTAGAGATAATAAAAATACGATCTTTATATATAAAAATATAATTTTTATATAGAGAATAGCGTGATAAAGATATAATCTTTATTATATGAACATCGTTGTAAAAATAGAATTTTTATCTATATAGTAGCGGTGTAAAAATAGAATTTTTATATACATAGCAACAATATAAAAATGTGATTTTTATATATTGAACATCGAAGTAAAAATGTGATTTTTACATATGTAGTGGCTACGGGCAAAGAAAGTGATATCGGCAGGAACAGTGAAGACTTCTATCAATGAAGTGCCGTGGAGCTAGGATAGCTATTTGTGAGAATTTCTCACCTTTCAATTTAAATTTTCTAGTTATATATATATACTAGGATGCAGACGGTGCTTAGTAGCACCCGACACAATCGTCCACAGACCATGGACTTGTTTGTTTGGTTGCATAGATTAGTTATATGATTTGATTTGAATTTGGTTGTTTGGTGATTTTGATTGATGTGTGAATGGCGTGGGCCTTCACTGGACCGGGGATAAGGCTAGGCCTCGTCCCGTTTCTAGTATCGTGCCGTTATGCCGCCGAAATTTTCTAAAATATGTTAGAAAAATAAAAATATCATTTTATTGAATAAATGAACTGAATAGAAATTCATATGTTGAAATAAAAATGTTTTTATCGTTAAAAATATAATTTTTAACGTGAAGTGAATAAAATAAAATATTCATTTACAAACCGAACGGTTTGTTTATGTACACCTATTTGAAGGACATTGATTGGGTCGATAAATTTTACACATCGCCCAACTGCACAACTAAAATCTGTGTTTGATTGTTTGAAACCCCACACGGGTGTTGGGATGAAATATGAAGTTCACTCATCCTGATTGATTAAATATGTCGATCGATTGATTGACAGGCTGTTATAAGCGTTAGATATCTATATTTGATGCTTATACAGTGTAGTGCACTTTGGTTGATGGTTGATTATTTTTCAATGCTATTATATGTGTGTAATGTATGAAAATCCATATAATTAACTTTATATGGTAATTGATTGGGCCTCATTCCAATTTTAAAAATAAAGAATATTATAAAATAAAGGTTCATGTGTTGACAGTACTCATCCATTGAGATTGGTCATGTGTTGAACGAAATATTTTGATAATAACAACTATTTTGAAAAAGAAATATTTGAAGTAGAATATTTGAAAATAGAAATTTATGAAGCCGTGTTGATTAGATTGACGCCATTTTGACGTAAACGATATTTATATCGATTTTATTCATTTTGAAATGAATTGAATTGTAAACGATTTCGAAATGAATTGAATTGAAAACGATTTCGAAATGAATTGAATTGAAAACGATTTCGAAATGAATTGAATTGAAAACGATTTCGAAATGAATTGAATTGAAAACGATTTCGAAATGAATTGAATTGAAAACGATTTCGAAATGAATTGAATTGAAAACGATTTCGAATGAATTGAATTGAAAACGATTTCGAAATGAATTGAATTGAAAACGATTTCGAAATGAATTGAATTGAAAACGATTTCGAAATGAATTGAATTGAAAACGATTTCGAAATGAATTGAATTGAAAACGATTTCGAAATGAATTGAATTGAAAACGATTTCGAAATGAATTGAATTGAAAACGATTTCGAAATGAATTGAATTGAAAACGATTTCGAAATGAATTGAATTGAAAACGATTTCGAAATGAATTGAATTGAAAACGAATTCAAATTGAATTGAAAACGAATTCAAATTGAATTGAAAACGAATTCAAATTGAATTGAAATTTGAATTGAATAGAAATGAATTTTAAAACGAATTTATAAAGAAGAATTCAATTTTGATTTGAATTGAAAAGGAAGTTGAAATTGCTTTTGAAACGAATTTAAAACTATTTATATAATTCGTTTTGAATAGAAATCGACGAAATATATATTATATATATTATATATATAATATAATGGCCTGAATAGAACGCGCCGCGCCGCGGCAGTTCGTAAATTTCGACCATTTATTTCAAACGGACATTACGGGAGATCCGACCGTCGGATTCTCCTAAAACCGGAACTGTTGGATTCGTATCGAAAAGAGCTTTCTAACGAATATTAGAAATTTGAAATCTAACGGTTGGATTCGGAATTATGTCCAAATCAAATTTGAAAAAGGTCGCTGTAAGTGCAGTTCGATGACCGTTGATGGAAATCGACTGTACAGGCCTCGATAAAATTATTAAAAATAGTAATAATTTGTGTAAAATCATAAGAAATGATTTAGAAAGGATTGGGATGAAAAACTCCATATTTGAAAAGATAAAAATAAATTTTTATCGAAATGAACTAGTTTTGAACTAGAATTATAATTCTATTTATTTTTTTTAATAAATAAATTGAATTTAAAAAGGGTTTTAAAAATAACCAGAATATCCAATGATTGCATTGGAGTGGATTTGAATCGAAATTGTCTTCAGAATATTTCGATGTTGGAATTCGTGATTATACAGGTGTTGTTATGGAAATTTGAAAGATATATATTTATATCGTTATTTCCAATACGACATTTGTTAGTCGTAGAATTTGATATTGAATATAAGCCGATATATTTTCTATTCAGAGCCTTGTATTGAATATCGAATGTGATTTGGGTTTGTCGTGGATGGTGTCTTCACTAACACTGTTCTTGAACCCAGTTGAGAAAAGATTAAATCTTTTTACTTGGATTTAATGAAGTGTACAAATTAAATAATATTTAATTGGAATTGAATTGATATTGATTTTTGGGTTTATCGTGGACAGTGTTTTAAATAACACTCGTTCTTTAACCCGATAATTAATGGAATGTGATTTTGGGTTTATCGTGAACCGTGTTTTAAATGACACTGATTCTTTAACCCAGTTAACGATTAAAACTAAGTGGAGTTTTAATGAATCTTTAATTAGATTGAAAAATCGAAATGGAGTATCACCAGTTTTGCTCCAGGCGATAGTTAAATCTTTAACTAGATTTGAACGTGAAATGGTAATTGAATTTACCGATAACACCGTGGTGTTAGATATGAAGTATTACCAGTCTTACTTCATGGGATGAATAGGTTGGGATTGGGAAATTAAAACAAATGATTACTTCGGTAAAATTCGTTAATCCCGACTAGTTTGAATTGATATTCAAAAGTAAATTAAAGAATAAATTTTAATGATTTATCTTTGATAAAATTAATGGGAACCTTTCCCTATGAATATAAAATTTAGAAACTAACTGTCGGTTAGCCTAGCAGAATGGTTTTCTGGATATTGATCTGATGTTGGTTTCGGCCTTCGGGGTTGATATTTGGGGAACTATTCTCTTGATTAATTTATGGTTAGTGACTAATGAATTGGAATGAGGCGTATGTTGTGTTTGTGTAACACTTATTTAAAATAATACGCGAGTTATTCGGAAAGACCGGGTTTATCCCATTCTGAATAACTGATACGACGATAAGTCGAAGATGAAGACGATGGTCGAAGACCGGAGGTCTTCACGTCGTTTGGGTGATTACTGATGATCTTGATTGGGATGTACACCCAAGAAGATGGAAACAGTTGGTGATCGTCCAGACGTACTTGGAGATCGATGGATATGCGGGGTACTAGGTGCCTCCGGTTTCGTTCAGACCCAGAACGGACTTGTAAATGGACTGTGTGTCTGACATTGGATTTTAGTCCGTGTGATTGATCTCTATTAAATATATATCTGTTTGGCGGCGGAGAATTTATTCTCTTGCTTAACGCCCTTCTCTGAGACGTACGAGCTCAGGGGTTATATATTGATGGATATCAAACGCATGGAGTGAATTGCCTGTGTGGCATGCCTAAGTGGCAATTGATTGAGGCTTCTGTTGAAAAGCAAAGTCTTGTGGTGATGATCAAAGCAAGGCCTTGGTGGCGTAGCTTTGTGTAACGTTTACTTCGCGTGTTTCACACCCGGTATGAACCAAAAACGGGAGACGGACCTCAGGGAGGGCATGCGTTTCTTTCTAGTTAGAAGTGGCGTCAGTGGTTTTACACGCCCTGACGAGTTTGACTTATGTGGTTGTTGCTGTTGCGAGGCGCCTCGGTTTGATCGGACGATCCGGGTCCGATGGAGTCATTTAGTTGGCTCACCTACGCCCCATAGGGCGGGGAAACGCAGTGTTCAGGCATTTTAATCCACATCGGTGGACCGGCCCTGACGATCCAAAGGCTTGACAGAGTACTTGCCTGAGACACGGGCTAGAGCGTCTCGAATCGGTTGAGGACTATCTTTTGCCTCGGTTCATAGATGGAAATCCAATTTCCAAATACGTGACATTTGCGGTTTTATTTGTAAACCTATATATGGCGACATGATATATGGTACCCATGCCGCCTATGATTGATACTTATGATTTGAAGTTGTTTTATACACTATGCACTTATAGTAGTATCAAATGATTTGTTTTAACCGTATCAAGCATTCTTTGGCTGTTATAAGGGAAAACCCTATCCCCCGGCTTGCGTTGCATTGTGTGATGGGACCTGGGTCTTATAACAGCTTCATTTTTCTTTATTTAGCATTGCACTGTTTGTTTTATGCACTGGTATTCTTGGGAGGAAACCCGTTCCGTGTTATACGGCGTGGTCCCTTGATTTACCTAACTTTAAAATAAAGATTAATAACTGTTTTAGTTCTCACACCAGTCACATGACTGACCTGGAGTTTATTGTTTTAACCTAAACTCTGGGTGCCCCTATTTTGACACGGGCAGCTAGTAGTTTTGGTTTTGCAGATTTTTTATTCACAGGATCCTGGTTTACAGCTGGAACGATATCCGGAAAGCTTTGTATCCGTATATCTACTTCTAGTTGTGTATTGTATTATTTTCCGCTGCTATGTATTTAAATGTAATTTAAATCTCTGATATTTCTGTGTAATATTCGTTTTTACTCTGTATATTCTTGTAATCTGATGCGTTGTTGTAATATACAATGAAATGTTCTTTTGTATGCATTCTGATTTTGTCATGTTCTCAAACGATAGGGCGTTTCGAACGGTCTAGATCGGTTTAACGACTGATTCAGATCGAGCGAAATTCCTTGCCATCACAGAAGAGAAGAAGTTTTATGTATTTAGAATAGAAATCGGCAGAGTAGAAGTGTAGATATCAATAAAATATGAAATATTAATAGAGGAATGAAAAGGGCTAAAGAAGGAGAAGAAGAATGGTTAAAAAATTTGAAATCAACCCCTATTTATAAGATTTGAAAGGTTGCAACGCTTCTGGAACATTTCAAATAATGAAAGACATTTCCTTTAAAAGTTGAGAAAGTAACAGTTATACGTTGACATCCGCTCCTTTGTACGTCGACATATATATTAAAAATAAATTTTTTAAACTATTTTCCAAGTGTTTAAACATATATATTATTCTAGAAATTTTTGATTAAAATATAATGATATAAATGAGTATCATAAAGTAGAAAACCATACGAAATCATAAATATAAATTATATAAACATATTTACAGAATTATAGAATTTAAAACTATATAAATATAAAAGTATATAACTACACAAATATACAAACTTTGAAACATAAGTTTAAAATCAAAGGTAAGATAGAAAAACAAATTAAATTATAATTTGAATTTTGAAAAACAGAATTTGAAAATCAGAATTTGAAAAACATAATTTGAACCTGGAGTGCTCTTCAGAGTCTTACATATAAACTAGACTATATTACTATATTTATCTTGAACTCTTGATTTCTTGATTACTCATGAGTCTTGAATCTTCTCTGAATTCGGAATCTCTTGAATCTCTAAAACTTACAGTCTTCAGTATTAATTCCTATATACAACTCCTGTATATATGTGTGTGTGTATATATATATTCTGGACAGAGATGTTAGTATATATTTTATAATCAATTAATATTGAAATAAGGTTGTTGTCATCCAAACTCCATTCTCCAACAATACCAACCTCTTTTAACTATAGAGAAGAATCCTTTCTTAAACAGTGATTCAGACATACACTTCCACTCAACCCAACTATTGTCACTCTACGGATGCCATGCCATAATTTGAAAATGATCAAAATGGAGCTTTCATATTGAAGATACGTAGTGTTCTCAAGCTGTAAGAACTGTACAAATTAGTGGCATTAATATTATGTTTGACCTTAGTTATATTAGCCAACAGAAAACCATCAAGCGAGTAATTCCATAGTTATCAAATAAATAAAGTACCATAATATGTCATGAGTAATACCTTGCCGAACATTTGGATAGCATTATATGCTAGTTTCAACTGATACATTGATATCCAATCTCAATGCATATTGATAAGTAATATTTATAATAGCATACTTATAT
This sequence comes from Allium sativum, assembly GCA_030737875.1. Taxonomy (NCBI): domain Eukaryota; kingdom Viridiplantae; phylum Streptophyta; class Magnoliopsida; order Asparagales; family Amaryllidaceae; genus Allium; species Allium sativum. The sequence continues at coordinate 135,498,384 of CM060915.1, forward strand.
TCATTTTGATAAATTACTCAAGGTAACAAAACTTTGCATCTACTATCGTACATATACCGTTTATAGAACTTTATTTTTAATTGAATTAATTAATTAATATAACACATCAAATTAAGTATATTATATGTTGCAGGTTTACTTTTTTACACTATAGAAAATGTAATTTAATGAATTTAAGATTTCAAATTTGAAAATAATTAATTACTATTAAAAAATAAATAAATAAAATTTTAGTTAGATTATATTCAATTTAATAAAAGATTTTATTATAGTAAATTAAATTAATAAACTCTTCTTGAGTGATATATTTAAATTGAATTAAAATAATTAATTATATATATAATATTTTATAGTGTAAATAACTAATTATGATAAAATGGTGCGAAACATGTTACTATCCAGAATTTTTGACCAATCTAAAATTGGATTTTGAATAAACAAATGAATTTAATTTGGCTTAAATATAAATTTGAGTTAACTATAAAATAAATTTCTAATATAGTTTTAACATAAAAATGGCTCGATATACAATTTTGTTAAAAATGGATATTTGAAATTTTATCAAAATGTAATGATAAAATATTAAGTAAGAATTTATCAGGTTTGGTTATAATGGTTTTTCCAAGTATGAATTTATAAATCTATTTTAAACGTGATCATTCCTATTTAAATTATATATCTAATATAGATAATAAAAATTAAATAAAATTTTAAATTAATAAACATTTTAAACTAATAAATTATGTAGTGACCCGCACATCCATACTATCTGAGCTGACTAATACAACACACGTCCAACTCAAATAATACAGAAATACGAGTCACTAGGGTTAAAGAAGATAGAAAAGATAGAAGAAGAACAGAAATAGCAATACAGAATCTCACAGCGGAACGAATAAACTATATTATATATCATAAGCTTTGAAATACAAAATTTTGTCTCAAACATACATACCATAATCAGAGCACAATACAATATTTGATACAGCGGAAATAACTCTAGATAACTAATAGTGAAGCCTCCTGCTTCCAACTTCTCCAAGTGTATCTGTAAAAGCCTGAAACACTTGACTTCCCGTACAAATTTGGGCACCCAAGAGTTTAGAAAAAAAAACAAAACAAAATAAACTATGGGTCAGTCATGGGACTGGTGTGAGTAAACTCTAACCATATGGTTTAACTTCAAAAATCTTTTTTAAAGAAAGAGATAATAGTAAGACCAGCCCACACATAAACACGGACAGTTTTTACCTTACTATAACCCAAACCATTTTTGATATCAAATTCCAGTGATATTATAATAATGTCTAATCAAATAAATAACCAAATAGTAGAACGCTTGTATCTCACGCCCTACATACATAGTATAAAATCAAAAGCCGCAGGGCGCTTATTGGAGATTGGATTCCAACTATGACAAGGTATGGGACCACCTTCTGATGATGTATCTCTAGAGGCGAATACACCTGGGTTCAACAAGAACGTCTTGCAACCCGGCCCACACATGACCGACCACTCATTTCGCTTGAGTGTATCGAATGTGTATCACCAACGGTTGGGCTCAAACTACCGTTTCCCGAAAAGGGACAGCATCGAAACAGATTAAAGATGTAAAAAGGAATTTCTCTAGATAGGTGATTATACACCCTAATGGGAGCGACCCACATAGCCATGCTGACTGCCCGATTTTTCTCATTTCCTGATTGTGAAGCTTGAGGCTACGTCTATCTTTTAGAACATCTGGCCACCATACACTTTGGATGCCACATCGTCAAACCCATCAAATCAATAGTTGATCTTCCCAAAAATATTACGGATATAAAAGCTAAGAGAAACGAATTTCTCCGCCACTAGACGTAATACCTTTAAAAGATCATCTTATGTGATTGTTAGGAATACTCTGTCAGACATTCGTCCATACAAGTTGTCCTGGGACTGGACAAACAAAAAACACCATTCTGGAACAGGTCGACCTTTGCATTTCACTCGGTCTTCAATTATTTTCAGCATAATCAAATTTGCAGCGCTTATGCCTATACGAAGTGGTTTTCAAATAATATATCCAACCGGTCTCTCCGTATTGACAACGATGGTCAAAAATCTTTGATAGCCGGTGATTTAACTATCGAAGAAAAACAAACATCCATCAAAACAATTTCACAATCACTGGCCCTTTTCTAATATTTTATATTAGATTCATTTTCTTAGCGAATTCTATAAATATCGTTATATCGATTTTCTATTATCAAAATTTCTTAAAAATATTCTAACTCCTTAAATTTTTGGAAAAATTTGCCATAACCTCCTTTGTACTGGAAAATAGTTCAAACCTCAACTCGCCTCTCTAGGCCCTTTCCATTCAAAAAGAAAATCAAAAAGCCAAACGGCTTGCCGATTCGGCGCATAAAACCTCATATGGAAATTGAAACATGTACCTTTTTGTCGGACACTTAAATTAAAATCTTATACCTTCATTCACTTTACCCCATACCTGTCTAATATGCATGCACCTGCGTTTTCATTTTTTCTCAATCCATACAACCAGTTTGATTACGTCACATTAAATTCCACAAATACTTTAAATAATTTACCCGCACATATTGCAATTTACTTATGATACTTCGAATACCATTTACAACTCACACTTCACAATTGAATTCAAATTCTAATTTTACAAATCCACTTTGCTGAACCCACATCAAGTTCCATTGAAACCATATTATCTCACTTCTGGTATTATTTAGTCAATACCATTCCATCATTTAAAATCAGGTTTTATTATCAAAAATCACTTTATTCAACTTGCTTGAGATCATATTTATTTCATACTCAAATATGGAATTATACTAATCGAAATTCGGATTTTTATTCACTAAAAATCCTTTTAATTAATTAATTTAATCGTTATGGTTTTAAAACGATTTTACAGCAACTTTTCTAAATTTTGATTTTGATATAACTCAAAATCTATATGACGAAAACAAGATTTTCCTCTTCCATTTGTAAAATATCACTTAATCGGTCTGGGCATTTCTTGTTTCTTCGAATTCCGACTTATATTGGGTTCTGTATACTCAATTGAAGTTCAAATCGCCAATTTACGAACTACCGCTCTGCGGCGAGTTCGTTTTAATTAAATTAAATATAAACGTTTAAAACTTCGTTTATAAAATATATTTCAACTCCATTTTCAATAACTTAACCCATTATCCAAGACCAACTTAAGAATTCATATTATCCAACTCGTCGATGATTCTATTTCATATCCATATTCAGTTATACATTAATTCAGACTCCAATTTATATATATTCAATTCCAATTCATATGGAATTAGATCCTTAAAATTCCATATAATCGATTCCAGTTATAAATCTCTTCAAGGGTAAAATTAATTATTTTAACATATTTAACCATTACAAACTAATCTCATCCCTTGATAATAGCGAAGTCGTTCAAGTTGGGGTATTTTATTTACCTCTCAGACCTTGATCGACACCGTTCTTACCTTGAGAAAGATAAAAGTTCGTAATATCAATCTTGATTTAAATCCCACTTTAGTTTTCATTTCTTTCACTTGGAAATTTATTTCCAAGTCACCCGATGAAAATTCCTTCATCATATTTATAAGTGGTGTTGGTAAATCAACTTCCATATTAAAACAACTTCTATTTTAATAATCTATTTAAAAGTCGAGTCCCATTTTGGACTATCTTGTTTGTATCACTTATATATATATACACACATGGAATCTATTACATATTTAAGTTTTATGTTTTATACAATAAAATCCAATATCTTATCAGTAATAAGTAATTTATTTATAAATCCGTTATGGTTGAATTCTCAACATAAATCCATATGGATTTATTTAAATTCAATTTATATTCTGAATATCGGAATAAACTTCATCGTTTCCTTTACCGGAAACGATTTCAAATTATAAATCCCTTTTAAATTCATATTTGAATTTAAATACCCAAATCATCCTATGATAATTATCCCCTTCTATTTACACACATCGTATGTAAATTTTAGTTCTTGTTTTAAATATTTAAAACAAGCTTACATTTCATATCCCATTTGAAATCTAATTTCCACTTCGAAGGATAAATTCCCTTTTTTAAATCCCTTTCTTGAAATTAAAGTTTAATATTATCAAATGGTAATATTTCTTTTCATTTATAAACAGCGTTTATAATTTCAGCTACTTATTTTTATTTTAAAAACAAGTTAATATTTCTCAATTTATTCGAATACCATCCCTATTTCTAAAAGTAAAATTTCCCTTTTAAATTTAAAAATCCCTTGTTGATATTTTTAAATATAAATATTTGGGCTAGTGAAAATTTAATCATCCAATTACACAAACCATTAATTCAAATTCCACACAACACACATAGATAAATAGATAAACAACAATAAATAAATCTGAGGAATCCAGTTGGATTCCTCCAACCTGTTTTCCCTGAATCCACACATGTTAGTCACATAAATAATACCAATCCTGCTTCAAGGCAGGATATCGCGGTATAGAAAGGGGGATCCACTTATATACGTGGGCGTAGGGTTATCCACTAATGATACTGTGGGCATCCGCTAATAGTATTGTGGGAAATCCAATATATATATAATAATAGCGACCACCATCAAGCCTAAAGAACTAATATATATGATCGCAGTAATTCAATAATTCATGCAAGCATCCAAGAAACCAAGAATTTATTTTTAAATAAAACTTTGAGTGAGATTTACTCACCTGATTTCGTTTGCAGAATATCCAGATAAATCTCGTTTAATTCCATATCGATATGTCTACGAGCTTACTCAAATCATCTCAACTAGATTTACCTCACACCTACGATTATTTAATTTAATAATTGATTAACCATTTATTGATTTTAATTAAATACAACGAACAATTAAATTAACTCCTCTAGGCATTTTAAAATTCTATAAACGTATACCTTATCGCTCGAAGCCAACTCTGCAATCACCGATCACTCTTTCACAAATCAGCCCCAACACCAATATCTCCCATTTCGGCATCCCACTCAACTACTTACAGTCCTCAACACTCTTGAAAATCCGCAAACCATCCATGCACTTCCCAAATTATCCTAACAGCATCATAGATCCCCAGAAACCAGCCCCTACAAACAATAAAGTGCCACTACTTGCTTTATCAAATCCGTTCTAGGAAAACTCTGCACCCCCAGCTTTGTTTGCCAATCCCAATCAATACACCTTCCACCATCCCACTCGCCACCTCCTGCTGCTACAGACAAGACTATTATTTTCTCCAAAAATCACAACGCTTGGCTCTTCCAGTGAATCATCAGTTACTGTAGACCATCCCTCAAAACTCCAACTGCCGAACTCAACAGTAAACCCATGTCGCAACAACCGACATCGACTTCATTCCATCACTCCTAAATTGTGAGCGTCTCCCACCTACTGTCGAGCTTCAGTCTTCGAGATGGAATCGCGATTTCCATTCTTGAAACCCCTAATCCCAACTCGAGATGCCTGCGCACCCTCTGAAAATCACAGATTGAACCTCTCGAAGCCGCAACTTCGAAAAAACAATAGCCTAAAACCCCCATCTATCTTACATCATAGCGCTGCTAACGCGAGCGCCTCCACTACGTTATCGAGCTTAAGAGGACCTCGGGTCTTCGCGATTTTGATTTCCCTTTTTCCCTTCTTTTTTATGTGTGGATCGAATTATTGGGAGTAGAGAAATGGGAGGAAAGGGCTTCAACCGACTTCTGATACGATTTGGTGGATTGAGGAATGAGAAGAATGAAGGCCGGTGTCTTCAATTTATAGAACAAAAGGGTAGACAATCGTACATGGCAATTAAAATGTTGTTGGCTTAAGTACTTAGCAAATATTTTTAAAAGATTTGATTTTGATTTTTAATTTAATTTGATTTGAATAAAAGAGATTTTATCCTTTTTAAAACGATAACGATTTGATTTCGAGCCTATCCATTAATCAAATATCTCGGGGGTTCATTTTTAGAATCGTGAACCGCTATTTTAACGTAGAAACTGACGTTTCAATATTATAACGCTATTCTAAATTTAACAGTATATATATTCTGAAATTTAATTTGAACACATATACCATATTAAATTAATATAATATAAATTAAAAATTCAGAACTAATCATTTTCTCGATAATAAATTACTATTATCGTTCATATTCAGAGAGAACTGACACTGATCATCTTAATCATTTCAATTCAGCTTTAACTTCGATTTCAATATATTTCGTATTACGATAATTTAATATATTCGATATTAAATCAAAAATCGATTTTCAAATCGATAACTAAGTATAAAAATTCATTTATATTATCAATTCAATATTTAAAACCATATTAAATATTTAAAATAAATCGATAAAAATCTGGGTCATTACATTCTTTCCATCTTAAAAGAATTTCATCCCCGAAATTGCTAAGGTAAGAAAAATGCTACAAACCTATGTACTTTTCAAAACGTACTTGTACTGAAACTCAACTCTTCATATTCTAACGAATTTCAGTACCCACAACTTTTGGTTTTCATTCATTTAATTCGAATGATCTACAATCAATTCATATTCCATTCAAATTGATTTTGATCAATTTATTCATTTCGATTCATTTAACTTGTTTAAGTTAAATTTAAATTCCAGAATTCAAATCCCCGGATTTTTATTTCAAATCCTTCTAAAGTCACATAAATATATATACATAATTTTTTTTCTATTTTAAATTCAAAACATTTGAATTTTTTCAAATCAATTTGTTTTCTTTCAAACAAATTTCCATCAGAAACTTTTCTAAGGTAAGCAATCCATCACTTAGAAACTCGAAAATGAACACTGATGGTGCTGCAGTCATCATCAGAATTATTTTCCAGCCACTGAAGTGAGTTCAGTGCTTTATCACTTTCAAAATCTATTCAAAATGCTTTTATCCAAAAATCCTTCCCAAAATAATGCTATATTATTCTAATATACTTTGAAAAAATATTTTCCAACCTTACGGGGTTTAAATCCCAATTTACGGTTTGAATTCAATTTTAGTTGATCACATTTGCATATATTATTCATATAAAAGTTCTATTTGGTTATATATAACCATTTCAATTTTATAATCGCATTTGATTATAGCAACCAACACATCAATATATTATAATAATTTCAAAAAATTATTCCTCTATATCAAAATATAGTTTTGGGCAAAATTATTTCATTTACCCACTTTAAAATAATATTATATCGATTCTTCTATTCAAGTATTTAGAAATTCCTATCGACGTCGTGGCGTCCCACGATTTGACCAGAATTCATAAACTGCCCAACAGACCAGCCAACATAATATAAAACAATTTTTATATCAACATACAAATACGCTCTCTCATATATATACACTCAACTCATTCTAGGGTACTACTGACCCTATCTCTAATGAGTAAACCCTCCACAAAAGCCTAGGTGTTCGCTCAACCTAAGCTCTGATACCAACTGTAGTGACCCGCACATCCATACTATCTGAGCTGACTAATACAACACACGTCCAACTCAAATAATACAGAAATACAAGTCATTAGGGTTAAAGAAGATATAAAAGATAGAAGAAGAACAGAAATAACAATATAGAATCTCACAGCGGAACAAATAAACTATATTATATATCATAAGCTTTGAAATACAAAATTTTGTCTCATACATACATACCATCATCAGAGCACAGTACACTATTTGATACCGCGGAAATAACTCTAGATAACTAATGGTGAAGCCTCCTGCTTCCAACTCCTCCAAGTGTATCTGTAAAAGCCTAAAACACTTGACTACCCGTACAAATTTGGGCCCCCAAGAGTTTAGGAAAAAAACAAAATAAAATAAACTCTGGGTCAGTCATGGGACTGGTGTGAGTAAACTCTAACCATATGGTTTAACTTCAAAAAGCTTTTTGAAAGAAAGAGATAATAGTAAGACCAGCCCACACATAAACACGGACGGTTTTTACCTTATTATAACCCAAACCATTTTTGATATCAAATTCCAGTGATATTATAATAATGTCTAATCAAATAAATAACCAAATAGTAGAACGCTTGCATCTCACGCTCTACATACATAGTATAAAATCAAAAGCCGCAGGGCGCTTATTGGAGATTGGATTCCAACTATGACAAGGTATGGGACCACCTTCCGATGATGTGTCTCTAGAGGCGAATACAACTGGGTTCAACAAGAACGTCTTGCAACCCGTCCCGCACATGACTGACCACTCATTTCGCTTGAGTGTATCGAATGTATATCACCAACGGTTGGGCTCAAACCACCGTTTCCTGAAAAGGGATGGCATCGAAACAGATTAAAGAAGTAAAAAGGAACTTCTCTAGATAGGTAATTATACACCCTAATGGGAGCGACACACATAGCCATGTTGCCTGCCCGATTTTTGTCATTTCCTGGTTGTGAAGCTTGAGGCTACGTCTATCTTTTAGAACATCTGGCCACCATACACTTTGAATGCCACATCGTCAAACCCATCTAATCACTAGTTGATCTTCCCAAAAATATTACGGGTATAAAAGCAAAGAGAAACGAATTTCTCCGCCACCAGACGTAATACCTTTAAAAGATCACCTTATGTGATTGTTAGGAATACTCTGTCAGACGTTCGTCCATACAAGTTGTCCTGAGACTGGACAAACAGAAAACACCATTCTGGAACATGACGTCCTTTGCATTTCACTTCGTCTTCAATTATTTTCAGCATTATCAAATTTGCAGCGCTTATGCTTGTACGAAGTGGTTTTCAGATAATATATCCAACTGGTCTCTCCGTATTGACAATGATGGTCAAAAATCTTTGATAGCCGGTGATTTAACTATCAAAGAAAAACAAACATCCATCAAAACAATTTCACAATCACTGGCCCTTTTCTAATATTTTATATTAGATTCATTTTCTTAGCGAATTCTATAAATATCGTTATATCGATTTTCTATTATCAAAATTTCTTAAAAATATTCTAACTCCTTAAATTTCTGGAAAAATTCGCCATAACCTCCTTTGTACTGGCAAATAGTTCAAACCTCAACTCGCCTTTCTAGGCCCTTTCCATTCAAAAATAAAATCAAAAAGCCAAGCGGCTTGCCGATTCGGCGCATAAAACCTCATATGGAAATTGAAACATGTACCTTTTTGTCGGGCACTTAAATTAAAATCTTCATACCTTCATCCTCTTTACCCCATACCTGTCTAATATGCATGCACCTGCGTTTTCATTTTATCTCAATCCATATGACCAGTTTGATTACATCACATTAAATTCCATAAATACTTTAAATAATTTACCCGCCCCATTCACTTACAGTTTGAATCAATAGCGTTCAAACATATTGCAATTTACTTATGATATTTCGAATAACATTTATAACTCACACTTCATAATTAAACTCAAATTCTAATTTTACAAATCCACTTTGTTGAACCCACATCATGTTCCATTGAAACCATATTATCTCACTTTTGGTATTATTTAGTCAATGCCATTCCATCATTTAAAATCTGATTTTATTATAAAAAATCACTTTATTCAACTTGCTTGAGTTCATATTTATTTCATACTCAAATATGGAATTATACTAATCGAAATCCGGATTTTTATTCACTAAAAATCCTTTTAATTAATTAATTTAATCGTTATGGTTTTAAAACGATTTTGCGGCGACTTTTCTAAATTCTGATTTTGATACAACTCAAAATCTATACGACAAAACCAAATTTTTCCTCTTCCATTTGAAAAATATCACTTAATCGGTCTGGGCATTTCTTGTTTCATCGAATTCCGACTTATATTGGGTTCTGTATACTCAATTGAAGTTTGAATTGCTGATTTACGAACTACCGCGCTGCGGCGAGTTCGTTTTAATTAAATTAAATATAAACGTTTAAAACTTCGTTTATAAAATATATTGCAACTCCATTTTCAATAACTTAACCCATTATCCAAGACCAACTTAACATTTCATATTATCCAACTCGTCGACGATTCTATTTCATATCCATATTCAATAATACATTAATTCAGACTCCAATTTATATATATTCAATTCCGATTCATATGGAATTAGATCCTTAAAATTCCATATAATCGATTCCAGTTATATATCTCTTCATGGGTAAAATTAATTATTTTAACATATTTCACCATTACAAACTAATCTCATCCCTTGATAATAGCGAAGTCGTTCAAGTTGGGGTATTTTATTTACCTCTCAGACCTTGACCGACACCGTTCTTACCATGATATAGATAAAAGTTCGTAATATCAATCTTGATTTAAATCCCACTTTAGTTTTCATTTCTTTCACTTGGAAATTTATTTCCATGTCACCCGATGAAAATTCCTTCATCATATTTATAAGTGGTGTTGGTAAATCAACTTCCATATTAAAACAACTTCTATTTAATAATCTATTTAAAACTCGATTCCCATTTTGGACTATCTTATTTGTATCACTTATATATATATATATTTATATTTATTTACACACACACACACATGGAATCTATTACATATTTAAGTTTTATGTTTTATACAATAAAATCCAATATCTTATCAGTAATAAGTAATTTATTTACAAATCCGTTATGGTTGAATTCTCAACATAAATCCATATGGATTTATTTAAATTCAATTTATATTCCGAATATCGGAATAAACTTCATCGTTTCCTTTACCCGAAACGATTTCAAATTATAAATCCCTTTTAAATTCATATTTGAATTTAAATACCCAAATCATCCCATGATAATTATCCCCTTCTATTTATAAACATCGTTTGTAAATTTTAGTTCTTGTTTTAAATATTTAAAACAAGCTTACTTTTCTTTCCCATTTGAAATCTAATTTCCACTTCGAAGGATAAATTCCCTTCTTTAAATCCCATACTTGAGATTAAAGTTTAATATTATCAAATGGTAATATTTCTTTTCATTTATAAACAGCATTTATAATTTCAACTACTTAGTTTTATTTTAAAAACAAGTTAATATTTCTCAATTTATTCGAAATACCATCCCTATTTCGAAAAGTAAAATTTACCTTTTAAATTTAAAAATCCCTTGTTGATATTTTTAAATATAAATATTTGGGCCAGTGAAAATTTAATCATCCAATTACACAAACCATTAATTCAAATTCCACACAACACACACAGATAAATAGATAAACAACAATAAATAAATCTGAGGAATACAGTGGGATTCCTCCAACCTGTTTTCCCTGCATTAACAAATGTTAGTAACATAAATTATACCAATCTTGCTTCAAGGCAGGATATCGCGGTACAAAAAGGGGGATCCACTTATATACATGGGCATAGGGTCATCCGCTAATGATACTACGGGCATCCGCTAATAGTATTGCGGGAAATCCAATATATGTATATTAATAGCGACCACCACTAAGCCTAAATAACTAATATATATGATCACAGTAATTCAATAATTCATGCAAGCATCCAAGCAACCAAGAATTTATTTTTAAATAAAACTTTGAGCGAGATTTACTCACCTGATTTCGTTTGCAGAATATCCAGATAAATCTCTTTTAATTCCATATCGATATGCCTACGAGCTTAGTCAAATCATCTCAACCAAATTTAGCTCGCACCTACGATTATTTAATTTAATAATTGTTTAACCATTATTGATTTTAATTAACTACAACGAACAATTAAATTTCTCCTCTAGGCATTTTAAAATTCTATAAACGTATACCTTATCGCTCGAAGCTAACTCCGCAATCACCGATCACTCTTTCACAAATCAGCCCCAACACCAATATCTCCCATTTCGACATCCCACTCAACTACTTACAGTCCTCAACACTCTTGAAAATCCGCAAACCATCCATGCACTTCCCAAATTATCCTAACAGCATCACAGATCCCCAGAAACAGCCCCTACAAGCAATAAACGCCACTACTTGCTTTACCAAATCCGTTCTAGGAAAACTCTACACCCCCAGCTTTGTTTGCCAATCCCAATCAATACACCTTCCACCATCCCACTCGCCACCTCCTGCTGCTACAGACAAGACTATTATTTTCTCCAAAAATCACAAAGCTTAGCTCTTCCAGTTAATCATCAGTTACTGTAGACCATCCCCCAAAAATCCAACTGCCGAACTCAACAGTAAACCCATGTCGCAACAACCGTCATCGACTTCCTTCCATCACTCCTAAATTGCGAGCGCCTCCCACCTACTGTCGAGCTTCAGTCTTCGAGATGGAATCACGATTTCCATTCTTGAAACCCCTAATCCCAACTCGAGATACCTGCGCACCCTCTGAAAATCACAGATCGAACCTCTCGAAGCCGCAACTTCGAACAAACAATGGCCTAAAACCCCCATCTGTCTTCCATCATCATGCTGCTAACGCGAGCGCCTCCACTACTTTATCGAGCTTCAGATGACCTCGGGTCTTCGCGGTTTTGATTTCCCTTTTTCCCTTCTTTTTTTTATGTATGGATTGAATTACTGGGAATAGAGAAATGGGAGGAAAGGGCTTCAACCGACTTCTGACACGATTTGGTGGATTGAGGAATGAGAAGAATGAAGGCCGGTGTCTTCAATTTATAGAACGAAAGGGTAGACAATCGTACATGGTAATTAAAATGTTGTAGGCTTAAGCACTTAGCAAATATTTTTAAAAGATTTGATTTTGATTTTTAATTTAATTTGATTTGACTAAAAGAGATTTTATCCTTTTTAAAACGAAAACAATTTGATTTAAAGCCTATCCATTTTTCAAATATCTCAGGGGGTTCATTTTTAGAATCGTGAGCCGTTATTCTAACGTATAAACTGACGTTTCAATATTATAACGCTATTCTAAATTGAACAGTATATATATTCTGAAATTTAATTTGAACACATATGCCATATTAAATTAATATAAATTAAAAATTCAGAACTAATCATTTTCTCGATAATAAATTATTATTATCATTCATATTCAGACAGAACTGACACTGATCATCTGAATCATTTCGATTCAGCTTTAACTTCGATTTCAATATATTTCGTATTACGATAATTTAATATATTCGATATTAAATCAAAAATCGATTTTTAAATTGATAACTAAGTATAAAAATTCATTTATATTATTAATTCAATATTTAAAACCATGTTAAATATTTAAAATAAATCGATAAAAATTCGGGTCGCTACAAATTAGTTCACAAATATCATCGGGATTTGATAACGATAATCGTTGGTTGTTAAATAGCTAAGCAGAAAACCTAGTTTGGAAACACCAATAAGATGTTGCTAAATTGGAACACTTTAAAAGTGTTGCAATTGTGTTTCAAATCAATACCATTTGTTAGGCTCATGGTTTTCCTTCACCATGGGTTCATGCATGGTGGTTTTGGGACAAGTATCCCCTTGCATTTTTAACATATTATCCTTCTCTTTGCCTATAAAAGGAGCCTACAGCCATACCATTTCATTCCTCCTAACACCCTCCTCCTTCTTTATTTCTTAAGCAACTTCTTCCCCTTCTTTTCCCTTACCTTTCCCTCCCTAAGCCACGGCGATAGGCCATCCTCCCCTTGGCCATCACTAACCCATCACCCCTCATCCCCTCCACCTTCCCCCTCCACCATTTCCAATGCCTCCTCCCTTCCCTTTGGCCTCGGCCCACATCCTGGTCCTCGGCCCCACACACTGCTGACCACTCACCTCACCACGCCAGCCACCAACCTCCGCCAAAACCCCTCCCCTACTCATGACCGTAGACCCAACCCTCTACATCACGACCTAGCTGGGCCCCTCCCCTCACTCATTCTCTCCATTTATTATATATATATAATATCTGATATTTTGTTGAAAAGTCGATACAGGAAAATACAATCTGCTCGGGATCATTCGCAGTTACCTAGGCTCTCCTGCCGTGAGGATTTGAGGAGCAATTAACCGGGTGAGAAACTCTACACATTTTTTTATATGGTTAATTATGGATGATAATTATATGTATATAATGTTGGATGGATGATTCTGTAGTTAGTAACATGTATACACTGATAAGCATTGATTACTGTAACGCTTGCACGTAGATAATTGCTTGTATTTATGATATTGTTGATGGTTGTTATGAATATACGTATAGTGGTAATTGGCCCTTGTATGTTGCACACATATCACACCTTAATTATGGAATTATATAGGTGATTGGTTAAGTCTCCTTTTCAATTGGAAACATACATGATTATCATATTAATTTAGTATTGAGAATACAACTTGAAAATAAAATTTGGAATTTGATATCCCAAACGGTTTAGAAATAAAATTATAGTATATAGAACAACTATTGTAAAGATAAGAACATATTTGAAAACAATTTGACTATAAATGTCAAGTTCAAGTTTAAAATCAATTTTGAATAGCGAGTTTAAAAATTGAAGTTGAGGGAGGTATGTAAATGATGGTTTAAACTCAAACAGATTATTCCAATAGTCTTATATAATATTTAATTTGATGTTGGAAAGGCTTGAAATTCATTGTATTAATTGGTTTGCTTTTGAAAGTATTGAAGAAGTATTTATATCTCCTATGGATGAAACGGAACGTTAGGCTGTTTAGTGGTGTATCTCGCTCTAAACATGTAATGGCCCGATCTATTGTTGGATGTATTTGATTTTGTATTATCATGTAATCTTTTCTTTGTACTTTTCTTTTATTTTAATCAAATATGGTAAGGGCCATTCAACCCTGTTTGCTATGCAAAAAATGAAAAATAATCATTTTTATTAATGTAATAATGTTATAATATTCAATTTTGATTAAAAATTGAATTTGAAATGGAATTTTGTAAAATATTTTTTTAAATGAATTTATATATGTTTATAAAATGTTATAATTATATTAGAACTAAATCGGATGGATTTTATATTCAAGTAGTAATGTGGTCTGAATAGGACAAGTCGTTCTGCGGAAGTCCGCGAATTTCGACCATAAACTTTAAACGCTATAACTAATGCAATTTAAGTCGAAATTACATAAATGAAAAGTATTTACATTCTAATGATAATAGTTTTCAAACGAAAGGGAAATTTTCAAATTTCAATGTATAGATTTCAAGTTATGTTCAAATCAATTTTCAAATAAAAATTATGGTTTTGCGAACGCAATTGGAAACTGACGAAAACGACTTTATAAAAATTATTAATTTTTTTGTGATTAACCATAAATAATAATTTGAAAGTGATTTGAATTGGAAATATTGAATTTTTCGTAATTAAAGGGTTATTTTGATCGAACTAGTTTATTTGTAACGCTTTTGTAATGTTTTCTGAAAATAATATGTTTTGAAGTTTTAAACTTACTAATTATTATTCGAATCTTAAATAATCATTTTTAAGTGGTTAATGAAATATTTTTGAGGGTTTATAACATATTTTGTTTAAGTAAAATCTAATTTGTTTTAAAATAAGAAGGTTTTCTAATTATTGATGAAATCGAAAATGGTTGAAACTTATCTCCGAATGTTGATATTAATTTCGTAGATAAACATATACTATTTGGGGAATTTAAAAGGAAAATTTACTGCTATTCCGTTTATAGTGTCGGTTGAATACTGGGATTGATATTGAACATGAGCTGATGAAACTTTTATCCAATTTTTATATCGAATGGTTAGTTATTAATTTTATTAAGTTAAGGGTTTCAAATTTAATAAGAAAGGTTGGGATAGAAATCTTTTTCGAATGTTTGATATGGAATTCCATTTTTCGGATATATACTATATGAGGAATTTAAAAGATGTTACGTTGTTATCCCACTTATGGTATTCGTTGTTTTCGACAATTGGTAGATAATATAAGTTGATCCAATTTCTATACGAATCTTATATTTGATATCAATTGGTT
The DNA here is from genome assembly GCA_030737875.1 of Allium sativum. Taxonomy (NCBI): domain Eukaryota; kingdom Viridiplantae; phylum Streptophyta; class Magnoliopsida; order Asparagales; family Amaryllidaceae; genus Allium; species Allium sativum. The sequence continues at coordinate 135,514,341 of CM060915.1, forward strand.
TAGATTAAAATAAAATATAAATAAAGTTAATTAAAGAAGGTTTTGAATAACATTGGTTCAATGTAAGGCTATTAAGGCTTACATGTCATAGTCATTCTTGTTTTTTAAAATATATGTTTTAAAAAAGGGATTTATGATTATAAATTTAAAAGGAAGGATTTAATTTAAATAAGGATTTAAGAAGGAGACCTTGATTAAGTGTCGATTAATGAAATATTGAATGAAGTATTGGTTAAAATTATTAAATATGGGTTTTGTTAAAAGATAAGAAACCGAGAATGATTTTAAAGATATATTTAATTTCCAAAAGTTAAGTAAAGGGAGACCTGATTAAGATCTTATATAATCCATAATTATTTTAAATTGTGCTGATCATACGAAATGACCGAGATCAGATATGTATCCGAATACTGTTTCGAATAATCATACGTAGTAACATCGCAATGTATTGAAGACAATGGTTGAAGATCGAAAATCTTCACATTGAAGGACTACTTGTTGATGTCTTTGTTGGGAGGCGTCGTATAACAAGGTTATTTATAGTAGTAGTTCCGATGTACTTGGAGATTTTCCGGATTTGCAAGGACTTCTCTCCTTTATTTGGACGAGGAATAAAGTGCCTTCAGTTTCGTTCAGACCATAGACAAACTTGTATGGATATATGTCTGACATCGTATTTTATAGTGTGTGATTGATCTTTAGTAAACATATTTCTGATTTGCGGTGGAGAATTTGTTCTCTTAGCTTAACATGCTTCTTTAAGACGTACGAGCTCAAAGGTAATACGGTTAGTGATTATCAATTATAGGTAATGAAATGACAGTGTGGCATATCAATTGATGAGCTATTGATGATCAAAACATGACTTAAGGCTAAGCGTAGCTTTAAGTAACGAGACTTCAACAAACCTAATTCCCCGGAAATGGCCAAAATAGTTAGTGATGCAGCAAGGCAAAGGGTGTATTGTTTCCTTCCAAATAAAAAGTGTACCATGATATGGAACCTAGGTATTACTTATGCGGATGTTGATGTCATGGGCACCCAGTCAAAGGTCGGTAATGACCTAGAGATGGCATATATACTCAGACATGCTCTAAGTTATACAATTATGGGATAACCCGGCCTTGTGTTAGTAGAGAGCCAGTTGATTCTCGGGGCATCCCTTTAGAGGTGTGCTGATCAGATAAGAAAGTTCCTCGGCTTGGTCATTTGTTGGAAATCCATTCTCCACTACGAGCCTGTACGATTTTAGTTGTATACTATATGCCATCATAGTATATGAGGCCTATGTTAGCTAGGATTGATATATTTACTTGCAAAATGATTTTTCACACTATGAACTAATAATAATATCAGAGGATTTTCAGCGTATCAAGCATTTTTGTTATCATAAGGAGAAACCTCACCCAAGTCTACATTTGCATTGTGTGTTCCGCGAGCCTTATGGTAGCTTCATTTTCCAAAAAGAAATGCCAATTTCTTACACTGATATTCATAAGGGAAAACCTTGTTCCGTGTTTATACGGCGTGGTCTTATGATTTACCTCACTTTAAAATAAACCTAAATATAACTGTTTTAGTTTCTCACACCAGTCCCATGACTCACCTAGAGTCTACTGTTCCCTCACCTAAACTCTGGGTGCCAATAATTTTCCATACAGTTAACCTAATAGTTTGGTTTGCAGATTTAGTCTTGGAATTAATTAGTGAGCTACATCCTGGATCATTATTCTTCCGCAGAGAGTTTTATATTTTTCTTCCACTGCATATCTAATGTACTCTGATGATCATTATAACTCTAATGTAAAACTTTTGTTATTGCAATAAAAAGTTCTTTTATTTATATTCCAATGTATAAGTATCCTTAAAAATCCGTTTTTATAAATGGTTTGAGTCCGTTTAATTACCGGTTTGAACCTGACAAAAAGGCGTTCGTCGCGGAATTGGTATCAGAGCTTTGATTTATACAAAACTTTAGGGTAGAAGTGATTAGAACGGAAGGAAATGACTCATCGGGGATAAGATTAGTAATATCCTGTAATGAGTAACTCATTAGATATAGGGTTAGTAACACCCTAGAATGAGTTTAGAGAGTACTATATACGAAAGAATGTATTTTCGCACAAAAATGGTTTTGGTATTAAAGGTAATATGTTTTGAATATAAAATGTTTTGCTTTAAAATATAAATATAAAAATGTTATGGTCTAGAATAGAAGACCAAAACTATTAAAATGCTTGTTATATTCCCCAAACTAACTAGTTAAAATGATTAAAAGTTTGAATACGAAGATCCTTAGTCAAACTATGAAATCCTAAATGTTCAGATAAAATTATAATTAGGATAGATAATCCAAGTATGAAAAGCTTTCTAAATTTAAGATCTTGGTTAAAAGCATGTTTTGGGAAAATAATTAAGGTAAATTTAAACTTGAATAAGTCAGGTTAAAAAAAATAAGTGTCTAAATTGAAACAGGGTTTATCGATGATTTTGGACAGTTGATAAGTTATATAACAAGATTTTAATTTAAAATTAAGAAGGAAAGAAAAAGTATGGGCTTATTTCAATAGGGAATAGTTTTGACTTTTCAATTTTTTTCAGTAGAAGGTAAATCAAGGATAACCTAACGAAAGTTGGTAATAATCCTTATAAGAATCTGAATTTAAGAATCAGAATTCCTAACAATTTATAGCACTCAGTGAATTCTGAAATACATTTGAATAAGATACAAAATACTTGAAGTACAAATACCTTGTGGATTAAGTTTCACAATTTGACTAAAAGTTATTTGGTAATTAGAATTAAGAAGTTATTTAAACGAAGGTGTTTAACTAAACTAAGATTATATCATGATTTTGGAACTTTGAGATCTAAAAGGAAACATGTTTCACAATTTTTGGACTCATTGGGAAGTTAAGATAAAAACCTAGGAAATGATTTCTAGCTCTAATTTCCATGTCAATTTTAAGGTTGTAACCACTTAGTGTTAAACAATATTTATCCCAGTTTATCACGGGGGATGATAGTTGTAATAACCCGGAAATCCGAACCAGTTTAAAATTTTTATTTTGGCAATTTTAGTGAATTTTGATTATTTAAAATAGATTATTTTAAATATTATCGGCGAGAAATTTATTTTGAATATAATTCGAACGAATATATTATACGCGTCGTCGTTAGAATATAAATATTTATATATAATTATGAAATAGAAATGAAAATGGCGCGGTAGTTCGATAATTCGATTTCAAACTTCAATTGAATGTACCGGGTGCAAAACAATCCGGATTTTAGTGAAACCAAAAACATTAGGATCTAATTGACAATATCTTTCCAACGAATCCGAAAAATCAAAATTTCATAGCGGGAATCAAAAGATATGTCCAGTTGAAAATTCTGAATAGTCGCTATGGAATTCAGGCCCTTAAAAATAGACATTTTGCAAATGACCTCGGATTTCGACGAAACCACTTTTGATGAGTCTGTGATGTTGAGTTATTGCTAGATTCCAAATTTCATAATTTTTCGAATCAATATGTGAGCGTGGCAAAGGAAAACACGTTTGACCAGTTTTAGTTGATTTTAATCGACTGGAAAATGGCCATTTTTCCAACGGTTTCAGAATTCGACGAAACTAGTTTTATTAGGACCGTATCATCAATACGAAGCTAGAAAATATTTTTCTGGAATTTTTCTAGTTAGTATGTGACCCCGGTAATTTGAAATGTACGTTTAAAATTCAATATAATGATTTAAATGTAAATTCAGCGGGAACTGATCGAAATGACCAAATCAGCCTACGATACATATCCCATTGTGTTCGGAATGGGGGTAAAATGCTATGAACGACAGGCGGTGGGCCTCGTTTCGAGGTCGAAATAAAAAGTCAACCTTTCGGGATTAAACAATTAGAAAAAAATATATTCCTCTCTTCCCCTTTATCTCCTCTGCCCCCCCCCCCCCCCCCCCGTGAAATCATTTTCAAACGGAAAGAAGAAAAAATGATGAAAAAGAAGGCCGATCCCCTTTTCCCGCGCCCCTTTCACCATCGCCATCCCCTCCGCCCTCACCACCACCTTCTTCCCTGCTTCAGCCTCATCCGTCCTCCTCCAGGTCCTCGCGAGAACGAGCAGCCCCAAACCCTGGACCGCGAGACTCCACCATCGTCCACCCTGTTGCGTCAACCGCCTCCACCCTCCGCCGCCTCGAGCGCCTCTGGCCACCGTTCTCCCCCCTCTCTTCGACAACGACACGCCCTCCATCCCTCAGACCTCCTCTCCAACCAACAGTAAGTTTTTTTTTGTGTTTATATAATTTAAAAATTGTTTTAAATCCCTGTTTTTTTATATATAATATTTAATTGGAATTGTGATTTAAAAAGGTAGGATTTTTGTGTAATAAAAATTTGATTTTGCTATATGAATTAGCTTTTAAAAATGGGACTCTTATTTATGTGAAGAGTGAGGTAAAATATTTTTGATCTTTATATAATAGAAGATGTAAAAATATTATTTTTATTTATGTAGAATATTAAAAATATAGTTTTTATATTTTTAGAACAATAAAAATATAATTTTTATTTATTTAATTAGAGTAATAAAAATATAATTTTTATTGTGGTGGAAGATTAAAAATGAAAACTTCATATTTGAAAAGGCGAAAACTTCATATTTGAAAAGGCAAAAACTTCATATTTGAAAAGGCGAAAACTTCATATTTGAAAAGGCGAAAACTTCATATTTGAAAAGGCGAAATCTTTATATATTGAATAGCGAAGAAAAAATTCGATTTTTATATATTGAATAGCGAAGTAAAAATTCGATTTTTACATATGTAGTGGCTACAGCAACGAAGATGACAAGAATGCGATAGCGATGAATTTTTTATCAAAGAAGAGTCAAGATGATTGGATAGCTATCCGTGAGAATTTCTCACCTTTCAATTTCATTTTCTAGTTATATATATATATACTAGGATGCAGACGGTGCTTAGTAGCACCCGACACAATCGTCCACAGACCATGGACTTGTTTGTTTGGTTGCATAAATTAGTTAGATTATTTGATTGAAATTGAATTGTTTGGTGAAATGAATGGATTTGATTGATGTGTGAATGGCGTGGGCCTTCACTAGACCGGGGATAAGGCTAGGCCTCGTCCCGTTTCTAGTATCGTGCCGTTATGCCGCCGAAATTTTCTAAAATATGTTAGAAAAATAAAAATAACATTTTATTTAAAGAATGAACTGAATAGAAATTCATAAGTTAAATAAAATGTTTTGTCGTTAAAAATATAATTTTTAACGTGAATGTGAATAAATAAATATTCATTTACAAACCGGACGGTTTGTTTATGTACACCTATTTGAAGGACATTGATTGGGTCGATAAATTTTACACATCGCCCAACTGCACAAATAGAATGTGTTTGATTGTTTGAAACCCCACACGGGTATTGGGATGAAATTTGAAGTTCACTCATCCTGATTGATTAAATATGTCGATCGATTGATTGACAGGCTGTTATAAGCGTTAGATATTTATATTTGATGCTTATACAGTGTAGTGCACTTTGGTTGATGGTTGATTATTTTTCAATGCTATCATATACATGTGTTGTATGAAAATCCATATAATTAATATTATATGGTGATTGATTGGGCCTCATTCCAATTTAGAAAAAAAAAATATTTTTATAATAAAATTTACATCTTTATCAATATAATATAAATGTTCATGTGTTGACTGCACTCATCCGTTGAGATTAGTCATGTGTTGAACGAAATATTTTTATAATAAATTTTATATCTTTATCACTATAAAATAAAGGTTCATGTGTTGACTGTACTCATCCGTTGAGATTAGTCATGTGTTGAACGAAATATTTTAACAATAAAATTTATATCTTTATCTTTATAAAATAAAGGTTCATGTGTTGACTATACTTATCCGTTGAGATTAGTCATGTGTTGAACGAAATATTTTAACAATAAAATTTACATCTTTATCATATATAGAATTAGAAATCAACTGGAAAATAGATGAGATGAGTGGTCTCCTGGATATTAATCTGATGTTGGTTTCGGCCTTCGGGGTTAATATTCAGGAAATCGTTCTCTCACTAAATTACGGTTGGAGTCAGATTCAATATCAAACGATAGATACCTTAATTTTTATAAAATATATTAAATAACAAAAATAGTCACACGTGGACGGTACTCATTCGTTGAGATTAGTCGTGTGTTGACAAAGAGATAGAGTCGTGTATTGAAATAGAAATATTTGAGATAGAAATATTTGAAATAGAATATTTGAAAATAGAACTATATGAAGCCGTGTTGATTAGATTGACGCCATTTTGACGTGAACGATATTTATATCGATTTTATTCATTTTAAAATGATATTGAAAAGTGATTTCGAAATCGAATATTTTGAAATGAAATTTGAATCAAATTGAATAGAAAATGAATTCGAATTGAATGTATAAGAAATTGAATTAGAATTGAATATAAAACGAATTTGATTTCAATCGAATATATAATGAATTTGATTCAAATAGAAAACGGAAATGAATTGAATATAAAACGATTTCGAAATGAATTGAATATATAACGAATTTGAATCGAATAGAAAACCAATTTGAATTGAATCGAATAGAAAACCAATTTGAATTGAATCGAATAGAAAACCAATTTGAATTAAATCGAATAGAAAACGACTTTGGAATTGAATTGAATTGAAAACGAATTCAAATTGAAGTGAAAGCGAATTGAAATGAATTCAAATTGAATTGAAATTTGAATTGAATAGAAATGAATTTTAAACGAATTTATAAAGAAGAATTCAATTTTGATTTGAATTGAAATGGAAGTTGAAATTGCTTTTGAAATGAATTTAAAACTATTTATATAATTCGTTTTAAATAGAAATCGATGAAATATATATTATATATATTATATATATATAATATAATGGCCTGAATAGAACGCGCCGCGCCGCGGCAGTTCGTGAATTTCGACCATTTATTTCAAGCGGACATTACGGGAGATCCGACCGTCGGATTCTCCTAAAACCGGAACCGTTGGGTTCGTATCGAAAAGAGCTTTCTAACGAATATTAGAAATTTGAAATCTAACGGTTGGATTTGGAGATACGTCCAAATCAAATTCGAAAAAGGTCGCTATAAGTGCAGTTCGATGGCCATTGTTGGAAATTGACTGTACGGGCCTTAATAAAATTATTAAAAATAGTAATAATTTGTGTAAAATCATAAGAAGTGATTTGAGAAAAATTGGGGTGAAAAACTCCATATTTGAAAAGATAAAAATAGATTTTTATCGAAATGAACTAATTTTGAACTAAATTTAAAACCCAATTATTTTTAAATAAATAAATTAGATTTAAAAAGGGGTTTTAAATAATCGGAATTTCTTATATATTTGATTGGATTTGAAATGGGTTTATCGTGAACGGTGTTTTAAATAACACTAGTTCTTTAACCCGATAACAAATAGAATGTGATTTGGGTTTGTCGTGAACTGTGTTTTAAATAACACCTAGTTCTTTAACCCAGTAAAAGGAGTTTTAATGAATCTGCAATTAGATTGGAATAAGAATTGATAATCTAAATTATCAAATTTGGCAATGAGCGAGAATGGAGTATCACCAGTTTTGCTCCAAAGCGATAGTTAAATCTTTAATTAGATTTGAACGTGAAATGGTAATTAATTTTACCGATAACACCATAGTATTAGATATGGAGTATTACCAATTTTGCTTCATGGGATGAATAGGTTGGGATTGGGAAATAAAATAAATAATTACTTCGGTGTGGTTCGCTAATCTCGACTAGTTTGGAAAACCATAATTTGGTTTGAAACGACATCCAAAGGAAGATTAAAGGATAAATTTTAAAGAATTTATTTTGGATAAAATTAATGGGAACCTTTCCCTAAAAATGTGGAATTTAGAAACTAGCTGTAGGTTAGCTAAGAAGAATGGTTTCCTGGATATTGATCTGATGTTGATTTCGGCCTTCGGGGTTAATATTTGGGAAATTGTTCTCTTGCTGATTTACGGTTAGTGACTAATGAATTGGAATGAGGCGTATGTTGTGTTTGTGTAACATTTGTTTTTAATATACGCGGGTTGTTCGGAAAGGCCGGGTTTATACCCATTCTGAATAACCGATTCGACGATAAGTCGAAGATGAAGACGGTGGTCGAAGACCGGAAGTCTTCACATCGTAGGGATAATTACTGACGATCCTGATTGGGCTGTACACCCAAGAGGATGGAAATAGTTGGTGGTCGTCCAGACGTACTTGGAGACGGATGGATATGCGAGGAAAGTGCCTCCGGTTTCGTTCAGACCCAGAACGAACTTGTAAATGGATTGTGTGTCTGACATTGGATTTTATTCTGTGTTGATTGATTTCTGTTAAATATATATCTGTTTGGCGGCGGAGAATTTATTCTCTTGCTTAACGCCCTTCTCTGAGACGTACGAGCTTAGAGGTTATATATCGATAGATATCAATCGCATGGCATGAACTGCCAGTGTGGCATGCTGAGTTGCATAGATCAAGGCTTCTGTTGAAAAGCAAAGTCTTGTGGTTGATGATCAAAGCACGGCCTTTGTGGCGTAGCTTTGTGTATAACGTGAATTCGCGAGCCTCACACCTCGGTATGAGTTAAAAACGGGATACGGGCCGTTGGGAGAACATGACGTTTCTTTCTAGCTTTGGTGGTGTCAGTGACTTACCAGCCCTGACATTTATATACTTTTCACCTTTGTGGTTGTTGGAATGAGGCGCCTCGATTATAGGTCTGTAAGGACCGGGAAACGTGTGTTCAGGAATTGCCAATCCTCTAACGTAAGTGAGGACCGGCCCAACCGATCCAAGTGGCTGCCCAGAGTGTGTAGTCCTGAGCATTTGCCAGAGTGTCTCGAAGCGGAGAGGAGCTTGCCCCTTGCCTCGACTCATGACGGAAATCCAATTTCCAATACGTGTATTGCAGTTTTAATTGTAGAACTAGTATGGCGACATGATATATGGTACCCATGCCGTCTATGATTTATATTTATGATTGAAATGTTTTGACACTATACACTTATTATAGTATCAAATGATTTGTTTTAAACGTACCAAGCATGTTTGGCTATTATAAGGGAAAACCCTATCCTCCGGCTTGCGTTGCATTGTGTGATGGGACCTGGGTCTTATAATAGCTTCATTTTTCGAAAGAGCATTGCGCTGTTTATTCATATGCACTGGTATTCTTGGGAGGAAACCCGTTCCGTGTTATACGGCGTGGTCCCTTGAATTACTCTCTTTAAAAGTAAAGTTTTGAATAACTGTTTTAGTTCTCACACCAGTCACATGACTGACCTGGAGTTTATTGTTTTAACCTAAACTCTGGGTGCCCCTATTTTCCGCACGGGCAGCTAGTAGTTTTGGTTTTGCAGATTTATATTCACAGGATCCTGGTTCACAGCTGGAATGATATCCGGAAAGCTCTGTATCCGTATATCACCTTCAGTTGTGCTTTGTATTATTTTCCGCTGCTATGTAATTGATTGTAATCTCTGATATTTATCGAATGTAATTTATTCATTTATACTCTGTACATTCTTGTATCTGATGGAATTGTTGTAATAGCAATGAAATGTTCTTCCGTCTGCGTTCTGATTTGTCCTGTTCTCAAACGATCAGGGGTTTCGAACGGTCTAGATCGATTTAACGACTGATTAGGATCGAGCGAAATTCCTTCTCGTCACATTTGTATCAGAGCTTTGGTTTACAGAGCTCGAGAACAAGACACATTAGAACCATACGAAAGAATTCATCAGACATTGGATTAGTAATATCCAATTAGAATGACTCGTTAGAGATAGGATCAGTAGTATCCTAGAACGAGTGTGAAGAGTATATTTTTCAAATGAAAACAATTTTGTTTTGAAATTTAAATCGTCTTACACGTATTTGAATATTTATTTATTTTGAATATGGACAATCCACTATATAAAGGTTTTGCATATACGCGTCATGAACGTATATTCGAAATTTTAATATATTAGATAGATATAGAACCGCACTCTAGTAGCCCGACAATGTTCTGATGGTGGTTCGAAACATCATCAGCATTTATTTTCGAGTGACGAAGGTGTGATTTCTATATATTTCCATTAGACTGGTGTGAGAACCAAAACTTATATAGCTAGAACACATTGTTGTGAATTGGCATCAAAGACATGATTTTCTGTATATGTATCAAAATTTTGAATTTGGAACTCTAATTCACTAATTGATTGATGTTTGTGTTGTTTGTTTATTTGTTTGATAATTTTGAACCATTAAGCCTAATTGTATCAAATATTGAACTATATTGAAAATTGGCCGCATTTGCTTGCATACATGTATATCTTTTGAACAGGTCATAGCAAGGAGGCTAGAGCTGAAGAATAAAATTTGTTTGCCCGACAAATAGGTACATGTTTACCACATAATTTACTGTTTTGTTTGGGTGATAATGATTTTATGAGCCTATTGGCTAGCCGCTTGGCTTTTTCTTTTTCTTTTTGAGATCAGAAGGCCTATATGGCAATTTCGGGATTTTCCCGTGGCTCCCGGTGCAGGGGAGGTTATGGCGAAATTTTTCGAAAATTTAGGGTGTTAGCCAAATTTTTGAAAATTTGAAAATTCTCAGAAACTGAAAAGTTGGAGAATGGAAGCCAGATCGAATGTGGAGTTGATTGATCAAACCACTTTCGACTTTGTTCCTTTTCGGGGACGAAAAGTTTTAAGTGGGGGAGATTGTAATAACCCGGAAATCCGAACCAGTTTAAAAATTTTATTTTGGCAATTTTAGTGAATTTTGATTATTTAAAATAGATTATTTTAAATATTATCGGCGAGAAATTTATTTTGAATATAATTCGAACGAATATATTATACGCGTCGTCGTTAGAATATAAATATTTATATATAATTATGAAATAGAATTGAAAATGGCGCGGTAGTTCGATAATTCGATTTCAAACTTCAATTGAATGTACCGGGTGCAAAACAATCCGGATTTTAGTGAAACTAAAAACATTAGGATCTAATTGACAATATCTTTCCAACGAATCCGAAAAATCAAAATTTCATAGCGGGAATCAAAAGATATGTCCAGTTGAAAATTCTGAATAGTCGCTATGGAATTCAGGCCCTTAAAAATAGACATTTTGCAAATGACCTCGGATTTCGACGAAACCACTTTTGTTGGGTCCGTGATGTTGAGTTATTGCTAGATTCCAAATTTCATAATTTTTCGAATCAATATGTGAGCGTGGCAAAGGAAAACGCGTTTGACCAGTTTTAGTTGATTTTAATCGACTGGAAAATGGCCATTTTTCCAACGGTCTCAGAATTCGACGAAACGAGTTTTATTAGGACCGTATCGTCAATACGAAGCTAGAAATTATTTTTCTGGAATTTTTCTAGTTAGTATGTGACCCCGGTAATTTGAAATGTACGTTTAAAATTCAATATAATGATTTAAATGTAAATTCAGCGGGAACTGATCGAAACGACGAAATCAGCCTACGATACATATCCCATTGTGTTCGGAATGGGGGTAAAATGGTATGGACGACAGGCGGTGGGCCTCGTTTCGAGGTCGAAATAAAAAGTCAACCTTTCGGGATTAAACAATTAGAAAAAAAAAATATTCCTCTCTTCCCCTTTATCTCCTCTGCCCCCTCCCCCCTCCCCCCCGTGAAATCATTTTCAAACGGAAAGAAAAAAAATGATGAAAAAGAAGGCCGATCCCCTTTTCCCGCGCCCCCTTTCACCATCGCCATCCCCTCCGCCCTCACCACCACCTTCTTCCCCGCTTCAGCCTCATCCGTCCTCCTCCAGGTCCTCGCGAGAACGAGCAGCCCCAAACCCTGGACCGCGAGACTCCACCATCGTCCGCCCTGTTGCGTCAACCGCCTCCACCCTCCGCCGCCTCGAGCGCCTCTGGCCACCGTTCTCCCCCCGCTCTTCGACAACGACACGCCCTCCGTCCCTCAGACCTCCTCTCCAACCAACAGTAAGTTTTTTTTGTGTTTATCTAATTTAAAAATTGTTTTAAATCCCTGTTTTTTTATATATAATATTTAATTGAAATTGTGATTTAAAAAGGTAGGATTTTTGTGTAATAAAAATTTGATTTTGCTATATGAATTAGCTTTTAATAATGGGACTCTTATTTATGTGAAGAGTGAGGTAAAATATTTTTGATCTTTATATAATAGAAGATGTAAAAATATTATTTTTATTTATGTAGAATATTAAAAATATAGTTTTTATATTTTTAGAACAATAAAAATATAATTTTTATTTATTTAATTAGAGTAATAAAAATATAATTTTTATTGTGGTGGAAGATTAAAAATGAAAACTTCATATTTGAAAAGGCGAAAACTTCATATTTGAAAAGGCGAAAACTTCATATTTGAAAAGGCGAAAACTTCATATTTGAAAAGGCGAAATCTTTATATATTGAATAGCGAAGAAAAAATTCGATTTTTATATATTGAATAGCGAAGTAAAAATTCGATTTTTACATATGTAGTGGCTACAGCAACGAAGATGACAAGAATGCGATAGCGATGAAGTTTTTATCAAAGAAGAGTCAAGATGATTGTATAGCTATCCGTGAGAATTTCTCACCTTTCAATTTCATTTTCTAGTTATATATATATACTAGGATGCAGACGGTGCTTAGTAGCACCCGACACAATCGTCCACAGATCATGGACTTGTTTGTTTGGTTGCATAAATTAGTTAGATTATTTGACTGAAATTGAATTGTTTGGTGAAATGAATGGATTTGATTGATGTGTGAATGGCATGGGCCATCACTAGACCGGGGATAAGGCTAGGCCTCGTCCCGTTTCTAGTATCGTGCCGTTATGCCGCCGAAATTTTCTAAAATATGTTAGAAAAATAAAAATAACATTTTATTTAAAGAATGAACTGAATAGAAATTCATAAGTTAAATAAAATGTTTTGTCGTTAAAAATATAATTTTTAACGTGAATGTGAATAAATAAATATTCATTTACAAACCGGACGGTTTGTTTATGTACACCTATTTGAAGGACATTGATTGGGTCGATAAATTTTACACATCGCCCAACTGCACAAATAGAATGTGTTTGATTGTTTGAAACCCCACACGGGTATTGGGATGAAATTTGAAGTTCACTCATCCTGATTGATTAAATATGTCGATTGATTGACAGGCTGTTATAAGCGTTAGATATTTATATTTGATGCTTATACAGTGTAGTGCACTTTGGTTGATGGTTGATTATTTTTCAATGCTATCATATACATGTGTTGTATGAAAATCCATATAATTAATATTATATGGTGATTGATTGGGCCTCATTCCAATTTAGAAAATAAAAAAATATTTTTATAATAAAATTTACATCTTTATCAATATAATATAAATGTTCATGTGTTGACTGCACTCATCCGTTGAGATTAGTCATGTGTTGAACGAAATATTTTTATAATAAATTTTATATCTTTATCACTATAAAATAAAGGTTCATGTGTTGACTGTACTCATCCGTTGAGATTAGTCATGTGTTGAACGAAATATTTTAACAATAAAATTTATATCTTTATCTTTATAAAATAAAGGTTCATGTGTTGACTATACTTATCCGTTGAGATTAGTCATGTGTTGAACGAAATATTTTAACAATAAAATTTACATCTTTATCATATATAGAATTAGAAATCAACTGGAAAATAGATGAGATGAGTGGTCTCCTGGATATTAATCTGATGTTGGTTTCGGCCTTCGGGGTTAATATTCAGGAAATCGTTCTCTCACTAAATTACGGTTGGAGTCAGATTCAATATCAAACGATAGATACCTTAATTTTTATAAAATATATTAAATAACAAAAATAGTCACACGTGGACGGTACTCATTCGTTGAGATTAGTCGTGTGTTGACAAAGAGATAGAGTCGTGTATTGAAATAGAAATATTTGAGATAGAAATATTTGAAATAGAATATTTGAAAATAGAACTATATGAAGCCGTGTTGATTAGATTGACGCCATTTTGACGTGAACGATATTTATATCGATTTTATTCATTTTAAAATGATATTGAAAAGTGATTTCGAAATCGAATATTTTGAAATGAAATTTGAATCAAATTGAATAGAAAATGAATTCGAATTGAATGTATAAGAAATTGAATTCGAATTGAATATAAAACGAATTTGATTTCAATCGAATATATAATGAATTTGATTCAAATAGAAAACGGAAATGAATTGAATATAAAACGATTTCGAAATGAATTGAATATATAACGAATTTGAATCGAATAGAAAACCAATTTGAATTGAATCGAATAGAAAACCAATTTGAATTGAATCGAATAGAAAACGACTTTGGAATTGAATTGAATTGAAAACGAATTCAAATTGAAGTGAAAGCGAATTGAAATGAATTCAAATTGAATTGAAATTTGAATTGAATAGAAATGAATTTTAAACGAATTTATAAAGAAGAATTCAATTTTGATTTGAATTGAAATGGAAGTTGAAATTGCTTTTGAAACAAATTTAAAACTATTTATATAATTCGTTTTAAATAGAAATCGATGAAATATATATTATATATATATAATATAATGGCCTGAATAGAACGCGCCGCGCCGCGGCAGTTCGTGAATTTCGACCATTTATTTCAAGCGGACATTACGGGAGATCCGACCGTCGGATTCTCCTAAAACCAGAACCGTTGGGTTCGTATCGAAAAGAGCTTTCTAAAGAATATTAGAAATTTGAAATCTAACGGTTGGATTTGGAGATACGTCCAAATCAAATTCGAAAAAGGTCGCTATAAGTGCAGTTCGATGGCCATTGTTGGAAATCGACTGTACGGGCCTTAATAAAATTATTAAAAATAGTAATAATTTGTGTAAAATCATAAGAAGTGATTTGAGAAAAATTGGGGTGAAAAACTCCATATTTGAAAAGATAAAAATAGATTTTTATCGAAATGAACTAATTTTGAACTAAATTTAAAACCCAATTATTTTTAAATAAATAAATTAGATTTAAAAAGGGGTTTTAAATAATCGGAATTTCTAATATATTTGATTGGATTTGAAATGGGTTTATCGTGAACGGTGTTTTAAATAACACTAGTTCTTTAACCCGATAACAAATAGAATGTGATTTGGGTTTGTCGTGAACTGTGTTTTAAATAACACCTAGTTCTTTAACCCAGTAAAAGGAGTTTTAATGAATCTGCAATTAGATTGGAATAAGAATTGATAATCTAAATTATCAAATTTGGCAATGAGCGAGAATGGAGTATCACCAGTTTTGCTCCAAAGCGATAGTTAAATCTTTAATTAGATTTGAATGTGAAATGGTAATTAATTTTACCGATAACACCATAGTATTAGATATGGAGTATTACCAGTTTTGCTTCATGGGATGAATAGGTTGGGATTGGGAAATAAAATAAATAATTACTTCGGTGTGGTTCGCTAATCTCGACTAGTTTGGAAAACCATAATTTGGTTTGAAACGACATCCAAAGGAAGATTAAAGGATAAATTTTAAAGAATTTATCTTGGATAAAATTAATGGGAACCTTTCCCTAAAAATGTGGAATTTAGAAACTAGCTGTAGGTTAGCTAAGAAGAATGGTTTCCTGGATACTGATCTGATGTTGGTTTCGGCCTACGGGGTTAATATTTGGGAAATTGTTCTCTTGCTGATTTACGGTTAGTGACTAATGAATTGGAATGAGGCGTATGTTGTGTTTGTGTAACATTTGTTTTTAATATACGCGGGTTGTTCGGAAAGGCCGGGTTTATACCCATTCTGAATAACCGATTCGACGATAAGTCGAAGATGAAGACGGTGGTCGAAGACCGGAAGTCTTCACATCGTAGGGATAATTACTGACGATCCTAATTGGGCTGTACACCCAAGAGGATGGAAATAGTTGGTGGTCGTCCAGACGTACTTGGAGACGGATGGATATG
Source organism: Allium sativum (assembly GCA_030737875.1). Classification (NCBI taxonomy): domain Eukaryota; kingdom Viridiplantae; phylum Streptophyta; class Magnoliopsida; order Asparagales; family Amaryllidaceae; genus Allium; species Allium sativum. The sequence continues at coordinate 135,530,409 of CM060915.1, forward strand.
CGAGGAAAGTGCCTCCGGTTTCGTTCAGACCCAGAACGAACTTGTAAATGGATTGTGTGTCTGACATTGGATTTTATTCTGTGTTGATTGATTTCTGTTAAATATATATCTATTTGGCGGCGGAGAATTTATTCTCTTGCTTAACGCCCTTCTCTGAGACGTACGAGCTTAGAGGTTATATATCGATAGATATCAATCGCATGGCATGAACTGCCAGTGTGGCATGCTGAGTTGCATAGATCAAGGCTTCTGTTGAAAAGCAAAGTCTTGTGGTTGATGATCAAAGCACGGCCTTTGTGGCGTAGCTTTGTGTATAACGTGAATTCGCGAGCCTCACACCTCGGTATGAGTTAAAAACGGGATACGGGCCGTTGGGAGAACATGACGTTTCTTTCTAGCTTTGGTGGTGTCAGTGACTTACCAGCCCTGACATTTATATACTTTTCACCTTTGTGGTTGTTGGAATGAGGCGCCTCGATTATAGGTCTGTAAGGACCGGGAAACGTGTGTTCAGGTATTGCCAATCCTCTAACGTAAGTGAGGACCGGCCCAACCGATCCAAGTGGCTGCCCAGAGTGTGTAGTCCTGAGCATTTGCTAGAGTGTCTCGAAGCGGAGAGGAGCTTGCCCCTTGCCTCGACTCATGACGGAAATCCAATTTCCAATACGTGTATTGCAGTTTTAATTGTAGAACTAGTATGGCGACATGATATATGGTACCCATGCCGTCTATGATTTATATTTATGATTGAAATGTTTTGACACTATACACTTATTATAGTATCAAATGATTTGTTTTAAACGTACCAAGCATGTTTGGATATTATAAGGGAAAACCCTATCCTCCGGCTTGCGTTGCATTGTGTGATGGGACCTGGGTCTTATAATAGCTTCATTTTTCGAAAGAGCATTGCGCTGTTTATTCATATGCACTGGTATTCTTGGGAGGAAACCCGTTCCGTGTTATACGGCGTGGTCCCTTGAATTACTCTCTTTAAAAGTAAAGTTTTGAATAACTGTTTTAGTTCTCACACCAGTCACATGACTGACCTGGAGTTTATTGTTTTAACCTAAACTCTAGGTGCCCCTATTTTCCGCACGGGCCGCTAGTAGTTTTGGTTTTGCAGATTTATATTCACAGGATCCTGGTTCACAGCTGGAATGATATCCGGAAAGCTCTGTATCCGTATATCACCTTCAGTTGTGCTTTGTATTATTTTCCGCTGCTATGTAATTGATTGTAATCTCTGATATTTATCGAATGTAATTTATTCATTTATACTCTGTATATTCATGTATCTGATGGAATTGTTGTAATAGCAATGAAATGTTCTTCCGTCTGCGTTCTGATTTGTCCTGTTTTCAAACGATCAGGGGTTTCGAACGGTCTAGATCGGTTTAACGACTGATTAGGATCGAGCGAAATTCCTTCTCGTCACAATAGTAGTAGTTCAGGATCTGACTCAAAGGGACGGATGTTTGATTCACCGAGTGATCTCGAGACGAGTGACATGCAGTCTAAGGCTTCTTCACCCTAAGAGCTGGATCTTGTAAAGCCCGTGGATCTGGTGTCGTCCGATGATATTATATAGCATTCAACTGATAAAGAAGTTATAACTTAGAGGCTAACGAGCATATTGTATGGGATATGGGTACTCCCATCAGTGATGACGAGATGGGAGACTCCAGGAGAGGATATGCAGCTTCAAGATGACGATGTCAAGATGCAAGAGTTCCAGGGTGAGGATATAGTTCATTACAGGATAATGATAGATTAGTAGGATGATTTTTAGGAGTATGAACACGTTCAATGGAGTAGCTCAGTTTGTTGGACAGATAGATGATCGGGTAAAGCCTATCCTTGATGACGATGCTCCAATGTGGGACCTAGCACCTGAGTTCAATGAGGATGATGAGGTTAAGGTCATAGACGAGGATGAATTATTAGATAAGAATGAGCCGATGGACGACGAGGATGATGATGATTTCGCAAACGAGGAGCCTAAGGAGACGAGCCTATTAAGACCATCTGATGATGGGTCGGACATGTCAGATAGTTAGATAACCGGCAGTTATTGTTTTAGGGACAGTGTAGATATTGTATATATAATTATCATAAGTACTTAGATTGCACTAAGATATTTTTTTGGGTTAGGATAATTTTGGGGACTAATACCTACAGGTATACATTTTGTTGTTGTATTTAGACCACCTTAAGTGCATATTACGTGCTAATCTGGTTGGTAGGATGACACTTTTTTTGTACTCAAATATGGATATTTATGGTGACATAAAAAATTTGGCTGACTATGGCATGATATTTTGTGCTGACTTATATATGTTAGAATTTTTTACCCGGCATTTTCACTATGAGAATGAGATTCCCTATTTTTCGAAGGTAAAGATTTTATTCAAATTTAAGTATAAAGCATTTTCAATAAGTGAGTTTGAAAATCTATAATTATTTTGAACAAAGACGATTGCTTAAACCCTCTCCTTTACAGAGTCGAAAAGTTATTAAGGGAGAGATTGTAACGATCTAGAATTTTTAACTAATCTAAAATAGGATTTTGGATATTAAAATGAATTTAATTTGGTTTAAATATGAATTTGGGTTAAATATAAAAAAATTCTAATATATTTTTAATATAAATATGGTTCAATATACAATTTTGTTAAAAATAGATATTGAAATTTTGTTAAAATATAACGGTAAAATATTAAGGAAGAATTTGTCAGGTTTGGTTATAAAGATTTTTCCAAATATGAATTTGTAAAGCTATTTTAAACATGATCATTCTAATTAAATAAATATTTTTATTTTAAATGTAGATAAGAAAAATTAAATAAATATTTTGAATTAATAAATTTGTTCACAAATATCTTTGGGATTTGATAACGTTAGTTATCGGTTGTTAAATAGCTAAGCAGAAACCTAGTTACCTATAAGACGTTGCTAAATTGAAACATTTTAAAAGTGTTGCAAACATGTCTCAAATCAATACCATAAGCTAGGCTCATGGTTTTTCGTTACCATGAATTCATGCATGGTGGTTTTGGGGCAAGTGTCCTCTTGCATTTTTACCATTTAACCCTTCTCTTAGCCTATAAAAAGAGCCTAAATCCATAACATTTCATTTCATCCTAGCATTCTCCCCTTCTCCATTTCTTAAGCTACTTCTTCCCCCTCTTTTCCCTGCTCTTTCCCTTCCTAGGCCACAGCCGTAGTCCCTCCTCCCCTTGGCCAAGCTTTGTCCATCACCAACCCATCACATCCGAGCCCTTCCACCATTTCCAATGCCCCCTCCCTTCCCTTTGTCCTCAACCAACATCCCCATCGTCGGCCCTACACACATCTGACCATCCATCTCCCCATGTCCGCCACCAACCTCTGCCCAAACTCCTCCGTTACTCAAGGCCGTGGACCCCACCCATCACATTACCACCTAGCTCGGCCCCTCCTCTCACTCCTCCTCTCCATATATATATATATATATACATATATATATACACACAAATATATATATATATATATTATAATCTAATATTTTGTTGAAAAGTCGGTGCGGGAAAACATTATTTGTTCGGGATCATTTACGGTTAGCTAAGCTCTCCTACCGTGAAGATTTAAGGAGTAATTATGCTGGTGAGAAAATCTATACATTTTTGTTTATATACAATTAATTATGGATGATAGTTATATATACATGTAATGTTGGATAAATGATTGTGTAGTTACTAACACGTATACACTGATAAGCGTTGATTACCGTAACGCTTGCATAGTATATAATAGCTTGTATTTATGATATTGCTGATGGTTGTAATGAATATTCATATATTGGTAATTGCTGCTTGTATGTTACCGCACACATATCACACCTTAATTGTGGAATTATATAGGTGGTTGGTTAAGTCTCCTTTCAATTGGAAACATGAATGATTATCGTATTAATCTAATATTGAGAATACGGCTCAAAAATTGAAATTTGATACCCGAAACAGTTTGGAAATGAGATTAAAATATATATGAACAACTTTTGTAAAGGTGAAAACATATTTGAAAACAATTTTGACTCTAAATTGCATATTCAAGTTTAAAATCATTTTCGAATGGTGAATTTCAAAATTGAAGTTGACTTAGGGATTTCAATGACGGTTTAAACTCAAACTGATTATGCTAATAGTATTATATAATATGTAATTTGATTTCAGCAAAGTTTGAAGTTCATCAGATTAATTTTTGAAAAATAATAATATTTTGCTAATATATAATAATATTATAATATTCAATTTTGATTTAAAATTGAATTTGAAATGGAAATTTGGGAATATTGTTTTAAATGAATTTATATATGTTTATAAATGGTTACAATTACACTTGTAGTAAATCGGATGGTTTTTATATTCAAATCGTCATACGGTCTAAATAGGACAAGTAGCGCTATGGGAGTTTGCAAATTTCGACCATAAACTTTAAACACTTATAACTAATGCAATTTAAATCAGATTTTCGTGAAATGAAAACCGTTTACTTTCTAACGATAATAATTTTCAATGAAAAAGAAAATTTTAATTTCAATGTATAGATCTCAAGTTATGTTCAAATCTATTTTCAAATGAAAACGCGGTTTTGTAGTTCGGTGACTGTAATTGGAAACCGATGAAAACGGCTTTATAAAAATTATTAAAAATATGGATTTTTTTGATAAATCATAAATATTATTTGAAAGTGATTTAAATTGGAAATATTAAGTTTTGCATAATTGATGTGTTTTTTGATCAAACTAGCTTATTTGTAACGCTTTTGTAACACCTTTGCAACAATTTTTGAAAATAATATATTTTGAAGTTTTAGACTTACTAATTCTTGTTCTAATATTAAATAATCATTTTTAAATTGTTAATGAAATATTTTTGAGGGTTTATAACATATTGGGTTGAAGTATAATCTAATTTATCTTAAAATAAGAAGATTTTTCAATTACTAATGAAACAAGAAATGGTTGAAAGTGATCTTCGAATGTTGATATTAATACCATAGATAAAATTATAATATTTGGGGAATTTAAAAGATAGATTTACTGCTATTCCACTTATAGTGTCAGCTATATACTGGGATTGATATTAAACATGAGCTGATGTATCTTCTGTCCAATTCTAATATCGAATGGTTGGTTATTCTTTTAATTGAGATAAGGGTTTCAAGTTTAATAAGAAAGGTTGGGATAGAATACATTTTCGTATATTTGATATGGAATTTCGTTTTAGACGTATACTATTTGAGGAATTTAAAAGATATTACATCGTTATTCCGCTTATAGTATTTGTTGATTTCGAGAATTGGTAAGTTGATCCAATTTCTACACGAATCTTATATTTGATATCAATCGGTTTGGATTAAAATAAAATTTAAATAAAGTTAATCAAAAAAGGTTTTGAATAACATTGGTTTAAAGTAAGTAAAGCCATTAATACTTACAAGTATTAATATTTCTTGGTTTATAAAAGGTATGTTTTAAAAAGGAGATTCATGAGTATAATCTTGAAAGGAAGGGTTTAATTTAAGAAAGGATTTAAAGAAGGAAACCTTGATTGAGTTTCGATTAATGATATATTGAATGAAGTATTAGTTAAAAATTATTAAAGATGGATTTTGTTAAAAGATAAGAAATTGATAATGGTTTTAAAGATAGATTTGATTAACCAAAAGTCAAGTAAAGGAGACTTAATTAAGATGTGATATAATCCATAATTGTTTTAAATTGTGCTGGTTATTCGAAAAGACTGGGATCAGTTCTATATATGAAAACCATTTTGAATAATCATACGATATAATAGAGCAAAGTATTGAAGACGATGGTTAAAGACTGGGAATCTTCACATCGAAAGGACTACTTGTTGATGTCTTTGTTAGAGGGCATCCCACAGGGAGGTTATTTATAGCAGTGGTTTCGATGTACTTAGAGATTTTCAGATTTGCGACGGCTTCTCTCTTTTATTGAATAAGGAATAAAGCGCCTTTTGTTTCAACCAAACCAAGGACGGACTTGTATGTATGTATGACATCTTATTTTGTATTGTGTGATTGATCTTTACTATTATATTTCTGGTTGGTGGTAGAGAATATGTTCTCTTAGCTTAACATCCTTCTTTGAGATGTACGAGCTCAAAGGTGATATGGTTAGTGATTATCTATGAAATGTCAGTGTGGAATACCAAGTGATGAGCTATTGATGATCAAAGCATAGCTTAAGGATAGGCGTGGCTTTGAGTAACGAGACTTCGGCAAGCCTCACTCCCCGGAAATGGCCTAAACAGGAAAAAATGCAGCAAGCTGAAGGGTGTATAATTTCCTTCTAGATTAAAAGTGCATTATGGTATGGAGCCCATTGCTTATATGGAAACTTATACTTATGTGGATGCTGATGTCGCGGGGGCCGGGTTGAAGGTCGGTAATAAATGGAGATGGCATAATCAGGCGTGCTTTAATTTATCTAGTTCAGGAATAACACGACCTTGTGTTAGTAGAGAGCCAGCTGATTCTTGAGGCATCCAGTCTAGAGGCGTACCCATCATATAAGGAAGTTCCTTAGCCTGGTCATTTGTTTGAAATCCATTCTCCGCTACAAGCCTGTATGATTTCACTTGTATATTATATGCAATCGTAGTATATGGTACCTATGTTGGATAGGATTTATACATCTACTTGCAAAATGATTTTTCACACTACGCACTAATAATAATATCAGAGGATTTTCAACGTATCAAGCATTTTCGGTTATCATAAGGAGTCTGCATTTGCATTGTGTTTGTGCCGCAAGACCATATTGTAGCTTCATTTTCTAAAAAAACATTGTGAATTTCTTACATTGGTATTCATAAGGGAAATATCTGTTCCGTGTTTATACAATGTGGTCTTATGATTACCTCACTTTAAAATAAACCTATATATAACTGTTTTAGTTTCTCACACCAGTCCCATTACTGACCTGGAGTTTATCGTTCTCTCACCAAACATTGGGTACTCATAATTTTCCGTATGTGTAGCAAGAAAGCTTGGTTTGCAGATTTAGTCTTTGAATCAGTTAGAGTAGGTTTGAGCTAGAACTACATCTTGGATCATTATTCTTCCGTTGAGAGTTTTAAATTTTTTCTTTCACTATTTATCTGATGTATTCTGATGATCATTGTAACTCTTATGTAAAAATGTTGTTATAGCAATAAAAAGTTCTTTTATTTTTGTTCCAATGTGTAAGCACCTCTAACAATCTGTCTTTATGAGGAGGTTGAGTCGGCTTAATTACCGGTTTGAACTATGCAAAAAGGCGGGTTGCTTCAAAACTAATAGGCCTGCATTTAATAAAATGAATTTGGGTGATTATAAAATAAATATTTAGTAGAGTGAATAATTTGAACCAAATAGAAATTTAGATGTAATTAAATCAAGGGAGTCATGAAAAAATGGATGAAATGAATTAAATCTCGTTGAATTCAAATTGACTAGGCATAAAAACCAATGCCTAAGCCCATTTAAATCATTCTTTTTGAATCTAAATTACTCTTACAATCTTATCTTAGGCCCCAAACTCAAAACCAATGATGAATCCCTCTTCAGCCTATTTCCTATTGCTTTCCCTAACATCTATAACGTAAAAATCGCGTCATCTATATCTGAAAAATCACTCTATAGACACGTTGTGACGGCCTGCCCTGAACCAATCGACATTTCCCCAAAATGCGTTGTACCAATGTCCGACTAGCATGGGATGGTCGTCAAGGAAAAGTGTTTCGAAACAATGAACCACCAAGAACCTGTTGTATATCTCATAGCGCATGGAATAAAATATAATAATAACATAACTTGATATAAAACAGGCGAGACAGTGCATAAGCTGAAAACTAAACCATCATAGCAGCGGAATCCAAAATACAGCTTATGATCCAAACCATCATTATTACAACTTCAAAATACTATCTCTAAAGCAAAATAGATTAGGTACACTACTAATGCCCAAAGCAGTGACCGGCAACAACACAGGGAGAATATATAAAAATAATACGTGGAAGCCTCCTGCTAGTCTCCGGACAGCTACTTGTGCATAACCACCTGACCTGTCTCTAGTCTGGTCATTTAGGAGCACCCAAAGTAATAAGAAGAGACATAAAACTCAGGGTCAGACAAAAGTCTGGTATAAGCGATAGCAGCAGAATAAAACAATAACAGGTATAAATAATCATGCTTGAACATCGACCTACAACCAAAGAGTTAGCACAACTAGATGTACAATATTCTAAGGTAACACTAACATGTAGTGTAAAAATGGGAGTGTGCGTGTCATGGTGATAGCAAGCATCAAAGATAGCAATCATCCTCACATCTCTCACTCAGTGTGTAAAGCATATGATATCCACCGCTTTGATCACCAAATCTATTGGGGCCATGACGATAACTCCGTACAACTATTGCTACGACCACTTTGCCCTTTGGGGCCATGATGGCAACTCCGTACAACTATTACTCTGACCCCACTGCACTGGTTCATAGTCAATAAGCCTAACGGGCCAACCAGTCCACACTTCCTTGGCTCTGGTTCGTCTACATACCCCCCCCCCCCTCTCTCAATGGTGAACCAAAGTTATAAATATCGATAACCCCTTTGCACAGGTCTCGCAGCAAAGCCCAACTCTAGTGGTTAACTCGTTGGTTCCCATCTGTATCCTGAGTAATAACTTCTCATCTGGACTTCCTTTGCATCTCAAGTTCTAGTTGAATTGGAATTGATCTTCAAAAGAGTTCATGGTCGTCATCGGTTCGTTCGTTATCCATGCCCGAAGGCCGGCTCGCGTCCCCCCGGCATCGGATCACGGCTCGTGGCTCGCCCCCTGGCATCAGCTCGCGGCTCATGGCTCACCCCTGGCATCGGCTCGTGGTTCGTGAGAACAGGTGGCTCGTGGTTAGTGTCCCCAAGCTTCGGTTCGTGGGTCCTGCACGTGGTGATGCTCCTCCTGGCGGCTCATGGTGATGCTTCTTCTCCTGGTCGGTTCGTAGCCAACGTCCTAGGGTGCTTCACGGTTCAGGCGGATTGGGTCGTGCCATCTCACTGGGTCGATCGTGATGCCTAGATCACGAATCGCGCCCTGTCCAGTCTGAATTCATGTGCTCCTTTTAGCAAGCCATTTTCGCCATACGACGGCGTTTTCAACTATTCTAACTTTACTAAGCAATCATGAACCATACCAAACAGTAGTAGCATAATATAGAATCAATCAAAAACATTAAAACATTAATGATATGAGTTATTTAGATCAAAGACACCCAGAAAGCATGATTTTCCCCTTAATCCCCTTAACCATGTTTAACTATAGGATTAGCAAACTTAATCCAAATTAACCCAAAATTTCACCAATGACATAAAATAATATTTTAGAATTTCTACATATTTTCCATATTTTTATGATGCATAATTTCGCTAATTATCACTAATCACCCCTAATTAGCCATAATGAGTGAATAAAAGTGCAAATCACTCACCTTAGCCACAAATAAATTTCAGATCTGAAACTCTAACTGATTTGGCATGGACTCCAATGTATTCCAGCAGCTCTATCTCAAATTTGATGGTAATCCGCCTAAGTTTGATGTAGATTTGCTTAATATGTGATTAGGAAGCGATTAGGGGTGAATTTAAAGGTGGAGGCCATTACTACGGTTAGAGGAAGGTAAGTGACGGCTGCAAAAATGAAAATGAATCATCCTTTAACTCTTTTCAGTCCTCCCATAAACCTAATCCTGAAATGGATTATGGGCCCAACCACTAATCACCTAATTAAGCCCGGTTAAGCTGTTTTTCCATCTTCAAACCTTATTTCAGCCATATCTCCCAAACGGTAAGTCCGTTTGATTAATGTGACCACTCAGGTAAACAATCATCTGAATCCAATGGAAGTGGTTTCAGGTCAAAACTCCTTACCAATCAAAAGTTAGAAACGGTCATTTGAAATTCGGTAAAAATTGTGAACATGGGAAATGACCCCAATAGTCATTTCCCAAAGTTACACGACCATATGACTTTGTATGTGAATGAAATAAATATTCAACGATCCTCCATTGCGCAGGATGCGGGTTGTTACACTCTTCCCCCTTAAGAAATTTTGCCTCTGAATTTCCTTAATCAAAACATATAGTGGCACCCCGCATGCCTTTCAGTCGTTTACAAACAATCAAACATACATAATAACACGACAAACATATCCTAGCATGCAGTTTACTAACAAGGGAATAACTATATCGTGATTAAAACCTTACCAGGAAAAGAGTTCTGGATATGACTTCCTTATGCTTTCCTCGGTTTCCCAAGTACAATCATTCTCATTATCGCCCTACTGGACCATGACTAGTTCCACCATCTTTCTTCGAAGTTGTTTCGTATTGTGTCCAACAATACGAATCGTGTTGTGGCTCCCAACTGCCTTGGATTCTACCTTGATATCATCCAACTGATCTGTTGAAATAGTCATATCAGAATCATGCACAAACTTCCTTAATTGAGATACATGAAATAGTTGTGCACTCCCGTCATCTTGTCAGGTAATCAACTCTATACGCTAAATTCCCAACTTGTTCGAGGATTGGAAATGGACCAACAAAGCTTGATGCTAACTAACCTCTTCTACCAAAATGAATCACACTCTTTAATGGAGAGATCTTGACGAATACCAGGTCAGCAATGGAGAATTTCAATTCTCTTCGTCTTTTATCAGCATAAATCTTCTGTCTATCTTGAGCAGCCTTCATTCGCTATTGAATAACCTTGATCTTATCTGAAGTTTCTCTTATTACATCTGGCCCAAGCACAAACTTCTCACCAGTTTCCAAACAACATGATGGTGAGTTGCACGGTCTTCTGTACAAAGCTTCAAATGGAGCTATACAAATACTGGATTGATAACTATTTTTATATGTGAACTCAACTAGGTGTAAATGGTCATCCCATGACGCTCTGAAATCCAATATACAAGCTCTTAAGAGATCCTCCAATACACGATTTAGTCTCTCTGTTTGACCGTCGGTTAGAGGATGGTACGCGGTACTGAGATGTAATTCTGATCCTAATGCCTCTTGTAAGCTCTTCCAGAACCCACTAGTAAATAACAGTTCTCGGTCACTCATAATACCTCAAGCTACTCCATGAAATCTCACTACCCACTTTATATACAGTTCTACTTACTTAGATGTCGTTCTATTCGACTTAACCGGTATAAACCTTGTGCTTTTGGTCAATCGATCCACAATCACACAAATACTATCATGACCCGATCTAGTCCTGGGTAAACCGTCAGTAAAATCCATTGAGACTTGTTCCCATTTCCATTCAGGAATTTTTAACGGTTGTAACAAACCACTAGGCTTCTTTTGCTCGGTTTTAACTAACAGGCAATTCATGCATTTGGATGTAAACTTTCCAATGTCTCTCTTCATCCCTTCCCGGTAGTAGGTCTACTTCATGTCTCGATACATTTTGTTACCACTGGGATGTATAGTCAGTTTCGAGTGATGACATCCTCTAAGCACTTCATCTCTCTATCCATTAATGTTGGGTACAACTAGTCTCCCATTCTTCCTAAGCCATCCTTCTCTATCAAGTCCATACTTGTTCACCTCCTCACCATCGATACCCATCTCTATCTTGGAGATGATTTCTAATAGGTTAGGGTCGTCCCTCTGACTGGAACCGATCCGTTCAATCAAAGTGGGTCTGATCGTCAAACTTGCTAACATCTCTGGGTCCAATTCACACTTAGTTCTGAAATCATATCCTGCGATATATTCTAGTTGCTTCCATTCCAGAAACATAGCCCCCAAATTGGCATGTCTCCTACTCAATGCATCAGCCACCGCATTGCCTTTCCCAGCTGTATATGCGATATTGAAATCATATGAAGCCAAGAACTTTAACCATCTCTCCTGACGAAGATTTGAATCCTTTTGAGAGAAAAGGTACTTTAATGACTTATAATCGGTAAAAAAAACGCGAATCTTTCTCCCAAAATATAGTATCTCCACACCTTTAACGCGGACACAATCGCTGCCAATTCCAAATCATGGGTAGGATATCTTTTCTTGTGTAGTTTCAGTTGCCGACTAGCATATGCCACAACCCTACCTCCATGCACCAGTACAACACCTAGTCCCGTACCACAGGCATCCGTGTATACTATCATCTCTTCGTTTCCCTTAGGAACTTTAACTTTTCCTTTAGACTCTTAAATGAATACTCACACCTTTTTCCCCAAACAAAAGCTTGATTCTTCTTGGTCAACTAAGTTAATGGTGCAGCTATCTTGGAGAAGTCTTGGATAAACTTACGATAGTATCCAGCTAACCCCAAGAAACTTCTCACGTCCGTTGCATTCTTGGGCGTAAACCAATCTTGTACCGTAGCCACCTTCGCAGGATCCACGACAATACCATTCTCTGAAACAACATGGCCCAAGAATCTCACTTCCCTCCTCCAGAACTGACACTTAGAAATTTTTGCTTTCAATTGGTGTTTCCTCAACACATCCATCACTGTCCTTAAATGTTCCTTGTATTCTTTCTCTGTCCTCGAGTAAACCAAGATATCGTCCACGAACACAAGAACAAACTTATTTAGTTGATTCCAGAAAACCCTATTCATAAGATCCACAAAATATGAGGGTGCATTGGTCAACCCGAATGGCATGACCAACCATTCATAGAATCCCGACGACGTCCGAAATGTCGTTTTAGGTATACTCTCAACTACTACTTGGAGCTGATGAAAACCTGTCGTGAGATATAATTGGGAAAACTGATCAAACAAATAGTCTATCAGCGGAAGAGGATACTTATTCTTCCTCATCAACTTACTTAACTCGCGGTAGTCCACGCACAATCAAAGGGAACCATCGGCCTTGGTAGCAAATACAACTGGTGCTCCCCACCTGGAAACATTTCTTCGGATAAATCCCTTCTTCGAAAGGTCATCCACTTACACCTCGAGCTCTCGCTGCTCCCTTGGCGCCATACGATGAAGAGGCATCACTATAGGTCTGGCATCTTTCATTAAATCAATCCGAAACTCAATCTCTCGGTGTGGTGGAAGTCCAGTCACTTCCTCGATGATGTCCGGATACTCTCCAGCAATAGGTACATCTGATAACTCATCCTGCGGGATGTCGAGGGAATTTCGAAAACTAGCCATCACCCCATCACTAGGTAGGCAACCAAACAGTACCCACCGCCCATCATCCGCCCTAATGGTCACCGAAGACCCCTCACAGTCTACCACCACCCCATACCTTTGGAGCCAATCGACTACCAAACCCAATAAAGCCCAAAACAAAGTAATCACAAGCAAACATACATCCATGACTCGATAAGAACAAATTACGACAAATCTTGCAAAGGCTAGTCCAACCACCGATCGGGTTCGTCACAACTGAAGGTCTATCGACAATTTCGGTTTCCAATTCCAGCCTATCTACCAGGTCACTAGATATGAAGGAATGGGAACCCCCGGTATCAAACAACGCTCGAATAGGAACATCATAAATAGAAAGCATACCTTGAATAAAGACACCTTTTCCCTTCTACGCCGCAGTTGAGGCGTTCGACGAAGAAGGAACAGCATTGATAGCATATGCTTTCACGATCTGCTTCTCTTTAGGAGGTTGTGGACATTCATTCTTAAAATGTCCCACTTGGCCACAGTTAAGGCACTTCTTTTCCCTAGGTTTTATTCGACAATTGTTGGCATAGTGGCCCTTCTTGCCACAGCTAAAGTACTCGATATCTTTCTTATTCTTCTTTTTCTAACCATCCTTGGTCTGGTTCTGCTTTCTCTTATTCTCGGAATTATTCTTGCCTCCACCGCTTGCTTATGGCTTTGGCTCCTCTGCAGATGTAATAACAACCTCGGTTTTTGACTTAGGGTAAAGGCTCTCAGACCTCAATGCCTTTCAAATCGATGTGGTTTATAAGTCTTTCAACCAAGTACTCATCCGAGCCAGTTATGAACTTCTCATTCTTCTTCTCGATAGTATCGATAAGAGATAATCCATATTTCGATAAAGTATCGAACTCGACAATATATTCTGAGACTGCCCAACCATTCTGCTTAAGCTCCAAGAATTTCATAAACAATTCTGATTTCTGAGCAACTGGGATAAACTTATCATTGAAGCGAATCTTAAACTAATTCCAAGTAACTTGATCCTTAGGAGTAGCTACTTTAATAGCATTCCACCAATTCATAGCCCGTCCTTGAAGTTAATGTGATGCTAACTTTCTTTTCATTGCATCATCGATTCCTAAATCCTTGAAGATGCGCTCACAACTATCAAGCCAATCTTGAACATCCGTAACTGATTCCGTTCCATGAAACAACTTCCCACCAAGGCTAGTATAATCCTTGTTAAGTTTGGCGAAATCGGCTCTAGGCACCTACACTTCTGCACCACCACCGTTAGCAGCATTAGGAACTGCTCCTTGAGCATCCCTAAGCATCTCTTTCATGAAGGCCGAGAACATCGTCCTCATATCAGGGACATTTCCATTGTTTGTCCCAGAACCAGTACTCCTTGTATTTTGGATAATCGTTCAATCTGTAAAAAGAAAACGATTAACCATCTCCTTAGTGGTGCCAGTGCAATGCGACTTCATCCTTAGATATACTAATAGTGTATATACATATAGCTTTTGAAAACCAAAATATCACAAATACGTGCTCTCATATACGTATACTATCTCTCCTTGATGTCTTCCCCTAGGTTAAACTACGCAACTTGACTCTGATACCAAGTGTGACGGCCCGCCCCGAACCAGCCGACATTTCCTCGAAATGCGCTATACTAATGCCCGACTAGCACGAGACGGTCGTCAAGGAAAAGGGTTTTGAAACGATGAACCACCAAGAACCTATAGTATATCTCACAGCGCATGGAATAAAATATAATAATAACAAAAATTGATATAAAACAGGCGAGACATTGCATAAGCTAAAAACTAAACCATCATAGCAGCGGAATCCAAAGTACAACTTATGATCCAAACCATCATTATTACAACTTCAAAATATTGTCTCTAAAGCAAAATAGAAAAGGTACACAACTAATGCCCAAAGCAGTGACCAGCAACAACACAGGGAGAATATATGTAAATAATATGTGGAAGCCTCCTGCTCGTCTTCGGACAGTTACTCATGCATAACCACCTGGCCTGTCTCTAGTCTGCTCGTTTAGGAGCACCCAGAGTAATAAGAAGAGACATAAAACTCTAGGTCAGACAAAAGTCTGGTATGAGCGATAGCAGCAGAATAAAATAATAACAGGTATAAATAATCATACCTGAACCTGGACCTGCAACCAAAGAGTTAGCACAACAAGATGTACAATACTCTAAGGTAATACTAAAATATAGTGTAAAAATGGGAGTGTGCATGTCGTGGTGATAACAAACATCAAACATAGCAATCATCCTCACATCTCTTACACAGTGCGTAAAACATACGATATCCACCGCTTTGATCACCAAATCTATTGGGGCCATGAAGGCAACTCTGTACAACTATTGCTACGACCACTTTGCCCTTTGGGGCCATGACGGCAACTCCGTACAACTATTACTCTAACCCTACTGCACTGGATCATAGTCAATAACCCTAATGGGCAAACCAGTTCACACTTCCCTGGCTCTGGTTCGTCTACATGCCCCCCTCTCTCAATGGTGAACCAAAATTATAGATATCGATAACCCCTTTGCACACGTCCCGCAGCAGAGCCCAACTCTAGCAGTTAACTCGTTAGTTCCCATCTGGATCCTGAGTAATAACTTCTCATCTGGACTTCCTTTGCATCTCAAGTTCCGGTCGTCATCGGTTCGTTATCCAAGCCCGAAGGCCGACTCATGGCCCCCTGGCATCGGTTCGCGGCTCGTGGCTCGCCCCTTGGCATCGGCTCACAGTTTGTGAGAATATGAGGCTCGTCGTTAGTGTTCCCAAGCTCCGGTTCGTGGGTCCTGCTCGTGATGATGCTCCTCCTAGCGGCTCGTGGTGATGCTTCTTCTCCTGGTCGGTTCGTGGCCAACGTCCTAGGTTGCTTCACAGTTCGGGCGGATCGGGTCGTGCCATCTCACAGGGTCGATCGTGATGCCTAGGTCACGCGTCGCACCCTGTCCAAATCGAATTCCTACGCTCCTTTCAACAAGCCACGATGGCGTTTTCAACCATTCTAACTTTACTAAGAAATCATGAGCCATACCAAACAGTAGTAGCATCATATAGAATCAATCAAAAACATTAAAACATCAATCATATGTGTTATTTAGGATCAAACATACCCGAAAAGCATGATTTTTCCTTAATCCCCTTAACCATGTTTTAACAATAGGATTAGCAAACTTAATCCAAATTAACCCAAATTTACAAAAGAGGCATAAATTAACATTCTAGAATTTCTACATATTTTTCCAGATTTTAATGATGCATAATTTCGCTAATTATCACTAATCACCCCTAATTAGCCGTAATTAGTGAATAAAAGTGCAAATCACTCACCTTAGCCATAAATAAATTATAGACCTAAAAACTCCACTGATTTGGGTCAAATTCCTATGTGTTCCAACAACTCTATCTCGATTTTGGTGCTAATCCGCCTTAATTTGATGTAAATTTGCTTAATATGTGATTATGAAGTGATTAGAGACGAATTAAGAAGGTGGAGGAGGCCATTATTAGCGTTAGAGAAAGGTAAGTGGCCGCTGGAAAAATGAAAATGATCCTCTAACTCTTTTTAGCCCTTAAATAACCCTAATCCCGCAATGAGTTATGGGCCTAACCACTAATCACCTAATTAAGCCCGTTAAGCTGTTTTGCCATCTTCAAACCTTATTTCAGCCATATCTCCCAAACGCTAAGTCCGTTTGATTAATGTGACCACTCTACGGAAATGTAAACCATCATCCGAATCTAATGGAAGTTATTTCAAGTCAAAACTCCTTAACAAACAAAAGTTATAGGCAAAACTAGATTCGCTAGGGGCAAATGGTCATTTTAAATTCGGCAAAAATCGTGAACTTGGGAAATGACCCCAATAGTCGTTTCCTAAAGTCACATGACCATACGACTTCGTATGTGAATGAAATAAATAATCTACGATCCTTTGATGCGTAGAATGCGGGTTATTACACACGTGCCTGAAAGGAGCGAAGCCGATGACATCTTAGTAGCCACGATCGAGGGTCGACATCAAGAAATAGAGATGGTTGTCCTGGCTTTATTTACGTTGCCAAGGTGGTAGACGCGAGGACATGAGCAAGTAAAGTGGTGATATTAATGTCGAAAAAAATGATGCGAATATAGGGTAGATGATTAAAGTTTGGTAGGGGCATGTAGGTGAGAATAAGTGACACTTTTGGGCCTATTTTAAGCTAACAACTACCAGAATTCGATAGTAATTTGGAAATGTTTGTTTTAGATAGGAAAGTGTCGATGATGTGAGTAATTATTGCTTCCTCACAACTATGATCTAGTTTATGACCTGTTTACTTTAATTGGATTTTTGAATTAATCATTAAGTGGTTTAATCGATATCGATTGAATTGTAAAGATATTGAATAGTCAATTGGGCTTAGTTTTTTTTTGTGTGAGTTATTTCGAATAACTCATAATTATTATTTAGGTAATATAATTTTATGAATTCGTTGTGTTGGTCGAGGAAATCAATTGAATTGAATGAAAACGAAATACATATTTTGATCAAATGCTTTAATGAAATCATATAATTTCATCCATTGTCCTTGCGAAGAAATCACATCACTAATTTATCGGAAGGGAATTAATTCATTGAAATGGAAGCTTTAAGGAAGAAATTGTTTTTTTGAAACAAATATCAAATTTCAAAATGATTTTTATTTAAATTTGGAATATTATCAGTAATAGAAGTTTATTTAAGTGAGTTGTCTGAATATTCTTAAAATCGAAATTATTTGGAAGTGATGATTTAAGAGATTTGTCAAATATGTGAATTTTCTAATATCTATAATTTTATTAATTTACCATTAACAACGAAGACATTTAAATAAATTTTATAATTAAATTTTGATTTTATATTTTATAGCAGGTTATTAAATTTATTCGAATTTATAAATTTGAAAGTGTTAATAATATTTCAAAGCAATGGTGAGATGAATTCAAATTTATGTATTAAATGATAATTTATTTTGTGGCCTTCGAAGACTATTTTCAATTGAGAATCCGTATTTGAAAATTTGAAAAGTTGAACTGATTAAGTTTATGCTTTAAATGAGATCTTGAGTTATAAAATTTATATGATATTAATATTATTTCAACTGTCGAAGAAGAATTTTAAAAATGCATGAATTGTCTTTAAAAAGTGCTTTCAAGTGATTTGGAATCGAATTGCAATTTATTGATTTCCTTTCAGTCGCATAGTAGATTTATGAGGTTTGATTTGAAACTAAAGTTTCTTTTAATTGGAAATTATGTTCTGAAATTGTTTGGAAATGTATTTTAAGCCCCTTCCAAATTAATAAATAATAAAACTATATATTTTAACTGATTGTATTTCTATGTTGAATTAGAATAAACGAAGTTATTCCCCCAAGCAAGGCCAGTTAAAACAATAAAAAATACAACAAGATGAATACAACAAGAGGAATTGATCCCCTGTCACACAGCTTCAATAAAAAGAAGCAAACCACTCGGCCATGTAGTACAACAGTGAGGCTTCCATACTAATATTTATATGTACATAACATTTGCCAAATTGTTGCTCCCCACCAGCCCGTTGCCCTATGCCCAGGCCTAGATGGTCTACCCCTTGGGTCGGGCCTGTTGAGACCCATAAAACATCTAATTGTTGTAGGCCCTATGTGTCGGGGAGTAAACTAGACTAGCTAGTATCTATCCTAGTTCCCTGATTGCGCAGTTGCTCCCTAAATCCATTGCACACATGTTGATATATATGGCTGAGAGCCACTGCCCACAGGTCACTTCGGCTAGTAAAGCCGTTGTAGGGTTGTGACCGATACATACCATAATCTTACAACGTGTTTATGACATGTGATGTATAAAGATCATAATGGTCGTAGAGGCGACTAAAACCACAACTTGTGAGTAAGACTCCTAGAGCAGGCCGAAAGCTATCAATCTCTTATCTAGTTAATGTTTATGAGATAACATAAGATAGTAAAGACACTACACTTACATAAGATCGTTGTGTTCATAGCTAAATGCTCATTTATTAAGACCAGTAGATATTTATGTTGTCGTGAGTATATAGGACTGGAAGCCCCAATGTTTCTGAGAGACCATATATTTATTTCATTAGCTGAGAGCCATGTTGATTACTACGAGATTAAAAGTTTAAATCCCGATTTTGTGATTATCGATCGCTTGAATTATTTACTAGACTGAGAGTATACGCTGTCGTGTAATATCATACATACTGATTATATAACTATCAATAATAGCTAAAGATGCCGATAGTATGAAGTTGAATATTGTATATGCATTTATATAGTCATCTAAGAGATAAATTGGCTGTTGAGGCTATCAATATTTATATTTTGTGTTTATGTAATTTGGGTGATTGTTTATATTATATTTATTGAATGAATCAGACCCAAGTATGTCTATTTGACGATTATTTAAAAGATATTTTAGATATTATTAATGTTAAAAATGACATTGTCCCTAGATATAAGTGAAAGCACTAGTCTTTATGGACAATTTAGACAGATTCTACATAGATCCAGATAGTTAAAATAAATGAAAAAGGCGGAGAAAATAGATAAGAAACACAGATTTATAGAGATCTACCTCCTCAAACGATGCCGTTTCAGTCACTCGCCTACGCCACCATAAAGTACCGCACTCCAATCTTTCCTATGTGAGACAAGCATAGGCCGAGGCGGTACCTTCACCTTGAAGCATCGCCATATAAAATGTCGCGATGGATGATCCAGGGCTAGGCAGATATCAACCATCCATTTCAAATAGTTAGAGACGGGAAGGAAGAGAGAAAGGGTTTTCATTTTAAAAAAATTATTAAATAAAATTGTACATATTCAATTTTCCCAATAGATTTTCGATCCTTGTGAGTTGTAGACAATCCCGACTCAGACAGTTCTCAGACCACGCGAATTGAATCATTTTTTTGGTCCCGATGATAATAAAATACGACGAAATTTAAGAATATTTCTCAAATAGTTAATTTACCATTATCGATCACCAATATCTATCAAGAAATCTGCAACTCTAAATAAAACGTGCTTACTAATGTTTATAACCACTTACCCATATTTTGAACTTAATGGAACATATTTCAAGATCTAGTTCTATCAGGTGCAAAAGTTAGCCTTGGGATCGATCTAACCCGTCGAACCAAACATATCAATGCTTATGCTCATTTTTCACATCTCGGACATACCGAACTCAATTGAAAATTCGGAATTTCCAAATAAAATATATCCATAATTTTTGGAAATGCTAGATGAAATTTTAATTCGTTCATTGAAATCCAACGAACCGAATGATTGACAAATTTGTAAAGTTATTTTTTTAGGTTTCCATCATCAAATTACCAAAAGTATATTTATATGTTCTTCAAATAGGATTTTTTTTTTTTTTTTTTTTTTTTAGTAATCTAATCAGAATGAAGTTAACTTTTCTTTATAAGCTTTTGAGAATTATACCTTTTTGCACTTTTAAGCAACATATTAAATGCAAAAATGGTTCACTATTTGAACTTCGCTGTTCCAGTATAGCGTGGTACTGGCATACATCATATTGATCACAGACTGTCTATAAACACCCGATTTATGTACATATGGATTAACCCCATTTGGTAAAAGTCAAATTTCAAAACAAAAGAGGAAAAGTTTATGAAGTATATGAAAACGAATCCAACATCAAACAATAAGCCCTAATTTGTAAACATGTGTCCATACTTCGCCAAATTTAATGGGTTTTATTGATTGATAGCAGCCGATTTGACAGGTAAATATTTGAATGGTAATACCATTATCACCATTCTTCCAGATTCTTTTTCCTCCTTTTTTTCTGATCTCCAACGATTAAAATGGCTCAGAAAATTTAGTAACCATAATTTGTAAACATGATCAGTGAAGAAATATGCACCAAAAGTCCTGCGTCACCTCCTCTGTCCCTTTCCATTATTATTACAACACATTCATGTCCTTAGCACTCTCTTTCTCACTGTAATTTCCTTACTTCGTATCCATGTAAACTTTATAACTGTTGCAACCTTTCCTTTTTTAACTTTTCACAGAGTTTAATTCCTACTTAAACCCAATTAACCACTGATTCTAAATTTCATTTTCACATTTCATTAAATTTCTTTTCACTTATTTCTTGGTTTCTTCTTCATTTCTATGCATAAATCTTTAGGGTACAGCAGCCACCTTCCTAATTTTCACTAACTTTCACCGCTTATTTCTCCAAAGTTTCAGTTTGAGATTTTGAAACTATGTCGGGGCTGTATTCTCATAACTTCTCTCCAGCTAGAGCTATTTCACCTCAGATGAGAAATCAATCGGATGTTGAAAGGTTTTCTTTTTTAGCAAAAAGAATTAATCTTTGATACGTCATTGATATATTTTAATGTTTTATTGTTATTTTAACCTTTTTTTGGTTTTTAATTTTCTATTTCTGTAGCCAATATCTGGCAGAGTTGTTAGCAGAACATCAAAAGCTTGTACCTTTTATGCAAGTTTTGCCTATATGCAGCAAATTGTTGAATCAAGGTTAGTATATTTTGGGGATTCATCCGAGCTTTTGATTGCTGGGCGAATTAGATTTACTAATTTTACAGTCCAGTGGTGAAATTTATCTGTCTCATTTCTATGTGTCTGATTAATCTAGTAGGAAAAAATACTTTGCTATTTTTAGCTACTTAGATTGTGTGGAAATGTAATCGTCTATAGCTATAGATGGCAATGAGATCAATACTTATTATTTTCATTCTTATGATTGTTATTAGTTTATATGTTGATATTTGATAGTTAATTTTTCTCTTTCGTAGTTATTTGGTAATTAAAGATCTCTCGTTTGAGACGGTGATATTGTGAACTTTGGCTTGTTTTGTTTGAGTTAAGCTTGCCAAACTAATTTATGTTACAGTGAATTTTTATTATGCTTTGCTAAAAAATGTACAAATGTTAAGATTACTATAAATTTAAATTGAAATATTATAGTTAACCTAATTCATAAAATCAATCTTTCTAGCATCGCCATATGCATGTATAAATCAGTATATGGAATTTCACATGAACCCTGTTTCATGTTGCTTGCTAGAAATAAATGAAATCTGATGTGCATCTTCTATTCTTTCAAAATTTGTAACTGCAAATTATGATTATCAAACTCAAACATATTTGTTGATGCATAATATGAAATTTTGTTAGGATTATGCAATGAGTTATGTATCTTTCCTGATCTTGTTTGTACATTGAAGCTGTATCTATATTTGCTGTCTAAAAATTTGTGTGTGCACGCGTGTTACTCAGTTGCAAAGTAAAAATAAAATTCCAAAACTGGGATGGAGTAAGACATTTGTTTAATGCCCCATTTTTTTCTCGTTATCATTATTTTATCTTCACATAAGGTAGCTGTGCGGTTTATGCATATGCAATTAATGCAATTTTGCTATACTAGCTTGAAGAATAAATTATGGATTTCTTCAAATTTTCACTAAATTTTGGCTGTTTGATGTTTATAGAACCCAATGTTGATATGGACTTAACATGATTTGATCGTACTCCATTTAATTCGCAACTACAAGATCTAGATTTTTTGCATTAAAGTCTGCAATAGTGATATACTTGTATAATTTTTGTTTTTTATGTATCAATTATTATGATGATTGAATCCTATTATTGGTGTAGACTCAAAAAATATATTTGATCATGAATTATAAAACTAATAGTAAGAAATTCATTAAACATATTGAACTTTTTCATTGATCATTTGCTCTAGCGTTCATTTTAGTAATCCATGGGTCGCGAACAATTTTTGGACCATTTGATACTACAAGTGATTTTACATTTGAATGCCTACTTACCCTGAATATAATGATGTGAGATGTTTGTCATAAAATATTGTGATACAGTGATAGTTTTGGGAATACAATGATTCTTTTGGAATACAATGATAATTTTGTTATCCATATCTTTGTGTGGCAGAAATTATAAGAATCTCAGGAATTGTTCCTAATCATGGGTTTGGAGATTTTGATCGATTTCATCAAGGTTCTCCTAGTCCAATGGCTTCTCCAAACAGAACGATCATTGGCAATGGAGTTAACGGTTGGAATGGGATGCAACCAGAGGTACGTTATCGCTATACTTTAATTGTTTTCATTATACATATACAAACATATACATATACATATACATATACATGTATATGTGTATGTATATATATATATATATATATATATATATATATATATATGTACGTATGTATATATTGGCTTGATTAGTTGGATTTAATCCACTTAGGAATGTCCTTCCTTTTCATATGGGACCAAGTTTGACAAATAGAACTGTAACGCTTCCAAACTCCGATTTTACTAACTTTGTATTGGCTATGTTAGTAACAAATGTGTGTTACACATCTATTCCTTCTAACAAATGCTATGGATTGCAAATCATTTTTTATTTTGCATGGAAGATCTTAAGCTTTATCTTCTAATACTACAATATTAGGGATCTTTAGCAAATAACTTATGGCTAGCAAGAGTTTATTGCTTTCTCTTGAATTGTGTTAACTTGTCGATGTGTGTGTGTCCATGTACTGGCACCCAACTCCCCCCTCCCTCCCCCAATACCAACCCCCCTCCCCCCCCCCCCCCTTTAAACAAAAAAAAAAACTCACAAAGACAAATGCATGTGTTGGCTTGTTATAATATGTCGTTTGTAATTTCGTAGAGATTAGGCTTTCCTACTGGAATGACAATGGATTGGCAAGGAGCACCTCCAAGCCCGAGTTCTTGCTTTGTGAAGAAGATACTCAGACTTGAAATCCCCGTTGATGCATATCCAAGTGTAAATTCCTTCGCAGTACTCCTATTATATAAAATATGTTTTTTATTTTTTGAGAAAAGACATTGAATTTTTTTAAACTCAATAAGCGTTTGTATTCTCCGGTTTGCTAGCACTTGCTTAGTGCGTCTGTATATAATAGGAATACATGGATTGGAATCTAACCTTATTCATTAATAAAATAAAACAAATAGCAAGGAGGACATTTGGTAATTCTTTTTACCTATGTTTTGCTCTACTCTTGGAACCTTAAGTAACACATCTCTCTTCCCATTCCATGTTTAAATTCTAAATCAATTATCCTATGAAATTTATGAAATGATCATTTTAAATTGTAAACCAAAGCATCCCAAGCCATTTTAATTTTGTTCTTATGGACATTTATTTACAAAATTAGCAATAAATAAGCCAATACACGTTTTTTTTTTTGGACACGTCCAATGGACATGCAGATATCTCATCATGTTAGAACAAGCAAACTATCCAAATGTAGTTCTATTGGTCACATAAACTCAGTGAGGGGATGAGAATCGTTAGCTTAGCTGTACATGTATGAGCTATTAGTAAATAAAAGTGTCTTACCTTAGGATATTATCTGTCTTTACATTATCTACTTAAACATTTTGCAATCGAATTTCATTGGTATTAATTAGTCAAGTTCAAAAAATAATCTAAAAACTGTGGAATGATCCATCAGACAATTGTTTAGGAAAGAAAAATGTGAAATGGAGACCATTGGAGTCGGAAAAAGTACTATGCCTCATTTTCAGTTGATTTATTATTAATATTTTTTATTGTATTTTCTAAAAAATACTAAATTATCATATTACTATCATATGTCTGATTATTGTTCTTTTATTTTGTGTGGAACCAGTTTAATTTTGTAGGCCGCCTTCTTGGACCAAGGGGTAATTCACTGAGACGTATTGAGGCATCTACGGGTTGCCGTGTGTTCATAAGAGGGAAAGGCTCTATCAAAGATCCTGAGAAGGTAAATAATATGAACATAGTTGTTCTAATGTAGTACAAGAGGGAAATGTGAGATGTGCAGCTACACTTTTTTTGTTTTGTTTTTTTTTTTTAAAAAAAACAAGCAATTTACGGTTGATTTCTTCAACTTAATCATATAGCATTACCATGGTATTTCTCTCCAAATTTTTAGGCTAGTTTGGGAACATATCTGATTACTGGACACATTATGGTGTATATCAATGGAGGATGGACATTGACTAGTTTTGGGGTGGAACTTTGACTTAAACAAAACTAGTCAATGTCTATCCTTCAATGATAAACCACCATGACAGTGACCAGAAATCTTATATGTACCCAATATGATACCCAGTGCCAAAGGCTCCCGTACTCAAGCGCGAGGACTTCCCAGGTCAGTCTCCCATCCTGGTACTATTCACGGCTTTTCGGGCTCTGGGGGTGGTCGATTAGCGCGCGCAGCCTTTCCCTCACATTATGTGAAGAGGCTGGGACTCGAACCTGTGCGCTCCAGATTACCAGCCGGGTAACCTTACCGTTGCGCCAAGCACCACCTTATTTCCTAAAATATGTACTCAAATTTGTACTACCATAAAGATTTGTACTACCATAAAGACTAGAATATGGTAATCAACTAATCATAGGTGAGATTTCCTAAATTGATCGTATTTCCGTAAATTTCAAATGAACAAACTAAAGAGGAATCTTGAACCTTTGACTTGATCAAGTGCGACTTGCTACCATTGCTAAAAAGTTAACATTTAATGGAGTTGAGTATATTTTGGTGGAGTTAATTATGGTGAATATGAAAATAAGTTTAGGAAATTATAGGAGAGTTTTCAAAAATGAAAACTTGCTGAATGGAAATTGATTATCCGACAGGATGATTTAAGGGATCATATCTGAAGTGAACCGTTTTGGTTTTTAATTTTTCTGAAATCTGCTGTGCTGGCTGCAGATGTAAGCTTATTGCGGATGTAAGCTTATATCAGAAATAATTCATTTTTGATGTGAGAAGGTGACAATGTGTACAAGCATTCCTTTTTTAATACACGATTTGAATGGAAAAGCATCTTTTTTATTGTCAAATTGTCACAAACTTATTCCAAGTTCTTCCACATCAGATATATCTATTTTCCATTCTCCACATGATGATATATCAAATCATCCCAAGACTGCTTAATGGGTGCAGATGCTTTTATATTCATTTTTCCCACTTTTCTTTATCCATCTTAGTCGGTTTATTCATTTCTTGAATGCTTTGTATAGGGGTTCATTATAAAATAATCTTTCGTCTGCGCCTTCCATGCACTCTAGTTTCAAGCCGTTAATTTATCTATACTCTATCCGTTGGTATTCTTCAATTTTTTTTCTGTACCACGCCGTGATAATAGTATTATTGCGCCATACAAGATTTTCTACACAATAAGTTTAATGAAGGGAAAACAAAATATATACAAAAAGCATAAAACCATTATATTCAGTTTACCAAATCCTTTCACATAAAATTACGCTTCCACACTCTATTTTCTGAAGTTCTTTTTTCTTTTCCTCCTCATCTTGGTTTCTTTTACTCTTATTCTAAACCCCTAGCTCTCGGTTTTATACGATACCAGTACGAAGTGCGCGCGTGTGTACACACACACACACGCATGCACGATTGCAAGTATATAACTCTATTGACATATTACAAACCATTCAAATAAATTTATTTCATCTCTGTCTTCCTCCATGTATATGTATGTGCGCCTATTTATATGTGTGGGCGTATGTCTGTTTGTATGTATGTGTCCAAAACGTTACCGACCTAGTGACTCTTGTAATGACTGATCAATGCATGATCAGAAGCATGGTGATATTCAAAGCTATAATAAAGCAATCCACTGGTTGAAAATGAACCATGCTAAAAAGATGTGTTTCTTACATTGAAGGAAGAAAAACTGAAGGGAAGACCAGGCTATGAGCACTTGGTTGAACCACTGCACATTCTCATTGAAGCTGAGTTGCCTGCTTCTATTGTTGATACGAGGTTGACCCAGGCGCAAGAAATCATTGAAGAATTGCTTAGACCAGTGGTATGTTTTAATTTTATTTTTAAATTTCTTTAGAAAAAAAACATCGTTTTTCTTTGTTCATAGAATTTAACACTAAACTTCATGTTCCTGTTGCCTAAATACATTTCCTAACGAACACTGTGCATATAACTTACATGTCCAGTAATACTTCTAAAGGGTATACCGTGCAAATATGATATTCAAGCATGATGGATGTTAGTTAGGCATGTAATTTCAATGGCTTATACAATTCTAAAAACAAGAGAAAATTATCATGGATTAATCATGAATAAAGAGGGCCCCCAAAAAAAGGAGGATCAATAAACTAGAGATAATCATATGTGTAGTTTATTTTCCCCACTGCAAATTTTATAATAATGAATGTAGTAATGAGAAGCAAAATTAAATGTGACTGCATATACTACGAACTAAATCAGATTGCATAAATACATGGAAAATTAAATACAATTCTATTAATTTGATTGGTGATATATTTTCTCCTACTATATCTACCATGTAAATATATTTTTGTTAAATTGTTTGAAGGATGAATCACAAGATGTATATAAAAGGCACCAACTTCGTGAGCTGGCTATGCTAAACTCTGGTTTGAGAGAAGACAGCCCTGTACCTAGTGGCAGTGTTTCTCCTTTCAATGGCAATGGTGGGTTGAAGAGAGCTAAAACTTAGTTTAAATTTTCCTTTATCAAAAGAATCAATAAAAAAAACCTTTGATGATATGTTTCAACTGCACATTCCTTGGATGATATTTTGCTATGTTTGTTCCAAGTGTAGAACATTAATTTTATTTGTTTTTTAACTGTAATTTGTAAGTTGTGATATCAACATAGACGGGGATGAATATGAGCAATGTATTTGTTGTTCCATTCTGGCCTCAACTATTTTTCGATAAATTACTACTATTCTGTTTAATGAACAGGGGAAGATTTGCACGTCTTGTTGACATGCACTATATATTTTAAATGCAACCGGTGCTTGGTGTACCATCTCCAATAATGGTGAGCAATTTGCGTAGTTTGCCTGTGCTAAACAAAGGAAGCATAAAACATACTGTGAATTTATTTGATATTTAAATCTGTTATTCATTAAAGATTAACTAATTATTAATCACCTAGGCAATGTGCTTATGTGAATTTCTTAATAATATGTGTTTGAAAATGTCATAAATTTTAACTTATTCGAATTGAAAATGTCATAAATTTTGACTTATTAATTTGAATTATATTAACATCTCTCAGGCTAGTAAATACAAACCCGTGGTAAAAATCTGTGTTGATTGGACTACATAGCTGTAAGGTATGCTTTTCAAACTTAAAACTAAGATTTAAACATTTAAACCCAAAAATGTAAGTGTTTATCCCCATAGACTTAACAAACCGGCCCAACACTTGCACTTGGCCCAAATCCGTACTTCATCTTCATAACAACCCGATTCTTTCTCAAAAATTCCAATTTATTGAAACTAGAGATGACTTGTTTGATATCTTGTAGAAAAGACAAAGATAATAAATATATTAACAGGAAAATAGGATGAAGGAAAAAGTTAAAGAAAAATTTAGACTGAAGGACAACAAGTTTGGAATTTAGGCTGAAAGACAAACTTTAGTGTAAAAGAGGAAATGATAGTAGCCCCCCTAAATTCCACTTTTACACTAAAAAGTGGCTTTGTGCCTAAAATCCAAATTTCTTGTCCTTATGACTAAAAAAATTTCTAAGTTTTTCCTTCTCACTAAAAACCCCATATATTAAAGCTCAGAAAATATCTCGTAATGGAATGGATAAAGTATAATATAATCAAATATAATCTTACCAAAGTAATTATACTAACTAGTATCCAAAGCTATTATATCTCTGTCATAAACGTAACTTGCAAGTGTGTTATGAGGAGGAGGTCAGAACACTATTTTGAAATTACCCTACATATACACTTCAGTTGTATTTTCTTATTTATTAGGTTGTTTGGGTTAACAACACTCAAGACTCTATACACACGTCTTAACCATCTACCTCCCAGTAGATTAACCTAATATAATACATATATGTAGTTACCCCCAATATACTAAGGCACTTCCCATAATACCCTTCTCACACGGTCTCCGCTGTCACGCCATGAAAGCGTATGCAAACTCTTATCATACGTCGAACGACGTACTGACATCCATATTACCACGCCACGTTATCGCACAGAACCGTCATCGCTATGCCACATAAGCGTACTGACTGCCATATCCAAACTTCTCGGTGAAATCAAGTCTCAACACGGAGTAATGCCCTAGAGTCTATGATACACCACCCGGTGCGTGTACCTAAACCCTTACACGTACGTACTGTTTAGTGTACCTCGAGTCTTGTAACAGGAGTGCATCCAATGCACAAAGCTCGGTCGGGAGCTTTTCCATATTTGTATAGGTCCACTAAAAAGGCATAAAGTACAGATATCTAAACTATGATCTGCATTTTTACGGTGCCTATGGTCCCATCTCGACCCCTCCCTCAACTAGTGAAAGACTACATCAAGAGCTAAATGTTGTGCCCTTAGCAAATAATCAAACAACCAATTTGGCGTGTCCCGTAACCAACGTCTCGATAGTGAAAAATCGATGATCTCTTGGTTTAACTTTAGTCTTTCTGCATCCCACTGACTGCCGATGAAAGGTACCCAATGTTAACCTCGTTCTTAGAATGCGGTTCAGAACTAAGAAGTATTCACATACGATGTCACACGACATAACTGTTTCATGTCGTTTCTACAACATGGATCCTGCAGTCATCCACGCGACATGACTTTAAGTCAATAACGCGAGATGGTTCTAAGTCGTTAACACGACACAAGATATAAGACAAGTCGTCCGCTCCGTTTAAGTCGTCGACAACGACATATGTTCATATCGTCTAAGCTTCATCCCGCATGGCGCACACCAATTCAAGACGTTGTGCCCATACCGCAAATCAACTCCATGCCACTAGTTAGTCATACCGTGAATAATAAAAGGGCTCATGCCGTTAGCATGAAACCATGTCGTTGTTGTCCTGGCGTTCAAATAATGGTGTGAGGATCTAAGTCGTGGAAACCATATTGCCAATTAAACTCATGTCGTTGCTAGCATAAAAAAGCGACACCTGGCATAATAGCAGAACTAAATCATAATGACTATTCAAATACCAAATATAATGTGCAAAAGTGAGGAAGACAACTGTCAATATATGTATTGATGCATGGCATTAACGATATAACGTGGCATGATGAAAAGAGGGTCTCACGTAAGCAAACAGGACTGTTATTCCATATCGGTTACATCAAGCCGCTAGGAAGAGTCATACCGGATTCCAGGCTAAAAATAATCGAGTCGTCGAAAATGTCAAAGCCATTCATGTCGTTAATGAAAGCTGTTCATGCCGTCACTCCATTCATCCATGCAGTTGTTGTACACCATGTCGTCCTAAATGAAAGAAGTCCATATGAGATGTACATAGTGACAAGCTGTTTTAATAAGAGGAGAGTTTGCCAACTGTAAGAATAATGAACTAACCTACACGTGCAGGATATAGGTTGATCTCAATATTCAAGTCACTGGAACCATGTCGCATAGAGTTATGATGTGGGTTCAATATCTTAAACCAAGTCGTTTGTTGATTCAAGTTGTACAGGAAATTATGTCGTGAACCATGAAGCTTTCACGTCATGGCAAGCTATGCTATACTGATGGACCTAGTCATACCACGCCGATGGATTTGGTCATGTCGTAAGTTGCTGAAGCATTCACACTGCAAGACGTTCCATGCCGCGATTGTTCAACCAACATATCATAATATAACGCCACATGAAGCATGCCGCCAATTCAGGCACGTCACAAGCATTAGGCGATTCTGGAATATAATAGTATCTGTGCGCATATGATTGGGCAACAGCTGTAAAGTAGGAAATACCAGTTGTACGCACCCTTGCATATTTCCATGTCGTTCCACATCTTTGAGGGGGCATCACCATGTCGCTTGCACTAAGTCTTGAAGTCATGCCGTAGACAGCTCCATGTCGTAAACAACTTCATGCCACACCATTCACAATAAAACACGTCGTTACTGGATGAGTCGCACGGTTGTCCAGCCTCCAAACCATGTCGTTAATTCCCCTAACCCATGTCGCAAGTCATGAAAAAACGAGTCACGGCAAGTTGAGTCATGTCGCCCTACGCCATGAGTCAAGGCGTTTTGCTACGTAATTACCAAATTGCCACCCGGTCCTAAAACTCCCTATAAATACCCCTCATAATTCATTTGTAAGGGGGACCGAAAATTGATTGCTAGAAGGAGATTTCGTCAAATTCAAAGCTCATCTACAACTTCTCTAATGGCTTCCATGGATTCAACAACACTTTTCTAACTTCATGAAGATCAAATCCAAATCAATGATCATTAGAGCTTTCTACAATTTCAATCTAAACTCCTTCAATCTCATTCAAGCTACATAATAAATCTCTCAAGCATTATTCAAACGATCTCTTCTCCTCGCCTAAGCTTAAAATCGAATGTTAATTCACTACAAAATCTATGAAGATCATGGAAAATGATCAAAGCACATAAGTGGTTGAAGATTCATCACAAAGCTAAAAGATCTCTTCATTTTCTTCACCAAATTCAAGTGAAATTAGATCATAAGAAAGGAAAAAAGAGAGAAATGATTGTAATGAGGGAAAATTCATATGTTGTAAGCTTGAATATCATAATGAGAATGGATTGAAAGTGGACGTAGGTTCATAGAGAATCGAACCACTATAAAAATTCCTTTGTGCTCTTACTTGCTTTTATCCGTTTATTTTGCGATATTGCGGTTCCATATTCTTACTGAATAGGTGAACTGTAACTGTTACACCCTTGGTGTTTGATCCCAAATTTGGAGCAAACATTTGGCGCCCACCGTGGGGCCGCGTTCGCATCTCCTACCTCTTCTCGCACTCTCCCAAAGTTTAGATCCTTGCATTAAAGCCCTAAACCGCATTCTTCCCCGAAGTTATGGCTAAATCAAAGAAGATCATAAGTAAAGATGTCGGAAATGCCGACAATGTTGCTAACGAAGAAACACCGCTTAATAACCGTTTCGAAGTTGGCGAAAATTCAGAAAGCGGAGCTGGCGTGACTAGAAATGAATTAAAAGTCGCTATTGCCAACATCAACAACCGAGTGGATGCCTTTACTAAAATGATGATGGAGAAACTTGATGTCATCCTTAATGCTCGATCAAATCCAGCCCCTCCAAAAGTGCATGTGGATCTCGAGGAAAATGACAAATCACCCACTTCCAATCATAACCACAACGACAATATGGAAGACGATTATGATTGGACAAGTGGCAGGGACAAAGTTAACATAGAAGAATTGAGATCAAAAGCTAAGAACCATTCCGAAGCGAATGCTCGAAAAGCCACTAATCCTATCACGGGGGCACCTCTTCGTCGAGAAGGCAAAGGACCTAAGTTCTCTAATCGAGATCATGTGCCTAGACGAACATTTGGTAAAGAGCTCAGCTTCGCAGAGCACCATAGCACCGAAGAATACATTTCGGACATGATAGAACGAGCCATGAAAAAGAATCAAGCTAGCAAGGACGATGAAAGAGAATGGGACTTCTCTCCCGATAGGACTCCATTCACCGAAAGAATCCTTGAAGCAAAATGTCCAAAGAAATTCAATCCTCCGACTTTGCCTCCGTACGACGGTCTCGTTGATCTGAACTACTTCCTATTCAAATACGAGTGGCATATGAGTGCAGCTAAGGCGACCGATGAGATGAGATGCACATACTTTCCTCTTTACCTAGAAGGTGCCGCATCACTATGGTTCACAAAGCTACCACCCAAATCCATCGATCGATTTTCTGACCTCACCAAAAAGTTCAAGGATCAGTTCCGCCTGTACGCTACTAAAGCCAAGGATGCCATAATACTTTCAGCAATGAAACAAAATCCAGGGGAAACTGTCAAAGCCTTCCTCAGTCAATTCAATGTTGCCTTGTCTGAAGTGAGGAATCCAGAGCCACGCATAATTCTCATGGCTCTACTCGACGCTATAGACAAAACAAGCGACTTCTGAAGAAGGATAAAAATGAAAGAACCAACTACGCTTAACAAGTTCTATAAGAAGGCGGAGGAGTACATGAGAGTGGACGATAATCCTATACCTCTTCAGGTCATCGGTGGTAACCAACTTCTTGAAGCTCCCAAAAGCGCTGCTACTCAGTGTGATCAAAAGAATACTCAGGGGCAGAAGCGAGTAAATGACAGAAATGACAACAAAGCTAATAAAAAGTTTTGCCTTCTTGACTCGTCTGATTAACTCCTCTGAATAACACTCCCGAGAACATCTACCTTGCCACAAAGGACACAGAAGATTACCCAGAGCCTCGGCCAATAAAAATGAATGACCATCTGGCTAAATCCGGGAAGTTCTGTCGGTATCATAATTAGCCGGGCCACAGCACCAACGAATGTAGACATCTGAAATCATTGATTAAAGAGTTGATTAGGAAGAACCGTCTGCAACAATTCGTGAAGAACACTCAAGATGCAAATCCTTCTGTAGCTCCCCAAGGGCAAGGGGCATCAAATGATCAGTTTGGTCCAAGCAATGTAGCTTCTGCTCAGATCATTCCAAGGCTTATAATCAACTGACAACCATTGATGATGATCTAATATCTACGGCTCAGAATAAGCGATCACTATCGCCTCTCTGCATTACTTTACTCTTTACTATGTTTTACTTTCCTATAAAGAGTCTATAATGGTTTACGTACATTGTGCAAAACAGAAGTACTACGAATGAAATGTTGCCTGCTTGTGTAAATCTCTGACTTGCAAAATATATATGAAAAATTTGCTAAAAGACGATTTTCCCATTGCAGGCTATTCCGTAGGCATTTGCTTCCTCAAGATCCGACGAAATGAGGCGACTCCGATAAAACCAAATCAACGGTTGATCAAGGAAGTCCCAATGAATCAAAAGGAAAATAGAGCAACACGCTATCACGGATCCAAAACCTCATCCCCCAAAGGTTGCGGGAATCCGTAGGCGCGAAACGAAGCGCGGGAGCTTGCTAAAGCAAGACGAAGCGTGGGAGTTAGTAAGCACGGTGCGATGCAGCCTTAACCCAATGGTTCGCGGGAATCCGTAGGCGCGAAACGAAGCGCGGGAGCTTGCTAAAGCAAGACGAAGCGTGGGAGTTCGTAAGTGCGAAGCAATGGAGCCTTAACCCAATGGTTCGCGGGAATCCGTAGGCGCGAAACGAAACGCGGGAGCTTGCTAAAGCCTTAACCCAATGGTTCGCGGGAATCCGTAGGCGCGAAACGAAACGCGGGAGCTTGCTAAAGCAAGACGAAACGTGGGAGTTCGTAAGTGTGGAGCGATGCAGCCTTAACCCAATGGTTCGCGGGAATCCGTAGGCGCGAAACGAAACGCGGGAGCTTGCTAAAGCAAGACGAAGCGTAGGAGTTTGTAAGCGCGAAGCGATGCAGCCTTAACCCAATGGTTCGCGGGAATCCATAGGCGCAAAACGAAACGCGGGAGATTGCTAAAGCAAGACGAAGCGTGGGAGTTCGTAAGCGCGGAGCGATGCAGCCTTAACCCAATGGTTCGCGGGAATCCGTAGGCGCGATACGAAGCGCGGGAGCTTGCTAAAGCAACGAAGCGTGGGAGTTCGTAAGCGCGGAGTGATGCAGCCTTAATCCAATGGTTCGCGGGAATCTGTAGGCGCGAAACGAAACTCGGGAGCTTGCTAAAGCAAGACGAAGCGTGGGAGTTCGTAAGCGCGGAGCGATGCAGCCTTAATCCAATGGTTCGCGGGAATCGGTAGGCGCGAAACGAAGCGCGGGAGCTTGCTAAAGCAAGACGAAGCGTGGGAGTTCGTAAGCGCGGAGCGATGCAGCCTTAACCCAATGGTTCGCGGGAATCCGTAGGCGCGAAACGAAACGGGGGAGCTTGCTAAAGCAAGACGAAGCGTAGGAGTTCGTAAGCGCGGAGCGATGCAGCCTTAACCCAATGGTTCGCGGGAATCCGTAGGCGCGAAACGAAGTGCGGGAGCTTACTAAAGCAAGACGAAGCGTGGGAGTTCGTAAGCGCAGAGTGATGCAGCCTTAATCCAATGGTTCGCGAGAATCCGTAGGCGCGAAACGAAACGCGGGAGCTTGTAAAGCAAGACGAAGCGTGGGAGTTCGTAAGCGCGGAGCGATGCAGCCTTAACCCAATGGTTCATGGGAATCCGTAGGCGCGAAACGAAGCACGGGAGCTTGCTAAAGCGAGAAGAAGCGTGGGAGTTCGTAAGCGCGGAGCAATGCAGCCTTAACCCAATGGTTCGCGGGAATCCTTAGGCGCAAAACGAAGCGCGGGAGCTTGCTAAAGCAAGACGAAGCGTGGGAGTTCGTAAGCGCGGAGTGATGCAGCCTTAATCCAATGGTTCGCGGGAATCCGTAGGCTCGAAACGAAACGCGGGAGCTTGCTAAAGCAAGACGAAGCGTGGGAGTTCGTAAGCGCGGAGCGATGCAGCCTTAATCCAATGGTTCGCGGGAATCCGTAGGCGCCAAACGAAATGCGGGAGCTTGCTAAAGCAAGACGAAGCGTGGGATTTCGTAAGCGTGGAGCGATGCAGCCTTAACCCAATGGTTCGCGGGAATCAGTAGCGAAATGAAGCGCGGGAGCTTGCTAAAGCAAGACGAAGCGTGGGAGTTCGTAAGCGCGGAGCGATGCAACCTTAACCCCAACCTCGCGGGAGTTCGCACTGCGAAACGATGCAACAACCAAAAATCCCTTTCCATAGAGAAAGCGACTTCTCCATAGGAGATATCAACAACATTCAATGAAATCCATCATATTGAATCAATCGCAAGAAAAAGACAAGACGTTGGATTAAAAGAACCTCACTTGAACATGGGGCATCCAACGGAATCTTCTATGCCAAAACTGATCAGCATGACAAACAAACATTGAGCAGTAAAATTCTTCTCATAATGAAGAATAGTGACGACCCCAGAGCCGGGGCACAGATAATCAAAGATTCTCCAAAGAGAAATAGAAAATAAATCTTAAATACATGTTTCTCAAATGAGAAATATCGTATACCATCATATAAGTTATAAAGCGATAGTGTTTGGAATCCACAGTCGGCATAGTCGATTAGTTGATTTCAAGCGTTAATGCAAATTCAAATTAGAATGCCATGTTTGTACAAGCAATATTTGACGGGTTATAAACCGTTGGATAAAATAATTCTGTGCAGACACGTTATTCAATTCAAAGTAAAAAATTCGTTATCATTCGTTTTCTAATGATTAAGCTAATCTGTTATTGATGTGGGCGATCAATGACAAAGTACGAGTCCAAAAATTAAGCAAATACTTGTTTTTATTACAGAGTAGGTATCACAACAAAGTTTACCATAACAAACAAAAGCCACCAAACGACTGAATCTTGA
Organism: Allium sativum; assembly: GCA_030737875.1. NCBI lineage: Eukaryota > Viridiplantae > Streptophyta > Magnoliopsida > Asparagales > Amaryllidaceae > Allium > Allium sativum. The sequence goes on from CM060915.1 coordinate 135,567,036, forward strand.
AGCACATTGTGTTAATTTCGAAGCCCGCATTTCTCGCAAGCGAGAAATACAAGCTTCGAGGGGCAAATGATAACCCCGTTCTTAGAACGCGGTTCAGAACTAAGAAGTATTCACAGATGATGACACACGACATAACTGACTCATGTCGTTTCTATAACATGGATCCTGCAGTCATCCACGCGACATGAGTTTAAGTCACTAACGCGAGATGGTTCTAAGTCGTTGACACGACACAAGATATAAGACAAGTCGTCCGCTCCGTTTAAGTCGTCGACAACGACATGTGTTCATATCGTCTAAGCTTCATCCCGAATGGCGCACACCAATTCAAGACGTTGTGCCCATACCGCAAATCAACTCCATGACGCTAGTTAGTCATACAGTGAATAATAAAAGGTGAAACACCCCACCCTCCATTAATGTCACTCACAAAGGGAATGGCTTAACTTTGGTGGAGGTTTGTAAGTAAAAGTCACAGATAAAACACAAGACAGATATAAACACATAAATATAAGCAGCGGAAAAACAACAGACTTTTTATTTCATAAATATGTGTTCATACAAAACATTTCCATAACTGCCACATAATAACTTCCAAAACATTACATCATCATTTCTGTCTTGGTTATTGAATAAAGAAGCATAAAAACATAATTAAAACTGCATAAATCCCCATAGAATGTGTTCAACAGCCATAGCCAAGGAAAGAGAGTCCAAACCATACATCTACTATCTTGAAGCTTGCAAAGAGTCTGACTAAGCTGAGTTGTTTCCTCCCTGTGGACCGGAGGGGGGGGGGGGCGGAAGAAAAGAAGACGAAAGAAAATAGGGTCAGACATAAAGCCTGGTAAGTCTAGTGACTCTTCAGTATGAGAATGAGAATAAGGGCATGATAGGTATAAACTGGAAATAGGAAAAATATCATAAACTAAGATAAAGCAGTTTGAATCGAATATACTATCGCACCTCACACTATATCTCTGCACCTACTTGTTTGTCTTAATTGGCACCCCATGCAGGAGGTAAAGTGATCCCCTTTTTCTAAAGATCGGCTCCTACTCGCATAATCATCTGTGTCTTACGGCCCCCAAAGATTGTAGATACATATGCTGGTCCCACCCTGGGGTGTATCAAGTCCCATGGTGGCGGACCAACACAAAACTAGAAATGCATAGGTTATACTACTGGTGCCCCCAGTGCCCTGTTTGTCTGCTCCGAAGTGTGTGCACGCCCGCACTCCGTTAGAACCCACACTGTTGCACCCACCGTCGTCGCTTTTGACCGCTTACAACCAGCCCAGTAATCGTGCCCCACCCTGCCTAGTTTCAGGGTACCATGATACCAAATTGGGTTACTGCTGAAATGGGTCCCCGTTACTAGGGTTTTCTAGTCAAACATGTTAAGTGGTTAAGTGTCTGTATTTACCTAACCCCACCCATCAGTTTAATTTAACATGTTGAATTGGTTAAGTGTTTTTAGTTAACTTAACCCTACCATCCTGACTTGTCTGTCCTTAGCTTTTTAAAGCACCGACCACTCACATTAGACAGGCATTGTTACGGTTACTGGATGTGCCGGTCGGTTCCGGGCAGATTTACACCGTAACTCAGTCTAACCTCGGGTCCTTATTGGGCTCCATGCATAACCACCCACATTGGATAGGTATTATTGTGACTACTGGACAACCAGGCGGGTCCGGACAGGTTTACATCACGACTCAATCCAACCTCGTGTTAAGCATACTCGTATTTTCTAAATTTACATATTTGTCTTTATTACTTAATATATGTAAATTTGTCAACAAATTAAATGTTGTGGCCCACTTTCCAAGTTTAACATTTTTGGTATAAGAATTTATACCGTTTAAATGCCACCAATTTTGGCATGTGACAAACATGCCAATTCCATATATTTTTATGTCAAGTTTTCCTATAATTACCAATTTATCCCAATGTTACCCCGTCTAAGTATTAGGCTAACAAACTTAGCCTAATTTTACGTTCGCATGATTTTTAACATATAATATTAAGCTAAAAACTTAGCCTAATTTAGCGTACACAAAATTGGCATAAAGCAGTTCACTAACATAAACATGACATAGGTGTAAACTTGGCATTTTTGGCATAGTCAATATGAACATCATAGGTGTGAACTTGCAAAATAGTCAACATGAATGTCATAGGTGTGAACTTGCAACATAGACTAATCAACATATATGTGAATTTACAACATAGCCTAAATCAACTTACATATATGTGAACTTGCATTGAAATAGGGATCTAACCAAATATGTGTCACATAAATTAGCATATGATTTAGACAACATAAGCCCAAACATGTTTTGGATCTAGGAATAACATCGAACATAACTAGCATATGGCAAGAATATGACGTTTTCATAAAGTATGTATAATTTCATCGCATGTGTGAACTAGATCCAATCATATGTCTAATTACAACATGAAACATATATTAAAGTGGATCTTGACATGGATCCCATTTAGGAACTTGCAACTTTTGTATAAACATAGGAGCATGTATATGAACATAACCATTTAGGCATAGGGGTTCTTAGCATAAAGTATACATACAACCTAAATAATCACATAAACATATAGGTGTAGATTACAACATGAACTATACAACTTGAATGCGATGTTGTTTTCATTCTAAATGTACAATAGGATCAACATAAACTCATTTATACCACAAACATCACAATACCACAATCATTACAATACATGAATTAACATCGTCGTTACATAATAGCACAATTCCATTCCTAATGTACATCGAATCAAGTCTTAATTTTGTTCACATCGGAAAAATCACTATACTTACAACGAACGACGAACTTGAATTTTGGATTATGAGTTCTGAATTTGACATGCTTTCCTTTGGGTAGACTAACGTTGTTTTGATTATTGTTTTAACTTTGATTTTGGCTCGTCTCTAAGCTTTCTACAAGTGGAGGCTACTCTTGGCTTCCTTCCAACAGCATGACGGCTCTATCTCCAATTTATTTGTGTGAATTTAGGTTTAGACTCAAGTTGTATTTATAGAATTTCAAATTAGTTAGAGCCGTCGATGAAGCTAGAGTGAATCCAGACCATCCATCTCAAGAGAAGCCAATCAGAAAGCGACATGTAAGCCCTAGCGACACAGCCAAGCCCCAAAAATCGACCAGAAACCCGACCAGCCAGCCAGGGCCAAACCAGGTCGACTGGGCAGGTCGACCCCTAGGTCGACACCCAGGTCGACCTGGTGCCTGGGCGGGAATTTTCCTGCCCAGCCCAGTTTGGGTTTGATTTTTTTGAAATTTGAACTTCATTTGAACCGTTTGAATTTTAATTTGAATTATGAAACTTCAGGAGGTCATAACTCCTTCATACGGGGTCCGATTCACGCAAACTCGGACTCTATCTCAGGCAGAATTCCGAGGCGAGCGCAACGGCGTAACCCGTTTCCCTTAATTCTTTCATTAAGAATTAATTATACTTAAATTTGTTAATTTACAGTTAACAGAAAATTCGAGGTGTTACATTCTCCCCTCCTTAAAGGATTTCATCCCCGAAATCTTCAAGTCTAGGAGAACGTAAGTCCTAACATCCAATCGTCCATCTACTCAACCATCAAACACAGGTGTCCATTGTCCTTAAAAGACTTCTAATGCTTCATGATCATATGCACAGTGTGTACATGTCCTTATCTAATGCAAAAATTAGGTGGTCTACTGATTTAGTTGACCTCCTTAATGCAAATCATGTAAGTGCCATGAATCCATTATGTATGCAGAATTTTCCCTATTCATAATTCTACATGAGTGCGCAACCATTTATACAAACGCGACATCCATATGACGACATATCAAATTTCAACCACATACAAATATGAATACTTATATGCATATGCAGTATGAAGTGATTGAGCCGATCTGAAACCTAGGTTGTGTGTGTATATGCATCCTCGAGCAACCACTAGCAACCACTTGCAGCCATCAATCATAACATGTTTCACATACATGTTTACATCCATTTGTTTCTACCTAAGGATAAAAGGGTAAGACCGAGGAGATATACCTAAAAAGATAGGTACAAGCAAAACTTAAGGAAAAAGAGAGCGATCAAAGATGTACCCTCAAAAAGAAAAGGGTAGGCCGCACATATTCTGTCCTCAGTTTCCAAAGTCGCGTCTTCTTTGGCGTCGCTCTACTGAACCTTAACGAGCTTGACTTCGCGGTTGCGTAGCTTCCTGATTTCAGTTCCTACGATTTGAGTTGGAACTCTCCTCACGGTTACTTCGCGTTCCACTTCGGCTTCTTTTAGAATGCTTGGCTCCCCCACATCCGCGGATTTATGTAGACATTTTCGGAGATGAGAAACGTGAAAGACGTTGTGAATTCCGGCCAACTTTTCGGGCAGCTCTACTCTATAAGCCATTTTCCCAATCTTCTCGATGATAGGGAACGGTCCAGCAAATCTTGGTGCTAGCTTTCCTGCGGATCCAAAGCGAACGACGTTCCTTAAAGGGGATACCTTAAGGAAAACCCTGTCCCCAACCTCAAACTCAAGGTCGGTCCTTCTTTTGTCGGCGTAGGATTTCTGTCTGTCTTGGGCTGTCTTCATTCTCCTTCGTATCAAATCCACTTTCTCTGAAGTCTCTCGAATCATGTCCGGCCCAAGTATAAGTTTGTCAGTAGACTCCCACCAACAAGTTGGTGATCGGCACGGTCTTCCATACAAAGCTTCGAAGGGCGCCATACCGATGGTGGCCTGGTAATTGTTGTTGTAGGCGAATTACACTAAAGGAAGATGATCCTCCCATGTCCCTCCAAAGTCAAGAACGCATAGTCTCAAAAGATCTTCTAATACTCTATTCACCCTTTCTGTCTGACCATCAGTTTGGGGGTGATAGGCTGTGCTCAAGCATAACTGTGTGCCTACAGCTTCTTGCAGACTCCGCCAAAATTCGCTCGTGAAGATGGGATCTCTGTCACTCACTATGCTGGAGGGTATTCCATGGAGTCGAACTATTTCTTTGAGATAAAAAGAAGCTAGAGACGAAGCAGTCCTTCTACTTTTGATAGGTATAAAGTGGGCGCTTTTAGTAAGCCTGTCCACTATTACCCAAATGCTAGTATTGCCCCTTCTTAACCTAGGCAACCCGTCAATGAAGTCCATTGAAATGCTATCTTCAGCTACCCTTAGCTGATGGAACCCAGTAGCCAGATCAAGTTGGGAGAAGACCGACGCATCTACAAGATGATCAAACAAATCGTCTATTCTGGGAAGCAGGTGTCTATTCTTTGTAGTCAACTTATTTAGCTCCCTACAGTCCACACAAAGACGTAGTGAACTATTTGCTTTGGTGGAGAACACTACTGGAGCACCCCATTCCGAGATACTTCTCCTTATAAACCCCTTCTCGAGAAGCTCCTTAACTTGCTTACTGAGCTCCTTTCTCTCCTTTGGAGCCATGTGCCTAACAGGCAGAGCTACGGGCTTTGCATTATCAATAAGATATATGCGGAAGTCTATTTCCCGCTTTGGAGGTAAGCCTTTCACCTCTTCAAAGACATCCAGATATTCCCGGGCCACTCTAACCGACTGCAAATTCTCAACAGAAGTGTCAAGCGACTCTAGATAACTAAGGATAACAACACTCAAGGGATTACAAGAAATTTTTGGAGTGTTACCGGGCCGAGTCAAGAGTCTAACCACTCTTTTCTCACAATCAAGAATGGCACCATTACTGGATAACCAGTCCATGCCTAAGATCAGTCCATATCCTGAGAAGCACAAAACAAAGGCACTACATCTAAATTCAACACTTAGAATAGAGATTTTCAAATCCAAGCAAACCATCGACAAATAAGCCGAGCCCCTAATTGGATTTGAAACAACTAAGGGGTCTTCTACCATACCAGTGTCTAGGTGCAGAGATTCTACTAAAGAAAATGAAATAAAGGAGTGTGATGCACCAAAATCAAAGAGAGTGCGAACTGGATGATCATACAGATAAACTAAGCTTTCTACAGAAATATTTCTACCTCGTTCCTGTAGAGGTGCCACCAGCGCGTGAACCTGTTCCCCTGAGGTGGATCCAGTCCCTGCCCTCGCTTCTTTGGGCAGTCCTTAGCCAAGTACCCAGTCTCACCACAATGGAAACAACACCCATTCATCTTTGCCTTTTTCTTCCTGCAGTCTTTTGCTATATGTCCCACAATGCCACAGAAGTTGCACTTTCTCTTTTCACGAGATTTGTTGTTCTTCCCGCCTTTCTTGAAGTCCGTCTTCTTAGCCTGTAAACCTTCTTTCTTTTCTTGAAGCACTTCCACCTTTGCCTCCTTCTTTCCTTTATCTTCCTCGTGTAGCAGCGCCATGTCCACCAAGCTTTCATAAGTTGCTCCCATGGGTATATGGGTCATTGCAAGGCTGTATAGAGGCTCATTCAGACCTTTGACGAAGCGAAGGGCCTTCTTGTGTTGGGTGTTGTAACAACCCGAAAATCTGGGCCAGTTTAAAATTTTTATTTTGGCAATTTTAGCGAATTTTGATTATTTAAAATGAATTATTTTAAATAATAATCGACGAGAAATTTATTTTGAATATAATTCGACGTATATATTTATATACGTCGTCGTTAGAATATAAATATTTATATATATTTATAAATAGAATTGAAAATGGCGCGGTAGTTCGATAATTCGATTTCAAACTTCAATTGAATGTACCGGGTGCAAAACAATCCGGATTTTAGTGAAACCAAAAATAATGGGATCTAATTGATAATATCTTTCCAACGAATCCGAATAATCAAATTTTCATAGCGGGAATCAAAAGATATGTCCGGTTGAAAATTCTGAATAGTCGCTATAGAATTCAGGCCCTTAAAAATGGACATTTTGCAAATGACCTCGGATTTCGACGAAACAAGTTTTGTTGGGTCCGTGATGTCAAGTTATTGCTAGATTCCAAATTTCATAATTTTTCGAATCAATATGTGAGCGTGGCAAAGGAAAACGCGTTTGACCAGTTTCAGTGGATTTTAATCGACTGGAAAATGATCATTTTTCAAACGGTCTTAGAATTCGACGAAATTAGTTTTGTTAGGACCGTATCGTCAATATGAAGCTAGAAAATATTTTTCTGGAATTTTTCTAGTTAGTATGTGACCCCGGTAATTTGAAATGTACGTTTAAAATTCAATATAATGATTTAAATGTAAATTCAGCGAAAACTAATTGTAACGATCGAATTGGCCTACGATACATATCCCATTGTGTTCGGAATCGGGGTATTTAGCTAGAGGCGACAGTCGTTAGAGTTCATTTCGTGTTCGTATGAAAATTTCACTTTTAAGAAATAAGTAAATAAAATATATTATAATATATATCCCTTTCACTGGTCAAAACCCTATAATTTATCCTACCGTGGTCAACGCGGAAATTAACTCGCGCCTTCTCCCTCGTTCGACGATCGTAAACCTTCAATCCTTCTCCCCCCTTTTCTCCAAAATTTACCCAATAAAATCCGAACCCTCCAAAGCCAAATCGAAGCCTCCTTCGCCCTCTTACAATCTATACGGGTATTAGGATCTCTGGTGGAGTATTGGATAGGGATTTCTGACGGGAACGCTCATCGTTTGGGGGCGATTTTCAGCACCGTCGTGAGTGCGAGTTAGGCGTTGTTGCAGGAGTGGGGAGCTCTCACGTAGGCCGTCATCGGGGCGGCATCCGATCCTCCTCCGGCGGCGCTGGGTGGTCACGACAACGTTGAAAGGGATTCGAGCGAAATGGGTCTCGGTGAGTTCCTTTTTCCAGCTGGAAGCAAGACGAGAGTCAAGGGATAATCGGCCTAGGTATTTTCTTAAGCCAGGTAACTAACTTAATTAATCAGTTAATAATTAATTTAGTTTAAATAAAAATATACAGTGCTTTGAAAACAAGAATATACAGTGCTTTGAAAATATACATTGATTTAAAAATATGTAGCGGAAAAAAAAATTGAGATTTTTATATATAAATAACTTTGATAAAAATGTGATTTTTCCGCATATGGCTTCATGATAAAAATATGATCTTTATTTATAAAGTAGCATTATAAAAATTCGATTTTTCATATAGACTTCAAATGAACTTTAAAAGTAAAAAGATTTGATTTTTTTTGAAATCTAAAGATTAGATTTTTAAATAATATAAATATATGTTTTTAGAAAATATAAAGAGAGGATTTGAAAATATAAATACAATGATAGGATTTTGATAAAGGAAAAAATATACTTTGTTTTTGAAGATATGAAATAGAATTTTTATCTATTGAATAGCAGTGTAAAAATTCGATTTTTATATATTGAACAACGAAGTAAAAATTCGATTTTTATATATTGAACAACGAAGTAAAAATTCGATTTTTATATATTGAACAACGAAGTAAAAATTCGATTTTTATATATTGAATAGCATAGTAAAAATTCGATTTTTACATATGTAGAGAATACGGGCAACGAAGGTGATAAAAAGGCGAGAATGGCGAAGATTTCTATAAATGAAGAGTCGTGGTATTGGATAGCTATTTGTGAGAATTTCTCACTCTTCAATTTCTTTTTCTAGTTATATATATACTAGGATGCAGACGGTGCTTAGTAGCACCCGACACAATCGTCCACAGACCATGGACTTGTTTGTTTGATTGCAAAAATTAGTTAGATTATTTGATTGAAATTGAACTGTGTGGTGAAATGAATGGATTTGATTGATGTGTGAATGGCGTGGGCCTTCACTAGACCGGGGATAAGGCTAGGCCTTGTCCCGTTTCTAGTATCGTGCCGTTATGCCGCCGAAATTTTCTAAAAATAAGTTAGAAAAATAAAGATAACATTTTATTTAATAAATGAACCGAATAGAATATTCATAGGTTGAATAAAATAGTTTGATCGTTAAAAATATAATTTTTAACGTGAATGTGAATAAATAAATATTCATTTACAAACCGGACGGTTTGTTTATGTACACTGATTTGACTGACATTGATTGGGACGATAAATTTTACACATCGCCCAACTGCACAAATAAAATCTGTGTTTGATTGTTTGAAACCCCACACGGGTGTTGGGATGAAATATGAAGTTCACTCATCCTGATTGATTAAATATGACGATCGATTGATTGTCAGGCTGTTATAAGCGTTAGATATCTATATTTGATGCTTATATAGTGTAGTGCACTTTGGTTGATGGTTGATTATTTTCAATGCTATTATATGGGTGTAATGTATGAAAATCCATATAATTAACATTATATGGTGATTGATTGGGCCTCATTCCAATTTAGAAAATAAAGAATAATATAAAATAAAGGTTCATGTGTTGACAGTACTCATCCATTGAGATTGGTCATGTGTTGAACGAAATATTTTAGTAATAAAATTTACATCTTTATCAATATAAAATAAAGGTTCATGTGTTGACAGTACTCATCCATTGAGATTGGTCATGTGTTGAACGAAATATTTTAGTAATAAAATTTACATCTTTATCAATATAAAATAAAGGTTCATGAGTTGACAGTACTCATCCATTGAGATTGGTCATGTGTTGAACGAAATATTTTGATAATAACAACTATTTTGAAAAAGAAATATTTGAAATAAAATATTTGAAAATATCAATATATGAAGCCGTGTTGATTAGATTGACGCCATGTTGACGTGAACGATATTTATATCGATTTTATTCATTTTAAAATGCATATTGAAAAGTGATTTCGAAAATGCATATTTTGAAATGATTTCGAAATGAATTGAATATATAATGATTTCGAAATGAATTGAATATATAATGATTTCGAAATGAATTGAATATATAACGATTTCGAAATGAATTGAATATATAACGATTTCGAAATGAATTGAATATATAACGATTTCGAAATGAATTGAATATAAAACGAATTCGAATTTGAATTGAATTGAATGTAAAACCAATTCGAATTGAATTGAAAACGAATTCGAATTGAATTGGAAACAAATTGAAATGAATTCAAATTGAATTGAAATTTGAATTGAATAGAAATGAATTTTAAAACGAATTTATAAAGAAGAATTCAATTTTGATTAGAATTGAAATGGAAGTTGAAATTGCTTTTGAAACGAATTTAAAACTATTTATATAATTCGTTTTAAATAGTAATCGACGAAATATATATTATATATATTATATATATAATATAATGGCCTGAATAGAACGCGCCGCGCCGCGGCAGTTCGCGAATTTCGACCATTTATTTCAAACGGACATTACGGGAGATCCGACCGTCGGATTCTCCTAAAACCGGAACCGTTGGGTTCGTATCGACAAGAGCTTTCTAACGAATATTAGAAATTTGAAATCTAACGGTTGGATTTGGAGATACGTCCAAATCAAATTTGAAAAAGGTCGCTGTAAGTACAGTTCGATGGCCATCGATGGAAATCGACTGTACGGGCCTTGATAAAATTATTAAAAATAATAATAAATTGTGTAGAATCATAAGAAATGATTTAGAAAAGATTGGGATGAAAAACTCCATATTTGAAAAGATAAAAATAGATTTTTATCGAAATGAACTAGTTTTGAACTAGAATAGTAATTTATTTATTTTTAAAATGAATAAATTGGATTTGAAATGGTTTTGAAAATAACCAGAATTTCAAATGATTGCATTGGAGTGGATTTGAATCGAAATTGTCTTCGGAATATTTCGATGTTGAAATTCGTGATTATACAGATGTGGTTATGGAAATTTGAAAGATATATATATATATATCGTTATTTCCAATACGACATTTGTTAATCGTAGAATTTGATATTGAATATAAGCCGATATATTTTCTATTCAGAGACTTGTATTGAATATCAAATGTGATTTGGGTTTGTCGTGAATGGTGTCTTCACTAACACTGTTCTTGAACCCAGTTGAGAAAAGATTAAATCTTTTTATTTAGATTTAATGAAGTGTACCAATTAAATAATATTTAATTGGAATTGAATTGATATTGATTTTTGGGTTTATCGTGGACAGTGTTTTAAATAACACTCGTTCTTTAACCCGATAATTAATGGAATGTGATTTTGGGTTCATCGTGAACTGTGTTTTAAATGACACTGATTCTTTAACCCAGTTAAAGATTAAAACTAAGTAGAGTTTTGAGGAATCTTTAATTAGATTGAAAAGATCGAGAATGGAGTATCACCAGTTTTACTCCAGGCGATAGTTAAATCTTTAATTAGATTTGAACGTGAAATGGTAATTGAATTTACCGATAACACCGTGGTGTTAGATATGAAGTATAACCAGTTTTACTTCATGGGATGAATAGGTTGGGATTGGGAAATTAAAACAAATGATTACTTCGGTAAGGTTCGTTAATCCCGACTAGTTGAATGGAAATTCAAAAGGATAGATTAAAGAATAAATTTAAAGGATTTATCTTTGATAAAATTAATGGGAACCTTTCCCTATGAATGTGAAATTTAGAAACTAACTGTCGGTTAGCTAAGCAGAATGGTTTTCTGGATATTGATCTGATGTTGGTTTCGGCCTTCGGGGTTAATATTTGGGAAATTATTCTCTTGATTAATTTACGGTTAGTGACTGATGAATTGGAATGAGGCGTATGTTGTGTTTGTGTAACACTTATTTAAAATATACGCGAGTTATTTGGAAAGACCGGGTTTATCCCATTCTGAATAACTGATACGACGATAAGTCGAAGATGAAGACGATGGTCGAAGACCGGAGGTCTTCACGTCGTTTGGGTGATTACTGATGATCTTGATTGGGCTGTACACCCAAGAAGATGGAAACAGTTGGTGATCGTCCAGACGTACTTGGAGATCGATGGATATGCGGGGTACCAGGTGCCTCCGGTTTCGTTCAGACCCAGAACGGACTTGTAAATGGACTGTGTGTCTGACATTGGATTTTAGTCCGTGTGATTGATCTCTATTAAATATATATCTGTTTGGCGGCGGAGAATTTATTCTCTTGCTTAACGCCCTTCTCTGAGACGTACGAGCTCAGGGGTTATATATTGATGGATATCAATCGCATGGAGTGAATTGCCTGTGTGGCATGCTAAGATGCAAATGATCAAGGCTTCTGTTGAAAAGCAAAGTCTTGTGGTTGATGATCGAAGCACGGCCTTTGTGGCGTAGCTTTGTGTAACGTTGATTCGCGAGTATCACACCTGGTATGAATCAAAAACGGGAGACGGACATCAGGGAGGACATGCGTTTCTTTCTAGTTAGGAGTGGCGTCAGTGCTTGAACTGGCTGACGAGTTTGACTCATGTGGATGTTGCTTATTATTACTTGCTGAAAAGCGAGGCGCCTCGTGATATCGGTTTCGGCCGATGCTTCTGGTCGGCTGACGGGCCAGGCTTACGCCCCAAATGGCGGGGAAACGCATGTTCAGGCATTTTAATCCACATCGGTGGACCGGCCCTGACGATCCAAGGGTCACTCGAGCTCTGATCCTGAGGGGCGGACTAGAGCGTCTCGAATCGGTGAGGATCTTGCCCCTAGCCTCGGTTCATACCATAAATGATAACCCAACTTCCAATACGACCTTTGCGGTTTTAATTGTAGAACTAGTATGGCGACATGATATATGGTACCCATGCCGCCTATGATTGATACTTATGATTTGAAGTTGTTTTATACACTATGCACTTATAATAGTATCAAACGATTTGTTTTAAACGTATCAAGCATTCTTTGGCTGTTATAAGGGAAAACCCTATCCCCCGGCTTGCGTTGCATTGTGTGATAGGACCTGGGTCTTATAACAGCTTCATTTTTCTTTATTTAGCATTGCGCTGTAGTTTTATGCACTGGTACTCTTGGGAGGAAACCCGTTCCGTGTTATACGGCGTGGTCCCTTGATTTACCTAACTTTAAAATAAAGATTAACTGTTTTAGTTCTCACACCAGTCACATGACTGACCTGGAGTTTATTGTTTTAACCTAAACTCTGGGTGGCCTTATTTTCGACACGGGCAGCTAGTAGTTTTGGTTTTGCAGATTTATATTCACAGGATCCTAGTTTACAGCTGGAATGATATCCGGAAAGCTTTGTATCCATATATCTCTTCTAGTTGTGTATTGTATTATTTTCCGCTGCGATGTATTTAAATGTAATTTGAATCTCTGATATTTCTGTGTAACATTTTTTCATTTATACTCTGTATATTCTTGTAATCTGATGCATTGTTGTAATATACAATGAAATGTTCTTCTGTATGCGTTTTGTTGTGGCTTGTTCTCGAACTATCCGACACTTTCCTTTACGGGGAAGTTGCGGGTTTTTACAGGTGTTTACCAAATCCAGCCCAAATCTGGCCAGTTGATTAAACTGATTGACGTACTCCTTGATTGTCATATTTCCTTGTTTCAAAGTTAGTAACTTGTCCATTTGCATGCTTCTTTCAGCTTGGGAGAGGAATTTCATCTCAAACCTCATCTTGAAATCTTCCCAAGTCTCCACTGGTCTCTCAACATGGGTAACTTCCCACCAATAGGAAGCTTCATCTTTAAGCAACCACACTGCTAGCTGTATATTTTGCATGTCGTCAACTTCGAAGATGATGAACAAATCTTCGGTCTCCTTCAGCCAGTTCCTTGCTACCACAAAGGATTCAGTTCCATAAAAGTCCTTTCCACCCATAGCTTTGAAGTCTCTACATATATTAGCGAAAGTATTTCCACGAGGAGGAGGAGGAGTAGGAGGTACCGCTCCCACTGTGGGAGGAGGAATGTCTGCTGGGGCCGCACCATTGGCCCTAGCCTCTAGGTACCTTAGGAACCAGCCAGGGATCAGTACTCCTTCCGGAAGGTTAAGATCCCCAGACATGCTGGAACAAAAAGGAGAGTATTCAAGACAAAGGATAGAGAGATAGTGCATATGGCTTTGGGGAATTATGCCTTTAAAAACAAAACTTTTTCTTGAAAAAGAATGCTTAAACTTCTTTTTGAAATTAGTTTCAAAAACTTTTATCTAGTCTGGTAAATCTATGCTCTGATACTAAGTGAAACACCCCACCCTCCATTAAGTTCACTCATAAAGGGAATGCCTTAACTTTGGTGGAGGTTTGTAAGTAAAATCACAGATAAAACACAAGACAGATATAAGCACATAAATATAAGCAGCGGAAAAACAACAGACTTTTTATTTCATAAATATGTGTTCATACAAAACATTTCCATAACTGTCACATAATAACTTCCAAAACATAACATCATCATTTCTGTCTTGGTTATTGAATAAAGAAGTATAAAAACATAATTAAAACTGCATAAATCCCCATAGAATGTGTCCAACAGACATAGCCAAGGAAAGAGAGTCCAAACCGTACATCTACTATCTTGAAGCTTGCAAAGAGTCTGACTAAGCTGAGTTGTTTCCTCCTTGTGAACCTGGGGGGGGAGGGGGAATGGAAGAAAAGAAGACGAAAGAAAATAGGGTCAGACATAAAGCCTGGTAAGTCTAGTGACTCTTCAGTATGAGAATAAGAATAAGGGCGTGATTGGTATAAACTGGAAATAGGAAAATATCATAAACTAAGATAAAGCAGTTTGAATCGAATAAACTATCGCACCCCACACTATATCTCTGCACCTACTTGTATTGTTTTAATTGGCACCCCATGCAGGAGGTAAAGTGATCCCCTTTTTTTAAAAGATCGGCTCCTACTCGCATAATCATCTTTGTCTTACGACCCCCAAAGATTGTAGATACCTATGCTGGTCCCACCCTGGGGTGTATCAAGTCCCATGGAGGCGGCCCAACACAAAACTAGAAATGCATAGGTTATACTACTGGTGCCCCCAGTGCCCTGTTTGTCTGCTCCGAAGTGTGTGCACGCCCGCACTCCGTTAGAACCTACACTGTTGCACCCACCGCCGTCGCTTTTGACCGCTTACAATCAGCCCAGTAATCGTGCCCCACCCTGCCGAGTTTCCGGGTACCATGATACCTAATTGGGTTACTGCTGAAATGGGTCCCCGTTACTAGGGTTTTCTAGCCAAACATGTTAAGTGGTTAAGTGTCTGTATTTACCTAACCCCACCCATCAATTTAATTTAACATGTTGAATTGGTTAAGTGTTTTTAGTTAACTTAACCCTACCATCCTGACTTGTCTGTCCTTAGCTTTTTAAAGCACCGACCACTCACATTAGATAGGTATTGTTATGGTTACTGGATGTGCCGGTCGGTTCCGGGCAGATTTACACCGTAACTCAGTCTAACCTTGGGTCCTTATTGGGCTCCGTGCTTAACCACCCACATTGGATAGGTACTATTGTGACTACTGGACAATCGAGCGGGTCCGGGCAGGTTTACATCACAACTCAATCCAACCTCGTGTTAAGCATACTTGTATTTTCTAAATTTACATATTTATCTTTATTACTTAATATATGTAAATTTGTCAACAAATTAAATGTTGTGGCCCACTTTCCAAGTTTAACATTTTTGGTATAAGAATTTATACCGTTTAAATGCCACCAATTTTGGCATGTGACAAACATGCCAATTCCATATATTTTTAAGTCAAGTTTTCCTATAATTACCAATTTATCCCAACGTTACCCCGTCTAAGTATTAGGCTAACAAACTTAGCCTAATTTTACGTTCGCATGATTTTTAACATATAATATTCGGCTAAAAACTTAGCCTAATTTAGCGTACACAAAATTGGCATAAAGCAGTTCACTAACATAAACATGACATAGGTGTAAACTTGGCATTTTTGGCATAGTCAATATGAACATCATAGGTGTGAGCTTGCAAAATAGTCAACATGAATGTCATATGTGTGAACTTGCAACATAGACTAATCAACATACATGTGAATTTACAACATAGCCTAAATCAATTTATATATATGTGAACTTGCATTGAAATAGGGATCTAACCAAATAGGTTTCACATAAATTAGCAAATGATTTAGACAACATAAGCCCAAACATGTTTTGGATCTAGGCATAACATCGAACATAAGTAGCATATGACAAGAATATGACGTTTTCATTAAGTATGTATAATTTCATCGCATGTGTGAACTAGTTCCAATCATATGTCTAATTACAACATGAAACATATATTAAAGTGGATCTTGACATGGATCCCATTTAGGAACTTGCAACTTTTGTATAAACATAGCAGCATGTATATGAACATAACCATTTAGACATAGGGGTTCTTAGCATAAAGTATACATACAACCTATATAATCACATAAACTTAGAGGTGTAGATTACAACATGAACTATACAACTTGCATGCGATGTTGTTTTCATTCTAAATGTACAATAGGATCAACATAAACTCATTTATACCACAAACATCACAATACCACAATCATTACAATACATGAATTAACATCGTCGTTACATAATAGCACAATTCCATTCCTAATGTACATCGAATCAAGTCTTAATTTTGTTCACATCGGAAAAATCACTATACTTACAACGAACGACGAACTTGAATTTTGGATTATGAGTTCTGAATTTGACATGCTTTCCTTTGGGTAGACTAGCGTTGTTTTGATTATTGTTTTAACTTTGATTTTGGCTCGTCTCTAAGCTTTCTACAAGTGGAGGCTACTCTTGGCTTCCTTCCAGCAGCATGACGGCACTATCTCCAATTTATTTGTGTGAATTTAGGTTTAGACTCAAGTTGTATTTATAGAATTTCAAATTAATTAGAGCCGTCGATGAAGCTAGAGTGAATCCAGACCATCCATCTCAAGAGAAACCAATCAGAAAGCGACATGTAAGCCCTAGTGACACAGCCAAGCCCCAAAAATCGACCAGAAACCCGACCAGGCCAGCCAGGGCCAAACCAGGTCGACTGGGCAGGTCGACCCCCAGGTCGACCCTATGGTCGACCTGGTCACCCAGGTCGACCCCCAGGTCGACCTGGTGCCTGGGCGGGAGTTTTCCCGCCCAGCCCAGTTTGGGTCTGATTTGTTTTGAAATTTTAACTTCGTTTGAACCGTTTGAATTTTAATTTGAATTCTGAAACTTCCAGAGGTCATAACTTCTTCATACGGAGTCCGATTCACGCAAACTCGGACTCTATCTCAGGCAGAATTCCAAGATGAGCGCAACGGCGTAACCCGTTTCCCTTAATTCTTTCATTAAGAACTAATTATACTTAAATTTGTTAATTTACAGTTAATAGAAAATTCGGGGTGTTACAAAAGGGCTCATGTCGTTAGCATGAAACCATGTCGTTGTTGTCATGGCGTTCAAATAATGGTGTGAGGATCTAAGACGTGGAAACCATATTTCCAATTAAACTCATGTCGTTGCTAGCATAAAAAAGCGACACCTGGCATAATAGCAGAACTAGATCATAATGACCATTCAAATACCAAATATAATGTGCAAAAGTGAGGAAGACAACTGTCAATATATGTAATGATGCATGGCATTAACGATATAACGTGGCATGATGAAAAGAGGGTCTCACATAAGCAAACAGGACCGTTATTCCATATCGGTTACATCAAGCCGCTAGGAAGAGTCATACCGTATTCCAGGCTAAAAACAATTAAGTCGTCGAAAATGTCAAATCCATTCATGTCGTAAATGAAAGTCGTTCATACCGCCACTCCATTTATCCATGTAGTTGCTCTACACCATGTCGCTCTACACCATGTCGTCCTAAATGAAAGAAGTCCATATGAGATGTACATAGTGACAAGCTGTTTTAATAAGAGGAGAGTTTGCCAGCTGTAAAAATAATGAACCAACCTACACGTGCAGGATATAGGTTGATCTCAATATTCAAGTCACTGGAACCATGTCGCATTGAGTTATGATGTGGGTTCAATATCTTAAACCAAGTCGTTAGTTGATTCAAGTTGTACAGGAATTTATGTCGTGAACCATGAAGCTTTCGCGTCATGGCAAGCTATGCCATACCGATGGACCTAGTCATACCACGCCGATGGATTTGGTCATGTCGTAAGTTGCTGAAGCATTCACACTACAAGACGTTCCATGCCGCGGATTGTTCAACCAACATATCATAATATAAAGCCACATGAAGCATGCCGCCAATTTAGGCACGTCACAAGCGTTAGGCGATTCTGGAATGTAATAGTATCTATGCGCATATGATTGGGCCATAGCTGTAAAGTAGGATATACCAGCTGTACGCACCCATGCATATTTCCATGTCGTTCCACATCTTTAAGGGGACATCACCATGTCACTTGCACTAAGTCTTGAAGTCATGCCGTAGACAGCACCATGTCGTAAGCAGCTTCATGCCACATCATTCATAATAAAACACGTCGTTACTGGATGAGTCGCACGGTTGTGCATCCTCCAAACCATGTCGTTAATTCCCCTAACCCATGTCACAAGTCATGAAAAAACGAGTCACGACAAGTTGAGTCATGTCGCCCTACGCCATGAGTCAAGGCGTTTTGCTACATAATTACCAAATTGACACCCGGTCCTAAAACTCCCTATAAATACCCCTTATAATTCATTTGTAAGGGGGACCGAAAATTGATTGCTAGGAGGAGACTCCGTCAAATTCAAAGCTCATCTACAACTTCTCTAATGGCTTCAATGGATTCAACAACACTTTTCTAACTTCATGAAGATCAAATCCAAATCAATGATCATTAGAGCTTTCTACAATTTCAATCTAAACTCCTTCAATCTCATTCAAGCTACATAATAAATCTCTCAAGCATCAATCAAACGATCTCTTCTCCTCTCCGAAGCTTAAAATCGAATGTTAATTCACTACAGAATCTATGATGATCATGGAAAAGGATCAAAGCACATAAGTGGTTGAAGATTCATCATAAAGCTAAAAGATCTCTTCATTTTCTTCACCAAATTCAAGTGAAATTAGATCATAAGGAAGGAAAAAAGAGAGAAATAATTGTAATGAGGGAAAATTCATATGTTGTAAGCTTGAATATCATAATGAGAATGGATTGAAAGTGGACGGAGATTCATAGAGAATCGAACCACTATAAAAATTCCTTTGTTCTCTTACTTTCTTTTATCCGTTTATTTTGCGATTTCGTGGTTCCGTATTCTTACCGAATAGGTGAAGTGTAGCTTTTACACTTTTGGTGTTTAATCCCAAATTTGGAGCAAACGCCCAACGAATACTATCATGTATTGGTCCTGACCCGCCTATTAGAGGAAAAATCGCCGAATCACCCAACGTCATCCTCCACGGCCTTCTGACCGCCAAACTACGTTGCAGTTAAGGTATACTCACCGAGTGGTAACGCGCAGACCCAACCTCTGCAAGTACAGACGGAGCGCTGCACCGCAATAGAGGACCACCACGGAGTAACCTACCACGTCTCGTGGAAGCCGCGTGCTTACTTCCAGTCCCGCAGAGTCAGCAAGCAGAATAACCAGTAGAATAATCAGATGGACGTACTTCTCTCGTGCCTCCAGACACCACGATGATATACTATGTTGGGTTCTTCACCTTCGTACATGCGGACTAGTCCAAGCGCATCATGCAATCATGTTATTAGACCCTATGTCTTATCTCTTACCCTTGCGGTTGCTTTATCTTATCAGATTACTAATTAACTTGATTAACTAATTATTCCTTTTTTATTCAAGTTACAAGGTGTTCCCGAGCCCCTTATATCTTTGAGGAATGGACCCTACTCGCTTATTAATCGTACAACTTTAACTTAATCATGTTTTAAGTTCATTAATAATCCCGAAACATGTCATTACCTAGATTGTAATTAATGAAAGTAATATAAAAAATCCCTTTACATTATTACTATTTCATTTACTATCCAATTACATGTACAAGTTCAATAACATGTTTTACTTAAACGTATAATTAAGTATATCTTTTCTCAGTTGTTTTCTTATGACATGTCTAATTAATATTCAATTAAGTACAACTTATTTTCATTCCATAAGTCTACTTTTATTCTTTCCTATTTAATCATAACTTTGTCTTACACTGTCATCACAACTTGTTGTTGTTTACTTATTAACTTAGTTCTCCTAACTAATGTTTATTATTAAGTTCTCTTTCTATTTACTATAACCCATGTTATAATTCCACTTGTCCCTAGGACAAGCCTACCTATTATATTATATTCTCATTAATATAATTAATTAAAATAGGTTATGTTCCTCATTCTTCACATTTTCCTTGGTTTTTAACAATAACCAAACTTTTATTGTTGTAACATCTTTTTTTTTACCATCTTGTATATTTTCACACGTATCATTTATTTATTGCCAATTGTATTCGTATATTTTTATATATGCTCATGCACCAGACCTCTCACATTAAGTTGACCACTTGTGGATGATAGATTTGCTAGGCAGTTCCGGACAGGGTTCTACCACACGTTGAACTTAACCTTGGTTTTAGTGCGGTTATCTACAATTTCCCAGTCATTGTAAATTTTCCACACGAATTAGCCTTATCTTTTTTTTTTTCAATATTCCCAACTTCACTGTAATTTGATTTACAATATCCAATTTTTCATTAACAAAATTTTTAGTACCATATTCACTTTTATTGCAAATTCCACATTTCCAACACTACTGTAATTTTTAAACAAAATAGAAGATAAATAGAATGGACTTGTACAACAGTGTATTCTTAACATTACAAAGAATCAATCTTATCGCTATTACCATAATTCACAGTTATTTAGAATGTTAAGAATAACGGGGAACGTAAACGATAAATATATTATTATTTAGAAGGTATAATTCTACATCCACTCGCCTGACAGCTTTCCAATCCTTGAATCTGATCCAGATCTGTTATTTTTTTACCTTCCTAACTGAATTTATTATTAAACAACCACAAATTCACAAGTTTGATGTGATTATCATAGAAATGTGTTTATTTTATGCTCTTATATCTTATCTTTTGTATATAAATAAATATTACGTTGGGTATTATTTTGTTGTTTTTGCAGATGAGTTGTTTAAGCCTTATACAACCTTAAAAGTGAAGAATTGATGTCATAGACATGAAGGTTGCATAAGAAGCTGTTATTGAAGGCTAGTTGTGTTCACATTGGTCGTCTTGGAAGTAGATTGGTAGAAAAGATCTTAGGAAACCAATCAACTGGACACATGTCAAACAAAGATAAGAGGAGGATCATAGCATAATCTTTGATGAAAAAAGGCCCATATATTCATAGATTTGATTAGGGTTTTGCAACTCAGCTATAAATACACATGTATACCCATTGTAAAAATATACTTTTCTGCTGTAATTTTTCTTCCATTAATCTAGTTTAGTCTTCTTTTCTCTTTTTCTACATTGTTATTTTCTTAGCAATTAGTGTTGTCTACACAATTAGATTTGGTAAAGCACTGTTTGTCTTTTGTACTTATTTTCATTAGTGATTTACCGTCTGATTAGTTTCAGTGGTAATCCTAATTTAATTTTTTGTTTGTTATTTAATTTCTACAATTTTAATTTCTGCTTTTTAATTGCTTTCCTAGGTTAAATAGGATTTGATTAGATTCAGATCTGATTCATAGTTTTATTTGCTTTTCAATTGAAAATTGTGATTTGATCGTCGTTTCAATTAGATTTGTTCTGAATCAAATTACAGTTTTAATTTTTATTGTTTTTAACCCAACCTCCAAGTTTTGTCTAACTCGCCCAAGAAATATATAAATAATAAAATTTAAAAATTCCTCCTTGTGTTCGACCTGCATATTATACGATTTATGTGCTTGCGGTTATTATTACAAAATTCGCGCTTTTCTTGTTCATAGAAAGCGTCGATCAAGTTTTTGGTGCAGTTGCCGGGGAGGTAAAAATTATATTTTACTATTTATTTAGTTTTCGATTCGTGTTAGTTTTTATTTTATTTTGTATTTGTTTTCTTTTAGAAAAAAAATAAAATTTTGTTAGTTGATTTGGCATTGATCATTGATATTGTAATCTTCTACACAAGGGAAAAAAAAGAGTTGCCAAATTTCCTTTGATTTTTTTTCCTTTCTTCTTTAGTCTTTCCTATTTTCAATACAATTGTTTCCTTTCCTTCTCCTACAAATTTCCTTTCTTTTCAATAAAAAAAAGAAGCTCAAAATTTTCCTTGTGTTTCTTTCCCTGTGTTCTTCTGCCCCATACTCCTAACCTTCATCCTCATACAACTCATCATACCCATCACAAAGCAAACCCCTCTTCATCATCATCCGCCCACAGTTGCACAACCAAATTCCGATTCATATTCACACCAACACTTCATCAAATGTCAGTCCTCACCATCCTCAAGACCACCGATCAGCCATCTTCAAACCCATAACCCACGTTCATAGTCCATAACGTACCAAGTTTTACCACTTCACCAGCTACTACCATACCAACGTCCATAACCACATATCAATTCCAGTGCATCTTCCCCAGACCATCACTACACAACCACGTTCATCTTCTCATCTGACAAACCCCTCACTTTAGCACAAACCCAAACTATAGTTCAACATCCCGTCATCATCCCACTAACACCAATCCCATACTCCTCGCTAACACATCATCGCGAACTCATAATCAAGCTCACGTACTCCACCAACAACTTTAGCACCTTCAGATCTTCCACCATCAAAGCCTCATGCCATCATCACGTTATGTCAAAACCGGCCTCTCTTCACAATCAATCATAATACCATCGAACAATTTCGAAACCCTGCAAAATCCAGCTCTACTCGAAAGAAACCCGAGTACCAGAGAGAAAGAAAAAGAAGATCGCGTGATTTATTCCTGAGAAAACAAAATATATTTTCGTGATTTGTTCCCTCTTCAGTGCGGCAATAAGTTGTGAATTGATTTTGGTTTGAGCTGATGTAAGTGTGATTGCGAATTAAAAGGCCTGAGTTATATTATTTTCTTCCTAAATTGATTGGTCCGAACTTTTGGTTTGAGGATGATATTCAGGCTTTCCTGACATAGGTTACGGCCTGGGTATTCAAGAAAAAATTCCATATTTGAGTGTTATCTTTTGGTAAGGAATAATTATATAAGTTTGTGACTGGAAAATTGTTTGGAAAGGTTGCTTTCATTATCTTAGTGGCAAGTTGTTGTGCTGAACTCAAGTGTTCACATCATTTTAAGAAGCAACTGAGATTTTTTTCTTTTCTTTGCTCTTGTTTCACTATTATTGCAAATTAATTCTTTCTTTTCCAAAAAAAAAGGAGAGGGAGAGAGAGAATCACAAAGGAAGGAGAAAAAAATAAAAGGAAAAAGCGAAAAGAGTTGGAGCTACTTAATTGCACTGGATTGTCTGCCATACCCCACTGTAAAATTTTCTGAACTCTATAGGTGCTCTGCTGCAAAGAAAAATATATAGAAATTGCTTGTAAAAACTTTCTACAGGGGCAGCGACTCGCTTGTAAAAATTTTATTTCTGTAATTTTTTATTCTGTGACTGTTCTGTGACTGAAATTTCTGAATTTGTTTGTGAATAACGAATTTCCATAACTAAAATCATCACTCTCATCATTTTTCAGTTATAAAACTTGATTTGATTTGCAAAATAATATAATCGAAAAGTGGTGTTTTGTGAACTTGACTGTCTCGTATAATTGGATCGTGGATATATAGTATTCAATTTATTGAACTATTAGCAAAAGAGGTTGCATACTACCTGTAAAACATTGATCGTATCCCTTAGTATTTATACTATACGTGAGCGGCCATAAGACCCTCTTCCCCTTTCTAATTGAGTCAGTTAATTAATTGAGCACAACTCAGTATTTTATACTATTTTGAAATGAACATAATTTCTGTTTTGCCTTAACTTCATTCAAATGTCTGATTCAAAAAAATCCTTTAGAGAATTGTGTGATAATAACCTGAGGAGACGTTCCCTATAAGAGTATGAGTATGAATCACAACTCATGAGGTAAAATTTTCCGAAATTTCGTGAGCCCAATGCCAACAGTTTTCAAAATTTTCAAACTGACCAACATTTTCAAAATCATAGAAATGAACAAAGTTGCGATTTCAATTCAAATTTCAATAATCTCAATTATGGGCCACATCCACATCAAAATAGCTCTGAATCCCAATATAGCTTTGATCCACATCAATATGGGATTGTAAACCAAAATTCTCAAAATTATAGCCCATATCAACATCTTGAAAATAACTAAAATTGCATTTTTCCTCGAATTTCAATAGTTTTGGTTACGAACATAATTTTTATGATCAAAATGATTTCCAGTATCATTGTCATTTTTCGGAAAATTCAAAAAACCACCACATTGGAACTAATATTGATCGTGAAATTTATGTGGACTATAATTTTGAGAATCAAAGAATCCAAAATGAGATCTCTCAAATCAACGATTTTGAGGAATATCATCTTAACATTATTAGAGAGAGGGAAGAAAGGCTAGACAGAAAGATGGATGAACTTCTTTGTTTAACGAAATCTTTCGCAGAACAACGCGAGCAACAAAATCAAATTCACACATGTAATGAATCAGAAAATAATCCATTCTTTACTAACAGTGAAAATTTTCAAATAACAACTTTGGAAATTGAGAATAACGATCTAAATGAAGTTGTTCAAAATCCAATAAATGGTTTGGATTGCAGTTCTTTTTAGGAAAAAGATTTAAGCTCTGATTTTGATCTTTCTCTTTCAGGCTGCGAGAAACTTGAAATTTCAGAAATTGAATAGAATAAAAATGTTGAATTTTTCAAAAACTCAAATTTGGAGAAGGATTTTAATGAACATGAATTTTTTGGATTGTATGAGGATGAGTTTCCAAACGAGGATGAAATAGAATCAAGCCACTAATCCAAGTTTGAAATTTTTTATTTTGAGTTTTCAAATGAACTTGAAATTGCTAGTATCGAAAATACGTTGTCAATTAATAAAATTGAGAAATGTGATCACATAGTCTTGAACAACACTCAGAATTTAAATTTCATGATTGCAAATGAGTTTATATACAATCCCAAATTTTTGAACAATTACACTGATAAATTTGTTGACGCATGAATTATTTTTGGAATGTTAGCTTGGATAAAACACTTCATGTTAGGATGACACTGGACATTTATCCACTGGACTATAAATCTAGGTATAATGATGAGATGGTTTTCAAAAACCTTTGCTTACTAGAAAACATGCCTAGACATAGTGGGAATGAGATTCATCGGGCTAGGACCAAGTGTGGGGAAAAGTTGATGGCATTCTTTGCATCATATGCATCACAAACACATATATCATTGTACATATGATCCATTCTTACATATAGTTAGACTGCATTTCATTCTACAAATAATTTTGCATCTCATCCATCTTTGGGTGCTATCTTTCACATTTGGAAAACGTGTTTACAGTGTGGACACTGTTTAGTTCTAGTGTGGGGGGAGTTTGCAGTGCATCCTTTTTATTCTTCTTTAATTGTTCTTCTTTTCATTTTCATGCATTTAGATAGGACCACGCATTTTAGATTGTATTAACATGACATTATTTTTGGGAAATATGACTCATTTTAGATTGATACAAGAAAATAAGTTAACAATTGTTAGTCAGTTGATAGTATTTTCTCTCTCAACTAAGATCGAATAAGAAATATAATGAAAAGTTGAATTTTGGGGGATAATAGTGTAACTGGTACATAGTGAGATTCTTAGGTGATGGCCATGAAGTCTATTCTAAATTGTAGTCTTTGTTTAATGAGTGAAGGAAATAAAATACTTATATTGACTTTTCAAATCTTTAAAACTAAGTTGTGTTAAGCTGAATTCGCGTTACTCTCTCTTGTTCTTATATTTCCGATAATAATAATAGTAATCCAAGGGTATTCGACATTGCTTGTAAACCTAGCGTTGGTGTGCAAACCCGCCAAGCTCTATCCGACATGTTGTTGACAAAGTCAGCGTTGGTATATCTTGGTCTCATTTTTTGAGTCGGACAACTAAGGATTACCAACATGTTAATGACAAAGTCAGCGTCGGTCTGCACAATCCACCAAGCTCTTTCCTGACTCTCCGTCGGTCCACGATGCAGTGCATGGGTGGTATAACTTGGTCTTTAAGTTAGGTGTATGTAATTAATTATAAAACTTCATTTTTATAGAGATAGAGAATAAAAAATGATGCCCAAACACTTCTTGACCTTATTGATTTGACTACTCGTACACAAGGAAATTAGAATACCACTTTACAAACTGTGACAAGCAAACTAAAAATTTACTTCATGGCTGCACTATGTTATCGACTAAACCAACTGGCCAAACTAGAGTTTTAATATTGAAAACTTGATTTAGTTGAAAATTCGTGACAAGTTGAGGTGTCTAAAATTAAATCAACTGATAAAAATTTGTTAACTTAGTTTGTTGTACCACTTTTCTGAAATAAGTCGTATTTTCATTTTCATTTTTTTTCAATTGCATATGTCCATTACATTCAAATAGTTGCATTAGAACCACAACATACTATATTGGATTTTATGGGCAATATCCACTGAAAACCCTCATGAGACACCACTCGTTGTACTAGGGAAAACTAGAGGTTTAATGGCTTGTTGCATATGCTCAACGCAATCGTGTTTCCTACGAAAGTGTGACCCATCTTGTTAGTTTTTAATTTTTTTTTACTCGAGGACGAGTAAAAGATAAGTGTGGAAGTATTTGATTAGCATAGAAATGTGTTTATTTCATGCTCTTATATATTATCCTTTGTATATAAATAAATATTACGTTGGGTATTATTTTTTTGTTTTTGCAGATGAGTTGTTTAAGCCTTATATAGCCTTAAAAATGAGGAATTGATGCCATATACATGAAGATTGCATAAGAAGATGTTATTGAAGGCTAGTTGTGTTCACATTGGTCATCTTGGAAGTAGATTGGTAGAAAAGATCTTAGGAAGCCAATCAACTGGACACATGTCAAACAAGGATAAGAGGAGGATCGTAGCATAATCTTTGACGAAAAAAGGCCCATATATTCATAGATTTGATTGGGGTTTTGCAACTTAGCTATAAATACGCATGTGTACTCATTGTAAAAATATACTTTTCTGCTGTAATTTTTCTGCCATTAATCTAGTTTAGTCTTCTTTTCTATTTTTCTACATTTTTATTTTCTTAGCAATTAGTGTTGTCTACATAATTAGACTTGGTAGAGCACTATTTGTCTTTTGCACTTATTTTCATTAGTGATTGACCATCTAATTAGATTCAACGGTAATCCTAATTTTATTTTCGGTTTGTTATTTAATTTCTGCAATTTTAGTTTCTGCTTTTTGATTGCTTTCCTAGGCTAAAATTGATTTGATTAGATTCAGATCTGATTCATAGTTTTATTTTCTTTTCAATTGAAAATTGTGATTTGATCATCGTTTTAATTAGATTTGTTCTGAATCAAATTACAGTTTCAATTTTTATTGCTTTTCACCCCAACCTCCAAGTTTTGTCTAACTCGCCCAAGAAATATATAAACAATAAAATTTAAAAATTCCTCCATGTGTTCGACCTGCATATTACACGATCTTTGCGCTTGTAGTTATTATTACAAAATTCGCTCTTTTCTAGTCATAGAAAGCGTCGATCAAGTTTTTGGCAGAAAAATTACAGTAGAAATCTAGCCAAAAACTTGATCGACGCTTTCTATGAACTAGAGAAGCGCGAATTTTGTAATAATGACTACAAAGCGCATAGATCGTGTAATATGCAGGTCGAACACATGGAGGAATTTTTAAATTTTGTTATTTATATATTTCTTGGGCGAGTTAGACAAAACTTGGAGGTTTGGTTGAAAAACAATAAAAATTGAAACTGTAATTTGATTCAGAACAAATCTTGTTGAAACGACGATCAAATCACAATTTTCAATTGAAAAGAAAATAAAACCACGAATCAGATCTTAATCTAATCAAATTCAATTTAACCTAGCAAAGCAATTAAAACGCAGAAACTAAAATTGTAGAAATTAAATAGCAAACATAAAATAAAATTAAGATTATCGTTGAATCTAATTAGACAGTCAATCACTAATGAAAATAAGTGCAAAAGACAAATAGTGCTATACCAAATCTAATTGTGTAGACAATACTAATTGCTTAGAAAATAAAAATGTAGAAAAAGAGAATAGAAGACTAAACTAGATTAATGACAAAAAAATTACAGTAGAAAAGTATATTTTTACAATGGGTATACATGTGTATTTATAGTTGAGTTGCAAAACCCTAATCAAATCTATGAATATATGGGCCTTTTTTCATCAAAGATTATGCTACGATCCTCTTCTTATCCTTGTTTGACATGTGTCCAGTTGAATGGTTTCCTAAGATATTTTCTACCAGTATATGACATCAATTATTCACTTTTAAGGCTATATAATGCTTAAACAACTCATCTGCAAAAACAACAAAATAATACCCAACGTAATATTTATTTATATACAAAAGATAAGATATAAGAGCATAAAATAAACATATTTCTATGCTAATCATGGTGCTAAAAGGAGAGGGAAAGAAAGAAACGTAAATAAATCAGATTCAAGAACTTACCTCATGTTGATTAGAAATCTGAATACCTATATTGTAGATTATTATCTCTTATCTTCAAACCTTGAATTAGAATCCCTAAGAACTAACATTTTAATTTTTGAAAAGGTTTGGAGAGAAAAGAGAATAGCGAAGCCTAGGCAGCCTCTCAGAAAATATGAATTTAAAGCTACGCCTTGCTAGTCTATTTATAGGTGTACAAGAAAGTCTGGTCCATCAGATTTAATCAAATAAAATCTGAACCATTTATATTAGAAAACCACGTCACATAAAAAAACAGATCTAGGCCGATTGGGTCAACCCAGGTCTTATATGGGTCGACCGATCTTGGGTCTAGACGAAATTTCTGCACCGTTGTGATTTCTGACTTTAACGCTAATCAATAACGTTAATTACTTACTTAATATAATTCTCCTAATTTATTTTATTCCAGTTATAAACTATATTTAAGTTTCAATTTCAAATCTACGCGTATACATATACATACAATCCCTTGATTATTTAATTCATTAATAACTTATGCATACGTGCTACGTTTTGGACATCCTATATACCAAAACAAATCAAAAAAATACCACGAACACAATGGCATATATTTTGGGGCTAACCTCGGAAATTATAATTTATTGATATTTTCATTTTATTATTAATGAAAAATACGGGGTGTTACGTCATCCCGTCCTTAGAAAATTTCGTCCCAGAAATTTGATAAGGATATAGTGATGTTCTTCCTCATATAAATTGAAATCATCTGGTGTTCAACCAATTTTTCAACCATATATTCACTTAAGCAAAGTGTTGCATGCATAATTGTAACACCCCGTATTTTTAATGTAATTAAAAATGTATATATATATCCACAGATAAGATTAATATGGTGATGTATAATGAAAATTAATTAATATATGAAAGAAAGAAAGAAAGGATTGGTTGCATGCGATGTAAATATGTTGCATGCACTGATTTGCAAACATAATGCATTAACATTAAAAGAAAAAGATTCATGCATTGGTTTAATTTAAGTATTGTAACTAACATGAAAAAGAGAAGTAAGGAAAGAACAATAATTATCATTGTTCTAAGACTTATTAACAAAAGACTTTGTAGCTCAGTTGGTTAAGGCATTGGATTTGTAACATGGAGGTCGGGGGTTCGAACCCCGGCGGCAACATAATTTTTATCTTTCTTTTAAAGAGGGCCAACTGAACATGCAAATATATGTACATATACAAATTCAAAATTAGAAAGGATAAGAACGTACATATAAGGAAATAAAGAAAATATATGTATATACATGAGAATATATATATATATATATACGCAAAAATATATGTATATGAAAGATAAAATTTAAGATAAGACTATAGTAAATGAAATATGGCAAGAATTAAATAACGGTGCAACATCGTTTGAATTTTGAAAATAAAATGAAAGTTGTGCGTATATATATATATACGCGTAAAATGGTCGTTAAAGGAATTGTATACATATAAGAATATTTCATGTGAATAAAACAGTTAAATAAATTCCAGAAATTCAAACATTCAAAATTCAAATTTCTGCGCCAAAACAGCTTGTGGGACCCAATGCTGACTTAGCACTGCATGTACGATAAGATTTGGCTAGATTCATCTGCGAACCTGGACTATTTTCTTAACTAGGTTCAATGCTGACTCAGCGCTGCGTGTAGGATAAGGTCTTGAGCAACTATATAAACAGCCCTAGTCTCCTCCTCTATTCACAATTCTTCTCTACCCTTATGCTGCAAATATTCTGAGTGAACATGGCTTCTTCTCCTCCTCTAAAAAATATAAATAAATAAATAATATATATAATAAAACAAGACGAGGAGATGCTGCTCAAAATACTTTCAAGAAGAAGAGATTCAAGCTAGGATTCAAAAGGAGGTTCAAACGACTTCAACGAATGATTTTCTACGAATCATAGCAACGCCATCTTTCTTTTCTAATCTAAATCTCTGTAAGTCAGTTATTTCTAGATTTGAACGTTTTTCTTTGTTCATGACATTAAATTAAAGGGATAAAAGAATATGCCAATTCTCTTTCTTTCTATTCGAATCTGTGCCTATCTCTTTGGACCTAATTAAGAACTGTCATGATTCAAAGACAAATAAGACCGTGACTATGAAACTATGGACCTAAAAACCGTATGCCTATGACTATGAACATTTGCCTATGACTATGGACATTGCCTATGACTATGGACACTGCCTATGACTATGAACATTGCCTATGATTGTGACTATGACTATGAGGATTACTTCCTTGACAAAACCTATGCCTTTGATTAACATAAACTATTGCCTATGACATAACAAGGACATCTGTGATTAAACCTCCATGATTCATGACTAGGAAAGTGTTGCTTAAGTTATGTGATTTTGAGATTGGGGCTAAACCCGATTATTTATTCTGCTTGTCCTTGGTTTTCTTTGGTTTTAGACTATGGGAATTTACCTATTAAGTTAGGTCTACCCATGTTCTTGAACCTACTCTGTCTATTCTTGGTTTTAAACCTTGGGAATTTACCTATTAAGTTAGGTCTACCCAGGTTCTTGAACCTACGTCGTTGTTCAAAACCATTTTATGCCAGTTGTTATATCTATCCTTTTCCTAGCAATCTTTGGTTCATTCCCTATTTGCTACGAATCTAGATTTATCTATAATCTAGATTGAAACACGATTTTACGAACGGTGGGAATGCGATTTGGGGCAAAATATGAAATTTACTAAAATGTAGTTTAACTTGGAAATTGGCATAAATTGGGAACATGTATTATGGCATGTTCATAGAAATGCAAATTGGATAAATTTGACATGAATTATAAGATGTGTAATTTGAATCTTGTATTGACGTGTAAATCTAGCATTTACATGAATAGTGAACTAGAGTAATAAGCCTAGTTTGACGTGAATCAGAATGTAAATCAGAATTGGATTAGCTAATTTGGCTCGATAAGTATATTGGCATAAACTTGGCCATAATTGGGGGTAATTGTCAGGATTAGCAAAATCATGGTTAGTGACACTTCATTTGGTATGGTTTACATACCAAAAAGCATAAACATGATATAGAGGGGAAAATGGGCCGTAAGAGTAAATGTTGACAATTTACATTAAAAGAGAAATTGGGAAATAAGTAAATTAGGATTAATCTACTTATAGAATTTGCCCTAAATGAGGAAATATTGATCTAGACAAATTAAAGATTTATTAACGACATCTCTTTTAATGAAACACCAGAAAGTTCTAGGGTGACAGAGAGGATAGTGTCTAGGCTTGAGTTTGGAAAATACAAGTTTCCTGCTCTCCCTGGCTATCCCTAACTGATCCGACGGACGGGATGGTTACTTTCAAAATCTGATTTGAAAATTAATCAAAACCCTTTGAACTAGAAAACACGAATAGGCCTAACCCGAGGTTAGACTGAGTTGCGATGTAAACCTGCCCGGAACCAACCGGTACATCCAGTAATCGCAAC
Source organism: Allium sativum (assembly GCA_030737875.1). Lineage (NCBI taxonomy): Eukaryota > Viridiplantae > Streptophyta > Magnoliopsida > Asparagales > Amaryllidaceae > Allium > Allium sativum. Next base: position 135,599,103 of record CM060915.1, read on the forward strand.
AATATCTGTCTAATGTGAGTGGTCATGGATTTAATTTATTTAGTTAAAGCTAGGACAAGAATGCTATGGTTAAGTTAGCTAAGACACTTAACCAACTCAACATGATAACAAGACTGGTAGGTGGGGTTAGGTTCATACAGTTAAGCTAGAATGGGAGGGTTAAGTCCATAGGAACACTTAACCAACTTAACACAGTTAAGCTAGAATGGGAGGGCTAAGTCCATAGGGACACTTAACCAAACTTAACATCGTAACAAGACAAGATTTGTAGGGGATAAGTAACTAAGAAAACACTTATCCAAATTAACATGTTAACTAGACTAGAAGGTGGGGTTAAGTAAAGTTAATACACTTATCCAAATTAACATGTTAACTGGACTAGAGGTTGGGGTTAAGTACGATTTAATACACTTAGCCAATTTGATATGTTAGCTGGGCTAGACCGTAGGGTTAAGTAAACTTGAACACTTAACCATCAGATTTTGATAAAGGAATAAGGTTAAGTCTAAAACATGAAGGAATAATACTTAACCGTTAATAACAGGTTAGTTAAAACAGACGGGCAAGGTTAAGTTAAAAAGGAACACTGAATCAATACAGGGTGAATGGGTAAGGTTAAGTAATAAGAAATACTTAACCAATATAACTTGGTTTGTGGTGGGTTAAGTCAACATGAATTACTGATAACACTTAACCAGTATAACAGGATGAATGAAGAGGGTTAAGTTGGCTTGAATTGACTAATGACACTTAACCAATCCAAATTGACGGGAAAGGGAACTAAGTAGTAATTCTTAGTATAACACGGGAAGGAGTGAATGTCCGTCTGAATAGAGAGAAGGCTCCAACGAATTGGGTTACGAATCCCGAGGCTTCGAGGGGACGTGAGGGTACTCTTGGTATCCCCCTGTGAGGCTGCAGATGATCCGCCTGGGCCCATAGAGGTTAAGGTCTGCGTAGAAGAACCAGTGGTATGCCTTGGTTGCAATACATGGCAACCTAAAGACTAGGATGGACCGGCGTGATTCGGCGAGCAAACGGTAGCCCTGTGATAGCAACTCGTCGTCTACCATCCATCTTGAGTCAATCGAGATACGTGAAGCGGAAAGGCGGAGAACTCCAAAAGACCATATACTTGCTATCTAGTTATGGTTGCGGATGGCCATAGGATAGTGGGGCACCGGGCGCCGGCGTATAGTTCTCATTTTACAAGGTGTGCCTTTCATTAGTTGAGGGAGGGGTCAAGTGGGACCATAGCCACTGGAATAAAAAATAGACCTTAGCATCTGCATCGGCAGATATATGAAAGCTCCCGACCGAGTTCTGTATTCCTTGATTTGCTCTGTCACAGGACTCGGACCGCACATTACAGGACATGTGCATCTAGACAAGCGATAACGATTCGCGATACATGCGTGGGGAAGTATAGGAACATACACCACTCTAGGTGGTGTGTCCTAGACTTGGGGGCATCGTTCGACAGGTAGCGTAATCCCTAGTTGGACTAGGTGGCATAAACCCTGAACTCGAGAAGCGTTCAGCAGATAGCGCAAAACTCTAGTTAAACCTAGAAAGCACTTGATAGAAAACCCTAGATTTGATCTAGGTAATAAATAATGAATGTATGCCGGAAGGCAATAGAAAATACAGGAATTGGGATCACGTTATCGTTACTAGATGGGACACTAGATAGGCGGTGCAAAGATATAGAAACCAGTATAACAAGGAAATAGCGAAGCGGCGAAAGTATTAGAGCGTATCCAGTTTATCTTAGCATATCTTGTGACTACCTTGTCTAATCTTGTTGACCCTATCGTCATGTGTAATCTTGTGTTCAGTTAATTCATGTCGTTTTGTTTTCCTTGTTCACATGCTAGAAGTTACTGAACTTACTCAGGCTTTATGTCTGACTCTGTTTTTCTTTCGTCTTCTTTTCTTTCATTTCCCCCCCAGGTAGTAGAGGAGGGAGTAGTATAGCTCAGGTCAATTTGGACTGTCACTCTTTCCCAGCTTGAAGATTTGTCGAAGTTTGCTTGGATTCTCTTATCAGATGCTATGGCTGGCTCTTGCTAAAATTTGGGGAAATATAAATGTTGTTTGATGCTTCTTTATTTTGTAAGACAGATGACACTCTGATATTGTAAAGAAATCTTTGTACAAACTATTTTATCAATAAAGCAAAGTTTTATTTTCCGCTGTTTAATTTTTGTCTGTCTTGTAATTTATCTGCATCTTTTACCCTAAATTCTCCACAAAACTTAGTGCATTCCCTTTGTGAGTGACACTAACGGATGTGGGGTGTTACACGTGGTATCAGAGCTGAAGGTTACCAGATCAGATAAAGGATTTGAAAAATTATTTTCAAAACGGTTTTTAAAGAAGCATTTTTCAAGAGTAAAGATTTGTTTTAAAGACATATTCCCCAAAGCCATACGCACCATCTTCTCTTCCTCTGTTTAAATTCGTATCTCCTTCTTTCTTGAGTCTCTGGGGCTCCTGGCTTTCTAGGAGGTAACCTCATCGAAGGGCAAAGTAGTGCCCGGCTTCCATCCATAGCCATAGTTGTTTCTCAACGGGCAGTTTTCTTTTGAATCTTATAGGGTTTTCCGGACGATGGAGGCAGTTTTCGAGAGATTTGTCAACATGACTACACACAGAAGGGGATGAGGAGTTTGGCTAAGGAGCATAACCCTAGGATGAGGAATTCATGGATGTAAACTTAGCACACGAAGGAGGAAGAAATTATAGAACCTAAGACAAGAGGAAGTATCTTTACTAGGGTATGATAGGGCATATACTTAAGGACAAGGGCAAGAACGAGGAACAAGATTTTCAGAAGGACAAGTACATGCTTTTTCCACCAAGCGTACCTAGGAGAAAGGTAGTCCGGTTGGAAGAGTCTAGTTTTCTATTCGTACTATTTCCTTAGGTTCTAGCGCTTCTCATTTGTTCGTATCCACTTCCATAGTTGGGTCTCTGCACCATAGTACCTGTATAGTAGAAAGATCCCACTAGAGTCTCAAATCCAATTAGTGGTCCGACCAGTTTATTTTTGGTTAGTAGGGATTTGAGAATAGCTATCGAGTTTGCTTATATCATCTCACGTAGATCGTCTAAATTCGGAGGAGATATTCCTTGGGTGCTTCTCTGATATTGGTTTAGGCCTTTGGGGCTTGTACTTGAGGAATGTTGAGTTCGGTTTGGATGGTTTGCGTGAGAGATGAATAGTTGTGGCAGGCACTTCAAAGAGCACGTAGTGACCTTTCGACTCTTATAGTTATGGCATGGCAGATAAGAGGGAAACCTCTAATCATCTTAGTACGTATACCTGGTACCGTGATTGAAATCTGTTTATTTTGGAAATGGAGATCTGGAACTTCACAATCGTGAAGTTAAATTAGTTAAGATACAGTGGAATAAAGCTCAAGAAGGCTAGATACTAGCATCATACCCTTTTCCTTGAGGGTGCATCCTTGATTTCTTTGTTTTAGGAGCTTTACGCATAATTGTTTCTCCCTTTCCAAAGTATATCACCTAGGTCGTATCTTCGATCCTTAAGTAGAAGCCAATGGATGTAAACATGTATTTGAAACATGTTACGGTTGATGGTTGCAAGTGGTTGCTAATGGTTGCTTGTGAATGCATATGCATACGTATTAGGCACTAGATCAGTTCAGACGCTTTCATATTGCATTTACAGATATGTATTTGTTTGTAAATTGAACTTGATATGTTATCATATGGGTGTTGCATATGGATGAATGGTCGTGCACGCATATAGTATTCACATAACTAGGGATGCTTGCATACATGGTTGGACGCATGGCACTGGCATGACTCGCATTAAGGAGGTCGACTGAATCAGTAGACCGCCTGATTTTACAGTAGATAAAGGCATATACACACACACTATGCATATGAACATGAAAACATTAGAAATCTTTTAAGGACAATGAATGCCTGTGATTGAATGGTTGAGTAGATGGGTGATTGGATGGTAGGACACATTCTTCCTAACTTGAAGATTTCGGGGACGAAATCCTTTTAAGTGGGGGAGAATGTAACACCCCGTATTTTTAATGTAATTAAAAATGTATATATATATCCACAGATAAGATTAATATGGTGATGTATAATGAAAATTAATTAATATATGAAAGAAAGGATTGGTTGCATGCGATGTAAATATGTTGCCTGCACTGATTTGCAAACATAATGCATTAATATTAAAAGAAAAAGATTCATGCATTGGTTTAATTTAAGTATTGTAACTAACATGAAAAAGAGAAGTAAGGAAAGAACAGTAATTATCATTGTTCTAAGACTTATTAACAAAAGACTTTGTAGCTCAGTTGGTTAAGGCATTGGATTTGTAACATGGAGGTCGGGGGTTCGAACCTCGGCGGCAGCATAATTTTTATCTCTGTTTTAAAGAGGGCCAACTGAACATGCAAATATATGTACATATACAAATTCAAAATTTGAAAGGATAAGAACGTACATATAAGGAAATAAAGAAAATATATGTATATACATGAGAATATATGTATATATATATATATGCAGAAATATATGTATACGAAAGATAAAATTTAAGATAAGACTATAGTAAATGAAATATGGCAAGAATTAAATAACGGTGCAACATCGTTTGAATTTTGAAAATAAAATGAAAGTTGTGTGTATATATATACGCGTAAAATGGTCGTTAAAGGAATTGTATACATATAAGAATATTTCATGTGAATAAAACATTTAAATAAATTCCAGAAATTCAAACATTCAAAATTCAAATTTCTGCGCCAAAACAGCTTGTGGGACCCAATGCTGACTTAGCACTGCATGTACGATAAGATTTGGCTAGATTCATCTGCGAACCTGGACTATTTTCTTAACTAGGTTCAATGCTGACTCAGCGCTGCGTGTACGATAAGGTCTTGAGCAACTATATAAACAGCCCTAGTCTCCTCCTCTATTCACAATTCTTCTCTACCCTTATGCTGCAAAGATTCTGAGTGAACATGGCTTCTTCTCCTCCTCTAAAATATATAAATAAATAATATATATAAAATAAAACAAGACGAGGAGATGCTGCTCAAAAGACTTTCAAGAAGAAGAGATTCAAGCTAGGATTCAAAAGGAGGTTCAAACGACTTCAACGAATGATTTTCTACGAATCATAGCAACGCCATCTTTCTTTTCTAATCTAAATCTCTGTAAGTCAGTTATTTCTAAATTTGAACGTTTTTCTTTGTTCATGACATGAAATTAAAGGGATAAAAGAATATGCCAATTCTCTTTCTTTCTATTCGAATCTGTGCCTATCTCTTTGGACCTAATTAAGAACTGTCATGATTCAAAGACAAATAAGACCGTGACTATGAAACTATGGACCTAAAAACCATATGCCTATGACTATGAACATTTGCCTATGACTATGGACATTGCCTATGACTATGGACACTGCCTATGACTATGAACATTGCCTATGATTGTGACTATGACTATGAGGATTACTTCCTTGACAAAACCTATGCCTTTGATTAACATAAACTATTGCCTATGACATAACAAGGACATCTGTGATTAAACCTCCATGATTCATGACTAGGAAAGTGTTGCTTAAGTTCTGTGATTTTGATATTGGGGCTAAACCCGATTATTTATTCTGTTTGTCCTTGGTTTTCTTTGGTTTTAGACTATGGGAATTTACCTATTAAGTTAGGTCTACCCATATTCTTGAACCTACTATGTCTATTCTTGGTTTTAGACCTTGGGAATTTACCTATTAAGTTAGGTCTACCCATGTTCTTGAACCTACGTCATTGTCCAAAACCATTTTATGCCAGTTGTTATATCTATCCTTTTCCTAGCAATCTTTGGTTCATTCCCTATTTGCTACGAATCTAGATTTATCTATAATCTAGATTGAAACACGATTTTACGAACGGTGGGAATGCGATTTGGGGCAAAATATGAAATTTACTAAAATGTAGTTTAACTTGGAAATTGGCATAAATTGGGAACATGTATTATGGCATGTTCATAAAAATGCAAATTGGATAAATTTGACATGAATTATAAGATGTGTAATTTGAATCTTGTATTGACGTGTAAATCTAGCATTTACATGAATAGTGAACTAGAGTAATAAGCCTAGTTTGACGTGAATCAGAATGTAAATCAGAATTGGATTAGCTAATTTGGCTCGATAAGTATATTGGCATAAACTTGAAATTGGCCATAATTGGGGGTAATTGTCAGGATTAGCAGAATCATGGTTAGTGACACTTCATTTGGTATGGTTTACATACCAAAAAGCATAAACATGATATAGAGGGGAAAATGGGCCGTAAGAGTAAATGTTGACAATTTACATTAAAAGAGAAATTGGGAAATAAGTAAATTAGGATTAATCTACTTATAGAATTTGCCCTAAATGAGGAAATATTGATCTAGACAAATTAAAGATTTATTAACGACATCTCTTTTAATGAAACACCAGAAAGTTCTAGGGTGACAGAGAGGATAGTGTCTAGGCTTGAGTTTGGAAAATACAAGTTTCCTGCTCTCCCTGGCTATCCCTAACTGATCCGACGGACGGGATGGTTACTTTCAAAACCTGATTTGAAAATTAATCAAAACCCTTTGAACTAGAAAACACGAATAGGCCTAACCCGAGGTTAGACTGAGTTGCGATGTAAACCTGCCCGGAACCAACCAGCACATCCAATAATCGCAACAATATCTGTCTAATGTGAGTGGTCATGGCTTTAATTTATTTAGTTAAAGCTAGGACAAGAATGCTATGGTTAAGTTAACTAAAAAACTTAACCAACTCAACATGATAACAAGACTGGTAGGTGGGGTTAGGTTCATACAGTTAAGCTAGAATGGGAGGGTTAAGTCCATAGGAACACTTAACCAACTTAACACAGTTAAGCTAGAATGGGAGGGCTAAGTCCATAGGGACACTTAACCAAACTTAACATCGTAACAAGACAAGATTTGTAGGGGATAAGTAACTAAGAAAACACTTATCCAAATTAACATGTTAACTAGACTAGAAGGTGGGGTTAAGTAAAGTTAATACACTTATCCAAATTAACATGTTAACTGGACTAGAGGTTGGGGTTAAGTAAGATTTAATACACTTAGCGAATTTGATATGTTAGCTGGGCTAGACCGTAGGGTTAAGTAAACTTGAACACTTAACCATCAGATTTTGATAAAGGAATAGGGTTAAGTCTAAAACATGAAGGGATAATACTTAACCGTTAATAACAGGTTAGTTAAAACAGACGGGAAAGGTTAAGTTAAAAAGGAACACTGAATCAATACAGGGTGAATGGGTAAGGTTAAGTAATAAGAAATACTTAACCAATATAACTTGGTTTGTGGTGGGTTAAGTCAACATGAATTACTGATAACACTTAACCAGTATAACAGGATGAATGAAGAGGGTTAAGTTGGCTTGAATTGACTAATGACACCTAACCAATCCAAATTGACGGGAAAGGGAACTAAGTAGTAATTCTTAGTATAACACGGGAAGGAGTGAATGTCCGTCTGAATAGAGAGAAGGCTCCAATGAATTGGGTTACGAAGCCCGAGGCCGAGGGGACGTGAGGGTACTCTTGGTATCCCTCTGTGAGGCTGCAGATGATCCGCCTGGGCCCATAGAGGTTAAGGTCTGCGTAGAAGAACCAGGGGTATGCCTTGGTTGCAATACATGGCAACCTAAAGACTAGGATGGACCGGCGTGATTCGGCGAGCAAACGGTAGCCCTGTGATAGCAACTCGTCGTCTACCATCCATCTTGAGTCAATCGAGATACGTGAAGCGGAAAGGCGGAGAACTCCAAAAGACCATATACTTGCTATCTAGTTATGGTTGCGGATGGCCATAGGATAGTGGGGCACCGGGGGTCGGCGTATAGTTCTCATTTTACAAGGTGTGCCTTTCATTAGTTGAGGGAGGGGTCAAGTGGGACCATAGCCACTGGAATAAAAAACAGACCTTAGCATCTGCATCGGCAGATATCTGAAAGCTCCCGACCGAGTTCTGTATTCCTTGATTTGCCCTGTCACAGGACTCAGACCGCACATTACAGGACATGTGCATCTAGACAAGCGATAACGATTCGCGATACATGCGTGGGGAAGTATAGGAACATACACCACTCTAGGTGGTGTGTCCTAGACTTGGGGGCATCGTTCGACAGGTAGCGTAATCCCTAGTTGGACTAGGTGGCATAAACCCTGAACTCGAGAAGCGTTCAGCAGATAGCGCAAAACTCTAGTTAAACCTAGAAAGCACTTGATAGAAAACCCTAGATTTGATCTAGGTAATAAATAATGAATGTATGCCGGAAGGCAATAGAAAATACAGGAATTGGGATCACGTTATCGTTACTAGATGGGACACTAGATAGGCGGTGCAGAGATATAGAAACCAGTATAACAAGGAAATAGCGAAGCGGCGAAAGTATTAGAGCGTATCCAGTTTATCTTAGCATATCTTGTGACTACCTTGTCTAATCTTGTTGATCCTATCGTCATGGTGTAATCTTATGTTCAGTTAATTCATGTCGTTTTGTTTTCCTTGTTCACATGCTAGAAGTTACTGAACTTACTCAGGCTTTATGTCTGACTTTGTTTTTCTTTCGTCTTCTTTTCTTCCGTTCCCCCCCCCCAGGTAGTAGAAGAGGGAGTAGTATAGCTCAGGTCAAGTTGGACTGTCACTCTTTCCCAGCTTGAAGATTTGTCGAAGTTTGCTTGGATTCTCTTATCAGATGCTATGGCTGGCTCTTGCTAAAATTTGGGGAAATATAAATGTTGTTTGATGCTTCTTTATTTTGTAAGACAGATGACACTCTGATATTGTAAAGAAATCTTTGTACAAACTATTTTATCAATAAAGCAAAGTTTTATTTTCCGCTATTTAATTTCTGTCTGTCTTGTAATTTATTTGCATCTTTTACCCTAAATTCTCCACAAAACTTAGTGCATTCCCTTTGTGAGTGACACTAACGGATGTGGGGTGTTACAATAATAATACATGAATGTAATGAATGCCTAAACTGTACCTCCTCTATGAATGAAAATTTCCTTGAAAATATTTTGAAGCATGATGCATACATCCTAAATATACTGGCAATTTCTATATGAATGCAATATTTTGAAAATCAAAAATACTTTTTCATCCAAATTTTCCTACACTCTTATAGAGCAAGAACGTAGTTCACCCAATTTTTGCATCCAAAACCCTACCAAACAACTTTAAATTTGCGAATTACAGAAAAATCTAATTTTCTAAATTCAATTTCTTATGTTATAAAAAGGTAGAAAATGGAAAATTTCACATCTTTCCTTTTTTTATATACCTTTTCTATATGTACTTGTATTTTATGCAACTGTTATATAAAGATTTCCTATCTTCCTATCCAAGCATAATTCACATAAGAAAATTTTCTTTGTTATAAATTTTCTCTTTTCCAACTTATTTTGGAAAAATCCATTTTTTTCTATTTCACGAAATTTTCCACTTTTCTCAATTTTCATATTTGTTGCTTTGCTTTTGCAGTTGTCATCATTTATTGTTTTCTTTTTGTTTTGTCATCACCGTTTTCCTTAGCTTATTTAACTTAATGCACCGATCTAAGTTTGATTTTAATTTTGCCTTCTAATTCTTTCAAAACTAAAATAAGAAAACAAGCACACCACACAACTACTACCTAGGGCCAAGTATCCTAGGACCATGTCCTAGTTAACAAAGAAAAGTCCAACCAAAAGGATCTAAACAACTTACTTGCCCTCTACCATCATAACTAGTCCTTGCTATGTACTAACAGTCTTTTCCAAGCAATTGCCTAGTCTTTATAGTGCTTATGCACTCTACAGGAATTCACTTTATTCAAAAATAATCCTTGTTATCCACTTTATAGCCTCAAAATATTTTCTCCACCTTTCCTAGGTACTAATCCTTACCTACTCCATGATTTAAAAATGTGGTTTGGCTTACTCATTTTATTTTCCTTTCTAAAATTAAAAATTTCAAGACTTTATTTTATTCATTAAAACTTATTTTTTGCCAAAACATAAGAAATGACATCTCATAAAAATCGCTATTTTTTTTCAAATTATAAAAACTGGAGTAGACAAGGACAATTATTTCTCAATTAATTTCACAGCCGCTCATTTTTACCATGTCAGTTCACTTACAACAAGGTGTTAATTTCTAAATTTATCTCAAACATCTACTCTATTCTATATTTTTACAACTTATTTTGTCCACCCATCAGAGTTTTATGTCAAAACAATTGTCAAAAAGCACTGCCAAAAGAATAGAAATTTTCAAAATTTTCCTTAGCAAAAACTTTAGGTAGCGTTTGGTTTACGATTTTAAGTTTTGGGTTTTCGTTCATACAAAAATGTACACAACGCATGCACATCATCGAAAACAACCATTTTAGAAAACAAAACTAACACACAAAATAAAAAACAACTTTTATCCATTTTTCATGTTTTGAGAAATGAGATAAACACGAAGACCAATTCTTCCTTCCATGATTGCTTCATCCCCTCCGCGGTCCCCTCCATCTTCCTTTCATTCTATCATTCCTTCTTTCATCGCTTTAATGTTTTGTAATTAATTTTGAAAACTAAAAACCCAAAACTCATTTTTAACCAAACGCACAATTAGTTTTTGACAAAATGAAATCTTTTCTATGTTTTGTTATTTTAATTCTTTTATACATTATAGCTTAAAACTATTGAGCTATACATGTTCTATTATGTACACATGTTTTTGAAAGAAATCATTTTAGACAAAATTTCCATAAGTAATCATCATTATCAAATTATACCCTATTTTTTCAAAACTCAATATGTACTTTTCAAATATGTTTCTTACATTTTTTTTTCAAACATCAAATACACCTCTCTTTTTTTCAAAAATTGTTTCTACACAATTTAGATGGTACATATTTTACAATTGTAAACTTTTGGGCCAAAACTTGAAAAACACCGTAAACTTTCACCCTAAAGCTTTTAAAATTTCAAGTTTTCAAAAGTTAACAATGAGGCTGGACTCAAAGTAGGTTCCCAACTTATCTAGACTTTCCTAGATATCCCAACAAAGTCATTTCTCTCAAATATGCATTCCTAATCCATTTTTTTTCTATTCATAAGGCTCAACTGCCAAACCCACTAATTTAAAGCACTAACTTATGGGATACATCTCTTATTCTCAAAATTCCATAATTGTTTCTTTAGTGTACATAACTGATATGCCAGTCCTTTCCTTCTGCCGCTCTTCCTATTTAATGGGTTCTTTTATGAATCTAGGTGTATGTATGTATGTGTATATATATATATATGTATATATATATTAAAATACACGTATGTTCACTTGCTATCTATATGGGAATCCTAAACCTAAGCCATGATACCACATGTAACAATCCGAATTCCGACAGACCGATTTTTTCTCAAAAATTCCAATCGATCGAAACTCGAGTTGGCTTGTCTAGTATCCTGCAGAAAAGACAGAGATAATAAATATATCAGAGCACAGAAAATATCTCATAGCGGAATGGATAAAATATACTATAATCATATATAGCCTTACCAAAGTAATAATACTGCCTAACCAATATCCAAAGCTATCATATCTCTTCCATAAACCTAGCATGCGAGTGTGTTATGAGGAGGGGATCAGAACACAAAGCTCTGGTGATTGGATAAATTAAACATTCTAAAATAATCCTAGATATACTGTTCAGTTGTATTTTCTTATTTATTCGGTTGTTTGGGTTAACAACACTCAAGGCTCTATACACAAGTCGTACCCATCTACCTCGCAGCAGATGAACATAATATAATAAATATATGTAGCTACCCCTAATATACCAAGGTACTTCCCATAGTACCCTTCTCACACGGTCTCCACCATCACACCATGGAAGCGTATGCAAATTCTAATCCTACGCCGAACGATGTACGGACATCCATATTACTACATCACGTTATCGCACTGAACAGCCATCCCTACGCCATGTAAGTGTACTGACTTCCATATACAAACTCCTCGGCCGAATCAAGTCTTAACATGAAGTAATGCCCTAGAGTCTACGATACTCCACCCGGTGCGTGTACTTAGACCATTACATGTACGTACTGTCTAATGTACCACAAATCCCATAATATGGCTGCATCCAATGCATGGAACTCGGTCGCGAGCTTTTCCATATTTGTATAGGTCCGCTAAAAAAGCCTATAGTACAGATATCTAGAATATGGTCTATATTTTCATGGTGGCTATGGTCCCACCTCGACCCCTTCTTCACCTAGTGAAAGACTACATCAAGAGCTAAGTGACGTACCCCTAGCAAACAATCTAACATCCAATTTGGCGTGTCCCGCAACCAATGTCTCGATAGTGAAAGATCGATGGTCTCTTGGTTTAGATCTACTCTTTCCGCATCCCACTTACTGCCGATGACAGGTACCTAACAATTACTATCCTGTATTGGTCCTGACCCGCCTATGCGAGACAAAATCATCGAATCACCCAGTGTCATCCGCCACATCCTTCTTATTGCCAAACTACCGTTACACTCAAGGTATACTCATAGGGTGGTAACGACAGACCCAACCTCTGTGAGTACAGCCTGAGCACTGCACCGCAACAGAGGACCACGGAGTATTCTACCACGTCCCTCGGAAGCCGCGTGCTTCCTTCCAATCCCCAGAGCTAGCAAGCAGAATAATCAGATGGACGTGCTTCTCCCGTGCCTCCTAACACCACGATGATCTACCTTGTTTGGTTCTCCATCTTCATACCTGTGGGTTGGTCCAAGCACATCACGCAATCATGTTATTAGACCCTATGTCTAGTCTCTTACCCTCGCGCTTGCTTTATCCTATCAGATTACTAATTAACTTGATTAACCAATTATTCCCTTTTTATTCAAGTTACAAGGTTTTTTCGAACCCCTTATATCTCTGAGAAGTGGACCCTACTCGCTTATTAATCATACAAGTTTAACTTAACCATGTTTTAAGTTCATTAATAAGCCCATAACATGTCATTACCTAGATTGTAATTAATGAAAGTAATCTAAAATCTCTTTATATTATTACCATGTGGTTTACTATCCAATTACATGTTTACAATTTCAATAACGTGTTTTACTTAACGTAAAATTAAGTATATATTTACCAGTTCTCATGTTTTCTTATGACATGTCCACTTAATATTCAATTAAGTACAACTTATTTCATTCCATAAGTCTACTTTTATTCTTTCTTATTTAATTGTAACTTTATCTTACACTGTCATCACAACTTCTTGTTGTTTACTTATTAACTTGGTTCTCCTAACTAAGGTTTATTAATAAGTTCTCTTTCTATTTATTATTACCCATGTTATAATTCCACTTGTCCCCAGGACAAGCCTACCCATTATATTACATTCTCATTAATATAATTAATTAAAAAGGTAATGTTTCAGTTCTTCACATTTTCCCTAATTCTTTAACATTAACTAAACGTTTATTGTTGTAACATCTCTTTCTTTATAATCTTGTGTGACACCCCATGTCTGTTAATGTCACTCACTAAGGGAATGCATTAAGTTTCGTTAAGTGCTATAGGTAAATAAACACAGAATAATTACAAGACAGATACAAATAAGGCAGTAGCAGAAAATTTAAACTTTTATTTTAGACATAAGTCATAATACCGTGGTGCACAATTTCATAAGTCACAAAAACCATTACAATATAATATCTTCTGTCTTGCACCATCAGAGTACATAAGTAAATAAAAAGCATCATTCCCTAAATAAAAAGAGTTAAGCCATAGTAGAGACAAGAACTTGAGCCATACTTCAGAAGTAGCTCCTAGCAAGATGATATCTGACTCCTGATTAAGTCTGAGTGTTTCCTCCCTGAGAACCTGGGGGGAGGGGGAGGGGGGAACGGAAGAAAGAAAGAGAAACAACAGGGTCAGACATAAAGTCTAGCGAGTCTAGTTACTTTTAGCCAGTAGATAAATAAAAGCAACATGATAGGCATATAAAGTGGATAAGAGAGATCACTACATAAATGGCAGGTGTGACAAGGTAAGCAAGTTAAGGTGTATGTGCCTCACTAATGATTGCTTTGCATCATTACTAGTATAACTGAAATGAGATGATCCCTTCCGCTATAAGTTGGTAGGCTTAGGTCATACATCCAAGTATACCCTAACCACTACTCTAATCGATCGGCTCCCTACCCTGTAGATATCCTGTGCTGGCCCCATAGTAGGAGGTATCACTTCCTAAAGTGGCAACCCATAGTGTGCACAACCATATCTACTGGCGTCATGGTCGTCTTAACCCCCTCTGCCCGGCCCGTGCACGCACATGTCCCTGGTCTATTTGTGCCGCCGACACCATCCTCCTCGTTTGGACCTCTTACAATCAATTAGTAAGCGTGCCCCTTCTCCGCCTAGTACGGAGGTCTTTACTTGATACCAACTCCGGGTTACTAACTGAAATGGGTCCCACACAGATGATACAAGCTCTCCCCCTTGTCTTTTATCCACTACTAGGTTTTCCACTGACTATATATACCCTTAGGTTTCTTTAATTACATAGCCCTATACTAGTTATTCTTACCCTAAAGGGTGTCTTTATTTACATAACTTCATTACATTATCTATCGGTTATGTATACCACTAGGTGTCTTTAATTACATAACCATATTACATTATCTACTAGTTATGTATACCACTAGGTGGCTTTAATTACATAACCTTATTGGGTTAAGTTCATGGGCCTGTATGTACATATTAGCCACCCCCTCTAATTTACTTAACCCATCACTACCCATCCAATTTTACTTAACCCTAACTTAAGTCCATAGTCATATTAAATTAGGTTAAGTAGTCTATTTCATTACCATGTCCAATTATGGTTATAATGGGCTAGACCTCCCACATTAGGCCTACAATGTGTGGATGCTGGATATGCCAGTAGGGTCCGGACAGTCTTATTCCACAGTTGGGCCAAACCTCGTGTCTTAGCCCGATTCATATTTGCGTACTTATACCTACCAAATTAGGTTTAACATTAGTGGCTTCTGGATATGCCAGTCAGGTCCGGGCAGACTTCCACCACTAATGTAACCTAACCTCGTGTCATAAGTAAAATTTACAATTCCTAATTGTAAATTACTAAACATTCCAAATCTACCTATGTCATTATAGGTAACTATTTCTATATTTTCCCCATTTGAATTACATGTCCCAATTACTATTAAACATTACATAAATCATGCCCATTATAATCCCTTTTTCTCCGTTTTCACTCTAACGTATACGTACGTATTTTGGCGGCATCTAAGCTATAAAGTAGCCTAGCTATAATAATAAAAGGGAATATGACAAGGGTGATAGTTTCAACATGTCTTGGCATAAGCATGAACATAAACTGGCATAATAACAAAGTGAACATACATGTGATTAACATCATAATAATGTGGACATCACACTAGTAACTTGTGGCAATCACTATGATGTTTAAGCAAGCATAATGAGATCTAGATTTAACATTAGGTGTCCAATTACCTAGATCTAGCATAGTTAGGGTGACATAGCAACATGTTTAGATCAAAAGGTAGATTCACATGTCAAGTTTACAACATATATCAATGTATCACAATATGACTGGTGAAAGGTGATTAACATAAAGGTCTAGATCCAAGTAATGTCACAATTATCCAAATTAATAGACGTACATCCATCATAACATGGTTACAAGTCAAGATCCATATAAACATCATAATCGAATCACCACAATTATATTAGATCTTGGAAATTAGATCTGTCATGACATAGGATAGAATTTCATATTAACACAGAATCATACTTTACAACATATCCAATTCATTATTTATCAAAGCATACTTTTATTTATCTAAACCTAAAAGTAATCTAGAAACTCACGGCGCTAGGTTTAGAGGATTTAGGAAGAATGGATCTAGAATTTCTGAATTGGATTTGTAGAGTATGTTGTTGTAGAAACGTTTCAGTTCGCACTCCAGCAACATATGGCCTCCATGACTCCCAATGAAGAGAATATGAGAAATTGACACATATATATAACTGCCAGACCCCCTGAAACCGAGTGCCACCTCAGCCCTAGGGGTATCAACACCCCTGTGGGTGGGTCGACCCCTAGGTCGACACCCCTCTAGGTAGGTCAACCCCCTAGAGCGGGAATTTTGCCACTTAGAGGAATTTTTCGAATTTGAATCCTATGAATAGGATTCTGACTCATCTCTGGCTTACCTCTGACTCATGCGTATATATAAAATATTTCTGTGCGTATACAAACTTAAAACTCTCATAACTTCTTCGTACGGTGTCTGTTTTACGCAAACCAAATGTCTATCTTGACCAAAATTTTGAGACGGATGCAATGGTGCAGTCCATTTCCTCTAATTCTGAACATTAAATTAATTATTATTTAATTTATTATTTTTAATGTAATTTAAAAATTCAAGGTGTTACATTCTCCCCTACTCAAAGGATTTCGTCCCCGAAATCTCTAAATTGAGAAGAGTGCATATCCTACCATCCATCATCCATCTACTCATCCACCAATCACTGTCATCCATTGTCCTTAAAGATTTCTAATGCTTATATGAGTATATGCAAAGGTGTGTGTATATGTCCCAACACTAATGTGAAGATCAGGTGGTCTACTGATTCAGTTGACCTCCTAAATGCGATGTATGTTAGTGCCATGAATCCAATATGTATGCAAATAAACCTATTGTATCATATAAGTTTTATGTGTTTGCACACCTATTCGTCCAAATGCGACATCCATATGCCAGTTCATCCATTTTCATCAATAAAAGAAAAGAAAATGCACACATCCATATGCAATATGAAAGTGATTGAGCCGATCTTAGTGCCTAATGTATGTGTATATGCGTCCACAGGCAACCACTAGCAAACACTTGCATCCACTTGCATCCATCAAACATAAAATGTTTCAAACACATGTTTATATCTATAGGATTCCTATCTAAAGGTCAAAAATATTATGGATAAGATATATTTTATTGATAGAAACAAGTATCGATAAAACATAGGAAAGGAGCTAAGAACATAAACTCGAAAAGAAAAGCGTACGAAGCACGAACCTTGTCTTCGGTCTCCCAAGTCGCATCTTCTGGGTTATCTCTACATTGAACCTTTAGCAACTTGATTTCCTTATTGCGCAACTTCTTAACCTCTGACACAAGAATACGGGTGGGGACTCGTCGAACTGTCGCCTCCCGTTCCACTTCGACCTCTTCCAACATGCTCGGGTCAACAACTTCCGTGATGTCATGCAGGCACTTCCGTAGATGAGAGACATGGAAAATGTCATGAACACCGGATAAATTTTTTGGGAGCTTTACTCTATAAGCCATCTGGCCAATCCTCTCGGTTATGGGAAATGGTCCCACAAACCTAGGTGGCAACTTCCCTACTGATCCGAAGCAAACCACATTCCTCAGAGGTGATACTTTGATAAAAACTAAGTCTCCCACTTTGAATTCTATGTCAGTTCTTCTCTTGTCTGCATAGGACTTTTGCCTATCTTGAGCTGTCTTCATCCGCCGTCGAATAAGGTCAATCTTTTCAGATGTTTCCCTAACTATATCTGGTCCAAGTAATAATCTTTCTGTAGATTTCCACCAACAAGTTGGCGATCTACAGGGTCATCTGTACAACGCTTCGAAGGGTGCCATATTGATGCTAGCTTGATAGCTGTTATTATAGGCAAACTCTACTAAAGGAAGATGCTCTTTCCAAGTCCCTCCGAAGTCAAGGATACACAGCTTTAAAAGAACTCATACAATTCTGTTCACCCTCTCCATCTGCCCATCGGTCTGAGGATGATAAGCAGTGCTCAAACACAACTGTGTAACCAATGCTTCTTGCAAGCTCCTCTAAAATTCACTGGTAAAGATGGGGTCACGATCGCTCATGATGTTGGAAGGAAATCCATGGAGACGAACTATCTACGAACATAAATTGCTGCCAACCATGGTGTCGTCCTTTTACTTTTAACTAGAATAAAGTGAGTGCTCTTAGTGAGTTTGTCCACTATCACCCAAATACTGGTATTAACTTTCTTCGATCTAGGCAAACCATCTATGAAATCCATAGAGACGCTCTCCCATTTCCACTACGGAACCTCTAATGGATGAAGCAATCCACCGGGCTTCTTTTGCTCAGCTTTGACTTGCTGGCAAACCAAACATTGAGAAACAAATTCGGCCATATCCTTCTTCATCCCAGCCCAAAAGAAAACCTTCTTCATATCCCTGTACATCTTGTTACCCCCTGGATGAGTGGTCATCTTAGAATGGTGGGATTCTTCTAGGACTGCCTTTATCAAGCTTCCAGTTTGAGGAACACAAAGCCTTCCATCTCATCGCAACCACCCCTTTTCATCTATGGCATATCTACTGAGGTGACTAGAAGTCTCCCATCTTCTGAGCTTATCCATGATGTCCAGAATCTGTGGTTTACCTTGTTGCGAAGCTCCTATCTAATCCACAAGAGTCGGTCGTATCTCTAAGGATGCAAATAAATCAGGCAAAATTTCGATGGAGGGTCTAAAATCAAAAGCTAATATGAACTCCCAGTTCTTTCTTTCCACAAAAAGAGGACTCAGAGCCACCCTCTGCCTACTTAGTGCGTCTGCCACCACATTACCCTTGCCGGGGGTATAAGCAATCTCAAAGTCATATGAAGCTAAGAACTCCATCCACCTTTGTTGCCTTAAGTTTAGATCCTTCTGAGAGGATAGATACTTAAGAGATTTATGGTCGGTGTATAACTCGAACTCCAAGTAAATAATGACGCCACGTCTTTAACGCGAATACTATGGCAACTAGCTCTAGATCATGTGTGGGGTTGTTCTTCTCTTGAGCCCTCAACTGTCTACCCCCATAACATATTACTTTTCCTTCTTGTATCAGTAACGTACCAAGCCCTATACCGCACGCATCAGTGTAAACAATAAACACTTTACTTCCATCGGGCAAGGCCAAGACTGGGGCTGTTGTCAGAGCCCTCTTCAATCGTTGGAAAGCAACGTCACAGTCTATGTCCCATGAAAATGCCATCTTCTTTGTTAGCCTGGTGAGAGGGGCTGACATCTTCGCGAAGTCCTTAATGAACTTCCTATAACAACCTGCCAACCCAAGAAAGCTTCTCACCTTGGTTGCATTTTTAGGAATCTGTCAATCTTGTACTGCAACCACCTTCGCGGGATCTACAGCTATCCCTTCTTTAGAGACTACATGCCACAAGAATCTCACCTCCTTTCTCCAGAAATGGTATTTGGAGAATTTTGCTTTTAGCTGATGGTTACAGAGAGTTTTCAAAACTTCTCCCAAATGCTGGGCATGCTCTTATTCACTCTTGGAGAAGATCAAAATATCATCAACGAAGAATACAACGAATTTGTTTAGGAACTCCTGAAACACCCTACTCATCAAATCAACAAAATAGGCGGGTACATTGTCAACCCAAAAGGCATAACTAACCATTCAAAGAAACCGTCTAGAGTTCAAAAAGCAGTCTTATCTATGCTGTCCTCATCCACCCTTAACACATGGAACCCCGTAGCCAAGTTCAACTGAGAAAATACCGAGGCACCAACAAGCTGATCAAATAAATCATCAATCCTCGGAAGTGGGTGCCTATTCTTCTTGGTGAGCTTATTTAACTCTCTATAGTCAACACACAAACGAAGCGAACCATGCGCTTTAGTTGTGAATACTGCTGGAGCACCCCACTCAGATATGCTTCATCTGATAAACCCTTTTCAAGTAGCTCCCCTACTTGCTTACTCAGCTACCTCCTTTCCCTTGGAGCCATGTTGCGTACTGGTAATGCAATTGGCTTTGCATTGTCCACCAGATATATGCGGAAGTCAATTTCGCGCCTTGGAGGTAAACCCTGTACGTCATCAAAAACATCTGAATAATCTCGAACCACTGCAACAGATTGCAAATCATCTATGGATGCATCTAGAGATTTTAGGAAGATAAGCATAACAGACCCTTGGGGTCACAAGAAACTTTGAGGGTCTTCCCATGACTAGTCGGGAGTCTAACAACCCTCCTCTCATAATCAAGAATGGCCCCATACTGGTAAGCCAATCCATTCCTGGAATCAACCCATAGTCCACAAACCCAAGCACATACGCGTCGCATTCAAATTTGATGCCTAACACAGATATTTTCAAACCCCGACAAATCATTGATAAATGAGCCGAACCACCAATGGGGTTTGAAACAACTACGGTGTCTACTACCATACTAGTAATGAAGTGCAGAGATTCAACCACAGAACTAGATATAAACGAGTGTGAAGCACCAGAATCAAAAAGTGTTCTAACAAGATGGTTTGAGAGAGAAAATAAAACTTTCTACGGAAATTTTTCTACCTCTTTCAGGAGCACTGATCGCGAGAGCATGCACCTACCCTCTAGAAGTCCCTACTCTTTGACCTTATCCCTGCGATCCCTGTTTCTTCGGGCACTCTTTAGAGAAGTGTCCGACCTCTCCGCAATTAAAGAAATTGGCCTTCCTTCTCTTACAATCTTTGATCAGTTGGACCTCCTTTCCAGAATTGTGACATTTTCTCTTATCCTTGCCTTTATCATCTTCCCTCCTTTCTCTAGCTGTTGCTGTTGTTGCTGCCCTTTCTTAGGCCATACCTTCTTATTCTGTGATGTCCCCTCAGCTCTTGTTTTCTTCTTTTCTCCTTTGTCCTCCTCGTGCTTTAGGGCCATATCAACAAGCTTTTCAAAGGTGGCCCCCATTGGAAGATGGGCATAGCTAAACCATGCAGAGGCTCATCAGTCCCTTAGCAAACCGTAAAGCCCTTTTGTTCGGTGTGTCTACCAACTCTAGCCCGAACCTTGCCAGCTAGTTGACCTTGTTCACATACTCCTACACTGTCAAATTCCCTTATCTGAGTGTTAAAAACCTCTCTATCTATATGCTTCTCTCTGCTTGGGAAAGAAATTTCATTTTGAACCTCTGTCTAAAGTCTTCCCAAGTTTCTACTGGATGTCCAACTTGGGTGACTTCCCACCAAAATGAGGCTTCGTCCTTTAACAACCAAGCAACTAATTGAATTTTCCTTCGGTCTTCCACTTCAAAGATTACAAATAAGTCCTCTATATCCCTAAGCCAATTCCTAGCTTCTAGGAATGTCTCGTTCCCATGGAATGGCCTTCCTCCCATAGCCCGGAAGTCATTGCAGATTTTGGCAAAGTTGTCAGCTTTTGGAGGGGGAGGAGGAATGACTGGTGCAACTGGGGGAGGAACGTCTCTTTGGCCTTCGGTCGGCGGCGTGGCCTCCAAATACCTCTGGAACCATCTAGGTATTGTGACGCCCTCTGGGAGATTAGGGATGTTTTGTTCCCCAGACGTGCTGAAAAAGGGAAAAGGAAGAAATTTAGATAAAGGACCGAATGATACTACATATGGCTTTTTGGGGAATGTTTTTCAAAATAGACTTATCTTTTTGAAAATTATTTCCTTTTAAAACCTTTTTTTTTGAAAATAATTTTCATATTTTTTTATCTAATCTGGGAACCTTCAACTTTGATACTAAGTGTGACACCAAATGTCCATTAGTGTCACTCACTAAGGGAATGTATTAAGGTTCGTGAAGTGCTATAGGTAGACAGACACAAAACAATTACAAGGTAGATATAAATAAGGCAGCAGCGGAAAATTTAAACTTTTATTTCAAACATAAGTCATAATACCGTGGTCCACAATTTCGTAAGTCACAAAAAACATTACAATATAATAACTTCTGTCTTGCACCATCAGAGTACATAAGTAAATAAAAAGCATCATTCCACAAATAAAAAGAGTTAAGCCATAGTAGAGACAAGAACTTGAGCCATACTTTAGAAGTAGCTCCTAGCAAGATGATATGTAATTCCCAATTAAGTCTGAGTGTTTCCACCCTGAGAACCTAGGGGGAACGGAAGAAAGAAGGAGAAACAACAGGGTCAGACATAAAGTTTAGCGAGTCTAGTTACTTTTAGCCAGTAGATAAATAAAAGCAACATGATAGGCATATAAAGTGAATAAGAGAGATCACAACATAAATGGCAGGTATGACAAGATAAGCAAGTTAAGGTGTATGTGCCTCACTAATGATTACTCTGCATCATTACTAGTATAACTGAAATGAGATGATCCCTTCCACTATAAGTTGGTAGGCTTAGGTCATACGTCCAAGTATTCCCTAACCACTACCTAAATCGATCGGCTCCCTACCCTATAGATCTCCTGTGCTGGCCATATAGTAGGAGGTATCACTTTCTATAGTGGCAACCCATGGTGTGCACAACCTTATCTACTGGTGTCACGGTCGTCTTAGCCGCCTCTACTAGGCCCATGCACGCACATGTCCCCGGTCGGTTTGCGCCGCCCACACCATTCGCCTCGTTTGGATCTCTTACAATCAATCAGTAATCGTACCACATCTCCGCCTAGTACGGAGGTCTGTACTTGATACCAACTCCGGGTTACTGACTGAAATGGGTCCCATACAATATGATACAAGCTCTTCCTCTTGTCTTGTATCCCCCACTAGGTTTTCCACTGACTATGTATACCCTTAGGTGTCTTTAATTACATAGCCCTATACTAGTTATGCTTACCCTAAAGGGTGTCTTTAATTACATAACTTCATTACATTATCTATCGGTTATGTATACCACTAGGTGTCTTTAATTACATAACCCTATTACATTATCTACTGGTTATGTATACCACTAGGTGTCTTTAATTACATAACCTTATTGGGTTAAGTTCATGGGCCTATATATACATATTACCAACCCCCTCTAATTTACTTAACCCACCATTACAAATCCAATTTTACTTAACTCTAACTTAAGTCCATAGTCATATAAAATTAGGTTAAGTAGTCTATTTCATTCCCATGTCCAATTATGGTTATAATGGGCTAGACCTCCCAAATTAGGCCTACAACGTGTGGATGCTGGATATGTCGGTCAGGTCTGGCAATCTTATTCCATAATTAAGCCTAACCTCGTGTCTTAGCCCGATTCGTATTTGCGTACTTAGACCTCCCACACTAGGTTCAACATTAGTGGCTGCTGGATATGTCAGTTGGGTCCGGGCAGACTTCCACCACTAATGTAACCTAACCTCGTGTCATAAGTACAATTTACAATTCCTAATTGTAAATTATTAAACATTCCAAATCTACCTATATCATTATAGGTAACTATTTCTATGTTTTCCACATTTGAATTACATGTCCCATTTCCTATTAAACATTACATAAATCATGCCCATTATAATCCTTTTTTCCCCGTTTTCTCTCTGATGTATTCGTACATATTTTGGCGGCATCTAGGCTATAAAATAGCCTAGCTATAATAATAAAAGGGAATATGATAAGGGTGATAGTTTCAACATGTCTTGGCATAAACATGAACATAAACTGGCATAATAACAAAGTGAATGGAATCATAATAAAGTGGACATCATACTAGTAACTTATGCAATCACTGTGATGTGTAAGCAAGCATAATGAGATCTAGATTTAACATTAGGTGTCCAATTACCTATATCTAGCATAGTTAGGGTGACATAGCAGCATGTTTAGATCAAAAGGTAGATTCACATGTCAAGCTTACAACATATATCAATGTATCACAATATGACAAGTGAAAGGTGATTAACATAAAGGTCTATCCAAGTAATGTCACAATTATCCAAATTAATAGATGTACATCCATCATAACATGGTTACAAGTCAAGATCCATATAAACATCATAATTGAATCACCACAATTATATTAGATCTAGGAAATTAGATCTGTCATGACATAGGATAGAATTTCATATTAACATAGAATCATACTTTAAAACATATCCAATTCGTCTATCAAAGCATACTTTTATTTATCTAAACCTAAAAGTAATCTAGAAACTCACAACGTTAGGTTTAGAGGATTTAGGAAGAACGGATCTAGAATTTCTGAATTGGATTTGTAGAGTATGTTGTTGTAGAAACGGTTCAATTCACACTCCGGCAGCATATGGCCTCCATGACTTCCAAAGAAGAGAATATGAGAAATATGACACATATATATATAACTGCCAGACCCCCTGAAACCGAGTGCCACCTCAGCCCTAGTGGTGTCGACAGCCCTGTGGGTGGGTTGACCCCTAGGTCGACACCCCTCTAGGGGGTCGACCCTCTAGAGCAGGAATTTTGCCGCTTAGAGGTTTTTTTCGAATTTGAATCCTCTGGATAGGATTTTGACTCTTCTCTGACTCACCTCTGACTCATGTGCATATATAAAATATTTTTGTGCATATACAAACTTAATACTCTCATAACTTCTTCATACGGTGTCCGTTTTACGCAAACCAAATGTCTATCTTGGCCAGAATTTCGAGATAGACGCAATGGTGCACCCTCTAATTCTGGACATTAAATTAATTATTATTTAATTTATTCTCTTTAATGTCGTTTAAAAATTCGGGGTGTTACATCTTGTATATTTTCACACGTATCATTTATTTATTTATTGCCTGTTGTATGCATATATTTTTATATATGTTTATGCACCAAACCTTTCACATTATGCTGACCACTTGTGGATGCTGGATTTTTCGGGCGGTTCCGGGCAAAGTTCTACCACAAGTTAAACTCAACCTCGTGTCTTAGTGCAGTTACCTACAATTTCCCAATTATTGTAAATTTTCCACATGAATTAGGCATATCCCTTTTTTTCATTATTCCCAACTTCACTATAATTTGATTTACAATATCCAAATTGTCATTAACAACATTTTCAGTATATATTCATTTTTATTTTAAATTCCACAATTCCAGCACTACAGTAATTTTTAATCTAAATAGAAGATTAATAGAATGGACTTGTACAATAGTATATTCTTAACAATACAGATAATCAATCTTATCGCTGTTACTATAATTCACAGTTATTTAGCATGTTAAGAATAACAGGAACGTAAACAGTAAATATACTATTATTCAAAAGGTATAATTCTAAATCCACACACAGGACAGCTTTTCTATCCTTGAATCTGATCTAGATCTATTATTCCTTGATCTTCCTAACCGAATTTATTAAAAACCATAGATTCACAAATATGATGCTAAAAGGAGATGGAAAGAAAGAGAGAAACCTAAATAAATCAGATTCAAGAATTTACCTCTCGTTGATCAGAAATCTGAACATCTATATTGTAGATTAATATCTCTTACCTTCAAACCTTGAATCAGAATCCCTAAGAACTAAAATTTTAATTTTTGAAAAAGTTTGGAGAGAAAAGAGAATGGCGCTGCCTAGGCAGCGTCTCAGAAAATATGAGTTTAAATCTAGACCTTGCTAGTCTATTTACAGGTGTATAAGAAAGTTTGGCCCATTTGATTTTAATCAAATAAAAACTGAACTGTTTATATTAGAAAACTACGTCACGCAAAAAATAGATCTGGACCGATTGGATTGACCCTTATGTCGACCTACCTCTTAGGTGGGTTGACCTCTGGGTTGACACATAGGTCGACCCAGGTCTTATATTGGTCGACCTACCCTGTGTCTAAAAGAGATTTCTACACCGTTATGATTTCTGACTTTAACGTTAATCAATAAAGTTAATTACTTACTTAATATAATTCTCCTGATTTATTTTATTCTAGTTATAAATTATATTTAAGTTTCAATTTCGAATCCACGCGTATATATACACACACACATATACAACCCCTTGATTATTTAATTCATTAATATCTTATGCATACGTGCTCCATTTTGGACATGCTATATACTAAAATAAATCAGATAATTGCCACGAACACAATGTTATATATTTCGAGGATAAATTCTGAAATTATAATTTATCGATATTTTAATTTTATTATTAATGAAAAATAGGGGTGTTACAATCTTCTTTTCTTCTTTCCCTCTTCCATTCGAACTCCCTTGAAAGTGGAAACCAAAACCAAGTGCATGTCATGCACTTGCACACTTGCCCTCACGCCTGAAGCCACCACTGAGACCACCCACGTGTCCGCGCTCCACCTCCTTATCACGCCTGACCGCTAAGCTATGTGTCTCCGCCTCCTCCCCGAATTCCGACCATCCCATTGTTGGAAATTAATGATTTAAATGTCTTAGAATATGTATAATCTCACATCCTAGTATGTAATAAGTATGAGAAAGTCTACTTAGGCACAAAAATTTGACACAACTTGAGGGACACAAATTTTCAACCATTTGATTGCCCGCTGATTTCCACCTTTCACATAAAGGCAAGTTGATCCAATAGTTTAGATTTTGTGACCTCTGATTTATGCCAAATTTTTATGTCCAAATAGCACTCCCAATAAATTTCATATAATTTTATACTAGGAGGATGAAATTATTATAGTTTCCATGAGACAAGAGATATATAAAAGAAAAAAGTCATCTTAGCGGTTGGTGCAACGCACCACTCCCAAACCCGCGGCTGTGCCCAAGCTGAGCCAACACTCGTGGCTTTGGAGAATTGGTGTTCGAGGCATTTTAGATGACTTATCACTTGAAATTTTCAAGTAGTAATGTAGTTGATTTTGTTAACAACTTCGACCAAACAATTTTTTCTATTAAAATTTAAACAGAAACGGTAATAAAACGGTTGCCTCACTTGGTCCGAGGGTCCCAACCATTAACCGGCCTCCTACACCTCTATATATAGGACGAGGAAGACATAACAAAAAGGTAATATATCTTTTGAAATCTGCTCTTCTTCTTACTCGTTGAAACTCTGTTCTTAATTACTCTCTTGAGTTTGTCAAGTTCTGCAAATTCTAGCGTAGCTCTGTAGAGAATGTCCGTTTTATCTCGGAAAATAATTGCTTGGAGGCTATGCAGTTAAAGCCCTTAGCGATTCTATAATGGCGGTGGGGCAAAAATGTGAAGCGGTGATAAAGCAGGGAAATAATGAGGACATAGCAGAGGGACAAAAACGTTCGCTGGATGTAAAAAAATATATTTGAAAATCAGTTAATCATCTTTTTCACATTTTATGTGCATTGAAACTAATATTAATTAATTTATATAACAAAATCAAGGAATATCATAGTTATGCATGCTAAATTTGATGAACGTAATTGATTGTTACCATATATAAGACGTTTATGCCTTAAATTTAGTCTTTTACGCCTAATTTACTAATTTTTAAAAAAAGAGAACTAGTCAAATCAAGCTTTATATATTAATAGTGCTAAAGAGGACGCTAAAAAGCCTTGATTTAGCGGTTGCAGCGGAAAATAACAGGGTTAAAAGCGGATCTACTATTCATCATCGTTAAATTGAAATAGCATAGTGGCTGAAGAGCGTTATGGGCTGTAGCGAGGGTATTGCGGGAATTTAACTGCATGGCTCGGAGGAAGCAATATTATTTCAGGAAAACAGAGAATTACAGACTCAAAAAAACAGAAAGGTATTGTACATATTACTGAATCTTTGTAACAGTTTTTTGTAAAATCTTTGCAAATAAGTTTCTGCATATTATTTGCATTATTTTTCTGTTACATAACTAAATGCAGTTTTTGCAAACCATTTGCAAACGGTTTTGAAATATAAATTGACACAGTTTTTGCAAACTATTTCCAAATTGTTTTCTATTGTGTAATTAACATATATTGTTTACAAAATCTTTGCAAATATTTTTCTGCAACGTATTTGCAACCATTTGTATTGTATATTTATTGGTTTCCCTAACAATATTGAAACAACATTTTGTAACTATTAATCTGTCACTGATTGGAGCCATTGTATTATAGACAATGATTCAAGACAATAACACATCAACAACAAAGCCACCTGTGGCCACCATTGATAATAGAGTAATGGTTCTAACAACCATTGTCACTTTATCGCATGGTAAGAGGCCATAAAAATCCACTGAAATAGATTTCAAGCGCCAATAGAAAATGTTGTTTTACTTGACAACTCTAAACCTCACAAAGTATCACACCGATGATGCTTCATAAGTAAACAAAACGTAGCTTGATGCAATGAACGTTTAAGAACTCGACGTTTGGAAAAATTTAGACTTCATATGCAAAAACTACATATTAAATGGATTGGATAAAAGTCTGTATAATGTGTACTACACAGTGAAAACATCAAAGCAACTCTGGGCTTCTCTGGATAAAAAGTATAAAACGGAGGATGTTGGAATGAAGAAATTCATTGTTGGAAAGTTCATCGATTTCAAAATGATTGAAGCAGTCAAATCCAGGAGTTGGAGGTCATAATTCATGAAATCCATAATGAAGTAATGTCATTAAGCGAGTCATTTCAAGTGGCTGCTGCCATCGAAAAGCTACCTCCATTTTGGAAAGATTTCAAAAATTATTTAAAGCATAAACATAAGAAAATGACCTTGTTATTCGACTCAGGATCGAAGAGGACAATGGAAAATCTAAAAAGAAATCAACCAATGCAATAGTGGCAAATGAAAATGTGATAGAGACTGAAAAGAACAACAAACATAAACGGGAATACAACCTAGATTCAAAGGAACCAAAGAGATTCAAAGGGTCCTGTCACGGCTGCTGAAAGAAAGGGCATAAGGCAAACGAATGTCGAGGTCCTAAGGAAAAGAGAGAACAAGAAAATATCACTGTATGGGATAAATTCTCTAATGACATTTAAGAAATGAATTTGTCTGCAGTAATTTATGGATGTAACTTGATGGAAAATACGAAAGATTGGTTTTTGGACGCTAGTGCCACAAGACATATTGGTGGTAATAGGTTGATGTTTTCGAACTACGAAACTATGACACAAGATGAATGATTGTTTATGGGAAAATCCTCCGTGTCAAAAGTTGAAGAAAAAGCTAAATCATTCTGAAAATGACCACTACAAAAGTACTTACACTAAATGGTATCCTACACGTCTCAGACATTCGAAAGAATTTGATTTCTGACTCACTTCTTTTCAAGAATGACTTCAAGTTGGTTGTGGTTTTCGATAACTTTGTTTTATAAAAGAATGGAATTTATGTAGGAAAAGGATATGTGAGCGATGGCTTGTTTAAAATGAATGTAACGACTGTTGTACTAAAGGATTGCGATAACAAAATTGATTCTTCCGTTTATGCCGCTGAATTCTCTAAAATACAGCATGCCAGATTAGGTCACATTAATTTTGATACACTACAAAAAATTATTATTTATATTTTATACCTAAGTGTTCAATAAATTCAAATTATAAACGTGAATTATGCACTGAGGCAAAAATGAGTAGAACTTCCTTTCACCATATCGAAAGGAATACTGATCCCTTAGACTTAATACATACAGATGTTTGTGACTTGAAAATGTTTCAGTCTCGCGAAGGGAAAAGATATTTTATAACCTTCATAAACGACTGTACTAGGTATTGCTATCTGTACCTATTGAGAAGTAAAGATAAGGAATTTAAAATATTTCAATACTACAAGGAAGGAGTTGAAAATCAATTAAACAAGAAAATCAAAGACTTAAGAAGTGATAGGGGAGGTGAGTATGTATATCCATTTGAAGAATTCCATGCAAAAAATAACATATTTCAATAAGCAACGACGCCGTACTCCCCTAAATCAAATGGTGTAACAGAACAGAAAAATCATACTCTTAAAGAAACAATGAATGCTTTACTCATAAGTTTCGGTATACCGGATAACTTCAGGGAGAAGCTATGCTTTCTCCTAACAACATTTTAAATAAAGTGCCTTGAAAGAAAAATTCAAAGTATCCATATGAACTATCGAAAAGTCGACCACCATCGTACAGACAATTAAGAGTGTGGGGTGTCTTGCAAAAGTAGAGGTGCCTAAACCAAATATGGTCAAAATTGGACAAAAACGATAAATTGTGTTTTCGTAGGATATGCACAAAACAGTGTTGCATATCTATTCCTAGTATATAAGTTTGGAATCAATGGTATTCTTGATAATATCATCATTGAATTGAGAAATGCTAGATTTTTTGAACATACATACCCGTTAAAACAATTTTTCGAGCACATTAAGCAGACCGAAATAGAAATTTCTAATTCATATACGGGTAATGAAGAACAAAGTTATGAAAACTCACAGCAAAAGAATAACAAACAATCAGGGGAACCGATAAGTAAAAGGCAATGGATTTCAAAATATTTTAGACCTGACTTTTATGCCTTAATGATAGAAAATGAACCATTAACATAAAATCAGGCAATGTCTTCCTCCGAGGCACCATACTGGATAGAAACCATTAGTAGCGAGATAGAATCCATTATGAATAATCATACATGGGAATTAGTTGATCTACCTCAACGATGCAAAACATTGGGTAATAAATGGATCTTTATGATAAAATTAAAACTCGATGGATCGATAGATAGATAAATATAAAGTACAACTTGTGGTACAAGATTACAGGCAAAAGGAAGAGTTGGATTACTTCGACACATATTCGCCCATAACACGAATAAATTCCATTAGAATATTGATAGCAATTGCATCAATACTACAATTGGAAATACATCAAATGGATATTGAAACAACATTTCTAAATGGTAATCTCGAAGAAGTGATTTACATGAAACAAGCAGAGGTTTTCCTAAAAGCGAGAAATGAAGGAAAAATATGCAAACTAGTGAAATCATTGTATGGGATTAAACAAGCACCAAAATAGTGGTATGAAAAATTTGATGAATCAATGACATACAGTAGATTTCGTATAAGCGATGTGATAAATATGTCTATACCAAAATTAAAGATAAAGGAAGTGTCATTATGTGTTTATATGTTGACGAACTACTCATACTAAGAAGCAATAAAGATGTAATAACATCAACAAGAAATATGCTTTCCGCCAAATTTGATATGAAAGATATTGGAATTGCCGATGTAATTCTTGGTATAAGAATACATAAAAGTCCACAAGGATATATATTGTCTAAATCACATTAAATTGAGAAAATATTAGAAAAATTTAAGCAACATAACATAATTGTTGCAAAATTCCCTGTTGTCTTAAATCAAAATTGGGTCAAAAATAACGGTGATAGAATATATCATCCTGAGTACTCTCGTATACTAAGCAGCATTATGTATGTTGTGGACTATACTAGACTAAACGTAGCATATGCTGTAAGCAAACTTAGCCGATATATGAGCAACCTAGGAAAGATTCACTTGAAAGCAATAATTAGAAAATTTGAATATCTGAAATATATGTAGAATTATGGACTACATTATTCAGGATATCCATCTGTGGTAGAAGGATATTACGATACAAATTAGGTCACTCGGTCAATAGACATAAAATCCACAAGTGAATTTGTGTTCACTTTGGCTAATAGGGCATTATCTTTGAAATCTTCCAAACAAAATTGTATAGAAAGATCTACAATGAAATCATAGTTCATTGCATTAAACAAAGTCAGAGAAGAAGCTAAATGGCTTCTAGGTTTCTTAGAAGATACACCAAATAGGGAAACACTAGTATCACCAATAAGTATACATTGTGACAACCAAGCTTCTATTAGTAGAGAAAATATCAAACTTTATAATGGAAAGTCCAAACATATTCGTCATAGACACAAAATTATAAGACATCTTCTTTGTACAGAAATTATCATTATAGATTACATAAAATCAAAAGATAACATAGCAGATCCACTAACAAAAGGCTTGCCGAGAGAGAAATTTCAAACCTTATTGGTGAGAATGGGGTTAAGGCCTATAAACTAAAAGTTTTCCTTAATATAAACCCCACCTAGTGGACTAAAGATTCCAAGATCTAGGTTCAAAGGGACAACTAAGTTCAGGATAAACTTAGGAGCACTATTAACATTCAAAGCACTCCTATGCTCAGTGCACAAACCATTGGAGGATAGGTAATATTAGCTTTTAATGATGTCTATACTTGGCTAAAAAGAGGCCAAGTGGTGTACTGCGGGAAACATTTTATAGAATCACCTACATAATTGCAAAGGCGCCGCTTAAAGGAGAAATACTAAGGACCTAAAATTCTCTAAACTCTCATGAGACCAAGCCAGTGTTCATGGAAAAAACGAACACAAATAGAGAACCCTGAAAGATATGAAATATTATTGTGTGTTATCTATGAATCAGACATAAAAAATACTGCTTACAGTTTAAGGACAAACAATGTGACGGCCCGCCCCGCACCAACCGACATTTACTCTAAAGGTGCGCTGTACACATATCCAGTTAGCACGGGACGGTCGCCAGAAGAAAAAGAAAGAAGAGAATGGGCTAATCAAGGAACCTGTAATATGTCTCACAACGCATAGAACAAAATATAATAATAACATACTTGACACAAAACAGGAGAGATAATGCATAAGCTAAAAACCAGAACTGAGCATCATAGCAGCGGAAATCCAAAATATAGCTTATTACAACTTTTCAAACTGTCTCAAAGCAAAAGCAAGATAAAGGAGGTACACTACTAATGCCCAAGTAGCGACCACCAACGACATAGGGAGAATATCTATATATCATACGTGGAAGCCTCCTGCTCGCCTCCGAATCAGCTACTCGCACATCACCAGCTAACCATAACCTGTCTCTAGTCTGCTCGTGTGAGCACCCAGAGTAATAAGAAGAGAAACTCTGGGTCAGACATAAAGCCTGGTATGAGCGATAAGCATCTAAACAGAATAATAACAGGTATAATCCAATCATACCTGAACCTGGACCTGCAACCAAAGAGTTAGCACTACATACTGTACAACACTCTAAGGTGCCCTTTCAAATGGTGTAAAGATAATGGGGGTGGGGGTGTGCATGTCATAGTGATGTCAAACAATCAAGCATAGCAATCATCCTCACATCCCTCACTCAGTGCGTAAAGCATATGATATCCACTACTTTGGTCACCTAATACTTTGGGCCATGACGGAATCCAATCCCGTGTAACTATCACTACAAGCCCACCATCCATCTCTCAGTGGTGAACCAAAGTTATGAATACCGACAACCCCTTTGCACACGTCCCGCAGCAAAGCCCAATCACGAAGTGAACTCATTGGTTCCCATCTGGATCCTGAGCTCTAACTTCCATTTGGACTACCTTTGCATCTCGGGTTTTAATCTCCTCCTCCGGATCGGTCTTCATTCAGTTCATAACCTCCTGGTTCGGTTCGCAGTCACCAGCTCGTGGTCAAGCTCCAGGTCGTGATGATACTCCAGCTCGGATCGTGCTACCTTCGCCAGGTCGGATCGTGATATGATCTCCACGTCGAGTCGCCATCATCGGATCGTGCTTCATCAGTTCGTGGCACCCCTGTCGGGTCGGGTCGTGGCACCCTGGTACTCATCGCATCGTGAGCTCCTTCATCCTCCTCTGGTTCGGATCGCGAGCTTGAAGTGACTCGTAGCGTCAGTCTCTCGTTCGTGGCCTTCGAAGTGGAGCAGATCGTCATGGTGGTGCGGCTCGTGATGACTCTTCACGAATGGAGGGGATCGGATCGTGGAGGGTGGTTCGTCCCGGATCGTGGCTCACCTCCTGCCTTGGTCGTGGCACATACCCCACGAATGGGGAGGGGGCTCACGAACCGATTCCTGCACAACTTCCCTGCGACTTGTTTCACGCCATTCGCCGGCGTTTTCGACCAATCTAACACTTCTAAACAATCACAAAGCATACCATACAGTCATAGCAACATGTAGTATCAACCCCAAACACCAAAACATAAATCATAGCGTGTAAAATGGATCAAACATACCCAAAACCCCTTAATTTCCCTTAAGCATGTTTAGGTAAAACTCACCATAGGATTAACAAAACTTAACCAAATTAACCCAAATTCATATCAGAGGTCTAAAACAATATTTCAGAATTTATGAATATTTTTCCAGATTTTTAACATGCACAAATTCGCTAATTATCACTAATTACCCCTTAATCCCCCAAATTCCGGGATTTGAAAAATTAGTCGAAATTAACCCAAATTCATATCAGAGACATAAAATGATGTTTTAGAATTTTAGGAATTTTTCTAGATTTTTCTGAGCCATAATTTCGCTAATCTTCGCTAATCAATGCAAATCACTCACCTTAGCCACAAACAAACTTTAGATCTGAAATAATCTCTGATTTGGATCCAATCCCTATGTGTTCCAGCAGCTCTCTCTCTGATTTGGTGCTACCCTCCCTTGATTTGATGTAGTTTTGCTTAATCTTCGATTAGAAAGTGATTAGAGACGATTTGGGATGAAATTAGAAGGTGGAGGCCATTGCTAGAGCTTGAAGGAGGTAAGTGGCGGCTGGAAAAATGAGTCTAAAACCGAAATCCTAACCCTAGCAGCCCTTAAATACCTCAAATCCCGAAATCTCCCATTGGGCCTAGTTGCTAATCACCCGGTTAAGCCCGATTAGCTGTTTTTCACCTTCTAAACCTTGTTTCAGTCATATCTCCCAAACGGTAAGTCCGTTTGGCTAATGTAACCACTCTACGGAAAGAGAAACCATCATTCGAATCCAATGGAAGTGGTTTCAAGTCAAAATTACTTTCCAGTCAAAAGTTATGGCCAAAACAGTACCAACTAGGGGCAAAACGGTCATTTAAAAATCGACAAAAATCATGAACATGGGAAATGACCCCAATAATCGTCTCCCAAAGTTACATGACCATACGACTTCGTATGAGAAAGAAATAAATATTCTACGATCCTCCGATGCGTAGATTGCGGGTTGTTACATTCTCCCCCCCTTAAGAAATTTCGCTCCCGAAATTCCCTAACCAGAACACACAAAGGGTCCCGCATGCCTATCAACCATAAAACAACAATCAACATGCAAAACAAGTATATCCTAGCATGCGGTTTACTAACAAGGGAAGGAACTATCACTACCAAAACCTTACTAGGCAAAGAGTTCTGGATACTTCTTCCTTATATCCTCCTCTGTTTCCCAAGTACAGTCTTTTTCATTCTCACCCCACTGGACTTTGACTAGTTTCACCGCCTTACTTCGAAGCTGCTTCGTATCGTTCCCAACGATACGCATAGACTTGCGGTTCTCAACCGCCTCGGGTTCAACCTCGCTATCATCCAACTGATCTGGTGAAATAGCCACATTAGGGTCTTGCACAACTTCCTTAACTGGGAAACATGAAATACGTTGTGAACTCCCGCCATCTTGTCAGGTAGCTCTACTTCATACGCCAAATTCCCAACTTGCTCGAGGACTGGGAATGGGCCAACAAATCTTGGTGCTAACTTACCTCTCCAACCAATCCGAATCACATTCTCTATGGGGAGATCCCGACGAACACCAAGTCGTTAACGAAGAATTCCAAATCTCTTCGTTTCTTACCGAGATAAGCCTTCTGCCTATCTTTATCCCTTCCCAGTAGTAGATCTGCTCTATGTCTCAATACATCTTGTTACCACTGGGATGTATAGTCAATTTTGAGTGATGATATGCTCTAAGCACTTCACCTCTCAGTCCATCTACGTTGGATACAACTAGTCCCTTATTCTTTCGAAGCCACCCTTCTCGATCAAATCCTTACTTGATCATTCTCTTTCCATCGATACCCATCTCTACCCTAGAGATGGTTTCCAATAGATTAGGATCGTCCTTCTAACTGGAAACAATCCACTCAATCAAAATCGATCTAATCATCAAGCTTACTAACGTTTCTGAATCCAATTCAGTCTTGGGTCTGAAATCATATCCTGTGACATACTCTAGTTGCTTCCATCCTAGAAACAAAACCCCTAAACTGGCATGTCTCCTACTCAATGCAACTAGTACTGCACCCAAATCCTTTATTATGATCACTCTGCCCTATGGAGTCATGGCGACTCCACTGCACTGATCCATAGTCACTAGTCCTTTGCTATGTCCACTCTGCCCCCATGAAGTCATAACAACTCCACTGCACTGGCTCATAGCCTTACTAATCCTTTACTATGTCCACTTTGCCCCTCGAGTCATGACGACTCTACTGCACTGGCTCATAGTCCTACTACAATCACTTTGTTCCCCATCGCTGGAACCCTACAGGTGATAGTCTACTCAAGGGAAGAAAAATAGGAACAACATAGCAACCATAACATCCATCAAACAAGTCCTACCTATCACCTGCTAAATTCATAAACACATCGACACCTACATGATTGGTCTAACCAATCCCAATATGTCGATTCTAGTATGTCTGGTCTAACCAACATCAATAACTAATGGAAGCCCAACCTCCATACATACACCGATGCCTACTTGACTGGTCCAACCAATCCCAGGCCAATGGAAGCCCCGCCTCCCTTCGGACTACCGTACGTCCAACGTACGTTTATCCTCCAAGGATAATTAAACTAATGGAAGCCCAGCCTCCAATCGGACTACCGTACGTCCAACGTACGTTTATCCTCCAAGGATAATTAAACTAATGGAAGCCCAGCCTCCAATCGGACTACCGTACGTCCAACGTACGTTTATCCTCCAAGGATAACTAGATCACGTCCAACGGATCCAAGGTAACGGGCGTCCCCAGATACCCCTGCTTTTAGTCCTCCTAAAATACTTGAGTCCAACCTAAGTCTATCCATTATCTTGCTGCCCTCTCGAGTCCAACTCGAGCTGAATCCAATTCCTTGCAGCCTTCTCGAGTCCAACTCGAGTCAATCTATAACTCAGACCCAGTCTTGAGTATCCATTACCAACAAACTCTAGTCCAACGTGAGTCGTCTCCCTATTCGTTGCATCTCCAAGATCAACGAACACCCATTTTCCTTTACGAATTCAAGTCCAACTTGAATCGCCCTAATCTTCGTTGTATCTCCCACGATCAACGAACACATCCCATTCCTTCAAAATTCTACTATCCAATAGAGAACATCAACATAGGGTCCTAAACAATCCATTACTTTGCATCTTTCTCGAGTCCCACTCGAGCAATCTCATAACCCTATCGAGTCCAACCCTGGGCAGTCTATACCATTGAACAGTCTTATCATGTTCCATCTGCCCGTCACTCCTCGAGTGAACCAAGATATCATCCAATGAAAAATCACAACAACTATTTACCCCTCACGCAACCCATCCTAGTCGAAATCGACATTCCCCAAGCATAAGCCCCAAAGGCCTAAACCAATATCAGACAAGCACCCAAGGAACATCTCCTCCGAGTTCGGAC
This sequence comes from Allium sativum, assembly GCA_030737875.1. Classification (NCBI taxonomy): domain Eukaryota; kingdom Viridiplantae; phylum Streptophyta; class Magnoliopsida; order Asparagales; family Amaryllidaceae; genus Allium; species Allium sativum. The sequence continues at coordinate 135,636,399 of CM060915.1, forward strand.
AATCCACATGAGGTGATACTAGCAAAACAACCTAGCACTGGAGTACTCATTTGCCTCCCAGAGACAACTAGAACTTATTACAACGATAACCTCTTAGCTTCCTTAACTCCAGTTACTATCGCCATCACTAGGTAGGTACTTAATACCACCCTATTCCTTTGGAGTAAATCGACTCCCCAAAATAATGCTAAACCCAGTAAAGCCCAAAACAAAGCAATCACAAGGAAACATACATCCATGACTCGATAAGACCACATTAACAAATCATGCCAAAACTAGTCGAACCACCAATCGGGTTCGTCACTACTAAAGGTCTATCGACTAACTCAGGTTTGTCAAACAAAACCCGATCAAAACATCTTAAATAAAAAGCATACCTTTTATAACGACACCCTTTCCCTTCTGCGCCGCACTTGGAGCATTCGACGAAGAAGGAACAGCGTTGATAGCATACGCTTTCACAATCTGCTTCTCCCTAGGAGGTTCTAGGCAATCATCCTTGTGATGTCCCGCCTGGTCGCAGTTAAAGCACTTCCTTTCCCCAGGCTTTTCTCGACAATCTCTGGCGTAATGGCCCTTCTTGCCACAACTAAAGCATTCGCCATCTTTCTTATTTTTCTTACTCTGACCATCCTTGGTCGGGTTCTACTTCCTCTTGTTCTGAGAATTCTTCTTGCCTTCACTGCCTGCTTGCGGCTTTGGCTCCTCTGCAGATGCCGTAGCAACCTCAGTCTTCGACTTAGGGAAAAGGCTCTCTGACCTTAATGCCTTTCCTACAATAGACTCGAACGTCTCATCGATATGGTTTATAAGTCTTTCCCCCAATTACCCATCCAAGCCAGTTATGAACTTCTCGTTCTTCTTTTTGACTGTATCGATAAGGGACCATCCATATTTCGATAAAGTGTCGAATTCAGCGATATACTCCGAGACTGCTCTACCGTTCTGCTTAAGCTCCAAGAACTTCTTGAACAGTTCTGATTTATGAGCAGCTGGAATAAAATTATCACAAAAGCGAGTCTTAAACTGATTCCAAGTAACTTGATCTTCTGGAGTAGCTGTTCTAATGGCATTCCACCAATTCATCGCTCGCCCTTGCAGCTGACGAGACGCTAGCCTTCTCTTCATCGCATCCTCAAGACCCAAGTCGTCGAAGATACGATCACAGCTATCCAACCAATCCTGAACATCTGTGGCCGATTCCGTTCCGTGGAACGGCTTCCCACCAAGGTTAGTGTAATCCTTGCACAACTTGGCGAAATCGACCCTCGGCGCCTGCACTACTGGACCACCACCATTTCCGGGATTGGGAACTGCCCCTTGAACATCCCTAAGCATCTCCCTCATGAAGTTGGTGAACATTGTCCTCATGTCAGGAGCATTCCCATGGTTGGTCCCTCTACCAACACCTCTAGGATATCGGCTCATCGTTAATCTGTAAAAGGGGAAACGATTAACGACCCCATAGTGGTGCTAGTGCAGTACGACTTCATTCTTATACTACTAATAGTATATATATAACTTTTGAAAACCAAAGTAATCACAAATACGCGCTCTCATATACGTACTATCTCTCCCTAGTGTCTTTCCCTAGGTTAACTACGCAACCTCGCTCTGATACCAAGTGTGACGGCCCGCCCCGCACCAACCGACATTTACTCTAAAAGTGCGCTGTACACATATCCAGTTAGCACGGGACGGTCGCCAGAAGAAAAAGAAAGAAGAGAATGGGCTAATCAAGGAACCTGTAATATGTCTCACAGCGCATAGAACAAAATATAATAATAACATACTTGACACAAAACAGGAGAGATAGTGCATAAGATAAAAACCAGAACTGAGCATCATAGCAGCGGAAATCCAAAATATAGCTTATTACAACTTTTCAAACTGTCTCAAAGCAAAAGCAAGATAAAGGAGGTACACTACTAATGCCCAAGTAGCGACCACCAACGACACAGGGAGAATATCTATATATCATACGTGGAAGCCTCCTGCTCGCCTCCAAATCAGCTACTCGCGCATCACCAGCTAACCATAACCTGTCTCTAGTCTGCTCGTGTGAGCACCCAGAGTAATAAGAAGAGACATAAAACTCTGGGTCAGACATAAAGCCTGGTATGAGCGATAAGCATCTAAACAGAATAATAACATGTATAATCCAATCATACCTGAACCTGGACCTACAACCAAAGAGTTAGCACTACATACTGTACAACACTCTAAGGTGCCCTTTCAAATGGTGTAAAGATAACGGGGGTGGGGGTGTGCATGTCATAGTGATGTCAAACAATCAAGCATAGCAATCATCCTCACATCCCTCACTCAGTGCGTAAAGCATACGATATCCACTACTTTGGTCACCTAATACTTTGGGCCATGACGGAATCCAATCCCGTGTAACTATCACTACAAGCCCACCATCCATCTCTCAGTGGTGAACCAAAGTTATGAATACCGACAACCCCTTTGCACACGTCCCGCAGCAAAGCCCAATCACAAAGTGAACTCATTGGTTCCCATCTGGATCCTGAGCTCTAACTTCCATTTGGACTACCTTTGCATCTCGGGTTTTAATCTCCTCCTCCGGATCGGTCTTCATTCAGTTCATAACCTCCTGGTTCGGTTCGCAGTCACCAGCTCGTGGTCAAGCTCCAGGTCGTGATGATACTCCAGCTCGGATCGTGCTACCTTCGCCAGGTCGGATCGTGATATGATCTCCAGGTCGGGTCGCCATCATCGGATCGTGCTTCATCAGTTCGTGGCACCCCTGTCGGGTCGTGGCACCCTGGTACTCATCGCATCGTGAGCTCCTTCATCCTCCTCTGGTTCGGATCGCGAGCTTGAAGTGATTCGTAGCGTCAGTCTCTCGTTCGTGGCCTTCGAAGTGGAGCCGATCGTCATGGTGGTGCGGCTCGTGATGACTCTTCACGAATGGAGGGGATCGGATCGTGGAGGGTGGTTCGTCCCGGATCGTGGCTCATCTCCTGCCTTGGTCGTGGCACATACCCCACGAACGGGGAGGGGGCTCACGAACCGATTCCTGCACAAATTCCCTGCGACTTGTTTCACGCCATTCGACGGCGTTTTCGACTATTCTAACACTTCTAAACAATCACAAAGCATACCATATAGTCATAGCAACATGTAGTATCAACCCCAAACACCAAAACATAAATCATAGCGTGTAAAATGGATCAAACATACCCAAAACCCCTTAATTTCCCTTAAGCATGTTTAGGTAAAACTCACCATAGGATTAACAAAACTTAACCAAATTAACCCAAATTCATATCAGAGGTCTAAAACAATATTTCAGAATTTATGAATATTTTTCCAGATTTTTAACATGCACAAATTCGCTAATTATCACTAATTACCCCTTAATCTCCCAAATTCCGGGATTTGCAAAATTAGTCGAAATTAACCCAAATTCATATCAGAGACATAAAATGATGTTTTAGAATTTTAGGAATTTTTCTAGATTTTTCTGAGCCATAATTTCGCTAATCTTCGCTAATTACCATAATTAGCCGTAATTAGTGAAAAACAATGCAAATCACTCACCTTAGCCACAAACAAACTTTAGATCTGAAATAATCTCTGATTTGGATCCAATCCCTATGTGTTCCAGCAGCTCTCTCTCTGATTTGGTGCTACCCTCCCTTGATTTGATGTAGTTTTGCTTAATCTTCGATTAGAAAGTGATTAGAGACGATTTGGGATGAAATTAGAAGGTGGAGGCCATTGCTAGAGCTTGAAGGAGGTAAGTGGCGGCTGGAAAAAATGAGTCTAAAACCGAAATCCTAACCCTAGCAGCCCTTAAATACCTCAAATCCCGAAATCTCCCATTGGGCCTAGTTGCTAATCACCCGGTTAAGCCCGATTAGCTGTTTTTCACCTTCTAAACCTTGTTTCAGCCATATCTCCCAAACGGTAAGTCCGTTTGGCTAATGTAACCACTCTACGGAAAGAGAAACCATCATTCAAATCCACTGGAAGTGGTTTCAGGTCAAAATTCCTTTTCAGTCAAAAGTTATGGCCAAAACAGTACCAACTAGGGGCAAAACGGTCATTTAAAAATCGACAAAAATCATGAACATGGGAAATGACCCCAATAATCGTCTCCCAAAGTTACATGACCATACGACTTCGTATGAGAAAGAAATAAATATTCTACGATCCTTCGATGCGTAGAATGCAGGTTGTTACAAACAAGTATATTGATTCACTAATAATTCAAATAGATAATCACTTGGAAGTTCAAAACTTATGTGCTACTTTAACCGATGTAATAATATTTCATTGAATCGAGAACAAATAAGAAAATGCTCATTCATGTGAGGGATTGTTGAAAATGATTGATTATTAAATGTCTTGGAATATGTATAGTCCCACATCTATTATGTAAGAATTATTATATAGTTATATGCTAAGATGATGACATTATTATTGTTCCCATGAGACAAGAGATACATAAAAGAAAAGCCATCTTATCGAGTAGTGTAACACATCACACCGCACATCCGATCATGCATTAGCGGCGTAGGCGAATGGGCATTTAAGGTGTATTAGAGGCACTTAGCACTTTGTAATTGGAAAGTGGCAATGGTAGTTGGCTTTGTCAATTAATTAGAACAAACAGTTTTTTCCATTCAAATTTAAATGAAAACAGTAATAAAACGGTTGCCTCACTTGGTCAAAGGGTCGCAACCTTTCCAAACGTTACAAATGTTAACGGACCTTCCACATCTATATATAGGACGAGGCGGATATAACAGAAAGATAATATACCTTTTGAAATCTTCTCTTCTTCTTCCTCGTCAAAACTTTATTCTTAATTACTCTCTTGAGTTCGTCTGGCTCAGCAAATTCTAGCGTAGTTTTGCAAAGCAAACCCATTTTATCTTGGGAAACAGTTGCTCGTCAACCTTCTACACCATAGAGAAAAAAATATTGTTTCAAGGAAATGGCGAATTTTGGACTTGGATAAATAGAAAGGTATTGTACGTATTACTGAATCTTTATAATAGTTTTTTGCAAAACCTTTATAAATAGGTTTCTGCAAAATATTTGCATTGGTTTTTTATTATATAACTAAGTGCAGTTTTTTGCATACTATTTTCAAACAGTTTTGAAATATAAATTGACACGGGTTTTCAAGCTATTTGCAAATTATTTTATTTTAATATAATTAACAAAGTTTGTATTGCAAAACCTTTACAAATATTTTTCTGCAATTTTTGTATATTCATTAGTTTTCTCTAACACCTATCACCAAAAATACAAAAAGATAATGATAAAAATTTTAATTGAATCTCTCCGAAAACCCACACACGTTGCATCTTTCCCTCTATAATCATTCATTTCTTCGATCGATGTCTCATTTCCTTATAACCCAAACTTTAGCACCCCGTAATTTTAACAACACTTAAGATGGTAAATTAATTAATAATTAAATAAATATTCAGAATTAAGTGAAATGGACTGCACCATTGCGTTCGACTTGGAATTTTGGTCAAAATAGATACTTAGTTTGCGTAAAACGAACACAATATGAAGAAGTTATTAAGGTTTGAAGTTTGCATACGGATAAGAAGAACATATATGAATAAAATAAACCCAGGGTTCAAAACAATTCAAAATTCGAGTGGAAGGAGGAAGTAGGAAAATTCCTGCCCAGGGGCGTCGACCCCATCAAGGGGTTGTCGACTCATGGGTCGACCCCATAAGGAGGGGGTCAACCCTGTAATGACCCGAAAATCCCCACCCTTTGAATCGACCATAAACCACTCAAGTCAGATCCAAAAGTTGGAAATTCTTGAATGCATTAACTCTGGGCATACAACACATCAGAACAAATAACAGAAGACTTTTATAAATATCATAATAATGTTACATCAGAGTACAGAATATCAGAGTACATCATAAATAAAATACAGCGGAAGACTTATTACAATAAACTAATACAATACACAGCGGAAGACTTTCTATGCTCTAGACACAGCTTTAGGCTTCGATCCAGAATCCTGCTCAAGAGATAAATATCTGCAAATTGCTTGTAATAACCCGGAAATCCGAGGCAATTTAAAAAATTTTATTTTGGCAATTTTAGCGAATTTTGAATATTTAAAATAAATTATTTTAAATAATATCGACGAGAAATTTATTTTGAATATAATTCGAACGAATATATTTATATAGATCATCGTTAGAATATAATTATTTATTTTAATTTATAAAAGGAATTGAAAATGGCGCTGTAGTTCGATAATTCGACTTCAAACTTCAAATGAATGTACCGGGTGCAAAATAAACCGGATTTTAGTGAAACCAAAAATATTTGAATCTAATTGATAATATCTTTCCGACGAATCCGAAAAATCAAAATTTCATAGCGGGAATCAAAAGATATGTCCAGTTGAAATTCTGAATAGTCGCTATAGAATTCAGGCCCTTAAAAATGGAAATTTTGCAAATGACCTCGGATTTCGACGAAACCACTTTTGTTAGATCCGGGATGTAAGGTTATTGCTAGATTCCAAATTTCATAATTTTTCGAATCAATATGTGAGCGTGGCAATGGAAAACGCGTTTGGCCAGTTTCAATTGATTTTAATCGACTGGAAAATAGCCATTTTTCAAACGGTCTCAGAATTTGACGAAATTAGTTTTGTTAGGACCGTATGGTCAATACGAAGCTAGAAAATATTTTTCTGGAATTTTTCGAGTTAGTATGTGACCCCAGTAAATTGAAATGCGCGTTAAAATTCAATATATAGAGTTATATGTTGATTTTGACAGAAACTGATCGAAACAGTCGAATCAGCTTACAATACATATCCCATTGTGTTCGGAATGGGGGTAATTAGCTGGGGACGACAGTCATTGGACTCGATTTAGAGTTCGAATGGAAAAGTGACCTTTTGGGAGAATTAAATTAATTAAATAATTAATTATATAATAACCTAACCCCTTCTTCCTATTCTCTCTCTTCGTTCACAACTCAGCCACACTCCAAAAAGAAAAAAACCCGATCCCACACGTTGCCTCCCCCTTTTCTGGCCACCGCTGCCTCCCTAGGATGTCGCGCCGCCATGGATGAACTCCCCCCCCAGCGATCGCTCTCCCTCCTCCCAAGCGCGAAGAACCCCCCGACCCTCGAGGAACGCGCCGCGCCCTAGCCTGGGACCCCCCCTGCTTTGACGTGGACCACCGCCGGAGCGGTACACCCCTCCCTTCCAACCGACGCTCCCTCGCCCCTCCTCCTCTATACGAACCGCAACCCCACCTCCAGCAACCAGCGAGCGCAGTCCCCCTCCCTCACTTCAATTCGTACTGTAAGTTTTTCTTTTCTTCTTCTTTGTTTTTATTTATGAAAATCTAAAGATCAGTTTTATACATAAAGATAATTAAAATAGGATTTTTATTTTATTAAAGTTATTGTTTTTAGTAAGGTTAGGATTTATAAATTAGAAAAGATTAGATTTTTAAAATAGAAAAGATTAGATTTTTAAAATTAGAAAAGATTAGATTTTTAAAATTAGAAAAGATTAGATTTTTAAAATAGAAAATATTAGATTTTTAAAATTAGAAAAGATTAGATTTTTAAAATAGAAAAGATTAGATTTTTAAAATAGAAAAGATTAGATTTTTAAAATAGAAAAGATTAGATTTTTAAAATAGAAAAGATACGATTTTTAGCGGTGTAAAAATAGAATTTTTATCTATATAGTAGTAGTATAAAAATGTGATTTTTATACACGTGCTAACAATATAAAAATTCGATTTTTATATATTGAATAACAAAGTAAAAATTCGATTTTTATATATTGAATAGCGAAGTAAAAATTCGATTTTTATATATTGAATAGCGAAGTAAAAATATGATTTTTATATATTGAATAGCAAAGTAAAAATATGATTTTTATATATTGAATAGCGAAGTAAAAATTCGATTTTTATATATTGAATAGCAGAGTAAAGATTTGATTTTTATATATTGAATAGCGAAGTAAAAATGTGATTTTTACATATGTAGAGAATACGGGCAAAGAAAGTGACAAAGGGCGAGTGGTGAAGATTTCTACATAAGAAGAGTCGTGGGATTGGATTAGCTATTCGGTGAGAACTTCTCACCTTTAATTTTATTTTCCTAGTTATAAATATATACTAGGATGCAGACGGTGTTTAGTAGCACCCGACACCCGTCGTCCACAAACCATGGACGACTTGTATGCTTGGTTGTTTAATTTTGATGTGTAGTTGATTGTGTGATGTGATGTGATGAGAAATGAAATAAAATATTTTATAGTGGAAAATATTTTATAGTTAAAAATAGAATTTTTAACGTGTATATAAAATGAAATAAAAATAAACAATTCGGACGATTTGTTTATATACACACATTTAACTGATATTGATTGGGACGATAAATTTTACACATCACCCAACAGCACAAATAAAATCTGTGTTTGATTGTTTGAAACCCCACACGGGTATTGGGATGATATTTGATGTACACTAATCCCGATTGTTTAGTTGTATGTCGATCGATTGATTGATAGGCTGTTATAAGCGTTGAATAATTATATTTGATGCTTATACAGTGTAGAATGCACTTTGGATGATGGTTGATTATTCATCGTTGTTATTGTATACATGTATTGTCGAAAATCCATATAATTAACATTATATGGTAATTGATTAGGCCTCATTCCAGTTTTGAAAAAGAAATATTTGCATAGAAATATTTGAAAAATAAATATTTGAAATAGAAATATTCGAAATAGAATATTTGAAAATAGGAATATATGAAGCCGTATTGATTAGATTGACGCCATTTTGACGTGAACGATATTTATATCGATTTTATTCATTTTATAACGAATATCGAAAGTGATTTCAAAATCTGATATTTTGAAAAGAATTGAAATTCGAATTGAAATTGAATAGAAATGAATTCGAATTGAAATTGAATAGAAATGAATTCGAATTAAATTGAATAGAAATGAATTCGATTGAAATTGAATAGAAATGAATTCGAATTGAAATTGAATAGAAATGAATTTGAATTGGAATCAATTTGAAATGAAGTTAAAACGAATTTATATTGGGAAAATTCAATTTTGATTTGAAATTGAATATGAAGTTGAAACCGTTTTGAAAATGAATTTAAAACGATTTATAAAGCACGTTTTGAATTGAAATCGACGAAGTATATATTATATATAAAATATAATGGCCTGAATAGAACGCGCCGCGCCGCGGCAGTTCGCGAATTTCGACCATTGACTCCGAACGGATATTGCGGGAGATCCGACCGTCGGATTCTCCTGAAACCGGAACCGTTGGGTTCGTATCGAAAAGAGCTTTCTAACGAATATTAGAAAGTTGAAATCTAATGGTTGGATTTGGAATTATGTCCAAATCAAATTTGGAAAAGGTCGCTGTAAGTGCAGTTCGATGGCCATGGATGGAAATCGACTGTACAGGCCTTGATAAAATTATTAAAAATAGTAATAATTTGTGTAAAATCATAAGAAATGATTTGTGAAGAATTGGGATGAAAAACTCCATATTTGAAAAGATAAAAATAGATTTTTATCGAAATGAACTAGTTTTGAACTAGGATTAAAATTCTAATTATTTTTAAATAAATAAATTGGATTTGAAATGGTTTTGAAAATAACCAGAATTTCCAATAATTGCGTTGGAATGGATTTGAATCGAAATTGTCTTCGGAATATTTCGATGTTGGATTTCGTGATTATACAGGTGTTGTTATGGAAATTTGAAAGATATACATATTTATATCGTTATTTCCAATACGATATTTGTTGGTCATAGAATTTGATATTGAATATAAGCCGATATATTTTCCATTCAGAGCCCTGTATTTAATATCAAATGTGATTTGGGTTTGTCGTGAATGGTGTCTTCATTAACACTGTTCTTAAGCCCGATTGAGAAAAAGATTAAATCTTTTTATTTAGATTTAGATTTAATAAAGTGTACCAATTAAATGATATTTAATTGGAATTGAATTGGTATTGATTTTTGGGTTTATCGTGAATAGTGTTTTAAATAACTCTTGTTCTTTAACCAGCTAGTAAATGGAATGTGATTTTGGGTTTATCGTGAACCGTGTTGTAAATGACACTGATTCTTTAACCCAGTTAAAGATTAAAACTAAGTGGAGTTTTAATGAATCTTTAATTAGATTGAAAAGATCGAGAATGGAGTATCACCAGTTTTGCTCCAGGCGATAGTTAAATCTTTAATTAGATTTAAACGTGAAATGGTAATTGAATTTACCGATAACACTGTGGTGTTAGATATGAAGTATAACCGATTTTACTTCATGGAATGAATAGGTGGGGATTGGGAATTAAAAATAAATGATTACTTCGGTGTGGTTCGCTAATCCCGACAAGTTTGAATTGATATTCAAAGGAGATTAAAGAATTTATCTTTGATAAAATTAATGGGAACCTTTCCCAAAATATAAGAATATTTGAATAAAAGAATATTCTGAATTGGAATGAGGCGTATGTTGTGTTTGTGTAACACGTGTTTATTATATATATACGCGAGTTGTTCAGAAAGACCGGGTTTATCCCATTCTGAATAACTGATTCGACGTGGTGTCAAAGTTGAAGACGGTGGTTGAAGACCGGAGGTCTTTACGTCGTTTGGATAATTACTGATGATCTTGATTGGGCCGTACACCCAAGAAGATGGAAACAGTTGGTGATAGTCCAGATGTACTTGGAGATCGATGGATATGCGGGGTACTAGGTGCCTCCGGTTTCGTTCAGACCCAGAACGAACTTGTAAATGGACTGTGTGTCTGACATTGGATTTTAGTCTGTGTGATTGATTTCTATTAAATATATATCTGTTTAGCGGCGGAGAATTTATTCTCTTGCTCAACGCCCTTCTCTGAGACGTACGAGCTCAGGGGTTATATATCGATGGATATCAAACGCATGGAGTGAATTGCCTGTGTGGCATGCCTAAGTGGCAAATGATCAAGGCTTCTGTTGAAAAGCAAAGTCTTGTGGTTGATGATCGAAGCACGACCTTTGTGGCGTAGCTTTGTGTAACGTTTACTTCGCGAGTTTCACACCCGGTATGAACCAAAAACGGGAGACGGACCTCAGGGAGGGCATGCGTTTCCTTCTAGCTAAAAAGTGGCGTCAGTGGTTTTACATGCCCTGACGAGTTCGACTTATGTGGTTGTTGCTGTTGCGAGGCGCCTTGTTTTGATCGGACGATCTGGGTCCGATGGAGTCATTTGTTGGCTCATTGACACCCCAAAGGGTGGGGAAACGCAGTGTTCAGGCATTTTAATCCACATCGGTGGACCGGCCCTGTCGCTCCAAGGGACGATGCGTTCTGTTCCTGAGACACGGGCTAGAGCGTCTCGAATCGGTTGAGGACTATCTTTTGCCTCGGTTCATAGATGGAAATCCAATTTCCAAATACGTGACATTTGCGGTTTTGATTGTAGAGCCTAGTATGGCGACATGATATATGGTACCCATGCCGTCTATGATTGATACTTATGATTTGAAGTTGTTTTATATACTATGCACTTATTATAGTATCAAAGGACTTGTTTTAAAACGTATCAAGCATGCTTTGGCTATTATAAGGAAAAACCCTATCCCCCGGCTTGCGTTGCATTGTGTGATAGGACCTGGGTCTTATAATAGCTTCATTTTTCTTTATTTAAGCATTGCGCTGTTTGTTTTTATGCACTAGTATTCTTGGGAGGAAACCCGTTCCGTGTTATACGGCGTGGTAACTTGATAAATCTGATTTAAAATAAAGATTTATAACTGTTTTAGTTCTCACATCAGTCCCATGACTGACCTGGAGTTTATTGTTTTAACCAAAACTCTGGATGCCCTGATTTTGACACGGGCAACTAGTAGTTTTGGTTTTGCAGATTTATATTCACAGGATCCTGATTTACAGCTGGAACGATACTCGGAATGCTTTGTATCCGCGTATTGCTTCTAGTTGTGTATTGTATTATTTTCCGCTGCTATGTAATGTATTGTAATCTCTGATATTTTCTGTGTAATATTTATTCATTTATACTCTGTATATTCTTGTAATCTGATGGAATTGTTGTAATATACAATGAAATGTTCTCCCGTCTGCGTTCTGTTGCGGCTTGTTCTCGAACTATCTGCGCTTTCCTTCACGGGGAAGTTACGGGTGTTGTCACAGTTGGTATCAGAGCTTTGGTTTACAAAGCTCAGAGAACAAGACACATTAGAACCATACGAAAGAATTCATCAGATATTGGATTAGTAATATCCAACTGGAATGACTCGTTAGAGATGGGATCAGTAGTATCCTAGAACGAGTGTGAAGAGTATATTTTTAAAATGAAAACAAATTTTGTTTTGAAAATTTAAATCAATTATTCGTATTTGATTATTTATTTTAAATTGATTTGGACAATCCGATATATTAAAATTTTGCATATATGTCTTGCAAACGTGTATTCGAAGTTTTAATATACTGGATAGTTATAGAATCATACTCTAGTTGCCCAGGGATAATTCTGGTGATGGGGCACCGTCGCCAGTATTTATTTTCGAGTAACGAAAGTGAGATTTCTATCTTTCCATTAAACTGGTGTGTGAACCGAAACTAGATAGGGCTTATTGTTGTGAATTGGCATCAAAAATGTGATTTTTGACTATATATAAAAGTTATGGATTTGAAAAGCTAATCAACTAATTGATTGATAGTTGTGTTGTTTGATTATTGTATGATTAATAAAATTTGTACCGTTTAGCCAAATTGTATCAAATAGTGAATTGTATTGAAAATTAGTCGCATTTGCTTGCATATACATGTACTTACATTGAACAGGTCATAGCAAAGAGGCTAGAGCAGAAGAATAAAATTTGTTTTCCCGACAAATAGGTACATGTTTACCATAATTTACTGTTTTGTTTGGGTGATGATGATTTTATGAGCCGATTGGCTAGCCGCTTGGCTTTCTCTTTTTCTTTTTGAGATCAGAAGGCCTGTATGGCAATTTCGGGATTTTCCCGTGCTCTCGGTGTAGGGGAGGTTATGGCGAAATTTTTCGAAAATTTAGGGTGTTAGCCAAATTTTTGAAAAATTTGAAAAGTTCTTAGAATCTGAAATGTTGAAGAACTTAAGCCGTAGTGAAAACACTGGAAGTTGAGTTGAATTGTTAAACAACTTTCGGCTTTGTTCCTTTTCGGGGACGAAAAGTTTTAAGTGGGGGAGATTGTAATAACCCGGAAATCCGAGCCAATTTAAAATTTTTTATTTTGGCAATTTTAGCGAATTTTGAAGATTTAAAATAAATTATTTTAAATAATATCGACGAGAAATTTATTTTGAATATAATTCGAACGAATATATTTATATAGATCGTCGTTAGAATATAATTATTTATTTTAAATTATAAAAGGAATTGAAAATGGCGCTGTAGTTCGATAATTCGATTTCAAACTTCAAATGAATGTACCGGGTGCAAAATAAACCGGATTTTAGTGAAACCAAAAATATTTGAATCTAATTGATAATATCTTTCCGACGAATCCGAAAAATCAAAATTTCATAGCGGGTATCAAAAGATATGTCCAGTTGAAATTCTGAATTGTCGCTATAGAATTCAGCCCCTTAAAAATGGAAATTTTGCAAACGACCTCGGATTTCGACGAAACCACTTTTGTTTGATCCGGGATGTACGGTTATCGCTAGATTCCAAATTTCATAATTTTTCGAATCAATATGTGAGCGTGGCAATTGAAAACGCGTTTGGCCAGTTTCAATTGATTTTAATCGACTGGAAAATAGCCATTTTTCAAACGGTCTCAGAATTTGACGAAATTAGTTTTGTTAGGACCGTATGGTCAATACGAAGCTAGAAAATATTTTTCTAGAATTTTTCGAGTTAGTATGTGACCCCAGTAAATTGAAATGCGCGTTCAAATTCAATATATAGAGTTATATGTTGATTTTGACGGAAACTAATCGAAACAGTCGAATCAGCTTACGATACATATCCCATTGTGTTCGGAATGGGGGTAATTAGCTAGGGACGACAGTCATTGGACTCGATTTAGAGTTCGAATGGAAAAGTGACCTTTTGGGAGAATTAAATTAATTAAATAATTAATTATATAATAACCTAACCCCTTCTTCCTATTCTCTCCCTTCGTTCACAACTCAGCCACACTCCAAAAAGAAAAAAACCCGATCCCACACGTCGCCTCCCCCTTTTCTGGCCACCGCCGCCTCCCTAGGATGTCGCGCCGCCATGGATGAACTCCCCCCCAGCGATCGCTCTCCCTCCTCCCAAGCGCGAAGACCCCCCAACCCTCGAGAAACGCGTCGCGCCCTAGCCTGGGACCCCCCCTGCGTTGACGTGGACCACCGCCGGAGAGGTACACCCCTCCCTTCCAACCGACGCTCCCTCGCCCCTCCTCCTCTATACGAACCGCAACCCCACCTCCAGCAACCAGCGGGCGCAGTCCCCCTCCCTCACTTCAATTCATACTGTAAGTTTTTTTTCTTTTCTTCTTCTTTGTTTTTATTTATGAAAATCTAAAGATCAGTTTTATACATAAAGATAATTAAAATAGGATTTTTATTTTATTAAAGTTATTGTTTTTAGTAAGGTTAGGATTTATAAATTAGAAAAGATTAGATTTTTGAAATAGAAAAGATTAGATTTTTAAAATTAGAAAAGATTAGATTTTTAAAATTAGAAAAGATTAGATTTTTAAAATAGAAAAGATTAGATTTTTAAAATTAGAAAAGATTAGATTTTTAAAATTAGAAAAGATTAGATTTCTAAATTAGAAAAGATTAGATTTTTAAAATTGAAAAGATTCGATTTTTAAAATAGAAAAGATTAGATTTTTAAAATAGAAAAGATTAGATTTTTAAAATAGAAAAGATTAGATTTAAAATAGAAAAGATTAGATTTTTAAAATAGAAAAGATACGATTTTTAGCGGTGTAAAAATAGAATTTTTATCTTTATAGTAGTAGAATAAAAATGTGATTTTTATACACATGCCAACAATATAAAAATTCGATTTTTATATATTGAATAGCAAAGTAAAAATTCAATTTTTATATATTGAATAGCGAAGTAAAAATTCGATTTTTATATATTGAATAGCGAAGTAAAAATATGATTTTTATATATTGAATAGCAAAGTAAAAATATGATTTTTATATATTGAATAGCGAAGTAAAAATTCGATTTTTATATATTGAATAGCAGAGTAAAGATTCGATTTTTATATATTGAATAGCGAAGTAAAAATGTGATTTTTACATATGTAGAGAATACGGGCAAAGAAACTGACAAAGGGCGAGTGGTGAAGATTTCTACATAAGAAGAGTCGTGGGATTGGATTAGCTATTCGGTGAGAACTTCTCACCTTTAATTTTATTTTTCAAGTTATAAATATATACTAGGATGCAGACGGTGTTTAGTAGCACCCGACACCCGTCGTCCACAGACCATGGACGGCTTGTATGCTTGGTTGTTTAATTTTGATGTGTAGTTGATTGTGTGATGTGATGAGAAATGAAATAAAATATTTTATAGTGGAAAATATTTTATAGTTAAAAATAGAATTTTTAACGTGTATATAAAATGAAATAAAAATAAACAAATCGGACGATTTGTTTATATACACACATTTGACTGATATTGATTGGGACGATAAATTTTACACATCGCCCAACAGCACAAATAAAATCTGTGTTTGATTGTTTGAAACCCCACACGGGTATTGGGATGATATTTGACGTACACTAATCCCGATTGTTTAGTTGTATTTCGATCGATTGATTGACAGGCTGTTATAAGCGTTGAGTAATTATATTTGATGCTTATACAGTGTAGAATGCACTTTAGATGATGGTTGATTATTCATCGTTGTTATTGTATACATGTATTGTCGAAAATCCATATAATTAACATTATATGGTAATTGATTGGGCCTCATTCCAGTTTTGAAAAAGAAATATTTGCATAGAAATACTTGAAAAAGAAATATTTGAAATAGAAATATTCGAAATAGAATATTTGAAAATAGGAATATATGAAGCCGTATTGATTAGATTGACGCCATTTTGACGTGAACGATATTTATATCGATTTTATTCATTTTATAACGAATATCGAAAGTGATTTCAAAATCTGATATTTTGAAAAGAATTGAAATTGAATAGAAATGAATTCGAATTGAAATTGAATAGAAATGAATTCGAATTAAATTGAATAGAAATGAATTCGAATTGAAATTGAATAGAAATGAATTCGAATTGAAATTGAATAGAAATGAATTCGAATTGAAATTGTATAGAAATGAATTTGAATTGGAATCAATTTGAAATGAAGTTAAAACGAATTTATATTGGGAAAATTCAATTTTGATTTGAAATTGAATATGAAGTTGAAACCGTTTTGAAAATGAATTTAAAACAATTTATAAAGCACGTTTTGAATTGAAATCGGCGAAGTATATATTATATACATTATATATATAATATAATGGCCTGAATAGAACGCGCCGCGCCGCGGCAGTTCGCGAATTTCGACCATTGACTCCGAACGGATATTACGGGAGATCCGACCGTCGGATTCTCCTGAAACCGGAACCGTTGGGTTCGTATCGAAAAGAGCTTTCTAACGAATATTAGAAATTTGAAATCTAATGGTTGGATTTGTAATTATGTCCAAATCAAATTTGGAAAAGGTCGCTGTAAGTGCAGTTCGATGGCCATGGATGGAAATCGACTGTACAGGCCTTGATAAAATTATTAAAAATAGTAATAATTTGTGTAAAATCATAAGAAATGATTTGTGAAGAATTGGGATGAAAAACTCCATATTTGAAAAGGTAAAAATAGATTTTTATCGAAATGAACTAGTTTTGAACTAGGATTAAAATTCTAATTATTTTTAAATAAATAAATTGGATTTGACATGGTTTTGAAAATAACCAGAATTTCCAATAATTGCATTGGAATGGATTTGAATCGAAATTGTCTTTGGAATATTTCGATGTTGGATTTCGTGATTATACAGGTGTTGTTATGGAAATTTGAAAGATATACATATTTATATCGTTATTTCCAATACGATATTTGTTGGTCGTAGAATTTGATATTGAATATAAGCCGATATATTTTCCATTCAGAGCCTTGTATTTAATATCAAATGTGATTTGGGTTTGTCGTGAATGGTGTCTTCATTAACACTGTTCTTAAGCCCGGTTGAGAAAAAGATTAAATCTTTTTATTTAGATTTAGATTTAATGAAGTATACCAATTAAATGATATTTAATTGGAATTGAATTGGTATTGATTTTTGGGTTTATCGTGAATAGTGTTTTAAATAACTCTTGTTCTTTAACCAGCTAGTAAATGGAATGTGATTTTGGGTTTATCGTGAACCGTGTTGTAAATGACACTGATTCTTTAACCCAGTTAAAGATTAAAACTAAGTGGAGTTTTAATGAATCTTTAATTAGATTGAAAAGATCGAGAATGGAGTATCACCAGTTTTGCTCCAGGGGATAGTTAAATCTTTAATTAGATTTAAACGTGAAATGGTAATTGAATTTACCGATAACACTGTGGTGTTAGATATGAAGTATAACCAGTTTTACTTCATGGAATGAATAGGTGGGGAATGGGAATTAAAAATAAATGATTACTTCGGTGTGGTTCGCTAATCCCGACTAGTTTGAATTGATATTCAAAGGAGATTAAAGAATAAATTTAAAGAATTTATCTTTGATAAAATTAATGGGAACCTTTCCCAAAATAAAAGAATATTCTGAATTGGAATGAGGCGTATGTTGTGTTTGTGTAACACGTGTTTATTATATATATACGCGAGTTGTTCAGAAAGACCGGGTTTATCCCATTCTGAATAACTGATTCGACGTGGTGTCGAAGTTGAAGACGGTGGTTGAAGACCGGAGGTCTTTACGTCGTTTGGATAATTACTGATGATCTTGATTGGGCCGTACACCCAAGAAGATGGAAACAGTTGGTGATCGTCCAGACGTACTTGGAGATCGATGGATATGCAGGGTACCAGGTGCCTCCGGTTTCGTTCAGACCCAGAACGAACTTGTAAATGGACTGTGTGTCTGACATTCGATTTTAGTCTGTGTGATTGATTTCTATTAAACATATATCTGTTTGGCGGCGGAGAATTTATTCTCTTGCTCAACGCCCTTCTCTGAGACGTACGAGCTCAGGGGTTATATATCGATGGATATCAAATGCATGGAGTGAATTGCCTGTGTGGCATGCCTAAGTGGAAAATGATCAAGGCTTCTGTTGAAAAGCAAAGTCTTGTGGTTGATGATCGAAGCACGGCCTTTGTGGCGTAGCTTTGTGTAACGTTTACTTCGCGAGTTTCACACCCGGTATGAACCAAAAACGGGAGACGGACCTCAGGGAGGGCATGCGTTTCCTTCTAGCTAAAAAGTGGCGTCAGTGGTTTTACACGCCCTGACGAGTTTGACTTATGTGGTTGTTGCTGTTGCGAGGCGCCTCGGTTTGATCGGACGATCCAGGTCCGATGGAGTCATTTGTTGGCTCATTGACACCCCAAAGGGTGGGGAAACGCAGTGTTCAGGCATTTTAATCCACATCGGTGGACCGGCCCTGTCGCTCCAAGGGACGATGCGTTCTGTTCCTGAGACACAGGCTAGAGCATCTCGAATCGGTTGAGGACTATCTTTTGCCTCGGTTCATAGATGGAAATCCAATTTCCAAATACGTGACATTTGCGGTTTTGATTGTATAGCCTAGTATGGCGACATGATATATGGTACCCATGTCGTCTATGATTGATACTTATGATTTGAAGTTGTTTTATACACTATGCACTTATTATAGTATCAAAGGACTTGTTTTAAAACGTATCAAGCATGCTTTGGCTATTATAAGGGAAAACCCTATCCCCCGGCTTGCGTTGCATTGTGTGATAGGACCTGGGTCTTATAATAGCTTCATTTTTCTTTATTTAAGCATTGCGCTGTTTGTTTTTATGCACTAGTATTCTTGGAAGGAAACCCGTTCCGTGTTATACGGCGTGGTCCCTTGATATATCTGATTTAAAATAAAGATTTATAACTGTTTTAGTTCTCACACCAGTCCCATGACTGACCTGGAGTTTATTGTTTTAACCTAAACTCTGGGTGCCCTGATTTTGACACGGACAGCTAGTAGTTTTGGTTTTGCAGATTTATATTCACAGGATCCTGATTTACAGCTGGAACGATACTCGGAAAGCTTTGTATCCGCGTATTACTTCAAGTTGTGTATTGTATTATTTTCCGCTGCTATGTAATGTATTGTAATCTCTGATATTTTCTGTGTAATATTTATTCATTTATACTCTGTATATTCTTGTAATCTGATGGAATTGTTGTAATATACAATGAAATGTTCTCCCGTCTGCGTTCTGTTGCGGCTTGTTCTCGAACTATCCGCGCTTTCCTTCACGGGGAAGTTACGGGTGTTGTCACATTGCTACTCGACCGCCCGTGTGGAAAAGAGGGTACCCGAGTTTGCAAAGTGAAACAAACTACGAGTCAGTCATGGGATTGGTACGAGAAATATTTCTTAACTAACAATAGGGCTAATCACAGGACCACGCCGCTAATGCGGAACGAGTTTACTCCATTGGATTACCAGTGCATGAACTAAAGTAAAACGTTAAATAACGCAATGCTTTTTAGAAAAATGAAACCATTATATGACTCAAGTCCTATCACATAATGCAACACAAACCAGAGGATAGAGTTTTACCTTATAATGGTCAAAAATGCTTGATACGATAAAATGGATTTGATATTATTAATAGTGTATATATGTTTCAAAAACATTTCAATCATAATGTATCAATCATAGATGGCATAGCTACCATATACTATGTCGCCATACTGGTTATACAATCAAAACTGCATGGTATCGTATTAGAAGTTGGGTTTCCATCATGAGTCGAGGCTAGGGATCGTCCTCTCCAATTCGAGACACTCTAGCAAATGCCTTAGGATTCCCCGCAGTGAACCCTTGGATCTTTAGGGCCGGTTCACACATAAACGCTTGTGGATTGGCAATTCTTGAACACACGCTTCCCGGTTCTTTTGAACCTCTAATATGGCCACTAACAACCTATAAAACTGAGGTACCCCATAATCCATCATCCACATAAGTAAAAATGTCAGGGCTGGTAAGTCGCTGACACCACTTCTTAGCTAGAAAGAAACGTGTGCACTCCCTGCAGTCCTGATCTCGTTTTTGACTCATACCGGTTTGTGAGGCTCGCGAAGTCACATTATACACAAAGCTATGCCTAAACAGGCTATGCTTTGATCATCAACCACAAGGCCTTGCTTTTCAACAAAAGCCTTGATCATTTGAATCTTGGCGTGCCACATTGACAATTCACGCCATGCGATCAATAACTACCAATATATACCCTCTGCGGGTGTTAAGCAAGAGAATAAATTCTCCGCCACCAAACGGATATACATAGATAGAAATCGATTTAATTTACATGGAATGAAATCCAACGTCAGACATGCATCCATTTACAAGTTCGTTCTGGGTCTGAACGAAACCGGAGACACCTTATTCCTCGTCCCATATGTCCAATATGGAAGTGAGGTGCTCGCATATCCGGACAATCAACAAGTACGTTCGGACGGCCACCACTGTAGCCTTTTCAAGGTAGCTAATCAAATCATGGGCATCAGTAGCAACTCATCTATTCGATGTGAAGATCGCCGGTCTTCAATCATCGTCTTCAAATCTTCAACTTAGATCGTCGTATAATCATTTGAAATGAGATTGAACTCGGACTTTTCAAATGATCATCGCATATATATATATATATATATATATATATTATAATCATTTCATATCGTTATTAGCATTTAATAACAATTTATCGCTATTTTTATATATATAAAAATAGCTAAATTTATTTAACGATGCTTCGGGTCAATGGGCGGCCCTGGCGCTATTTCTATAAAAATTTGATTTACACTTATCTCGAAATCTAACCATTGGATTTTAACAAAATTTATATCGTTGGGAAGATCTTCTCAAAGCGGTCCTAACGGTTCCAATTTTGGGAAAATCCGACGGTTGGATCTTTCGGTATAATCGTTTGAAGTTACGATTTCAAATCGTGAACTGCAGCAGCGCGATTCATTTTATTTTAATTTATATTTATATATATAAATATAATTCATTCGTTCGACAATTTCAAATTATTTATTCTTTAAATAATTTTCAACACTTCGTATTCAAGTTATTTTTAATGAACAGAAGTCTATTTCAAAACATGTACATTTTCTTCATTCCTTATATGACAATAAAAATGTGAATTTTTATTGTTTATCATTTCTATTTCAAACGACAAATATTTTTCTTCATTTATTACATTACAATAAAAATGTAAACTTTTATTGTTTATCCTTTCCATTCCAAACTATGAATATTTTTATATTCTCTTTCTTTACGTTAAAAATGTGGTTTTTAATGTAAGCATGTTTTATTTTTAAAAAATGAGCTTTTTCTATTTCATTTCTTACATTAGAAATGAGTTTTTTAAGGTAAACATGTCTTTATAATTTAAAACATGATATTTTTATATTTCATTCATTACATTAATAATGTGGTTTATATTACATAAAAATGTGAACTTTTTATATTACATAAAAATGTAAACTATTTATATTACATTAGAATGTAAACCTTTTTCTATTCTTTTATTACACTGAAAAATGTAATCCTTTATTCAATCTTTTATTACACTAAAAAAAATTTAATTCTTTATTCAATCTTTTATTACACTAAAAAAATGTAACATTAAAATCTCTTCTTTTTTTTATCGCATCTAAAATGACGATAAAAATGTAACATTAAAATTTATTCTTTTTTTTTATTGTCTCTAATTTGACAATAAAAATGCAACATTTTTATTGCATATAAAATGACAATAAAAATGTCAATTTTAATTCTACTCTTTTTATTGTCTCTATAATGACAATGAAAATGTCACTTTTAATTCTACTCTTTTATTACATCTAAAATGTCGATAAAATTGTCACTTTTTAATCTGTTCTTTTATTTACATCTTGATGTAAATAAAAATGTGACTTTAATCCATTTCATTGAAGACAAAGTTTTCAATGTAAACATGTTTTATTTCTAAAACATGAATGTTTGTCCAACCTTTGTTATTACATTAAAAGGTGAATTTTTAATGTAAAATATATTTTCTTTTTAAAACATGTTTCTTTTTCTACATTTCTATTTTTACATTAAAATTGTAATTTTAATGTATAACATATTTTCATTTTTAAAACATGTTTCTTGTCTCTTATTTTAACATTACATTAAAAATATATGTTTTTACTGTAATCATGTTTTGGATTAAAAACATGTACATTTTTTTTAACTTATATTCTTAACATTGAAATATTTTTTTTAATGAATTCATGTTTTGATTAAAAACATGAACATTTTTCCCTATTTATATTCTTAACATTAAAATTGTATACTTTAATGAAATCATGTTTTGTTCAAAATATGAACACTTTGCTAATTTCCATAATGACATTAAAATATGGTTTTTTAATGACAACATGTTTTTATTCCTAAAACATGTACATTTTCTCCATTTTTAACATTTCATTAAAAATGTAACCTTTGAATGTAATGTTTTTCTTATTTTTCTGAAACATGAACATTTCTATTTTAATAATAATTCCATAAAGTGATAGAAACTTATATTTCATTTTTGTTGATTATTCTAATTCAACAAAGTGACAAAATTGGATATTTCCCTTTTGATTGAAAATCCTAGCTCAATCAAAAACTAAAGTGTATATTTTATTTTGATTTAAAATAATTAAATCAAATAGTAACAAAAGTGATATTTCTATTTTGATTGAAAACTCTAGTTCAATCAAAAATAACCAAAGTGACATCTTTATTTGATTGAAAATTCTAATTCAAATAAACAAGGGTGATATTTGATTGAAAATTCTAATTCAATCAAACAAATAAACAAAGGTGATATTTTTTTCACAGGACATTTCCAAATCAAATGGCATTTTTGTATTATATGATATATCTAATTAAATGACCATTATATATATGTTAACTCAACATGATTCTAATCTAACAAAATAATAGTTTTATATGTATACTTTAACATAACTTGATATATTTTTATTTCAACATAAATGATCAATTCTTGTTCAATATAAATGACATGATTTATTTCCATACTTTTTCCTATGTACTCTAATGACAAATGAAAGAATGATTTATTTGTAAACAATTTACTATGCATATTAATGACAAATGAATAAATGTTTCATTTGTAAACAATTTTCTAATTTTAATGGCAAATAAATGAATATTTATTTGTAAGCAATTTTCCTATATTTAAATGACAAATAAATGAATATTTATTTGTAAACAATTTTCTATATACATTAATGACAAATAAATGAATATTTATTCGTAAACAATTTACTATATATATATATATATTAACGACAAATAAATGAATGTTTCTCCTTTCAACAAATTTCTATAGTCATAATTGACAAATAAAAGTTGATTTTTATTTTCATGACATTTCTATTATAACATAACAAGGATACTTTTTATGTGTAATCAATTCTAGCCATTCACGTTAACATAAAGAGGATATTTTTATGTGTTCACATTTTCTATTCAACATAACTAATAAAAAATGATAATTTTATTTGTTACAATTTCTAATTTAACTTAACAAATAAAAATGACAACTTTATTTGTTGATCAATTTGTATTCAACATAACAAATAAATAAGGATAATTTTATTTGATTATTTCACTTCAACAAAACATGATATTTTGGTTTCAACTATTTTATTTCAACTAATATGATACTTTTATTTTTCTTTAACATTCCTAATTCAACAAAATGACACTTGATTATGTTTAACATTCCTAATTCAATAAAATGACATTTGGTTATGTTCAACATACATGAAAGTTTGATTATGTTTAATCCAATTCAACAAAAATGACAATTTAATTATTGTCAAATCTAATTTCAACAAAATGTCAAATTTAATTTTTGTCAGTACTTGTTTCTAACAAATTGTCATTTCAATTTCAACACAATAATCAATCGAATTAACAGATCATCACAACAACGACAGTCAAAATAAATCAAATCACGTACAACCATACATTGAGTCTAACAACAAATTGTAATGATTTCTAGCACGGTCATAATTTATAAAATTTAATCATTAAAAAAAAGAATTCTCACCTTGGTTTGAAGCGGATCTAAAATTCTAACAAGTTCAGAATCTGTTCTAGTCATTTCCATAATGTAGAGTTTTCTGTCACGAGCAAAACACATTTCGTTTCATTGTATTTTGATAAGATTTGAAAGAGTTATGAAATTTTAAACTTGGACAATGTTAATAAACCATTAGAAAATATTTAAGTTAACTTAAACCTTAGTTAGTTTAAACTAATCCATCTTCTTCCTCTGGATAACATAAATCTGCAAAACCAAAACTACTAGCTGCCCGTGTCAAAATAAGGGCACCCAGAGTTTAGGTTAAAACAATAAACTCTAGGTCAGTCATGTGATTGGTGTGAGAACTAAAACAGTTATTAATCTTCATTTTAAAGTTAGGTAAATCAAGGGACCACGCCGTATAACACGGAACGGGTTTCCTCCCAAGGATACCAGTGCATAAAACAACAGCACAATTCTAAATAAAGAACAATGAAGCTATTATAAGACCCAGGTCCCATCACGCAATGCAACACAAGCCGGAGGATAGGGTTTTACCTTATAATAGCCAAAGAATCTTGATACGCTAAATTTCATGTTTTATTATTGCTATAAATGTATTGTGTCAAAACAATTTCAATCATAAGTATCAATCGTAAATGGCATAAGTGCCCCATGCCACTATGTCGCCATACTAGGCTCTACAATCAAAACCGCAAAGTCACGTATTGGAAGTTGTATTTCCATCTGTGAACCAAGGCAAGGTATCGTCCTTACCGAATTCGAGACAATCTAGCCTACCATGTCTCAGGCAAGTGCGCAGACAAGCTTTGGATCATCAGGGCCGGTCCATCGATGTGGATTAAAATGCGTGAACACTACGTTTCCCCGCCCTTAGGGGCGTAAATGAGCCAAATGACTCCATCGGCTCCACACAGTCACCGATATATCCGAGGCGCCTCACAACAGCAACAACCACACAGGTGAAAATAATATAAATGTCAGGGCTGGTAGGTCACTGACACCACCCTAGCTAGAAAGAAACGCATGTCCTCCCTGAGGTCCTCTCCCGTTTCTAGTTCACAACCGGGGTGTGAGGCTCGCGAATCAACACTACACAAAGCTATGCCACACAGGCCATGCTTTGATCATCAACCACAAGACTTTGATTTTCAACAGAAGCCTTGATCATTTGCCACTTAGGCATGCCACACAGGCAATTCACTCCATGTGATTGATATCCATCAATATATAACCCCTGAGCTCGTACGTCTCAGAGAAGGGCGTTAAGCAAGAGAATAAATTCTCCACCGCCAAACATATATATATTTAATAGAAATCAATCACACAGAATAAAATCCAATGTCAGACACACAGTCCATTTACAAGTTCGTTCTGGGTCTGAACGAAACCGGAGGCACCTTGTACCTCGCATATCCATCGATCTCAAAGTACGTCTGGACGATCACCAACTGATTCCCTCCTCTTGGGTGTACAACCCAATCAAGATCATCAGTAATCACCCAAATGATGTGAAGACCTCCGGTCTTCAACCACCGTCTTCATCCTCGACACTACATCGAATCAGTTATTCAGAATGGGATAGACCCGGTCTTTCTGAATAACTCGCGTATATAATAAATATGTGTTACACAAACACAACATACGCCTCATTCCAATTCAGAATATTCTTTTATTCCAATATTCTTATACTTTGGGAAAGGTTCCCATTAATTTTATCAAAGATAAATTCTTTAAATTTATTCTTTGATCTTCTTTTGAATATCAATTCAAATTAGTCGGGATTAGCGAACCACACCGAAGTAATCATTTATTTTATTTCCCAATCCCAACCTATTCATCCCCTGAAGTAAAACTGGTCATACTTCATATCTAACACCACGGTGTTATCGGTGAATTCAATTACCATTTCACGTTCAAATCTAATTAAAGATTTAACTATCGCCTGGAGCAAAACTGGTGATACTCCATTCTCGATCATTTCAATCTAATTAAAGATTCATTAAAACTCCACTTAGTTTTAATCTTCCCTAAAATCAATATCCTATCTTTAACTGGGTTAAAGAACCAATGTCATCTAAAACACGCTTCACGATAAACCCAAAATCATATTCCATTAATTATCGGGTTAAAGAACAAGTGTTATTAAAACACCGTTCACGATAAACCCAAAAATAAATTCCAATTCAATTCCAATCAAATACCGTTTAATTGGTACACTTCATTAAATCTAGATAAAAAGATTTAATCTTTTTCTCAACTGGGTTTAAGAACAGTGTTAATGAAGACACCATTCACGGCAAACCCAAATCACATTTGATATTAAATACAAGGCTCTGAATAGAAAATATATCGGCTTATATTCAATATCAAATTCTACGACCAACAAATATCGTATTGGAAATAACGATATAAATATATCTTTCAAATTCCCATAACCATATCTGTATCATCACGAAATTCAACATCGAAATATTCCACGATTCAGATCCATTCCAATTCAATTATTGGAAATTCTGGTTACTTTTAAAACCATTTCAAATCCAATTTATTTATTTTAAAAATAAATGGATTTATAATTCTAGTTCAAAACTAGTTCATTTCGATAAAAATCTATTTTTATCTTTTCAAATATGGAAATTTTCATCCCAATTCTTCACAAATCATTTCTTATGATTTTACACAAATTATTACTATTTTTAATAATTTTATCACGGCCCGTACAGTCGATTTCCATCAACGGCCATCGAACTGCACTTACATCGACCTTTTCCAAATTTTATTTGGACATAATTCCAAATCCAACCGTTAGATTTCTAATTTCTAATATTCTTTAGAAAGCTCTTTTCGATACGAACCCAACGGTTCCTGTTTTAGGAGATTCCGACGGTCGGATCGCCCGTAATATCCATTCGAAGTCAATTGCCGAAATTCGCGAACTGCCGCAGCGCGACGCGTTCTATTCCGGCCATTATATATAATATATACATACATATATATATATTTCGTCAATTTCCTTTCAAAACGTATTTGATAAGTCGTTTTAAATTCGTTTTCAAAATGATTTCAACTTCATATTCAATTCCGAATCAAAATTGAATATTCCATATCATTGATATACAAATGATAATATTTTCAAAACGTTATATTTTGAAATCACTTCCTTTTCTATATTCATTTTAAAAACGAATATAATCGATATAAATATCGTTTGCGTCAAAATGGCGCATATCTAACCAACATGGCTTTATATATTTCAATAACTTCGTTATTCTACTCAACAAATGAATATTTTCTTCAACACATGAATATATATTTTTATTCAACACATGAATATTCTTTCCATTCAACACATGAATTTTCTTTCTATTCAACACATGAATTTTCTTTCTATTCAACACATGAATTTTCTTTCTATTCAACACATGAATTTTCTTTCTATTCAACATATGAATTTTCTTTCTATAATATTCCTTATTTTTCAAATTGGAATGAGGCCCAATCAATTACCATATATTGTTAATTATATGGATTCCATATAACACATGTATATAATAGCAACGATAAATAATCAACCATCATCCAGAGTGCACCACCCAACTGTATAAGCATTAAGTATAAATAATTAACGCTTACACAGTCTGTCAACCCATCGATTGACATACAACTAAACAATCGGGATTAGTGTACGTCAAATATCGTCCCAATACCCGTGTGGGGTTTCACATCAACAAACACAGATTCTTATTTGTGCAGTTGGGCGATGTGTAAAATTTATCATCCCAATCAATATCAGTCAAATCGGTGTACATAAACAAATCGTTCGATTTGTAACTGAATAATTATTTTACTTCAAAACATGAATATATATTTTATTTCAACACACGAATATATATTTCTTCTTTCTACACATGAAATTATCTTTCTTTCAACACATGAAATTTTATTTCTTTCAACACATGAAATTATCTTTCTTCTTTCAAAATTTCTTCTTTCAACACATGAAATTATATTTCTTTCAACACATGAAATTTTATTTCCCTCAACACAATCAACAGTCAAATTTCACAACACAAACAATCACACAAACAAGTCATCCATGGTTTATGGACGACGGGTGTCGGGTGCTACTAAGCACCATCTGCATCCTAGTATATATTTCAACTAGAAATCTAAATAAAAGTGAGGAGTTCTCACCAACTAGCTAAACCAATACACCGCGACTCTTCATATGTAGGAAATCTTCGCCGTGCTCCCAACGAGATCTGTTACACGCGGTATATGTTAAAAGTCACATTTTTGTTTCAAAGCCATATTATAAAAATTCAATTTTTATATCGCTACTTTCTATATATAAAAATCAAATTTTTATATCCTCTATCTTATAAAAATCATATTTTTATAATCTCTACTAAATAAAAATCATATTTTTAATACTCTTCATGAAATAAAATCATATTATTATTATATTAAAACTATAAAAATCATATTTTTATTACTCCATATATGTATAAAAAATCACTTCTTTCTTTGTTATATAAAAATCAAACTTTTCTCTTATAAAACTGTATTCTTTTTATCGCTTCCTTACTTATATAAAAATCATATTTTTATTATCATACTTATATAAAAATTATATTTTTAACTTCGCTACTTCATATGAGGAAAATCACATTTCTCTTCTTCAACAACTATAAACAAAAATCAACTCTTTGCCATATTAAAAATCATATCTTCTTCTAAAAATCATATTTTTGTAGCGTAACCATGTAGGCAAAATTCATATTTTTATAGCAAAACCCTATATGCAAAATTCATATTTTTATAGCAAAACCCTATATGCAAAATTCATATTTTTATATGTTATATAAATATAAAAATCAGCCTTTTTCTATATTTTATATATATATAAAAATCAGTCTTTTTCTATATGTTAATTTCCTAAATAAATCAAAGTAAAAAATACCTACAGTTGGAAAAAAGGGGAAAAGGTGGTCTGGGCGCTCGAGGTGGAGTGGTGGTTTTAGGGTTCAAATGGTCGGAGAGGAGGTGCTGCAGCTTCGGTAGTGGTGCGGCTGTCAGCGAATCGGTGTTGGGGAGGTTCGACGGAGTCTGATGGCGCTCGAGGGGGTTTGGGCTCGCGATACAGAGGGAGGGGCTGGAGCTGAAGGGGAGGATCGCCGGAGGATCGTCGATGCGCAGTGGAGGCGGTGGGTTCGCCTAGAGGGCGGCGCGATTTCTTCTTTTTTTATACTAATTCGATTTCCAGCGTTGACTATCATGTGAGAGGGAGAGGGGGGTTAAGGGAACTTCATAATATATATATTTAATAATTATAAATTATTTTATCTCTTTTAAAGGTAGCTTTTTGATACGAACTCGAAATCAAACCCAACGACTGTCATCCGTAGCGTAATACCCCCATTCCAAACACAATGGGATACGTTTCGTAAGCCAATTCGGTTGTTTCGATCATTTTTCACTAAATTTAAAATATAAATCATTATATTTTAAATTCAAACGTACATTTTAATTTACCGGGGCTACGTACTGACTCCAAAAATTCCATAAAATTTATTTCTAGCTTCGTATTGACGATACGGTCCTAACAAAACTAATTTCGTCAGATTTGAAGACCGTTTGAAAAATGGCTATTTTCTGGTCGATCAAAATCAACTGAAACTGGTCAAACGCGTTTTCCTTTGCCACGCTCACATATTGATTCAGAAAATAACGAATTTTGAAACCTAGCAATAATTTGACATCACAGATCCAACAAAAGTTGTTTCGTCGAAAACCGAGGTTGTTTGCAAAATTTCCATTTTTAAGGGCCAGAATTCCATAGCGACTATTCTGAATTTTCTATTGGACATAACTTTTTATTCCCGTTATGAAATTTCAATTTTCGGGTTCGTTGGAAAGATATTCTCATTTAGATTCTAATATTTTTGGTTTCGCTAAAATCTGGTTTATTTTGAATCATGTACATTCATTTGAAATTTGAAATCGAATTTTCGAACTACCGCGCCATTTTCAATTCCTTTTATAATTAAAAATAAATAATTATATTCTAACGTCGAGCTATATAAATATATACGTTCTAATTCTATTCAAAATAAATTTCTCGTCGTTATTATTTAAAATAATTCATTTTAAATATTCAAAATTCATTAGAATTGCCAAAAAAAAATTTAAATTGACTCAGATGTCCGGGTTATTACAATCTCCCCCACTTAAAACTTTTCGTCCCCGAAAAGGAACGAAGCCGAAAGTTGTTTAACTAATCAACTCAACTTC
This sequence comes from Allium sativum, assembly GCA_030737875.1. NCBI lineage: Eukaryota > Viridiplantae > Streptophyta > Magnoliopsida > Asparagales > Amaryllidaceae > Allium > Allium sativum. The sequence goes on from CM060915.1 coordinate 135,667,089, forward strand.
CATTATTTTCATTACGGGTTAAGTTCTTCAAAATTTCAGTTTCTAGGAACTTTTCAAATTTTTCAAAAATTTGGCTAACACCCTAAATTTTCGAAAAATTTCGCCATAACCTCCCCTGCTTTGGGAGCTTCGGGATATTTCAAATAGCCTCCCATGGCCCTCACCAATCCAAAAAGAAAAAGAAACAGCCAAGCGGCTCATAAAATCATCAAAAACCCAAGAAATACAATAAATATGTACCTATTTGTCAGGCAAAAATTTTTGTTCCTCTGCTCTAGCTTCCTTGCTATGACCTGTTCAATGTAAGTACATGTATATGCATGCAAATGCGACAAATTTTCAATACAATTCACTTTTTGGTACAATTTGGCTAAAGGTTCAAATTCTAATTAATCAACCAATAATCAAACAACACAATCAGCAATCAATTAGTTGATTATCATTTCAAATTCATAATTTTGATATAAAGTCAAAAATCACATTTTTGATGCCAAATCACAACAATAAGCCCTATCTAATTTTGGTTCTCACACCAGTCAATTGGAAATATATAAATATCACACTTTCGTTACTCGAACATAAATTCTGATGATGAGTACTCAATCATTAGAATCATCTTCGGGCCACTAGAGTATGATTCTATATCTATCCAGTATATTAAAACTTCGAATGCACGCGGATCAGACATATACACAAAATCTTTATATACTGGATTGTCCAAATCAATATATAATAAACATTCAAATACAAATAATTGAATTTAATTTTTCAAAACAAAACTTGTTTTCACTTTTATTTTAAAAATATACTCTTCAAACTCGTTCTAGGATACTACTGATCCCATCTCTAACGAGCCATTCTAATTGGATATTACTAATCCAATCTCTGATGAATTCTTTCGTTTGGTTCAAACGTGTCTTGTTCTCCGAGCTCTGTAAACCAAAGCTCGGATACCAAGCTGTCACGACTCGAAATCCCCCTTACGGGAAATCACGGATTGTACTGAGGACAAGCCACATCGGAACGCAAACAGGAGAACATTTCATTGTTTATTACAACAATTCCATCAGAATACAAGAATATACAGAGTACGAATAAATATTACACAGAAAATATCAGAGATTTAAATTACTTTACATAGCAGCGGAAAAATAATACAATACACAACTGAAAGAGATATACGGATACAGAGCTTTCTGGATATCGTTCCAGCTGTAAACTAGGATCCTATGAATATAAATCTGCAAAACCAAAACTACTAGCTGCCCATGTCAAAATAAGGGCACCCAGAGTTTAGGTTAAAACAATAAACTCCAGGTCAGTCATGTGACTGGTGTGCGAACTAAAACAGTTATTAATCTTCATTTTAAAGTTAGTAAATCAAGGGACCACGCCGTATAACACGGAACAGGTTTCCTCCCAAGGATACCAGTGCATAAAACAACATCGCAATGCTAAATAAAGAACAATGAAGCTATTATAAGACCCAGGTCCCATCACACAATGCAACACAAGCCGTAGGATAGGGTTTTACCTTATAATAGCCAAAGAATGCTTGATACGATAAATTTCATGTTTTGTTATTACTATAAGTGTATAGTGTCAAAACAATTTCAATCATAAGTATCAATCATAGATGGCATAAATGCCCCATCCCACTATGTCGCCATACTAGGCTCTACAATCAAAACCGCAAAGTCACGTATTGGAAGTTCGATTTCCATCTGTGAACCAAGGCAAGGGATCGTTCTTACCGAATTCGAGACAATCTAGCCTACCATGTCTCAGGAAAGCGCGCAGACAAGCCTTGGATCGTCAGGGCCAGTCCACCGATGTGGATTAAAATGCCTGAACACTACATTTCCCCGCCCTTTGGGGCGTAAATGAACCAAATGACTCCATCGGCTCCACATAGTCACCGATATATCCGAGGCGCCTCGCAACAGCAACAACAACATAGGTGAAAATAATATAAATGTCCGGGCTGGCAGGTCACTGACACCACCCTAGCTAGAAAGAAACGCATGTCCTCCCTGAGGTCCTCTCCCGTTTCTGGTTCACAACCGGGGTGTGAGGCTTGCGAATCAACGCTACACAAAGCTATGCCACACAGGCCGTGCTTTGATCATCAACCACAAGACTTTTCTTTTCAACAGAAGCCTTGATCATTTACCATTTAGGCATGCCACACAGGCAATTCACTCCATGCGATTAATATCCATCAATATATAACCCCTGAGCTCGTACGTCTCAAAGAAGGGCGTTAAGCAAGAGAATAAATTCTCCGCCGCCAAACAGATATATATTTAATAGAAATCAATCACACAGAATAAAATCCAATGTCATACACACAATACATTTACAAGTTCGTTCTGGGTCTGAACGAAACCGGAGGCACCTTGTACCTCGCATATCCATCGATCTCCAAGTAGTCTGGACGATCACCAACTGATTCCCTCCTCTTGGGTGTACAGCCCAATCAAGATCATCAGTAATCACCCAAACAATGTGAAAACCTCCGGTCTTCAACCGCCGTCTTCATCCTCGACACCACGTCGAATCAGTTATTCAGAATGGGATAAACCCGGTCTTTCTGAATAACTCACATATATAATAAACAAGTGTTGCACAAACACAACATACGCCTCATTCCAATTTAGAATATTCTTTTATTCCAATACTCTTATACTTTGGGAAAGGTTCCCATTAATTTTATCAAAGATAAATTCTTTAAATTTATTCTTTAATCTTCTTTTGAATATCAATTCAAATTAGTCGGGATTAGCGAACCACACCGAAGTAATCATTTATTTTATTTTCCAATCCCAACCTACTCATCCCGTGAAGTAAAACTGGTCATACTCCATATCTAACACCACGGTGTTATCGGTAAATTCAATTACCATTTCACGTTCAAATCTAATTAAGATTTAACTATCGCTTGGAGAAAACTGGTGATACTCCATTCTCGATCATTTCAATCTAATTAAATATTCATTAAAACTCCACTTAGTTTTAATCTTCCCAAAATTCAATATCCTGTCTTTAACTGGGTTAAAGAACCAATGTCATCTCAAACAGGGTTCACAATAAACCCAAAATCACATTCCATTAATTATCGGGTTAAAGAACAAGTGTTATTTAAAACACCGTTCACGATAAACCCAAAAATCAATTCCAATTCAATTCCAATCAAATACCATTTAATTGGTACACTTCATTAAATCTAGATAAAAAGATTTAATCTTTTCTCAACTGGGTTTAAGAAAGTTAATGAAGACACCATTAACGACAAACCCAAATCACATTTGATATTAAATACAAGGCTCTGAATAGAAAATATATCGGCTTATATTCAATATCAAATTCTTCGACCAAAAAATATCGTATTGGAAATAACGATATAAATTTATCTTTCAAATTCCCATAACAATATCTCTATCATCACGTAATCCAACATCGAAATATTCCAAAGATAATTTCGATTCAGATCCATTCCAATTCAATTATTGGAAATTCTGGTTACTTTTGAAACCATTTCAAATCCAATTTATTTATTTTAAAAATAAATGGATTTATAATTCTAGTTCAAAACTAGTTCATTTCGATAAAAATCTATTATCTTTTTCAAATATGGAAATTTTCATCCCAATTCTTCACAAATCATTTCTTATGATTTTACACAAATTATTACTATTTTTAATAATTTTGTCACGGCCCGTACAGTCGATTTCCATCAATGGCCATCGAACTGCACTTACAACGACCTTTTCCAAAATTATATTGGACATAGTTCCAAATCCAACCGTTAGATTTCTAATATTCTTTAGAAATCTCTTTTCGATTCGAACCTAACGGTTCTGGTTTTAGGAGAATCCAAGGGTCGGATCTGCCGTAATATCCATTCGAAGTCAATTGTCGAAATTCGCGAACTGACGCAGCGCGGCGCGTTCTATTCAGGCCATTATATATAATATATATTATATATTTCATCAATTTCCTTTCAAAACGTATTTTATAAATCGTTTTAAATTCGTTTTCAAAACGATTTCAACTTCGTATTCAATTTCGAATCAATATTGAATATTCCATATCATCGATATACAAATTATAATATTTTCAAAACGTTATATTTTGAAATCACTTCCTTTTCTATATTCATTTTAAAAACGAATATAATCGATATAAATATCGTTTGCGTCAAAATGGCGCATATCTAACCAACACGGCTTTATATATTTCAATAACTTCGTTATTCTATTCAATAAACGAATATTTTCTTCAACACATGAATATATATTTTTATTCAACACATGAATATTCTTTCCATTCAACACATGAATTTTCTTTCTATTCAACACATGAATTTTCTTTCTATTCAACACATGAATCTTCTTTCTATTCAATACATGAATTTTCTTTCTATTCAACACATGAATTTTCTTTCTATAATATTCTTTATTTTCCAAATTGGAATGAGGCTCAATCAATTACCATATAATGTTAATTATATGGATTCCATACAATACATGTATATAATAGCAACGATAAATAATCAACAATCATCCAGAGTGCACCACACAACTGTATAAGCATTAAATATAAATAATTAATGTTTACACAGTCTGTCAACCCATCGATTGACATACAACTAAACAATCGGGATTAGTGTACGTCAAATATCATCCCAATACCCGTGTGGGGTTTCAAATCAACAAACACAGATTTTTATTTGTGCAGTTGGGCGATGTGTAAAATTTATCATCCCAATCAATATCAGTCAAATCGGTGTACATAAACAAATCGTTCGATTTGTAAATGAATATTTATTTTACTTCAACACATGAATATATATTTTATTTCAACACATGAATATATATTTCTTCTTTCAACACATGAAATTATCTTTTTTTCAATACATGAAATTTTATTTCTTTCAACACATGAAATTATCTTTCTTCTTTCAACACACGAAATTATATTTCTTCTTTCAACACATCAAATTATCTTTCTTTCAACACATGAAATTTTATTCAACAGTCAAATCTCACAACACAAACAATCACATTAACAAGTCATCCAGGGTCTGTGGACGACGGGTGTCGGGTGCTACTAAGCACCGTCTGCATCCTAGTATATATTTCAACTAGAAATCTAAATAAAAGTGAGGAGTTCTCACCAACTAGCTAAACCAATACACCGCGACTCTTCATATGTAGGAAATCTTCGCCGTGCTTCCAGCGAGATATGTTACACGTGGTATATGTTAAAAGTCACATTTTTGTTTCAGAGCCATATTATAAAAATTCAATTTTTATATCGCTACTTTCTATATATAAAAATCGAATTTTTATATCCTCTATCTTATAAAAATAATATTTTTATAATCTCTACTAAATAAAAATCATATTTTTAATACTCTTCATGAATAAAAATCATATTATTATTATTATATTAAAACTATAAAAATCATATTTTTATTACTCTAGTATATGTATAAAAAATCACTTCTTTCTTTGTTATATAAAAATCAAACTTTTCTCTTATAAAAATATAATCTTTTTATCGCTTCCTTACATATATAAAAATCTTATTTTTATTATCATACTTATATTAAAATTATATTTTTAACTTCGCTACTTCATATGAGAAAAATCACATATCTCTTCTTCAACAACTATAAACAAAAATCAAGTCTTTGCCATATTAAAATTCATATCTTCTTCTAAAAATCATATTTTTGTAGCAAAACCATATGCGCAAAATTCATATTTTTATAGCGAAACCCTGTATGCAAAATTCATATTTTTATAGCAAAACCCTATATGCAAAATTAATATTTTTATATGTTATATAAATATTAAAATCAGTCTTTTTCTATATGTTATATATATATATATATACATATAAAAATCAGTCTTTTTCTATATGTTAATTTCCTAAATAAATAAAAGTAAAAAAAACTCACAGTTGGAAAAAAGGGGAAAAGGTGGTCTGCGCGCTCGAGGTGGATTGGTGGTTTTAGGGTTCGACTAGTCGGAGAGGAGGTGCTGCAGCTTCGGTAGTGGTGCGGTAGTCGGCGAATCGGTGGTGGGGAGGTTCGACGGAGTCTGATGGCGCTCGATGGGGTTTGGGCTCGCGATACAGAGGGAGGGGCCGGAGCTGAAGGGGAGGATCGCCGGAGGATCGTCGATGCGCAGTGGAGGCGGTGGGTTCGCCTGGAGGGCGGCGCGATTTTTTATATATACTAATTCGATTTCCAGCGTTGGCTATCATGTGAGAGGGAGAGGGGGGTTAAGGGAATTTCATAATATATATAAATTTAATAATTTTAAATTATTTTATCTCTTCTAAAGGTAGCTTTTTAATACGAACTCGAAATCAAACCCACCGACTGTTGTCCGTAGCGTAATACCCCCATTCCGAACACAATGGGATATGTTTCGTAAGCCAATTCGGCTGTTTCGATCATTATTCACTAAAATTAAAATATAAATCATTAATTTTAAATTCAAACGTACATTTTAATTTTCCGGGGCCACGTACTGACTCTAAAAATTCCATAAAAATTATTTCTAGCTTCGTATTGACGATTCGGTCCTAACAAAACAAATTTCGTCAAATTTGAAGACCGTTTGAAAAATGGCTATTTTCTGGTCGATCAAAATCAACTGAAACTGGTCAACTGCGTTTTCCTTTGCCACACTCACATATTGATTCAGAAAACTACGAATTTTGAAACCTAGCAAAAACTTGACGTCACGGATCCAACAAAAGTTGTTTCGTCGAAAACCGAGGTTGTTTGCAAAATTTCCATTTTTAAGGGCCAGAATTCCATAGCGACTATTCTGAATTTTCAATTGGACATAACTTTTTATTCCCGCTATGAAATTTCAATTTTCGGATTCGTTGGAAAGATATTCTCAATTAGATTCTAATATTTTTTTGTTTTGCTAAAATCCGGTTTATTTTGAATCCTGTACATTCATTTGAAATTTGAAATCGAATTTTCGAACTACCGCGCCATTTTCAATTCCTTTTATAATTAAAAATAAATAATTATATTCTAATGTCGAGCTATATAAATATATACATTCTAATTCTATTCAGAATAAATTTCTCGTCGTTATAATTTAAAATAATTAATTTTAAATATTCAAAATTCACTAGAATTGCCAAAATAAATTTTTTAAATTGGCTCGGATTTCCGGGTTATAATAGTTTCAATAACTTTATCAGTTGATTAACTCATCAAATATATATAACTTTTATATATAAATTATATTTTCCAAGATCGGATTATATATATAATCAAAAATATGTTAATTATAAACTTGTTACTCTCAACTCATTCTAGGGCATTACTAACCCTATCTCTAATGAGTTTTCTCATCCTAGGATACTGCTGATCCAATCTCTAATGAGTATTCTTATTGGATATTACTAATCCAACCTCTGATGAGTCTTTTGTTCAGTCCTGATGAGTTGTACCCCAAAGATTTGAGCTAACCAGAGCTCTAATACCATATGTAATGACCCGAAAATCCCCACCCTTTGAATCGACCATAAACCACTCAGGTCAGATCCAAAAGTTGGAAATTCTCGAATGCATTAAATCTGGGCATACAACACATTAGAACAAATAACAAAAGACTTTTATAAACATCATAATAATGTTATATCAGAGTACAGAATATCAGAGTACATTGATAAATAAAATACAGAGGAAGACTTATTATAATAAATTAATACAATACACAGCGGAAGACTTTCTATTCTCTGGATACAGCTTTAAGCTTCGATCCAGAATCCTGCTCAATAGATAAATATCTTCAAACTACTACTCGACTGCCCGTATAGAAAAGAGGGCACCCGAGTTTGCAAAGTGAAACAAAATACGAGTCAGTCATGGGATTGGTATGAGAAATCTTTCTTAACTAACAATAAGGCTAATCACAGGACCACGCCACTAACACAGAATGGGTTAATTCCATTGGATTGCTAGTGCATGAACTAAAGTAAATCGTTAAATAACAGAATGCTTTTTAGAAAAAATGAAACCATTGTAAGACTCAAGTCCCATCACACAATGTAACGCAAACCGGAGGATAGAGTTTTACCTTATAATGGTCAAAAATGCTTGACACGATAAAACGGATTTGATATTATTAATAGTGTATATATGTTTCAAAAACATTTCAATCATAATATATCAATCATAGACGGCATAACTACCATATACTATGTCGCAGTACTAGTTCTACAATCAAGACCACATGGTGTCGTATTGGAAGTTGGGTTTCCATCATGAGTCGATGCTAGGGATCGTCCTCTCCTATTCGAGACACTCTGGCAAATGCCTCAGGATTCCCCGTAGTGAACCCTTGGATCTTCAGGGCCAGACCACACATAAACGCTAGTGGATTGGCAATTCCTGAACACACGCTTCCCGGTTCTTTTGAACCTCTAATATGGCCACTAACAGCCTATAAAACCGAGGTACCTCATAATCCATCATCCACATAAGTAAAAATGTAAGGGATGGTAAGTCACTGACACCACTTCTTAGCTAGAAAGAAACGTGTGCACACCCTGTAGCCGTGATCCCGTTTTTGACTGATACCGGGGTGTGAGGCTCGCGAAGTCATGTTATAAACAAAGCTACGTGTAATAACCTGGAAATCCGAGCTAATTTAAAATTTTTATTTTGGCAATTTTAGTGAATTTTGGGTATTTAAAATGAAATATTTTAAATAATAACAATGAGAAATTTATTTAGAATATTATTCGAACATATATATTTATATAGATCGTCCTTTGAATATAAATATTTATTTTAAATTATAAAAGGAATTGAAAATGGCGCGGTAGTTCGAAAATTCGATTTCAAATTTCAAATGAATGAACAAGATTCAAAATAAACCAGATTATAGTGAAACCAAAAATATTTGAATCTATTTGAAAATATCTTTCAAACGTCTCCGAAAAATTGAAATTTCATAGCGGGGATAAAAAGTTATGCCCAGTTGAAAATTCAGAATAGTCGCTATGGAATTCTGGCCCTTAAAAATAGCCATTTTGCAAACGACCTCTATTTTCGACGAAACCACTTTTGTTGGAACCGGAATGTCAAATTATTGCTAGATACAATTTTCCATAATTTTTGAAAGCAATATGTGAGCGTGGCGAAGTTAAACGTTTTTTAACAGTTTCTGTCAATTTCGATCGACCAGAAAATGACCATTTTTCAAACCGTCTCGGTATTTGACGAAATTAATTTTGTTAGGACCATATCGTCAATACGAAGCTAGAAATAATTTTTCAAGAATTTATAGAGACAGTATGTGACCCCGGTAAATTAAAATGTACGTTTAAATTAAATATATACTTATTTATATTTTAATTTCGATGAAAACTGATCGTAACAGCCGAATTGGGTTATAATACATATCCCATTGCATTCGGGATGAGGGTATTTGGCTAGGGGCGATAGTTGTTGGGTTTGATTTGGGATTCGGAGATTAAACTAGCTATTTTAGAATTAAATAATATTAAAAATATTATTATATATATTAATTTTCCACTCAAAACCCTCACTTCCCGTTCACTTCTAACAGCCGCCACCCAACCCAGAAAGAACGGACGTTAAGCTCCGAAGTTCAAAACTAAATTATTCCCGATCCAAGCCGAATTCGAATATCGTTCCAAATCAAAATTAGAAGAGAAAGATTGGGGCTTTCAGATGAGAATCGTTTGATCAAGTTTCGTATTCTGTTTTGGGGGAAATTCAGCCCCAAACTCGTCATCGTTGGTCGCGTTTTTCCAGAGGTGGGGTCCACCGAGTTCATCAGAACTTCGGTGTTGGGGCGGCGGCTCTGAGCTCTTCGAGGTGAGCTACTCTGATCGATGACTGGCGGTCCCCTGGCGTGAGCGATAGCGGAAATCATGGTCGAGTTATGGGTTTCGCTGTCCAGGAATTAACGCGAGGAAGAAGAAGGTAATATTTTTTTATTTCTATTTCTTTTTAATTTTAATATGTATAACATTATGATAAAATCTGAAAATACATATAGAGTTGAATAAAAATAGGGTTTCTATAAATAAAAATTTGTTCTTTTAAAATATAAAACTTTGAGATAAAAGTATACATGATTTGAAAATAAAAATACACATGATTTGAAACTAAGAAGATATGATTTCTTTTGTTTTATAAAGATCAGATTTTAGAATAGAAAAAGATCAGATTTTTGAATAGAAAAAGATCAGATTTTTGAATATGAAAAAGTTTAGATTTTTAAAAAACCGTAAAGATTGGATTTTTACAATGCAAAGTTGAGATTTTTATTTAAAGAAAGTTATGATTTTTACATATATGAAGTAACGGTAAAAGTTCGATTTTTATACATGAAAAGAAATGATTTTTTTATACTATAAACCTCGTTATCAAAATATGATTTCTATATGTACAATAGCGTTATAAAAATATAATTTTTTATAAAGAAGTAGCGGTATAAAGATATGATTTTTATATATGTTGTAGCGAAATAAAAATCAGATTTTTATTACATGTATAGTGGAATAAAAATGCGATTTTTATAGCACTGAAATAAAAATGTGATTTTTAATATGAACAGCGTAGTGAGTACTGCATTGGATTGTCAGGCTAATCCCGACGGTTCTGAAATTTAGAAATAAAACACGACGGAGTGGAACCCTCGGTGAGAACTCCTCACCTTTAATTTATTTCTAGTTTGAAATATATATACTAGGATGCAGACGGTGCTTAGCAGCACCCGACACCCGTCGTCCACAGACCATGGATGACTTGTTTGTTTGATTGCTGTGTTGTGAAATTTTATTGTGTGATGCGGAATAGAATAAAATATATATTCATGTGTTGAAATAAAATATATATTCAAGTGTTGAAAGAAAATATATATATTAATGTGTTGAAAGAGAACATATATTCATGTGTTGAAATAAAATATATATTCATGTGTTGAAAGAAAATATATATTCATGTGTTGCAAGAAAATATATATTCATGTGTTGAAATAAAATATATATTCATGTGTTGAAATAAAATATATATTCATGTGTTGAAGTAAAATAAATATTCATTTGCAAATCGAACGGTTTGTTTATGTACACCGATTTGACTGATATTGATTGCGACGATAAATTTTACACATCGCCCAACTGCACAAATAAAAATTTGTGTTTGTTGATGTGAAACCCCACACGGGTATTGGGATGATATTTGACGTACACTAATCCCGATTGTTTAGTTGTATGTCAATCGATGGGTTGACAGACTGCGTAAGCATTAATTATTTATATCTAATGCTTATGCAGTTGTGAGGTGCACTCTGGATGATGATTGATGATTTATCGTTGCTATTATATACATGTGTTGTTGAAAATCCATATAATTAACCTTATATGGTAATTGATTGAGCCTCATTCCGATTTGGAAAATAAGGAATATTAATAAAATAAATTCATGTGTTGAATAGAAAATAAATTCATGTGTTGAATAGAAATAAATTCATGTGTTGAATAGAAAATAAATTCATGTGTTGAATAAAAATAAATTCATGTGTTGAATAGAAAATAAATTCATGTGTTCAATAGAATGAAAATTCATGTGTCGAATAATATAAATTCGTGTGCTGAATAGATATAAATTCATGTGTTGAATAGAATAAATATTCATGTGTTGAACAGAATAAACATTCATGTGTTGAATAAAAGCCATGTTGATTAGATTGACGCCATTTTGATGTGTACGATATTTTTATCGATTTTATTCATTTTTATAATGAATATAAGAAAGAAAGTGATTTCAAAATATAACGTTTTGAAAATATTATCGTTTGTGTATCGATGATGTGGAATATTCAATTTTGATTCGAAATTGAATATGAAGTTGAAATCGTTTCGAAAACGAATTCAAAATGATTTATAAAATACGTTTTAAAAGGAAATCGATGAAATATATATAATATTTATATTATATATATTAAATGGCCTGAATAGAACGAGCCGCGCCGCGGCAGTTCGCGAATTTCGACAATTGGCTTCGAATGGATATTACGGGAGATCCGACCGTCGCATTCTCCTAAAACCAGAACTGTTGGGTTCGTATCAAAAAGAGCTTTCTAACAAATATTAGAGACTTGAAATCAAATGGTTGGATTTGGAATTATGTCCAAATCAAATTTGGAAAAGGTCGTTGTAAGTGCAGTTCGATGGCCGTTAATAGAATTCGACTGTACGGGCCTTGATAAAATTATTAAAAATAGTAATAATTTGTGTGAAATCATAAGAAATGATTTGTGAAGAATTGAAATGAAAAATTCCAAATTTGAAAAGATAAAAATAGATTTTTATCGAAATGAACTAGTTTCGAACTAGAATAATAATTTATTTATTTTTAAATAAATAAATTGGATTTGAAAGGGTTTTAAAAGTAACCAGAAGTTTCAATAATTGAATTGGAATGGAATGTGATTTTGGGTTTATAGTGAACTGTGTTTTAAATGACATTGGTTCTTTAACCCAGTTAAAGACAGGATATGATTTACCAAGTTAAATAATCATTGATAGTGATTATTGGGAAGATTAAAATCAAGTGGAGTTTTAATGAACCTTTAATTAGATTGAGATGATCGAGAATGGAGTATCACCAGTTTTTCTCCAAGCGATAGTTAAATCTTTAATTCTATTTGAACGTTAAATGGTAATTGAATTTACAGATAACATCGTGGTGTTAGATATGAAGTATTACCAGTTTTACTTCATGGGATGAATAGGTTGGATTGGGAAATTAAAACAAATGATTACTTCGGTGTGGTTCGCTAATCCCGACTAGTTTGAATTGATATTCAAAAGAAGATTAAAGAATAAATTTAAAGAATTTATCTTTGATAAAATTATTGGGAACCTTTCCCGAAGTATAAGAATATTGGAATAAAAGAATATTCTGAATTGTAATAAGGCGTATGTTGTGTTTGTGTAACACTTATTTATTATATACGCGAGTTATTCAGAAAGACCGGGTTTATCCCATTCTGAATAACTGATTCGACGTGGTGTCGAAGATGAAGACGGTGGTCGAAGACCGGAGGTCTTCACGTCTTTTGGATAATTACTGATGATCTTGGTTGGGCCGTACATTCAAGAGGAGGGAATCAGTTGGTGATCGTCCAGACGTACTTGGAGATCAATAGGTATGCGAGATACAAGTTGCCTCCGGTTTCGTTCAGACCCAGGACGGACTTGTAAATGGACTGTGTGTCTGACATTGGATTTTATTCTGTGTGATTGATTTCTATTAAATATATATCTGTTTGGCGGCGAAGAATTTATTCTCTTGCTTAACGCCCTTCTCTGAGACATACGAGCTCAGAGGTTATATATTGATGGATATCAATCGCATGGAGTGAATTGCCTGTATGGCATGCCTAAGTGGCAAATGATCAAGGCTTCTGTTGAAAAGAAAAGTCTTGTGGTTGATGATCAAAGCACCGCCTGTGTGGCATAGCTTTGTTTAACGCTGATTCGCGAGCCTCACAACCCGGTGTGAACCAGAAACGGGAGAGGATCCAGGGAGAACGTGCGTCTCTTTCTAGTTAGAGGTGGTGTCAGTGACCTACCAGCCCTGACATTTATATTATTTTCACCTGTGTGGTTGTTGCTGTTGCGAGGCGCCTCAGATATATTGGTGACTGTGTGGAGCCGATGGAGTCATTTGGCTCATTTACGCCCCATAGGGCAAGGAGACGTAGTGTTCAGGGTTTTATTTAATCCACAATGAGTGGACCAGCCCTGTGGCTCCTAGCTGCAGTTGAGGTTGTAGCCTAAGACACGGATTAGAGATTCTTGAATTCAGTGAGGACTATCTTTTGCCTCGGTTCATAGATGGAAATCCAACTTCCAATACGTGACATTTGCAGTTTTGATTGTAGAGCCTAGTATTGGCAACATGATATATGGTACCCATGCCGTCTATGATTGATACTTATGATTGTAATTGTTTTGACACTATACACTAATAGTAATAATAAAAGATGAAATTTAGCGTATCAACCATTCTTTGGCTATTATAAGGTAAAACCCTATCCTCCGGCTTGTGTTGCATTAGTTGATGGGACCTGGGTCTTATAATAGCTTCATTGTTCTTTATTTAGCATTGCGCTATTGTTTTATGCACTGGTGTTCTTGGGTGGAAACTCGTTCCGTGTTATACGGCGTGGTCCCTTGATTTACCTAACTTTAAAATAAAGATTAGTAACTGTTTTAGTTCTCAGACCAGTCACATGACTGACCTGGAGTTTATTGTTTTAACCTAAACTCTGGGTGTCCTTATTTCGACATGGGCAGCTAGTAGTTTTGGTTATGCAGATTTATATTCCTAGGAACCTGGTTTACAGCTTGAATGATATTCAGAAAGCTTTGTATCCGTATATTCCTTTCAGTTGTGTTTTGTATTATTTTCCGCTGCTATGTCATTTATTGTAATCTCTGATATTTATCGAATGTATTTTTTTCATTCATACTCTGTATATTCTTTTAATCTGATGAAATTGTTGTAATAAGCAATGAAATATTCTTCTGTTTGCGTTCCAATTTGTTGTGTTCTCAAAACAATCAGGGGTTTCGAACGGTCTTGGTCGGTTTAGCGATCGATTCGGATCGAGCGAAATTCTTCTTGGTACATTTGGTATCAGCGCTTTGGTTTACAGAGCTCGGAGAAGAAGACACGTTAGAACCAAACGAAAGAATTCATCAGAGATTGGACTAGTAATATCCGATGAGAATGACTTGTTAGAGATGGGATCAGTAGTATCCTAGAACGAGTGTGAAGAGTATATTTTTAAAATGAAAACAATTTTTGTTTTGAAAATTTAAATCAATTATTCGTATTTGATTATTCATTTCATATTGATTTGGACAATCAAGTATATAAATATTTTGCGTATACACCTGATCCATGTATATTCGAAGTTTTAATATACTGGATAGATATAGAATCACACCCTAGTCGCCCGAGCATGATTCTACTGATGACTTACGGCATCAGTAGTCTATTTTCGAGTTTCGAAAGTGGGATTTCTATATATTTCCAATTGACTGGTGTGAGAACCAAAATTAGATAGGGCCTATTGTTGTGATTTGGCACCAAAAATCTGATTTTTGGACTATGTATCAAAGTTACGAATTTGAACTGATAATGAACAAATTGATTGCTCGTTGTGTTGTTTGATTATTGTTTGATTAATTAACTGTTGAACCTTTAGCCAAATTGAACCAAATAGTGAATTGTATTGAAAATTAGTCGCATTTGTATGCATATACATATACTTACATTGAACAGGTCATAGCAAGGAGGCTAGAGCAGAAGAATAAAATTGTTTGCCCGACAAATAGGTACATGTTTACAAATTTATTGGGTTTTTGATGATTCTATGAGCCGATTGGCTATTTCCTTTTCTTTTTGGATTGGTGAGGGCCATGGGAGGCTATTTGAAAATTTCCGAAGCTCCCGGTGCAGGGGAGGTTATGGCGAAATTTTTCGAAAATTTAGGGCGTTAGCCAAATTTTTGAAAAATTTGAAAAGTTCTTAGAAACTGAAAGTTGAAGAACTTAAGCCGTAATGAAAATAATGGTAGTTGAGTTGATTAGTAAAACAACTTTCAGCTTCGTTCCTTTTTGGGGACGAAAAGTTTTAAATGGGGGAGATTGTAATAACCCGGAAATCCGAGCCAATTTAAAATTTTTATTTTGGCAATTTTAGTGAATTTTGCGTATTTAAAATGAAATATTTTAAATAATAACGACGAGAAATTTATTTAGAATAGAATTCGAACGTATATATTTATATAGATCGTCATTTGAATATGAATATTTATTTCAAATTATAAAAGGAATTGAAAATGGCGCGGTAGTTCAAAAATTCGATTTCAAATTAATGAACAGGATTCAAAATAAATCGGATTTTAGTGAAACCAAAAATATTTGAATCTATTTGAAAATATCTTTCCAACGAATCCGAAAAATTGAAATTTCATAGCGGGGATAAAAAGTTATGCCCTGTTGAAAATTCAGAATACTCGCTATGGAATTCTGGCCCTTAAAAATAGCCATTTTGCAAACGACCTCTGTTTTCGACGAAACCACTTTTGTTGGAACCGGAATATCAAATTATTGCTACATACAATTTTCCATAATTTTTGAAAGCAATATGTGAGCGTGGCGAAGTTAAACGTGTTTTAACAGTTTTGTCAATTTTGATCGACCAGAAAATGACCATTTTTCAAACGGTCTCGGAATTTGACGAAATTAGTTTTTTAGGACCGCATCGTCAATAAGAAGCTAGAAATAGTTTTTCTAGAATTTATAAAGTTAGTATGTGACCCCGGTAAATTAAAATGTACGTTAAAATTAAATATATACTGATTTATATTTTAATTTCGATGAAAACTGATCGTAACAGCCGAATTGGGTTACAAAACATATCCCATTGCGTTCGGGATGGGGGTATTTGGCTAAGGGCGATAGTCGTTGGGTTTGATTTGGGATTCGGAGATTAAACTAGCTATTTTAGAATTAAATAATATTAAAAATATTATTATATATATATATATTAATTTTCCACTCAAAACCCTCACTTCCCATTAACTTCTAACAGCCGCCACCCAACCGAGAAAGAACGGACGTTAAGCTCCGAAGTTCAAAACGAAATTATTCCTGATCCAAGCTGAATTCGAATATCGTTCCAAATCAAAATTAGAAGAGAAAGATTGGGGCTTTCAGATGAGAATCGTTTGACCACGTTTCGTATTCTGTTTTAGGGGAAATTCAGCCCCAAACTCGTCATCGTCGGTCGCATTTTTCCAGAGGTGGGGTCCACCGAGTACATCAGAACTTCGGCGTTGGGGCGACGGCTCTGAGCTCTTCGAGGTGAGCTACTCTGATCAACGACTGGCGGTCCCCTGGCGTGAGCGACGACGGAAATCATGGTCGAGTTATGGGTTTCGCTATCCAGGAATTAACGCGAGGAAGGAGAAGGTAATATTTTTTTATTTCTATTTCTTTTTTATCTTAATATGTATAACATTATGATAAAATCTGAAAATACATATAGAGTTGAATAAAAATAGAGTTTCTATAAATAAAAATGTGTTATTTTAAAATATAAAACTTTGAGATAAAAATATATATGATCTGAAAATAAAAATATATATGATTTGAAACTAAGAAAATATGATTTCTTTTGTTTTACAAAGATCAAATTTTTGAATAGAAAAAGATCAGATTTTTGAATAGAAAAAGATCAGATTTTTGAATAGAAAAAGATCATATTTTTGAACAGAAAAAGATCAGATTATTGAATATGAAAAGTTTAGATTTTAAAAAAACCGTAAAGATTGGATTTTTACAATGCAAAGTTGAGATTTTTATTTAAAGAAAGTTATGATTTTTACATATATGAAGTAACGATAAAAGTTCGATTTTTATACATGAAAAGAAATGATTTTTTTATACTATAAACCTTGTTATCAAAATATGATTTCTATATGTACAATAGCGTTATAAAAATATAAATTTTTATAAAGAAGTAGAGGTATAAAGAGATGATTTTTACATATGTTGTAGAGAAATAAAAATCAGATATTTATTATATGTATAGTGGAATAAAAATGCGATTTTTATAGCGTTGAAATAAAAACGTGATTTTTAATATGAACAACGTAGTGAGGACCGCGTTGGAATGTCAGGCTAATCCCGACAGTTCTGAAATTCAGAAATAAAACACAGCGGAATGGAACCCTCGGTGAGAACTCCTCACCTTTAATTTATTTCTAGTTTGAAATATATACTAGGATGCAGACGGTGCTTAGCAGCACCCGACACCCGTCGTCCACAGACCATGGATGACTTGTTTGTTTGATTGTTGTGCTGTGAAATTTTATTGTGTGATGTGGAATAGAATAAAATATATATTCATGTGTTGAAATAAAATATATATTCATGTGTTGAAAGAAAATATATATTTATGTGTTGAAAGAAAATATATATTCATGTGTTGAAATAAAATATATATTCATGAGTTGAAAGAAAATATATATTCATGTGTTGAAAGAAAATATATATTCATGTGCTGAATTAAAAATATATATTCATGTGTTGAAATAAAATATATATTCATGTTTTGAAGTAAAATAAATATTCATTTACAAATCGAACGATTTGTTTATGTACACCGATTTGACTGATATTGATTGGAACGATAAATTTTACACATCGCCCAACTGCACAAATAAAAATCTGTGTTTGTTGATGTGAAACCCCACACAGGTATTGGGATGATATTTGACGTACACTAATCTCGATTGTTTAGTTGTATGTCAATCGATGGGTTGACAGACTGTGTAAGTGTTAATTATTTATATTTAATGCTTATGTTGTTGTGAGGTGCACCCTTGTAAAAACCCGTAACTTCCCCCTAAAGGAAAGCGTCAGATAGTTCGAGAACAAGCCACAACTGAACGCATATAAAAGAACATTTCATTGTATATTACAACAATGCATCAGATTACAAGAATATACAGGGTATAAATGAATATTACACAGAAATATCAGAGATTTAAATTACATTTAAATACATCGCAGCGGAAAATAATACAATACACAACTAGAAAGAGATATACGGATACAAAGCTTTCCGGATATCGTTCCAGCTGTAAACCAGGATCCTGTGAATATAAATCTGCAAAACCAAAACTACTAGCTGCCCGTGTCGAAATAAGGGCACCCAGAGTTTAGGTTAAAACAATAAACTCCAGGTCAGTCATGTGACTGGTGTGAGAACTAAAACAGTTATTTATCTTTATTTTCAAAGTTAGGTAAATCAAGGGACCACGCCGTATAACACGGAACGGGTTTCCTCCCAAGAACACCAGTGCATATAAGTAAACAGCGCAATGCTTTTCTAAAAATGAAGCTATTATAAGACCCAGGTCCCATCACACAATGCAACGCAGCCGAGGATAGGGTTTTCCCTTATAACAGCCAAAGAATGCTTGATACGTTTAAACAAATCGTTTGATACTATTATAAGTGCATAGTGTATAAAACAACTTCAAATCATAAGTATCAATCATAGACGGCATAAGTGTCCCATCCCACTATGTCGCCATACTAGGCTCTACAAATAAAACCGTAGAATCACATATTTGGAAATTGGGTTTCCATCTATGAACCGAGGCAAAAGATAGTCCTCAACCGATTCGAGACGCTCTAGCCCGCCCCTCAGGAACAACCGCAACTGCCCCTTGGATCCTCAGGGCCGGTCCACCGATGTGGATTATTATGCCTGAACACTACGTCTCCCCACCCTATGGGGTGTAAGTCTGGTCCGTCAGCCGACCAGAATGCATCGGCCGAAACCGATATAACCGAGGCGCCTCGCAACAGCAACAACCACATAAGTCAAACTCGTCAGGGCGCGTAAAACCACTGACGCCACTTCTAGCTAGAAAGAAATGCATGCCCTCCCTGACGTCCTCTCCCGTTTTTGGTTCATACCGGGTGTGAAGCTCGCGAATCAACGTTACACAAAGCTGTGCCACAAAGGCCGTGCTTTGATCATCAACCACAAGACTTTGCTTTTCAACAGAAGCCTTGATCATTTGTCACTTAGGCATGCCATACAGGCAATTCACTCCATGCGTTTGATATCCATCAATATATAACCCCTGAGCTCGTACGTCTCAGAGAAGGGCGTTAAGCAAGAGAATAAATTCTCCGCCGCCAAACAGATATATATTTAATAGAGATCAATCACACGGACTAAAATCCAATGTCAGACACACAGTCCATTTACAAGTCCGTTCTGGGTCTGAACGAAACCGGAGGCACCTAGTACCCCGCATATCCATCGATCTCCAAGTACGTCTGGACGATCACCAACTGTTTCCATCTTCTTGGGTGTACAGCCCAATCAAGATCATCCGTAATCACCCAAACGACGTGAAGACTTCCGGTCTTCGACCACCGTCTTCATCTTCGACTTATCGTCGTATCAGTTATTCAGAATGGGATAAACCCGGTCTTTCCAAATAACTCGCGTATATTTTAAATAAGTGTTACACAAACACAACATACGCCTCATTCCAATTCATTAGTCACTAACCGTAAATTAATTAAGAGAATAATTCCCCAAATATTAACCCCGAAGGCCGAAACCAATATCAGATCAATATCAAGAAAACCATTCTTCTTGGCTAACCGACAGTTAGTTTCTAAATTCCACATTCATAGGGAAAGGTTCCCATTAATTTTATCCAAGATAAATTCCTTGAATTTATTCTTTATTCCATTTTTGAATCTCAATTCAAACTAGTCGGGATTAGCGAACCTTAACGAAGTAATCATTTATTTTAATTTCCCCATCCCAACCTATTCATCCCATGAAGTAAAACTGGTAATACTTCATATCTAACACCACAGTGTTATCGGTAAATTCAATTACCATTTCACGTTCAAATCTAATTAAAGATTTAACTATCGCCTGGAGCAAAACTGGTGCTACTCCATTCTCGGTCATTTCAATCTAATTAAAGATTCATTAAAACTCCACTTAGTTTCAATCTTTAACTGGGTTAAAGAATCAGTGTCATTTAAAACACAGTTCACGATAAACCCAAAATCACATTCATTAATTATCGGGTTAAAGAACGAGGGTTATTTAAAACACTGTCCACGATAAACCCAAAAATCAATATCAGTTCAATTCCAATTAAATATCATTTAATTGGTTCACTTCATTAAATCTAAATAAAAAGATTTAATCATTTCTCAACTGGGTTCAAGAACAGTGTTAGTGAAGACACCATTCACGACAAACCCAAATCACATTCGATATTCAATGCAAGGCTCTGAATAGAAAATAAATCGGCTTATATTCAATATCAAATTCTACGACTAACAAATGTCGTATTGGAAATAACGATATAAATAGATATCTTTCAAATTTCCATAACAACACCTGTATAATCACGAATTCCAACATCGAAATATTCCGAAGACAATTTCGATTCAAATCCACTCCAATGCAATCATTGGATATTCTGGTTATTTTCAAAACCCTTTTTAAATTCAATTTATTTATTTAAAA
Source organism: Allium sativum (assembly GCA_030737875.1). Classification (NCBI taxonomy): domain Eukaryota; kingdom Viridiplantae; phylum Streptophyta; class Magnoliopsida; order Asparagales; family Amaryllidaceae; genus Allium; species Allium sativum. Next base: position 135,688,273 of record CM060915.1, read on the forward strand.
ATAAATAGAATTATAATTCTAGTTCAAAACAAGTTCATTTCGATAAAAATTTATTTTTATCTTTTCAAATATGGAGTTTTTCATCCCAATTCCTTCTAAATCATTTCTTATGATTTTACACAAATTATTACTATTTTTAATAATTTTATCAAGGCCTGTACAGTCGATTTCCATCAACGGCCATCGAACTTCACTTACATCGACCTTTTTCAAATTTGATTTGGACATAATTCCAAATCCAACCGTTAGATTTCAAATTTCTAATATTCGTTAGAAAGCTCTTTTCAATACGAACCCAACGGTTCCAGTTTCAGGAGAATCCGACGGTCGGATCTCCCGTAATGTCCGTTTGAAATAAATGGTCGAAATTTATGAACTGCCGCGGCGCGGCGCGTTCTATTCAGGCCGTTATATTATATATATAATATATATAAGGGTGCGTTTTTTAGAGGTCCCTATTAAGTTTCAAAATATAAAAAAAACCCGGTCATAAACTTATTGTAAATTAGGTCCCTGTTTTCAAAACTTATAAAATAATAATTAAAAAAAAATAAAAAAAATTCGTAAATTAGTAATAAAATATATTACGCATTATAAAAAAAATTCAGTTCAAAAAACAACAAAAATAATGTCAGAAAGAAGAAAACAGCAAAAAAACAGAAAAAACTGCAGTTAAATGCATAATATTATGCACCTTTTTGATTTTATTGCATGCATATATGCAATTATTGCAGTTCTTCCAGCGGATAGGTTTAACATAATTTTTCAGTTCATTTTTATTTGCATCCAAATGTGCAAATTTCTCAAAAAAATGCACACATGTGTGCAACATTTTTATAGGATAAAAAGTAGGGACCTAATTTAAAAAAAAAAAACAAAGTTCTGAAAATTTTTAAACCCGCCCCCTATTTTATTTTTTCCGCCTTTTTGTATTTTTTTAAAAAAAATGTGCGTACGTTCATAAAAAAAAAAATTCTAAAATAAGGAAATAATGTCAGGAATCTACGGAAATCGAAAAAAAATAGTTGCATACATTTATGCAATTATTACTGATAATTGCATATATGTATGCAACTTTTCTGTAAGCTTTTTTCAGATTAAAATCTGAAAATAAACCTGCACAAATGTATGCAAGTATTTGAAATTTTTGCGCACATGTATGCATTTATTTGCATGAATAAAAATCAACGAAGATGTATGTAGTGAAAAATATGCACGGATGTATGCAGGAAAGTGATATATGTGCATACTATTATGCATTTAACTGGAAATTTCGTTTTTTTTTTTGTTTTTTTGATTTTTGACGCCTTCGTTGATGGTTTTTTGTTCTGAATTTTTTAGTGTTTACATGTTTTATTTAAATACGAATTTACGTGATTTTTTTATATTTTTTTTATATTTTTTTGATGACTTTTCAAAAAATAGGGACCTAATTTACAATAAGTTTATGACCGGATGTGAGCCTAATTAAGTTTCAAAATAGGGATGTGAGCCTAATATTCACTATATATAATATATATTTCGTCGATTTCTATTTAAAACGAATTATATAAATAGTTTTAAATTCGTTTCAAAAGCAATTTCAACTCCCTTTTCAATTCAAATCAAAATTGAATTCTTCTTTATAAATTCGTTTTAAAATTCATTTCTATTCAATTCAAATTTCAATTCTATTTGAATTCATTTCAATTCGCTTTCAATTCAATTTGAATTCGTTTTCAATTCAATTCATTTCGAAATCGTTTTCAATTCATTTCATTTCGAAATCGTTTTCAATTCATTTCATTTCGAAATCATTTTCAATTCATTTTAAATAATCAAAATCCGCCAAAATTGCCAAAATAAAAATTTTAAACTGGCCCAGATTTTCGGGTTGTTACAATCTCCCCCACTTAAAACTTTTCGTCCCCGAAAAGGAACAAAGTCGAAAGTGGTTTGATCAATCAACTCTACGTTCGATCTGGCTTCCATTCTCCAACTTTTCAGTTTCTGAGAATTTTCAAAAATTTCAAAAATTTGGCTAACACCCTAAATTTTCGAAAAATTTCGCCATAACCTCCCCTGCAATGGGAGCATCGGGGAATTTCAAATAGCTTCCCCGGTCCTTCAGATCTCAAAAAGAAAAAGAAAAGGCCAAGCGGCTAGCCAATAGGCTCATAAAATCATCATCACCCAAACAAAACAGTAAATTATGTAGTAAACATGTACCTATTTGTCGGGCAAACAAATTTTATTCTTCGGCTCTAGCCTCCTTGCTATGACCTGTTCAATGTAAGTATATGTATATGCAAGCAAATGCGACCAATTTTCAATATAACTCACTATTTGATCAAATTGGCTATATGGTTAAAATTTTAATTAATCAAAACAGTAATCAAACAACACAAACATCAATCAATTAGTGGATTAGAGTTTTCAAATTGATAACTTTGATACATAGTCAAAAATCAGATTTTTGATGCCAAATCACAATAATAGGCCCTATCTAATTTTGGTTCTCACACCAGTCAATAGGAAGTATATAGATATTACACGTTCGTCACTCGAATATAAATTCTAATGATGGAGCTCCATCATCAAAATCATCTCCGGGCGATTAGAGTGTAATTCTATATCTATCCAATATATCAAAACTTCGAATACACGCTAGCTAGGCGCATACGCAACATCTTTATATTTTGGATTGTCCTAATCAATATAAAATAAATAATCAAATACGAATAATTGATTTAAATTTTCAAAACAAAATTGGTTTTCATTTTAAAAATATACTCTCTACACTCGTCCTAGGATACTACTGATCCTATCTCTAACGAGTCATTCCCATTGGACATTACTAATCCAATATCTGATGAATTCTTTCGTATGGTTCTAATGTGCCTTGTTCTCTGAGCTTTGTAAACCAAAGCTCTGATACCAACTGTAAAAACCCGTAACTTCCCCCTAAAGGAAAGCGTCGGATAGTTCGAGAACAAGCCACAACTGAACGCATATAAAAGAACATTTCATTGTATATTACAACAATGCATCAGATTACAAGAATATACAGGGTATAAATGAATATTACACAGAAATATCAGAGATTTAAATTACATTTAAATACATCGCAGCGGAAAATAATACAATACACAACTAGAAAGAGATATACGGATACAAAGCTTTCCGGATATCGTTCCAGCTGTAAACCAGGATCCTGTGAATATAAATCTGCAAAACCAAAACTACTAGCTGCCCGTGTCGAAATAAGGGCACCCAGAGTTTAGGTTAAAACAATAAACTCCAGGTCAGTCATGTGACTGGTGTGAGAACTAAAACAGTTATTTATCTTTATTTTCAAAGTTAGGTAAATCAAGGGACCACGCCGTATAACACGGAACGGGTTTCCTCCCAAGAACACCAGTGCATATAAGTAAACAGCGCAATGCTTTTCTAAAAATGAAGCTATTATAAGACCCAGGTCCCATCACACAATGCAACGCAGCCGAGGATAGGGTTTTCCCTTATAACAGCCAAAGAATGCTTGATACGTTTAAAACAAATCGTTTGATACTATTATAAGTGCATAGTGTATAAAACAACTTCAAATCATAAGTATCAATCATAGACGGCATAAGTGCCCCATCCCACTATGTCGCCATACTAGGCTCTACAAATAAAACCGCAGAATCACGTATTTGGAAATTGGGTTTCCATCTATGAACCGAGGCAAAAGATAGTCCTCAACCGATTCGAGACGCTCTAGCCCGCCCCTCAGGAACAGCCGCAACTGCCCCTTGGATCCTCAGGGCCGGTCCACCGATGTGGATTATTATGCCTGAACACTACGTCTCCCCACCCTATGGGGTGTAAGTCTGGTCCGTCAGCCGACCAGAATGCATCGGCCGAAACCGATATAACCGAGGCGCCTCGCAACAGCAACAACCACATAAGTCAAACTCGTCAGGGCGTGTAAAACCACTGACGCCACTTCTAGCTAGAAAGAAACGCATGCCCTCCCTGACGTCCTCTCCCGTTTTTGGTTCATACCGGGTGTGAAGCTCGCGAATCAACGTTACATAAAGCTATGCCACAAAGGCCGTGCTTTGATCATCAACCACAAGACTTTGCTTTTCAACAGAAGCCTTGATCATTTGTCACTTAGGCATGCCACACAGGCAATTCACTCCATGCGTTTGATATCCATCAATATATAACCCCTGAGCTCGTACGTCTCAGAGAAGGGCGTTAAGCAAGAGAATAAATTCTCCGCCGCCAAACAGATATATATTTAATAGAGATCAATCACACGGACTAAAATCCAATGTCAGACACACAGTCCATTTACAAGTCCGTTCTGGGTCTGAACGAAACCGGAGGCACCTAGTATCCCGCATATCCATCGATCTCCAAGTACGTCTGGACGATCACCAACTGTTTCCATCTTCTTGGGTGTACAACCCAATCAAGATCATCAGTAATCACCCAAACGACGTGAAGACTTCCGGTCTTCGACCACCGTCTTCATCTTCGACTTATCGTCGTATCAGTTATTCAGAATGGGATAAACCCGGTCTTTCCAAATAACTCGCGTATATTTTAAATAAGTGTTACACAAACACAACATACGCCTCATTCCAATTCATTAGTCACTAACCGTAAATTAATCAAGAGAATAATTCCCCAAATATTAACCCCGAAGGCCGAAACCAACATCAGATCAATATCCAGAAAACCATTCTGCTTGGCTAACCGACAGTTAGTTTCTAAATTCCACATTCATAGGGAAAGGTTCCCATTAATTTTATCCAAGATAAATTCCTTGAATTTATTCTTTATTCCATTTTTGAATCTCAATTCAAACTAGTCGGGATTAGCGAACCTTACCGAAGTAATCATTTATTTTAATTTCCCCATCCCAACCTATTCATCCCATGAAGTAAAACTGGTAATACTTCATATCTAACACCACAGTGTTATCGGTAAATTCAATTACCATTTCACGTTCAAATCTAATTAAAGATTTAACTATCGCCTGGAGCAAAACTGGTGCTACTCCATTCTCGGTCATTTCAATCTAATTAAAGATTCATTAAAACTCCACTTAGTTTCAATCTTTAACTGGGTTAAAGAATAAGTGTCATTTAAAACACAGTTCACGATAAACCCAAAATCACATTCATTAATTATCGGGTTAAAGAACGAGGGTTATTTAAAACACTGTCCACGATAAACCCAAAAATCAATATCAGTTCAATTCCAATTAAATATCATTTAATTGGTTCACTTCATTAAATCTAAATAAAAAGATTTAATCATTTCTCAACTGGGTTCAAGAACAGTGTTAGTGAAGACACCATTCACGACAAACCCAAATCACATTCGATATTCAATGCAAGGCTCTGAATAGAAAATAAATCGGCTTATATTCAATATCAAATTCTACGACTAACAAATGTCGTATTGGAAATAACGATATAAATAGATATCTTTCAAATTTCCATAACAACACCTGTATAATCACGAATTCCAACATCGAAATATTCCGAAGACAATTTCGATTCAAATCCACTCCAATGCAATCATTGGATATTCTGGTTATTTTCAAAACCCTTTTTAAATTCAATTTATTTATTTAAAAATAAATAGAATTATAATTCTAGTTCAAAACAAGTTCATTTCGATAAAAATTTATTTTTATCTTTTCAAATATGGAGTTTTTCATCCCAATTCCTTCTAAATCATTTCTTATGATTTTACACAAATTATTACTATTTTTAATAATTTTATCAAGGCCTGTACAGTCGATTTCCATCAACGGCCATCGAACTGCACTTACAGCGACCTTTTTCAAATTTGATTTGGACATAATTCCAAATCCAACCGTTAGATTTCAAATTTCTAATATTCGTTAGAAAGCTCTTTTCAATACGAACCCAACAGTTCCGGTTTCAGGAGAATCCGACGGTCGGATCTCCCGTAATGTCCGTTTGAAATAAATGGTCGAAATTTACGAACTGCCGCGGCGCAGCGCATTCTATTCAGGCCATTATATTATATATATAATATATATAATATATATTTCGTCGATTTCTATTTAAAACGAATTATATAAATAGTTTTAAATTCGTTTCAAAAGCAATTTCAACTTCCTTTTCAATTCAAATCAAAATTGAGTTCTTCTTTATAAATTCGTTTTAAAATTCATTTCTATTCAATTCAAATTTCAATTCAATTTGAATTCATTTCAATTCGCTTTCAATTCAATTTGAATTCGTTTTCAATTCAATTCATTTCGAAATCGTTTTCAATTCATTTCATTTCGAAATCGTTTTCAATTCATTTTAAATAATCAAAATCCGCCAAAATTGCCAAAATAAAAATTTTAAACTGGCCCAGATTTTCGGGTTGTTACAACTCTGGATGATGGTTGATGATTTATCGTTGCTATTATATACATGTGTTGTAGAAAATCCATATAATTAACCTTATATGGTAATTGATTGGGCCTCATTCCGATTTGGAAAATAAGGAATATTAATAAAATAAATTCATGTATTGAATAGAAAATAAATTCATGTGTTGAATAGAAATAAATTCATGTGTTGAATAGAAAATAAATTCATGTGTTGAATAGAAATAAATTCATGTGTTGAATAGAAAATAAATTCATGTGTCGAATAGAATGAAAATTCATGTGTTGAATAATATAAATTCATGTGTTGAATAGAAATAAATTCATGTGCTGAATAGAATAAATATTCATGTGTTGAATAGAATAGATATTCATGTGTTGAATAGAATAAACATTCATGTGTTGAATAAAAGCCATGTTGATTAGATTGACGTCATTTTGACGTGAACGACATTTTTATCGATTTTATTCATTTTTATGATGAACATAAGAAATAAAGTGATTTCAAAATATAAAGTTTTGAAAATATTATCATTTGTGTATCGATGATGTGGAATATTCAATTTTGATCCAAAATTGAATATGAAGTTGAAATCGTTTCGAAAACGAATTTAAAACGATTTATAAAATACGTTTTAAAAGGAAACCGATGAAATATATATAATATATATATAATATATATATAATATATATTAAATGGCCTGAATAGAACGCGCCGCGCCGCGCCAGTTTGCGAATTTCGACCATTGGCTTCGAATGGATATTACGGGAGATTCGACCGTCGGATTCTCGTAAAACCGGAATCGTTGGGTTCGTATCGAACAGGGCTTTCTAACGAATATTAGAGATTTGAAATCTAATGGTTGGAAATGGAATTATGTCCAAATCAAATTTGGAAAAGGTCGCTTTAAGTGCAGTTCGATGGCCGTTGATGGAATTCGACTGTACGGGCCTTGATAAAATTATTAAAAATAGTAATAATTTGTGTAAAATCATAAGAAAGGATTTGTGAAGAATTGAGATGAAAAATTCCAAATTTGAAAAGATAAAAATAGTTTTTTATCGAAATGAACTAGTTTTGAACTAGAATAATAATTTATTTATTTTTAAATAAATAAATCGGATTTGAAAGGGTTTTAAAAGTAATCAGAAGTTTCAATAATTGAATTGGAATGGAATGTGATTTTGGGTTTATAGTGAACCATGTTTTAAATGACATTGGTTTTTTAACCCTATTAAAGACAGGATATGATTTCCTAAGTTAAATAATCATTGATAGTGATTATTGGGAAGATTAAAACCAAGTGGAGTTTTAATGAATCTTTAATTAGATTGAGATGATCGAGAATGGAGTATCACCAGTTTTTCTCAAAGCAATAGTTAAATCTTTAATTAGATTTGAATGTGAAATGGTAATTGAATTTACCGATAACACCGTGGTGTTAGATATGAATTATTACCAGTTTTACTTCATGGGATGAATAGGTTGGGATTGGGAAATTAAAACAAATGATTACTTCGGTGTGGTTCGTTAATCCTGACAAGTTTGAATTGATATTCAAAAGAAGATTAAAGAATAAATTTAAAGAATTTATCTTTGATAAAATTAATGGGAAACTTTCCCAAAGTATAAGAATATTGGAATAAAAGAATATTCTGAATTGGAATGAGGCGTATGTTGTGTTTGGTAACACTTATTTATTATATACGCGAGTTATTCAGAAAGACCGGGTTTATCCCATTCTGAATAACAGATGCGACGTGGTGTCGAAGATGAAGATGGTGGTCGAAGACCAGAGGTTTTCACGTCATTTGGATAATTACTAATGATCTTGATTGGGCTGTACACCCAAGAGGAGGGAATCAGTTAGTGATCGTCCAGACATACTTGGAGATCAATGGATATGCGAGGTACAAGGTGCTTCCGGTTTCGTTCAGACCCAGAACGGACTTGTAAATGGACTATGTGTCTGACATTGGATTTTATTCTGTGTGATTGATTTCTATTAAATATATATCTGTTTGGCGGCGGAGAATTTATTCTCTTGCTCAACGCCCTTCTCTGAGACGTACGAGCTCAGGGGTTATATATCGATGGATATCAAACGCATGGAGTGAATTGCCTGTTTGGCATGCCTAAGTGGCAAATGATCAAGGCTTCTTGAAACGACCCGAACTTCCCCGGTAAGGAAAGCACGGATTGAATTGAGAACAAGCCACATCAGAACGCAGACATAAGAACATTTCATTGTTAATTGCAACAATTCCATCAGAATACAAGAATATACAGAGTATAAATAAATATTACACATTATAAAATATCAGAGGTTATAATACATTACATAGCAGCGGAAAATAATACAATATACAACTAGAAGTAATACACGGATACGGAGCTTTCCGAGTATCGTTCCAGCTGTAAATCAGGATCCTATGAATATAAATCTGCAAAACCAAAACTACTAGCTGCCCGTGTCAAAATAAGGCCACTCAGAGTTTAGGTTAAAACAATAAACTCCAGGTCAGTCATGTGACTAGTATATTGCCAAAATAAAAAAATTATTTCTCACACCAGTCACATGACTGACCTGGAGTTTATTGTTTTAACCTAAACTCTGGGTGCCCCTATTTTCAACACGGGCAGCTAGTAGTTTTGGTTTTGCAGATTTATATTCACAGGATCCTGATTTACAGCTGGAACGATACTCGGAAAGCTCTGTATCCGTGTATTACTTCTAGTTGTGTTTTGTATTATTTTTCCGCTGCAGTACTGTAATTAAATCTCTGATATTCTTTGTTGTATAATATTTATTCATACTCTGTATATTCTTGTATTCTGATGGAATTGTTGTAATAAACAATGAAATGTTCTTCAGTCTGCGTTCTATTATGTCGTATTCTCAAAACGATCAGGGGTTTCGAACGGTCTTAGTCGGTTTAACGATCGATTCGGATCGAGCGAAATTCCTTACCGTTACATTTGGTATCAGAGCTTTGGTTTACAGAGCTCGAGAATAAGACACATTAGAACTGAACGAAAGAATTGATCAGATATTGGATTAGTAATATCCAATTAGAATGACTCGTTAGAGATAGGATCAGTAGTATCCTAGAACGAGTGTGAAGAGTATATTTTTCAAATGAAAACAATATTGTTTTGAAAATTTAAACCATTTTATGCGTATTTGAATATTTATTTACTTTGAATTTGGACAATCGAGTATATAAAGATTTTGCGTATACGCGTCATGAACGTATATTCGAAGTTTTAATATACTAGATAGATATAGAATCATACTCTAGTGGCCTGAAAATGATTCTGATGGTTGAGTACTCGTCGTCAGAATTTATATTCGAGTGATGAAGGTGTGATTTCTATATATTTCCATTAGACTGGTGTGAGAACCAAAATTAGATAGATTTATTGTTGTGATTTGGCATCAAAACATGATTTTTGTACATGTAGCAAAATTATCAATTTGAAACGATTAATTCACTAATTGATTGATGGTTGTGTTGTTTGTCTATTTGTTTGAAATTTTGAACCATTACGCCTAATAGAATCAAATATTGAATTGTATTGAAAATTGGTCGCATTTGCTTGCATATACATGTACTTACATTGAATAGGTCATAGCAAGGAGGCTAGAGCAGAAGAATAAAATTTGTTTGCCCGACAAATAGGTACATGTTTACCATAATTTACTGTTTTGTTTGGGTGATGATGATTTTATGAGCCGATTGGCTAGCCGCTTGGCTTTTTCTTTTTCTTTTTGAGATCAGAGGGCCTATATGGCAATTTCGGGATTTTCACGGTGCTCCCGGTGCAGGGGAGGTTATGGCGAAATTTTTCGGAAATTTAGGGTGTTAGCCAAATTTTTGAAAAATATGAAAAGTTCTTAGAAACTGAAAAGTTGAAGAAGTTAAGCCGTAACGAAAATAAAGGAAGTTGAGTTGACTAGTTAAACAACTTTCGGCTTCATTCCTTTTCGGGGACGAAAAGTTTTAAGTGGGGGAGAATGTAACAACCCGGAAATCTGAGCCAGTTTAAAAATTTTATTTTGGCAATTTTATTGAATTTTGAATATTTAAAATGAATTATTTTAAATAATATCGACGAAAAATTTATTTTGAATAGAATTCGAACATATATATTTACATAGATCGCCGTTAGAAAATAAATATTTATTTTAAATTATAAAAGAAATTGAAAATGGCGTGGTAGTTCGATAATTCGTTTTCAAAGTTCAAATGAGTGTTCAGGATTCAAAATAAACCGGAATTTAGCGAAACCAAAAATAATAGAATCTATTTGAGAATATCTTTCCAACGAATCAGAAAAATCAAAATTTCATAGCGGGAATCAAAAGTTAGGTCCAAATGAATTTTCAGAATAGTCGATGTGGAATTTCTGGCCCTTAAAAATGGAAATTTTGCGAACGACCTCGGATTTCGACGAAACCACTTTTGTTGGATCCGGGATGTCAAGTTATTTCTAGATTCCAATTTTCGTAATTTTTCGATTCAATATGTGAGCGTGGCAAAGGAAAACGCGTTTGACCAGTTTTAGTTGATTTTAATCAACTGGAAAATGGCCATTTTTCAAATGGTCTCAGAATCCGACGTAACCAATTTTGTTAGGACCGTATCGTCAATACGAAGCTAGAAAATATTTTTCTAGAATTTTTAGAGACCATACGTGATCCCGGTGAATTGAAATGTATGTTCAAATCGAATATATATAGATTTATATTTCGAATTTGAAGAAAACTGATCGTAACGGTCGAATTGGCTTATGGGATATATCCCATTGTGTTTGGAATGGGGGTATTTAGCTAGGGGCGACAGTCGTTGGGTTTGATTTTGAGTTCATATTAATAGACATGAATTTTTGAAAGTAAAATAAATTATAAATATATATGGGCCAAGTCAAACCCTAGTCCAAGTAGAAGCCGCGGTCAAAGAAAATGCGCCGTCCTCTCTTCTTCAAAGGCCGATAATCGTTCAAACTTTCATCCTCAAATCTGCAGCCAAATTAAAATGATTTAAACCAAGTTTTATATATGAAATTGTTGATATTTCTACCAGCTTCACATCCATGTTAGTGTGGTCCGCTGTCATCAAGTAATTGGGTCTGATTTGGCCTCCAAAGGTCACCGATTCGCACGCCATTTCTGGTGCCATGAAGGCGCCGAACTCGAGGCGGCTCTGAGGGGCGGTGCATCGCTTATAGGCGCTCGCCAGGGTGGTATCTGATCGGGGTACGACGTGGTGGAGGAACGGAAAATTGGGGCCCTATAATCGAAGCTGATGGGTTAAGGGTGCAGATTTTGTACAGGGAATTAAAAGAGGAAGGTGATTTATTTTCCTTTATTTATTTAAATATAATAGCCTTGTTTAAAAATCAGTTTTAAATATAAAACTGCATTTTGTTTGATTTCAGTTTTTTTTTATACATAAAACTGCATTGTTAAATTTCAGCTTGTTAATAAATATACATACATTATTTTTTTTGTTTTAAATATAAATATAACATTGTTTTAAAAACAAATTAGTAGTGTTTTAAAAATAAAATTAGATATGTTTTTAAAATAGATATATATATATATATATAGAAAGTATGAAAATATACCATACTTTGATTTGAAAATATATAAAAAAATTATTCTGAAAATATACGATACATCTTTATTCTGAAAATATATATCGCATCGTTTTTGAAATAAAATATACATTATTTTTAAAATTGAAGTAGAGTATAAAAATATGATCTCTTATATTTTATATAAGTAGCAAAGTAAAAATATAATTTTTAGATAATAAAAATATGATTTTTATATAGTATAGATAATAAAAATATGATTTTTATATAGTATAGATAATAAAAATATGATTTTTACTTCGATAAAAATGGGATTTTTATATGTGAAGCGAATTAAAATGTGATTTTTAATGTGAACCGCGTGTAACAGATCTCGTTGGAAGCACGACGAAGATTTCTACATAAGAAGAGTCGTGGCGTTTGGTTTAGCCTGGGTGAGAACTTCTCACTTTAAATTTTCTTTTCTAGTTATATATATACTAGGATGCAGACGGTGCTTAGTAGCACCTGACACCCGTCGTCCACATACCATGGATGACTAGTTTGTTTGGTGGCTATGTTGTGAAATTTGATTGTGTGATGTAGAATGAAATAAAATATTTTATAGTGGAAAATATTTTATAGTTAAAATTATAATTTTTAACGTGTATATAAAATAAATATTTATAAACAAATCGGACGATTTGTTTATATACACTGATTTGACTGATATTGATTGGGACGATAAATTTTACACATCGCCCAACTGCACAAATAAAATCTGTGTTTGATTGTTTGAAACCCCACACGGGTATTGGGATGATATTTGACGTACACTAATCCCAATTATTTAGTTGTATGTCGATCGATTGGTCGACAGACTGTGTGAGCGTTAATTATTTATATTTGATGCTTATGCAGTTGTGTGGTGCACTTTGGATGATGGTTGATTATTTATCGTTGCTATTATATACATGTGTTGTATGGAATCCATATAATTAACATTATAAGGTAATTGATTGGGCCTCATTCCAATTTAGAAAATAAAGAATATTATAAAATATCGATTCATGTGTTGACAGTACTCATTCGTTGAGATTAGTCATGTGTTGAACGAAATATTTTAACAATAAAATTTACATCTTTATCATATATAAAATTAGAAACTAACTGGAAAATAGATAAGATGAGTGGTCTCCTGGATATTGATCTGATGTTGGTTTTGGCCTTCGGGGTTAATATTTAGGGAATCGTTCTCTTACTAATTTACGGTTGGAGTCTGATTTGAAATCAAACGATAGATACCATAATTTTTATAAAATATATTAAATAACAAAAATAGTCGCGTGTTGACAGTACTCATTTGTTGAGATTAGTCATGTGTTGAAAGAAATATAGATTCATTTGTTGAATAGAATAAATATTCATTTGTGGAATAGAATAACGAAGCTATTGAAAAATATAACGCCGTGTTGATTAGAGATGCGCTATTTTAACGCGAATGATATTTACATCGATTATATTCGTTTTATAATGAATATTGAAAAGAGATTTAAAAATCGAATATTTAGAGAACGAATTCGAATCGAATTGAATAGAAATCGAATTCGAATTGAATTGAATAGAAATCGAAATCGAATCGAATTGAATAGAAAACGAATTCGAATTGAATTGAATAGAATTCGAATACGAATTGAATTGAATAGAAACCGAATTCGAATTGAATTGAATAGAAATCGAATTCGAATTGAATTGAATAGAAATCGAATTCGAATTGAATTGAATAGAAAACGAATTCGAATTGAATTGAATAGAAAACGAATTCGAATTGAATTGAATAGAAATCGAATTCGAATTGAATTGAATAGAAAACGAATTCGAATTGAACTGAATAGAAACCGAATTCGAATTGAATAGAAATCGAATTCGAATTGAATTGAATAGAAAATGAATTTGAATTGAATTGAATAGAAAACAAATTTGAATTGAATTGAATTCAATTGAAAACGAACTGAAATAGAATTGAAATCGATTTGAATTGAAATCAAATAGAAATGAATGTAAAAAGAATTTATAAGGGAAAATTCAATTTTGATTTGAATTTGAAATGAAGGTTGAAATTGTTTTTGAAACAAATTTGAAACGATTTATAAAATTCGTTTTAAAAAGGAAATCGATGAAATATAATATATATATATATATTATACATAATGGCCTGAATAGAACTCGCCGCGCCGCGGTAGTTCGTAAATTTCGACCATTGACTTCGAACGGACATTTCGGGAGATCCGACCGTCGGATTCTCCTAAAACCGGAACCGTTGGGTTCATATCGAAAAGAGCTTTCTAACGAATATTAGAAATTTGAATTCTAACGGTTGGATTTGGAGATACGTCCAAATCAAATTTGGAAAAAGTCGCTGTAAGTGCAGTTCGATGGCCGTTGTTGGAAATCGACTGTACGGGCCTTGATAAAATTATCAAAAATATCAATAATTTGTGTAAAATCATAAGAAATGATTCGTGAAGAACTGGGATGAAAAATCCCACATTTGTAAAGATAAAAATAGATTTTTATCGAAATGAACTAGTTTTGAACTAAAGTTAAAACCCTATTATTTTTAAATAAATAAATTGGATTTGAAAGGGGTTTTAAATAATCGGGATTTCTAATATAGTTGATTGGAATTGAATTAGAATTGATTTGTGGGTTTATCGTGAACGGTGTTTTAAAATAACACTTGTTCTTTAACTCGACAATAAATAGGATGTGATTTGGGTTTATCGTGAACTGTGTTTTAAATGACATTAGTTCTTTAACCCAGTAAAAGGAGTTTTAATGAATCTGCAATTAGATTGAAATGTGAATTGATAATTTAAATTATCAAATTTGGAAAATGAGAGAGAATGGAGTATCACTAGTTTTGCTCCAAGCGATAGTTAAATCTTTAATTAGATTTGAACGTGAAATGGTAATTAATTTTACCGATAACACCGTGGTGTTAGATATGGAGTATTACCAGTTTTGCTTCATGGGATGAATAGGTTGGGATAGGGAAATAAAATAAAATAATTACTTCGGTGTGGTTCGCTAATCCCGACTAGTTTGGAAAACCATAATATGGTTTGAAATGATATCCAAAGGAAGATTAAAGAATAAATTTAAAAGAATTTATCTTTGATAAAATTAATGGGAACCTTTCCCTAAGAATTTGAAATTTAAAAACTAACTGTAGGTTAGCTAAGAAGAATGGTTTCTTGGGTATTGATCTGATGTTGGTTTCGGCCTTCGGGGTTAATATTTGGGGAATTGTTCTCTTGCTAATTTACGGTTAGTGACCGATGAATTGGAATGGGGCGTATGTTGTGTTTGTGTAACATTTGTTTATTATATACGCGGGTCATTCAGAAAGGCCGGGTTTATACCCATTCTGAATAACCGATTCGACGATATGTTGAAGATGAGGACGGTGGTTGAAGACCGGAAGTCTTCACATCGTCTGGGTGATTACTGATGATCTTGATTGGGCTGTACACCCAAGATGAGGGAATCAGTTGGTGGTCGTCCTGACGTACTGGGAGATTGATGGATATGCGAGGAAAGTGCCTCCGGTTTCGTTCAGACCCAGAATGAACTTGTAAATGGACTATGTGTCTGACATTGGATTTTATTCTATGTTGATTGATCTCTATTAAATATACATCTGTTTGGCGGCGGAGAATTTATTCTTTTGCTTAACGCCCTTCTCTGAGACGTACGAGCTCAGAGGTTGTATATTGATGGACATCAGTCGCATGGCATGAATTGCCAGTGTGGCATGCCTAAGTGGCAATTGATTAAGGCTTCTGTTGAAAAGCAAAGTCTTGTGGTTGATGATCAAAGCACGGCCTTTGTGGCGCAGCTTTGTGTATAACGTGAATTCGCGAGCCTCACACCTCGGTATGAGTCAAAAACGGGATACGGACCGTTGGGAGAACACGACGTTTCTTTCTAGTTATGGGTGGTGTCAGTGCTTAAACTGGCTGATATTTATATACTTTTCACCTTTGTGGTTGTTGGAATGAGGCGCCTCGATATTAGGTCTGAAAGGACCAGGAAACGTGTGTTCAGGAATTGCCAATCCTCAAACATAAGAGAGGACCGACCCAACCGATCCAAGAGGCTGCCCAGAGTGTGTAGTCCTGAGGCATTTGCTAGAGTGTCTCGAATCGGAGAGGAGCTTGCCCCTTGCCTCGACTCATGACGGAAACCCAATTTCCAATACGTGATATTGCGGTTTTAATTGTAGAACTAGTATGGCGACATGATATATGGTACCCATGTCGTCTATGATTGATATTTATGATTGAAATTGTTTTGACACTATACACTTATAGTAGTATCAAATGATTTGTTTTTAAACGTACCAAGCATGTTTGGCTATTATAAGGGAAAACCCTATCCTCCGGCTTGCGTTGCATTGTGTGATGGGACCTGGGTCTTATAATAGCTTCATTTTTCCAAAAAGCATTGCGTTGTCTTGTTATATGCACTAGTGTTCTTAGGAGGAAACCCGTTCCGTGTTATACGGCGTGGTCCCTCGAATTACTCTCTTTTAAAGTAAAGTTTAGAATAACTGTTTTAGTTCTCACACCAGTCACATGACTGACCTGGAGTTTATTGTTTTAACCTAAACTCTAGGTGCCCCTATTTTCGACACGGGCAGCTAGTAGTTTTGGTTTTGCAGATTTATATTCACAGGATCCTGATTTACAGCTGGAACGATACTCGGAAAGCTCTGTATCCGTGTATTACTTCTAATTGTGTTTTGTATTATTTTTCCGCTGCAGTACTGTATTTAAATCTCTGATATTCTTTGTTGTATAATATTTATTCATACTCTGTATATTCTTGTATTCTGATGGAATTGTTGTAATAAACAATGAAATGTTCTTCAATCTACGTTCTATTGCGTCGTGTTCTCAAAACGATCAGGGGTTTCGAACGGTCTTAGTCGGTTTAACGATCGATTCGGATCGAGCGAAATTCCTTACCGTTACACTTTGGGGTGTCAATGAGCCAACGAATGACTCCATCGGCTTCACATAGTCACCGATATATCCGAGGCGCCTCGCAAACCAATAACCACATAAGTCAAACTCGTCAGGGCGTGTCAAACCACTGACGCCACTTCTAACTAAAAGGAAACACATGCCCTCCCTGAGGTCCTCTCCCGTTTCTGGTTCACAACCGGGGTGTGAGGCTCGCGAATTAACGCTACACAAAGCTGTGCCACACAGGCTGTGCTTTGCTCATCAACCATATGACACTTCTTTTCAACAGAAGCCTTGATCATTTGCCTCTTTGCATGAGCCATAGCCAATTCACGCTATGCAACCGATATCAATCACACAGAATGAAATCCGATGTCAGACACGCATCCATTTACAAGTCCGTTCTGGGTCTGAATGAAACCGGAGGAACTTTATTCCTCGCATATCCATCGATCTCCAAGTACGTCTAGACGATCACCTACTGATTCCCTCCTCTTGGGTGTACGGCCCAATCAGGATCATCAGTAATTATCCAAACGACGTGAAGACCTCCGGTCTTCAACCACCGTCTTCATCTTCGACTAATCGTCGAATCAGTTATTTAGAATGGGATAAACCCGGTCTTTCTGAATAACTCGCGTATATAATAAACAAGTGTTACACAAACACAACATACGCCTCATTCCAATTCATCAGTCACTAACCGTAAATTAGCAAGAGAATAATTCCCCAAATATTAACCCCGAAGGCTGAAACCAACATCAGATCAATACCCAGGAAACCACCCATCTTAGCCAACCTATTATTAGTTTCTAAATTTCACATTCTTAGGGATAGGTTCCCATTAATTTTATCAAAGATAAATTCTTTTAAATTTATTCTTTAATCTTCCTTTGAATATCACTTAAACTAGTCGGGATTAGCGAACCACACCGAAGTAATCATTTATTTTATCTCCCAATGTATTCATCCCATGAAATAAAACTGGTAATACTTCATATCTAACACCACGGTGTTATCGGTAAATTCAATTACCATTTCACGTTTAAATCTAATTAAAGATTTAACTATCGCCTGGAGCAAAACTGGTGATACTCCATTCTCGATTTTTTCAATCTAATTAAAGATTCATTAAAACTCCACTTAGTTTTAATCTTTAATCGGGTTAAAGAATCAATGTCATTTAAAACACGGTTCACGATAAACCCAAAATCACATCACATTTCAATCAGTCCCTAACCGTAAAATAGCAAGTGAGTGATTCCCTAAGTATTAACCCCGAAGGCCGAAACCAACATCAGATCAATACCCCAGAAACCATTCAACTTAACTAATCTCCAGTTAGTTTCTAATTTTCTTAACTCCATTGGGTCTAAGAACAATATTATTGAAGATACCGTTCACGACAACCCAAAATCACATTCCGTTAATTATCGGGTTAAAGAACAAGTGTTATTTAAAACACTGTTCACGATAAACCCAAAAATCAATACCAATTCAATTATTGGAAATTCTAGTTATTTTCAAAACCATTTCAAATCCACTTTATTTATTTTAAAAATAAATAAAATAAATAAATTATTATTCTAGTTCAAAACTAGTACATTTCAATAAAAATTTACTTTTATCTTTTCAAATATGGAGTTTTTCATCCCAGTTCTTCACAAATCATTTCTTATGATTTTACACAAATTATTACTATTTTTGAGACGACCCGAACTTCCCCGGTAAGGAAAGCACGGATAGAATTGAGGACAAGACAAAATAGAACGCAGACAGAAGAACATTTCATGGTTATTACAACAATTCCATCAGATACAAGAATATACAGAGTATAAATGAATAAATTACATTCAACAAACATCAGAGATTTAAATTACATTTAAATACATCGCAGCGGAAAATAATACAAAAACACAACTAGAAGTAACGCATGGATATAGAGCTTTCCGAGCATCGTTCCAGCTGTAAATCAGGACCCTGTGAATATAAATCTGAAAAACCAAAACTACTAGCTGCCCGTGTGGAAAATAGGGTAACCTAGAGTTTAGGTAAAAACAATAAACTCTAGGTCAGTCATGTGACTGGTGTGAGAACTAAAACAGTTATTAATCTTTATTTTAAAGATAGTAATTCAAGGGACCACGCCGTATAACACGGAACGGGTTTCCTCCCAAGAATACTAGTGCATATAACAAAACAGCGCAATGCTTTTTGGAAAAATGAAGCTATTATAAGACCCAGGTCCCATCACACAATGCAACGCAAGCCGGAGGATAGGGTTTTCCCTTATTATAGCCAAATAATGATTGATACGTTTAAACAAATCATTTGATACTATCATAGGTGTATAGTGTCAAAACATTTTCAATCATAAATATCAATCATAGACGGCATGGGTACCATATATCATGTCGCCATACTAGTTCTACAATTAAAACCACAATATCACGTATTAGAAATTGGATTTCCGTCATGAGTCGAGGCAAGGGGCAAGCTCCTCTCCGCGTTCGAGACATTCTAGCAAATGTCCCAGGACCCCACTCTGATCCTTGGATCTTCACTGACAACACCCTAGCTAGAAAGAAACGTCGTGCTCTCCCTGCATTCACTATCCCGTTTTTGACTCATACCGAGGTGTGAGGCTCGCGAATTCACGCTATACACAAAGCTACGCCACACAGGCCGTGCTTTGATCATCAACCACAAGACTTTGCTTTTCAACAGAAGCCTTGATCAATTGCCACTTACGCGTGCCATACTGGCAATTCACTCCGTGCGACTGATGTCCATCGATATACAACCTCTGAGCTCGTACGTCTCAGAGAAGGGCGTTAAGCAAGAGAATAAATTCTCCGCCGCCAAACAGATGTATATTTAATAGAGATCAATCAACACAGAATAAAATCCAATGTCAGACACACAATCCATTTACAAGTTCGTTCTGGGTCTGAACGAAACCGGAGGCACTTTCCTCGCATATCCATCGATCTCCAAGTACGTCTGGATGATCACTAACTGTTCCCTCATCTTGGGTGTACAGCCCAATCAAGATCATCAGTAATCACCCAAACGATGTGAAGACTTCCGGTCTTCAACCACCGTCTTCCTCTTCGACATCTCGTCGAATCGGTTATTCAGAATGGGTATAAACCCGGCCTTTCTGAATAACCCACGTATATGATAAACAAATGTTATACAAACACAACAAACGCCTCATTCCAATTCAGAATATTCTTTTATTCACAAAATCACATTCTTAGGGAAAGGTTCCCATTAATTTTATCCAAGATAAATGCTTTTAAATTTATTCTTTATTCTTCCTTTGGATATCATTTCAAACTGGTCGGGATTAGCGAGCAACACCGAAGTAATTTTTTGTTTTATTTCCCAATCCCAACCTATTCATCCCATGGAGCAAAACTGGTGGTACTCCATATCTAACACCACAGTATTATCGGTAAAATTAATTACCATTTCACGTTCAAATTTAATTAAAGATTTAACTACCGCTTTGGAGCAAAACTGGCGGTACTCCATTCTCAATCACCTTTCAAATTTGATAATTCAAATTATCAATTCACATTTTTAATCTAATTAAAGATTCATTGAGACTCCTCTTAGTTTTAATCTTTTCAAAAATCAACATCCTGCCTTTAACTGGGTTAAAGAACCAATGTCATCTAAAACACAATTCATGATAAACCCAAATCACATTTGATATTAAATACAAGGCTCTGAATAGAAAATATACCGGCTTATATTCAATATCAAATCCTGAAACCAACAAATATCGTATTGGAAATAACGATATAGAATATATCTTTCAAATTCCCATAACAATATCTGTATAGTCACGAAATCCAACATCGAAATATTCCGAAGATAATTTCGATTCAACTCCTGTCCAATTCACGTATTGGGAATATTGATTATTTTTAAAATCACTTTCAAATTCAATTTATTTATTTCAAAAATAAATTGATTTTAATCCTAGTTCAAAACTAGTTCATTTCGATATAAATCTATTTTTATCTTTTCAAATATGGAATTTTTCAGCCCAATTTTTTCCAAATCACTTCTTATGATTTTACACAAATTATAGATATTTTTAATAATTTTATCAAGGCCCGTACAGTCGATTTCCATCAACGGCCATCGAACTACACTTACAGCGACCTTTTTCAAATTTGATTTGGACATAATTCCAAATCCAACCGTTAGATTTAAAATTTCTAATATTCATTGGAAAGCTCTTTTCGATATGAACCCAACGGTTCCGGTTTCAGGAGAATCCGACGGTCGGATCTCCCGTAACGTCGATTCGAAGTCAATGGTCGAAATTCACGAACTGCCGCAGCGCGGCGCGTTCTATTCAGGACATTATATATATAATATATATATATATTATATATTTCGTCGATTTCTTTTTAAAATGTATTTTATAAATAGTTCTAAATTCGTTTCAAAAACAATTTCAACTTCATCTTCAATTTCAAATCGATTTGATTTCAATTCAATTCGAATTCATTTCAATTTTGTTTAATTCGAATTCAAATTCGTTTCAATTCAAATTATAATTCGTTTCAATTCAATTTCAATTTGAATCTACCTTCTATTTAATTCAATTCGAATTCATTTCAAATTGATTTCAATCCAATTTCAGTACGTTTTAAATTTCATTCAAAACGATTTCAATTCGTTTTTAATTCAATTTCAATTTAATTCAATTTGAATTCATTTCTATTCAATTCGAATTCAAATTCACTTTCTATCCAATTCGAATCGAATTCATTTCCTATTCAATTCGAATTCATTTCAAATTGATTAAATAAAATTTCAATTTGAATTTTAATCTAATTTAATTTGAATTTCATTTCAAAATATTAAATTTTGAAATCACTTTTCAATATTCATTATAAAACGAATAAAATCGATATAAATATCGTTCGCGTCAAAATAACGCATCTCTAATCAACACGGCTTTATATTTTTCAATAAATTCGTTATTCTATTCAACAAATGAATATTTATTCTATTCAACACATGAATCTATATTTCTTTCAACACTTGACTAATCTCAACAAATGAGTACTGTCAACACATGAATCTTATTTTAAAATATTCATTATTTTCCCGATTGGAATGAGGCCCAATCAATCACCATATAATGTTAATTATATGGATTCCATACAACATATGTATATAATAGCAACGATAACCAATCAACCATCATCCAAAGTGCACCCCATAACTGCATAAGCATCAAATATAAATAATCAACGCTTACACAGTCTGTCGACCAATCGATCGACATACAATTAAATAATTGGGATTAGTGTACCCAAATATCATCCCAACACCCGTGTGGGGTTTCAAATCATTAAACACAGATTTTTATTTGTGCAGTTGGGCGATGTGTAAAATTTATCATCCCAATCAATATCAGTCAAATCAGTGTATATAAACAAATCGGCCGATTTGTTTATAAATATTCATTTATTCACATTCACGTTAAAAATTATATTTTTAACGATAATTAATTTCAACACATTACATTTTATTATCGATTTCACATCAACAACCCAAACTAATTTCACAACACATCAATCAAACAAACAAGCCGTCCATGGTCTGTGGACGACGGGTGTCGGGTGCTGCTAAGCACCGTCTGCATCCTAGTATATATATATAACTAGAAAAAGAAATTTATAGTGAGAAGTTCTCACCGAAAGCTAATCCAAACGCCACGACTCTTCTAATGTAGGGAATCATTGCCATTCTCGCCTTTTGTCACTTTCGTTGCCCGTAGCCACTACATATATAAAAATCCCATTTTTATATTGTTGCTATGTATATAAAAATCATATTTTTATAATCACACCATATGGGTAAAAATTATATTTTTACAACGCTACTATATAGATAAAAATTCTATTTTTACATCGTTACTATATAGATAAAAATTCTATTTTTACAACGCTACTATATAGATAAAAATTCTATTTTTACACCGCTACTATATAGATAAAAATTCTATTTTTACACCACTACTATATAGATAAAAATTCTATTTTTACAACGCTACTATATAGATAAAAATTCTATTTTTACACCGCTACTATATAGATAAAAATTCTATTTTTACAACGCTACTATATAGATAAAAATTCTATTTTTATAACGGTGTTCATATAATAAAGATTATATTCTTATCACGTTATTCTCTATATAAAGATTTCGCCTTTTCAAATATAAAGATTTCGCTTTTTCAAATATAAAGATTTCGCTTTTCCAAATATAAAGATTTCTCCTTTTTATTTCATCTCTATAAAAATCACATTTTTTTACTTCATTATATATATATAATAAAAATCAGATTTTTATTTCGTTACATATATAAAGATAATATTTTTATATTCTTTATTATATAGAAATCATATTTTTATTCTCTACATATAATAAAAATTATATTTTTATTATCTCTACTATATAAAAATTATATTTTTATCATTAAAAATCGAATCTTTACAATGTCTTCATGATAATCAAAACCATACCTTTTCACCTATAAAAATCGTACCTTTTTATTTCAAATCCATTTGTATGAATATCCGATCTTTCCTTTGCTAATGTATATAAAAATCCTAGATTTTTCTTATAAAGAAATTTCAGATTTTATACAATAAATAATTTCATCTTTTTAAATAAATAAATAAAAATAATAATAATAAGAAAACTTATAGTAGGAATTTTGGAGCGGGGAGGGGCTGTCAGGGCTCACCGGAAGTGGGGGGTGTCGGGCTCGAGATGGCAGATAGCATCAGGGGAAGGCGACGGGCGGTTGTTCAGTCGGAGGCAGTTTTAGGGTTTCTGGAGATCTGGGGTCTCGCGGTCGAGAAGAACAAGGGGGGGCGGAGCATCGATGGGTGGAGGGAGGTTGCGGAGGAGGGGAGAGAAAATGGGGCGGCGCCGCCTTTGCTGGGGAGGCGATCGATCGCCAGTGGAAGGGGGGCGCCTGCTCCTCCGATCTTTTCCTTCTCCTTTCTTTTTTTTTGAAATTTTAATCTGAAATCGGTTTCTGATTTTGAACGGGGGGGGGGGGGGAGGGGGGGTCTTGATCGGGTATGGGAGGTAAGGGGTTGACCATAGTATATTTTTTTAATTATTTAATTTTAAAGTCCAAAAAGTAACTTTTTATTTTGAACTCGAAATCGAACCCACCGACTGTCGTCCATA
The DNA here is from genome assembly GCA_030737875.1 of Allium sativum. Lineage (NCBI taxonomy): Eukaryota > Viridiplantae > Streptophyta > Magnoliopsida > Asparagales > Amaryllidaceae > Allium > Allium sativum. The sequence goes on from CM060915.1 coordinate 135,712,517, forward strand.
GCTAATTACTCCCATTCCGAACACAATGAGATATGTATTGTAAGCTGATTCGCTTGTTAAGATCAGTTTTCGTCAAAATCAACATATAACTCTATATATTGAATTTGAATGCGCATTTCAATTTACCGGGGCCACATACGAACTCTATAAATCCCAAAAAAATATTTTCTGGCTTCGTATTGACGATACGGTCCTAACAAAACTAATTTCGTCGAATTCTGAGACCGTTAGAAAATTGGCCATTTTCCAGTCGATTAAAATCAACTAAAGCTGGTCAAACGCGTTTTCCTTTGCCACGCTCACATATTGATTCAGAAAATTATGAAATTTGGAATCTAGCAATAACTTGACACTGCGTATCCAACAAAAGTGGTTTCGTCGAAATCTGAGGTCGTTTGCAAAATTCCCATTTTTAAGGGCCTGAATTCCATAGCGACTATTCAGAATTTTCAACTGGACATATCTTTTGAATCCCGCTATGAAATTTCAATTTTTCTGATTCGTTGGAAAGATATTCTCAATTAGATCCTATTATTTTTGGTTTCACTAAAATCCGGTTTATTTTGCACCCGGTACATTCAATTGAAGTTTGAAATCGAATTATCGAACTACCGCGCCATTTTCAATTCTATTTATAATTATATATAATTATTTATATTCTAACAACGACGTATATAATATATACGTCGAATTCATTCAAATCAAATTTTTCGTCGATATTATTTAAAATAATTCATTTTAAATGTTCAAAATTCACTAAAATTGCCCAAATAAAAATTTTAAACTGGCCCAGATTTTCGGGTTGTTACAATCCCCTCCACTTAAAACTTTTCATCCTCGAAAAGGAACAAAGTCGAAAGTGGTTTGATTAATCAACTCTACGTTCGATCTGGCTTCCATTCTCCAACTTTTCAGTTTCTGAGAATTTTCAAATTCTTCAAAAATTTGGCTAACACCCGGAATTTTCGAAAAATTTCGCCATAACCTCCTTTGTACGGGGAGAGGTTTGGAAATTTATTGGACCGTATTAGGTACCCAATAAATCCTAATAAGCATACACATATTTATAGTGATATATTCTGGTGTTTACAGGAGAGCGTGTATTGATAATAACTCCAGAGAATAAATTCTCGTCACCTTGTCAAAGCCTGAGGGAGTGTGTATTTTAAATGCTCCAGAGGATAAATCCTCGTCACCTCGTCCCGTGTGGGAAATAAATAGTCCATGTGCCGTATCTAATAACTAGAGAGACGTGATTATTGTCAACTCTAGACCCGTGTGGGGTTTTTATTAATCTGGCAATTTTATCGTTACAATTTTATATTGTCCATATCAGTCATCAGTTCAACCTGTAAAATATAGTCATTGCCATACAAGCCTCTCGCTCGTATGGTAAATCTTCCACCTCGTCACACAAGTTCCAAATGCTTATATGGTATATGATGAAGTATGCCTATCATCCAGAAGTATGCCATGTAATGTAGTTCAAAATTAATTATTGCTATCCTATGGCGATGTTTATTATTTACACACAGAATAACCAGCAATCCGCATCCAATGGCACTCACAGGAGTTGATATAATAATATTACGCATCCAACTCATTACGGTTTACCTATTTGTCAGGCACGCAAATAAAATCTTTACTCAACAGCTATCCAATTTCCTGTTCAAATATATATAATGCACAAGTATATATTTCCAACTATTTTCTTATCAGCTCAATGTGTGATTTAATTGAATAAATTTGTTCTGGTTTTTATTGATGATATTCTAATCTTCTCTAAATCAAAGGTTGAAAAGGAACATAACAATGGATTTCCATTATTTTGACTACGACTTAAGTTCTTCAACTTTTCAGTTTCTAAGACCTTTTCCAATTTTTCAAATTTTTTGCTAACACCCTAAATTTTCGAAAAATTTCGCCATAACCTCCCCTGCACCGGGAGCAACGGGAAAATCTCGAAATTGCCATATAGGCCTTCTGATCTCAAAAAGAAAAAGAAAAAGCCAAGCGGCTAGCCAATAGGCTCATAAAATCATCATCACCCAAACAAAACAGTAAATTATAGTAAATATGTACCTATTTGTCGGGCAAACAAATTTTATTCACTGCTCTAGCCTCCTTGCTATGACTTGTTCAATGTAAGTACATGTATGTGCAAGCAAATACGACTCATTTTCAATACAATTCAATATGTGATTCAATTAGGCTAAATGGTTCAAAATTATTAAACAAATAAACAAACAACACAAACATCAATCAATTAGTGGATTAACGTTTCAAATTCATAATTTTGATATATATACAAAAAATCATGTTTTTGATGCCAATTCACAACAAATAAATCTATCTATATTAGTTTTGGTTCTTACATCAGCCTAATGGAAATATATAGATATCACACCTTCGAAATACGAACATAAATACTGATAATGTGGCCACATTATCAGAATTATCCCCGGGTGTCTAGAATGTGATTCTATATCTATCCAGTATATTAAAACTTCGACTATACGTTCATGACGCGTATACGCGAAATCTTTATATATTCGATTGTCCAAATTCAAAATAAATAAATATTCAAATACGTATAAAATGGCTTAAATTTAAAAAAAAAATTGTTTTCATTTGAAAAATATACTCTTCACACTCGTTCTAGGATACTACTGATCCCATCTCTAACGAGTTATTCTAATTGGATATTACTAATCCAATATCTAATGAATTCTTTCGTTCGGTTCTAATGTGTCTTGTTCTCGAGCTCTGTAAACCAAAGCTCTGATACCAAACTGAGACGACCCGAACTTCCCCGGTAAGGAAAGCACGGATAGAATTGAGGACAAGACAAAATAGAACGCAGACGGAAGAACATTTCATTGTTATTACAACAATTCCATCAGATACAAGAATATACAGAGTATAAATGAATAAATTATATTCAACAAACATCAGAGATTTAAATTACATTTAAATACATCGTAGCGGAAAATATTACAAAAACACAACTAGAAGTAACGCACGGATACAGAGCTTTCCGAGCATCGTTCCAGCTGTAAATCAGGACCCTGTGAATATAAATCTGCAAAACCAAAAATACTAGCTGCCCGTGTGGAAAATAGGGGCACCCAGAGTTTAGGTAAAAATAATAAACTCTAGGTCAGTCATGTGACTGGTGTGAGAACTAAAACAGTTATTAATCTTTATTTTAAAGATAGTAATTCAAGGGACCATGCCGTATAACACGGAACGGGTTTCCTCCCAAGAATACTAGTGCATATAACAAAACAACGCAATGCTTTTTGAAAAAATGAAGCTATTATAAGACCCAGGTCCCATCACACAATGCAACGCAAGCCGGAGGATAGGGTTTTCCCTTATAATAGCCAAATAATGATTGATACGTTTAAACAAATCATTTGATACTATCATAGGTGTATAGTGTCAAAACATTTTCAATCATAAATATCAATCATAGACGGCATGGGTACCATATATCGTGTCGCCATACTAGTTCTACAATTAAAACCGCAATATCACGTATTGGAAATTGGATTTCCGTCATGAGTCGAGGCAAGGGGCAAGCTCCTCTCCGCGTTCGAGACACTCTAGCAAATGTCCCAGGACCCCACTCTGATCCTTGGATCTTCAGGGCCAGTCCTCTCTTACTTTTGAGGATTAGTTATTCCTGAACACACGTTTCCCGGTCCTTACAGACCTATATCCGAGGCGCCTCGTATCCAACAACCACACAGGTGAAAAGTATATAAATGTCAGGGCTGGTAGGTCACTGACACCACCCTAGCTAGAAAGAAACGTCGTGCTCTCCCTGCAGTCACTATCCCGTTTTTGACTCATACCGAGGTGTGAGGCTCGCGAATTCACGCTATACACAAAGCTACGCCACACAGGCCGTGCTTTGATCATCAACCACAAGACTTTGCTTTTCAACAGAAGCCTTGATCAATTGCCACTTACGCGTGCCACACTGGCAATTCACTCCATGCGACTGATGTCCATCAATATACAACCTCTGAGCTCGTACGTCTCAGAGAAGGGCGTTAAGCAAGAGAATAAATTCTCCGCCGCCAAACAGATGTATATTTAATAGAGATCAATCAACACAGAATAAAATCCAATGTCAGACACACAATCCATTTACAAGTTCGTTCTGGGTCTGAACGAAACCGGAGGCACTTTCCTCGCATATCCATCGATCTCCAAGTACGTCTGGACGATCACTAACTGTTTCCCTCATCTTGGGTGTACATCCCAATCAAGATCATCAGTAATCACCCAAACGATGTGAAGACTTCCGGTCTTCAACCACCGTCTTCCTCTTCGACATCTCGTCGAATCGGTTATTCAGAATGGGTATAAACCCGGCCTTTCTGAATAACCCACGTATATGATAAACAAATGTTATACAAACACAACAAACGCCTCATTCCAATTCAGAATATTCTTTTATTCACAAAATCACATTCTTAGGGAAAGGTTCCCATTAATTTTATCCAAGATAAATGCTTTTAAATTTATTCTTTATTCTTCCTTCGGATATCATTTCAAACTGGTCGGGATTAGCGAACCACACCGAAGTAATTATTTGTTTTATTTCCCAATCCCAACCTATTCATCCCATGGAGCAAAACTGGTGGTACTCCATATCTAACACCACAGTATTATCGGTAAAATTAATTACCATTTCACGTTCAAATTTAATTAAAGATTTAACTACCGCTTTGGAGCAAAACTGGCGGTACTCCATGCTCGACCCCCTTTCAAATTTGATAATTTAAATTATCAATTCACATTTTTAATCTAATTAAAGATTCATTAAAACTCCTCTTAGTTTTAATCTTTTCAAAAATCAACATCCTGCCTTTAACTGGGTTAAAGAACCAATGTCATCTAAAACACGATTCACGATAAACCCAAATCACATTTGATATTAAATACAAGGCTCCGAATAGAAAATATACCGGCTTATATTCAATATCAAATCCTGAAACCAACAAATATCGTATTGGAAATAACGATATAGAATATATCTTTCAAATTCCCATAACAATATCTGTATAGTCACGAAATCCAACATCGAAATATTCCGAAGATAATTTCGATTCAACTCCTGTCCAATTGACGTATTGGGAATATTGATTATTTTTAAAATCACTTTCAAATTCAATTTATTTATTTTAAAAATAAATTGATTTTAATCCTAGTTCAAAACTTGTTCATTTCGATAAAAATCTATTTTTATCTTTTCAAATATGGAATTTTTCAGCCCAATTTTTCCCAAATCACTTCTTATGATTTTACACAAATTATAGATATTTTTAATAATTTTATCAAGGCCCGTACAGTCGATTTCCATCAACGGCCATCAAACTGCACTTACAGCGACCTTTTTCAAATTTGATTTGGACATAATTCCAAATCCAACCGTTAGATTTCAAATTTCTAATATTCATTGGAAAGCTCTTTTCGATACGAACCCAACGGTTCCGGTTTTAGGAGAATCCGACGGTCGGATCTCATGTAACGTCGATTCGAAGTCAATGGTCGAAATTCACGAACTGCCGCAACGCGGCGCGTTCTATTCAGGCCATTATATATATAATATATATATATATTATATATATTTCGTCGATTTCTTTTTAAAACGTATTTTATAAATAGTTCTAAATTCGTTTCAAAAACAATTTCAGCTTCATCTTCAATTTCAAATCGATTTGATTTTAATTCAATTAGAATTCATTTCAATTTTGTTTAATTCGAATTCAAATTAGTTTCAATTCAATTCAAATTCTAATTCATTTCAATTCAATTTGAATTTACCTTCTATTTAATTCAATTCGAATTCATTTCAAATTGATTTCAATCCAATTTCAGTTCGTTTTAAATTTCATTCAAAACGATTTCAATTCGTTTTTAATTCAATTTCAATTTAATTCAATTTGAATTCATTTCTATTCAATTCGAATTCAAATTCACTTTCTATCCAATTCGAATCGAATTCATTTTCTATTCGATTCGAATTCATTTCAAATTGATTCAATAAAATTTCAATTTGAATTTTAATCTAATTTAATTTGAATTTCATTTCAAAATATTAAATTTTGAAATCACTTTTCAATATTCATTATAAAACGGATAAAATCGATATAAATATCGTTCGCGTCAAAATAACGCATCTCTAATCAACACGGCTTTATATTTTTCAATAAATTCGTTATTCTATTCAACAAATGAATATTTATTCTATTCAACACATGAATCTATATTTCTTTCAATACTTGACTAATCTCAACAAATGAGTACTGTCAACACATGAATCTTATTTTAAAATATTCATTATTTTCCCGATTGGAATGAGGCCCAATCAATCACCATATAATGTTAATTATATGGATTCCATACAACACATGTATATAATAGCAACGATAACCAATCAACCATCATCCAAAGTGCACCCCACAACTGCATAAGCATCAAATATAAATAATCAACACTTACACAGTTTGTCGATCAATCGATCAACATACAATTAAATAATTGGGATTAGTGTACCCAAATATCATCCCAACACCCATGTGGGGTTTCAAATCAACTAACACACATTTTTATTTGTGCAGTTGGGCGATGTGTAAAATTTATCATGCCAATCAATATCAGTCAAATCAGTGTATATAAACAAATCGGCCGATTTGTTTATAAATATTCATTTATTCACATTCACGTTAAAAATTATATTTTTAACGATAATTAATTTCAACACATTACATTTTATTATCGATTTCACATCAACAACCCAAACTAATTTCACAACACATCAATCAAACAAACAAGCCGTCCATGGTCTGTGGACGACGGGTGTCGGGTGCTGCTAAGCACCGTCTGCATCCTAGTATATATATAACTAGAAAAAGAAATTTAGAGTGAGAAGTTCTCACCGAAAGCTAATCCAAATGCCACGACTCTTCTAATGTAGGGAATCATTGCCATTCTCACCTTTTGTCACTTTCGTTGCCCGTAGCCACTACAAATATAAAAATCCCATTTTTATATTGTTGCTATGTATATAAAAATCATATTTTTATAATCACTCCATATGGGTAAAAATTATATTTTTACAATGCTACTTTATAGATAAAAATTCTATTTTTACATCGTTACTATATAGATAAAAATTCTATTTTTACAACGCTACTATATAGATAAAAATTCTATTTTTACACCGCTACTATATAGATAAAAATTCTATTTTTACACCGCTACTATATAGATAAAAATTCTATTTTTACAACGCTACTATATAGATAAAAATTCTATTTTTATAACGGTGTTCATATAATAAAGATTATATTCTTATCACGTTATTCTCTATATAAAGATTTCGCCTTTTCAAATATAAAGATTTCACTTTTTCAAATATAAAGATTTCGCTTTTTCAAATATAAAGATTTCGCCTTTTTATTTCATCTCTATAAAAATCACATTTTTTTACTTCATTATATATATAATAAAAATCAGATTTTTATTTCGTTACATATATAAAGATAATATTTTTATATTCTTTATTATATAGAAATCATATTTTTATTCTCTACATATAATAAAAATTATATTTTTATTATCTCTACTATATAAAAATTATATTTTTATCATTAAAAATCGAATCTTTACAACGTCTTCATGATAATCAAAACCATACCTTTTCACCTATAAAAATTGTACCTTTTTATTTCAAATCCATTTGTATGAATATCCGATCTTTCCTTTGCTAATGTATATAAAAATCCTAGATTTTTCTTATAAAGAAATTTCAGATTTTAAACAATAAATAATTTCAGCTTTTTAAATAAATAAATAAAAATAATAATAATAAGAAAACTTACAGTAGGAATTTTGGAGCGGGGTGGGGCTGTCAGGGCTCACCGGAAGTAGGGGGTGTCGGGCTCGAGATGGCGGATAGCATCAGGGGAAGGCGGCGGGCGGTTGTTCAGTCAGAGGCGGTTTTAGGGTTTCTGGAGGTTTGGGGTCTCGCAGTCGAGAAGAACAAGGGGGGGCGGAGCATCGATGGGTGGAGGGAGGTTGCGGAGGAGGGGAGAGAAAATGGGGCGGCGCCGTCTTTGCTGGGGAGGCGATCGATCGCCAGTGGAAGGGGGGGCGCCTGCTCCTCCGATCTTTTCCTTCTCCTTTTTTTTTTAATTTTAATCTGAAATCGGTTTCTGATTTTGAACGGGGGGAGGGGGAGTCTTGACCGGGTATGGGAGGTAAGGGGTTGACCATAGTATATTTTTTTAATTATTTAATTTTAAATTTTAAAGTCCAAAAAGTAACTTTTTATTTTAAACTCGAAATCGAACCCACCGACTGTCGTCCATAGCTAATTACCCCCATTCCGAACACAATGGGATATGTATCGTAAGCTGATTCGCTTGTTACGATCAGTTTTCGTCAAAATCAACATATAACTCTATATATTGAATTTGAATGCGCATTTCAATTTACCGGGGCCACATACGAACTCTATAAATCCCAGAAAAATATTTTCTGGCTTCGTATTGACGATACGGTCCTAACAAAACTAATTTCGTCGAATTCTGAGACCGTTAGAAAAATGGTCATTTTCCAGTCGATTAAAATCAACTGAAACTGGTCAAACGCGTTTTCCTTTGCCACACTCACATATTGATTCAGAAAATTATGAAATTTGGAATCTAGCAATAACTTGACACTGCGGATCCAACAAAAGTGGTTTCGTCGAAATACGAGGTCGTTTGCAAAATACCCATTTTAAGGGCCTAAATTCCATAGCGACTATTCAGAATTTTCAACTGGACATATCTTTTGATTCCCGCTATGAAAATTCAATTTTTCCGATTCGTTAGAAAGATATTCTCAATTAGATCCTATTATTTTTGGTTTCACTAAAATCCGGTTTATTTTGCACCCGATACATTCAATTGAAGTTTGAAATCGAATTATCGAACTACCGCGCCATTTTCAATTCTATTTATAATTATATATAATTATTTATATTCTAACGACGACGTATATAATATATACGTCGAATTCATTCAAATCAAATTTTTCGTCGATATTATTTAAAATAATTCATTTTAAATGTTCAAAATTCACTAAAATTGCCAAAATAAAATTTTTATACTGGCCTAGATTTTCGGGTTGTTACAATTTTTAATAATTTTATCAAGGCCCGTACAGTCGATTTCCATCAACGGCCATCGAAATGCACTTACAGCGTCCTTTTCTAAATATGATTTGGATATAATTCCAAATCCAACCGTTAGATTTCTAATTTCTAATATTCGTTAGAAAGCTCTTTTCGATAAGAACCCAAGGTTCCGGATTTAGGAGAATCCGACGGTCGGATCTCCCGTAATGTCTGTTCGAAGTCAATGGTCGAAATTCACGAACTACCGCAGCGCGACGCGTTCTATTCAGGCCATTATATTAAATATAATGTATATAACACATACTTCGTCGGTTTCCTTTTAAAACGTATTATATAAATCGTTTTAAATTCGTTTTCGAAATGATTTCGACTTCTTATTCGATTTCAAATCAAAATTGAATTTTCCTTTATAAATTCCTTTTTACATTCATTTCTATTTGATTTCAATTCAATTTCAATTCAATTTCAATTCGATTCAATTCAATTTCAATTCGATTTGAATTCCTATTCAATTCAATTTCAGTTCGATTTGAATTCTATTCAATTTCAATTCGATTTGAATTCCTATTCAATTCAATTTCAACTCGATTTGAATTCCTATTCAGTTCAATTTCAATTCGATTTGAATTCCTATTCAATTCAATTTCAATTCGATTTGAATTCCTATTCAATTCAATTTCAATTCGATTTGAATTCCTATTCTATTCAATTTTAATTCGATTTGAATTCTATTTCTATTCAATTTCAATTCGATTTGAATTCCTATTCAATTCAATTTCAATTCGATTTGAATTCCTATTCAATTCAATTTCAATTCGATTTGAATTCCTATTCAATTCAATTTCAATTCGATTTGAATTCCTATTCAATTCAATTTCAATTCGATTTGAATTCCTATTCAATTCAAATTCAATTCGATTTGAATTCCTATTCAATTCAATTTCAATTCGATTTGAATTCCTATTCAATTCGATTTGAATTTTATTCTATTCAATTTAATTCGAATTTATTTTCTATTCAATTCAATTTGACTTTATTTTCTAAAATATTCCATTCGAATTCATTTTCTGAAATATTCGATTGTTGAAATCACTTTTCAATATTCATTAAAAACAAATAAAATCGACAAAGTTCCCGTTCGTGTTAAAATGGCGTTTAACTACACAACACCGCTTCACATTTCAATATTCACTGAATATTATTTTAAAATACTTGATAATTCTGAACTGAAATCAGACACAGTCAATTACCATATAATTTCAGTTATATGGATTTCATCCAATTCATGTATACAGCAATGACAACAAACAGTCAACCATCATCCAAAGTGCGTTTTACACTGTATAAGCATCAAATATAAATATTTAACGCTTATAACAGTCTGTCAATCAATCGAACGACATATAACTAATTATTGGGATTAGTGTACGTCATATATCATCCCAATCCCGCGTGGGGTTTCAAACAATCAAACACAGATTTTATTTGTGAAGTTGGGCGATGTGTAAAATTTATCGTCCCAATCAATATCAGTCAAATGTGTGTATATAAACAAATCGTTCGATTGGTTTATAACTATTTATTTTATATACACGTTAAAAATTATATTTTTAACTATAAAATATTTTCCACTATAAAATATTTTATTTCATTTCACATCACACAATCAAATTTCACAACACAACAACCAAACAAACAACTCATCCACGGTCTGTGGACGACGGGTGTCGGGTGCTACTAAACACTGTCTGCATCCTAGTATATATTTTAACTAGAAAAGAAGAATTAAAGTGAGAAGTTCTCACCTTAGGGATCCACTCTGCCAGTCCATTTCTGAACGGTTCGGATTCGCTTGATATTCTAACTCAAACTTTTCCACGCTATTCACAATAAAAATCACATTTTTATTTCATTTTCTAAAGAATAGAAATCATATTTTTATTTAACCATTCAAACAAGAAAAATCATATTTTTACTTTGCTACATTTATGATAAAAATCATATTTTTATTTCAACGCTGTAAAAATCACACTTTTATATCACCATACATATAATAAAAATCAGATTTTTATTTCGCTACATATATAAAAATTATATTCTCTACATTATATAAAAATTATATTTTTATTTATATAAAAATCGAATCTTTCCTAATGTAAAAATCGAGTCTTTACCACTTCACTTTCATTATAAAAATTCGATTTTTCACTATATAAAAATATCGTCTTTTGTTTATTTAAAAATCACATTTTTATTCGATAAAAATTAAATCTTTTATGGTTTTCAACATCGCTTCTTTATGGTTTTAAAAATCGCCTCTTTATGGTTTTAAAAATAAAAAATCACTTCTTTGTTATTTAAAAGTCACTCCTTTCCTAAGTAAAAACTTACCTTAGTAAAAAAAATCAAAGAAGAGAAAGAAAAAAAGGAAATAAAACTTACAGCAAACTCAGGGTTGTTCGTCGAGATAGGGGAAGTTGACGCGTTGACTGGACAGGGGGAGGGTTTCACGTCGGAGATGGGTGGGGCGGGCCTAGGCTGTGCTAAGGGTTTCGGGCGGGGTTTTTGGGGATTTCGAGAGAGGGGCGACGGTTATGGAGGAGGGTTGGAGAGGAGGGGCGCGGGGGAAAGAAATCATCGGAGGAAGGCGGCGCTCGGGCTTCGGAGGTGGCGGTGGCTCCTTGGAGCTGCGGCGATCGCTGGACGCGGTGGCTAGATCGAGAAGCGCGTTGCTCTCTTTTCTTTTTTATATTTGCTGTTGAATGAACGGTGGGGGTTTTTCAGAGGAGATAAAGGGCTTGGCCTGAAATAATATATTATTATTTAATCCATTTATATTCTATAAAGTGCATTTCACATTCGAACTCTGAATCGAACCCAACGACTGTCGTCCATAGCCAATTACCCCCATTCCGAACACAATGGGATATATATCGTAAGCTGATTCGATCGTTTCGATCAGTTTTCGTCAAAATCAAAATATAACTCTATATTTTGAATTTGAACGCACATTTCAATTTACCGTGGCCACATACTAACTCGAAAAATCCCAGAAAAATATTTTCTAGCTTCGTATTGACGATATGGTCCTAACATAACTAATTTCATCAAATTCCGAGACCGACTGAAAAATGGCCATTTTCCAGTCGATTAAAATCAACTAAAACTGTCAAAACACGTTTTCCTCTGCCACACTCACATATTGATTCAGAAAATTATGAATTTTGAAACCTAGCAATAACTAGACATCCCGGATCCAACAAAAGTTGTTTCATCGAAAACAGAGGTCGTTTGCAAAATTTCCATTTTCAAAGGCCTTTATATATATATATTAAAATATACATAAATTCCACAGCGACTTTTCTAAATTTTAAACTGGACATATCTTTCAACTTCTAAAGTGAAATCCCAGTTTCTTACATCTGTTAGAAAGATATCGTCAAACAGATTTAGATATTTCTACTTTCGTCCAATTCCGACTTAAAACGAATTTTGTATATTCATTTGAAATTCGAAATCAAAATTTCAAACTACCGCGCCATTTTCAATTCCTTATATATATAAATTAATTTTTTATATTCTAAAGACGATTCAAATAAATATATACGTTCTAATCCTATTCAAAATAAATTTCTCGTCGTTATTATTTAAAATAATTCATTTTAAATATTCAAAATTCACTAAAATTGCCAAAATAAAAAATTTAAATTGGCTCGGATTTCCGGGTTATTACAATCTCCCCCACTTAAAACTTTTTGTCCCCGAAAAGGAACGAAGCCGAAAGTTGTTTAACTAATCAACTCAACTTTCACTATTTCCATTACGGCTTAAGTTCTTCAACTTTTCAGTTTCTAAGAACTTTTCAAATTTTTCAAAAATTTGGCCAGCACCCTAAATTTTCGAAAAATTTCGCCATAGCCTCCCCTGCACCGGTGACTTCGGGATATTTCATATAGCCTCCCATGGCCTTCTTCAATCCAAAAGAAAAAGAAAAATCCAAGCGGCTAGCCAATCAGCTCATAAAATCATCATCACCCAAACAAAATAGTAAATTATGGTAAACATGTACCTATTTGTCGGGCAAACAATTTTATTCTTCTGCTCTAGCCTCCTTGCTATGACCTGTCCAATAGATATAAATGTACATGTATGCAAATTCTAAAAAATTTCAATACAACTCAATATTTGATACAATTTGGCTAAAGGTTCAACATTTAATTAATTAAACAATAATCAAACAACACAACCAGCAATCAATTAGTTGATTAGCTTTTCAAATTCATAATTTTGATATATAGCCAAAAATCACATTTTGATACCAAGTCACAACAATATATTCTAACTATATTTTGGTTCTCACACTAGTCAATAGGAAATATATAGACGTCCCACCTTCGAAACTCGAATACAAATTCTGATAATGCGGCCGCATTACCAGAATCATCTCCGGGCGACTAGAGTGGGATTCTATACCTATCCAGTATATTAAAACTTCGAATACACGCTAGCTAGGCGTATACGCAAAATCTTTGTATACTAAATTGTCCAAATCAATTTAAAATAAATATTCAAATACGTATAATACGATTTAAATTTCAAAACAAAATTTGTTTTCATTTTTATTTTAAAAATATACTCTTCACACTCGTTCTAGGATACTACTGATCCTATCTCTAATGAGTCATTCCTATTGGATATTTCTGATCCAATCTTTGATGAATTCTTTCGTTCGGTTCTAATGTGTCTTATTCTCTGAGCTTTGTAAACCAAAGCTCTGATACCAAAATGAAACGACCCGAACTTCCCCGGTAAGGAAAGCACAGATTGAATTGAGAACAAGACACATCAGAACGCAAACAGAAGAACATTTCATTGTTAATTGCAACAATTCCATCAGAATACAAGAATATACAGAGTATAAATAAATATTACACATTATAAAATATCAGAGGTTACAACACATTACATAGCAGCGGAAAATAATACAATACACAACTAGAAGTAATACACGGATACAGAGCTTTCCGAGTATCGTTCCAGCTGTAAATCAGGATCCTGTGAATAAAAATCTGCAAAACCAAAACTACTAGCTGCCCGTGTCAAAATAAGGGCACCCAGAGTTTAGGTTAAAACAATAAACTCCAGGTCAGTCATGTGACTGGTGTGAGAACTAAAACAGTTATTAATCTTTATTTTAAAGTTCGGTAAATCAAGGGACCACGCCGTATAACACGGAACGGGTTTCCTCCCAAGAATAACAGTGCATAAAACAACAGCGCAATGCTAAGTAAAGAAAAATGAAGCTGTTATAAGACCCTGGCCCCATCACACAATGCAATGCAAGCTAGAGGATAGGGTTTTACCTTATAACAGCCAAAGAATGCTTGATACACGAAATTTTATATTTTGATTCTTAATCAGACTCCAACCGTAAATTAGTAAGAGAACGATTCCCTATGTATTAACCCCGAAGGCCGAAACCAACATCAGACCAATACCCAGGAAACCACTCATCTTAGCTCGTTTCCAGTTAGTTTCTGATTTTATATACAATCATAAATATCAATCATAGGCGGCATGGGTACCATATATCATGTCACCATACTAGGCTTTACAATCAAAACCTCAAAGTCACGTATTTGGAAGTTGGATTTCCATCTGTCAACCGAGGCAAAAGATAGTCCTCTACCGATTCGAGATGCTCTAGTCCGTGTCTCAGGTCAGAGCTCGAGTGACCTTTGGATCGTCAGGGCTGGTCCACCGATGTGGATTAAAATGCCTGAACACTGCGTTTCCCCACCCTTTGGGGTGTCAATGAGCCAACGAATGACTCCATCGGCTTCACATAGTGACCGATATATCCGAGGCGCCTCGCAAACCAACAACCACATAAGTCAAACTTGTCAGGGTGTGTCAAACCACTAACGCCACTTCTAACTAGAAGGAAACGCATGCCCTCCCTGAGGTCCTCTCTCGTTCCTGGTTCACAACCGGGGTGTGAGGCTCGCGAATTAATGCTACACAAAGCTGTGCCACACAGGCTGTGCTTTTCTCATCAACCACAAGACTCTGCTTTTCAACAGAAGCCTTGATCATTTGCATCTTTGCATGCCACACAGGCAATTCACGCTATGCAACCGATATCAATCACACAGAATGAAATCCGATGTCAGACACACATCCATTTACAAGTCCGTTCTGGGTCTGAACGAAACCGAAGGAACCTTATTCCTTGCATATTCATCGATCTCCAAGTACGTCTGGACGATCACCAACTGATTCCCTCCTCTTGGGTGTATGGCCCAATCAAGGTCATCAGTAATTATCCAAACGACGTGAAGACCTTCGGTCTTCAACCACCATCTTCTTCTTCGACTAATCGTCGAATCAGTTATTCAGAATGGGATAAACCCGGTCTTTCTGAATAACTCGCGTATATAATAAACAAGTGTTACACAAACACAACATACGCCTCATTCCATTTCATCAGTCACTAACCGTAAATTAGCAAGAGAATAATTCCGCAAATATTAACCCCGAAGGCCGAAACCAACATCAGATCAATACCCAGGAAACCACCCATCTTAGCCAACCTATAGTTAGTTTCTAAATTTCACATTCGTAGGGATAGGTTCCCATTAATTTTATCAAAGATAAATTATTTTAAATTTACTCTTTAATCTTCATTTGAATATCACTTCAAACTAGTCGAGATTAGCGAACCACACCGAAGTAATCATTTATTTTATTTCCCAACCAATTCATCGCATGAAGTAAAACTGGTAATACTTCATATCTAGTACCACGTGTTATCGGTAAATTCAATTACCATTTCACGTTTAAATCTAATTAAAGATTTAACTATCACCTGGAGCAAAACTAGTGATACGCCATTCTCGATCTTTTCAATCTAATTAAAGATTCATTAAAACTCCACTTAGTTTTAATCTTTAACTGGGTTAAAGAATCAATATCATTTAAAACATGGTTCACGATAAACCCAAAATCACATCGCATTTCAATCAGTCCCTAACCGTAAATTAGCAAGTGAGCAATTCCCTAAGTATTAACCCCGAAGGCCGAAACAAACATCAGAACAATACCCCAGAAACCATTCAAATTAACTAATCTCCAGTTAGTTTCTAATTTTCTTAACTCCGTTGGGTCTAAGAACAGTATTATTGAAGATACCATTCACGACAACCCAAAATAACATTCCATTAATTATCGGGTTAAAGAACAAGTGTTATTTAAAACACTGTACACGAAAAACCCAAAAATCAATACCAATTCAATTATTGGAAATTCTGGTTATTTTCAAAACCATTTCAAATCCACTTTATTTATTTTAAAAATAAATAAATTATTATTCTAGTTCAAAACTAGTTCATTTCGACAAAAATATACTTTTATCTTTTCAAATATGGAGTTTTTCATCCCAATTCTTCACAAATCATTTCTTATGATTTTACACAAATTATTACTATTTTTAATAATTTTATCAAGGCCCGTACAGTCGATTTCCATCAACGGCCATCGAACTGCACTTACAGCGATCTTTTCCAAAGTAGATTTGGACATAATTCCAAATCCAACCGTTAGATTTCTAATTTCTAATATTCGTTAGAAAGCCCTTTTCGATACGAACCCAATGGTTCCGGATTTAGGAGAATTCGGCGGTCGGATCTCCCGTAATGTCTATTCAAAGTCAATGGTCGAAATTCACGAACTACCGCAGCGCGGCGCGTTCTTTTCAGGCCATTATATAATATATATAATATATACTTCGTCGATTTCCTTTTAAAATGTATTATATAAATCGTTTTAAATTCGTTTTCGAAACGATTTCAACTTCTTATTCGATTTCGAATCAAAATTGAATTTTCCTTTATAAATTCCTTTTTACATTCATTTCCATTTGATTTCAATTCAATTTCAATTCGATTTGAATTCCTGTTCAATTCAATTTCAATTCGATTTGAATTCCTATTCAATTCAATTTCAATTCTATTTCAATTCAATTTGAATTCTATTTCTATTCAATTTCAATTCGATTTGAGTTCCTACTCAATTCAATTTCAATTCGATTTGAATTCCTATTCAATTCAATTTCAATTCGATTTGAATTCCTATTCAATTCAATTTCAATTCGATTTGAATTCTATTTCTATTCAATTTCAATTCGATTTGAATTCCTATTCAATTCAATTTCAATTCGATTTGAATTCCTATTCAATTCAATTTCAATTCGATTTGAATTCTATTTCTATTCAATTTCAATTCGATTTGAATTCCTATTCAATTCAATTTCAATTCGATTTGAACTCCTATTCAATTCAATTTCAATTCGATTTGAATTCCTATTCAATTCAATTTCAATTCGATTTGTATTCCTATTCAATTCAATTTCAATTCGATTTGAATTCCAATTCAATTCAATTTCAATTCGATTTGAATTCCCCTTCAATTCGATTTCAATTCGATTTGAATTTTATTTCTATTCAATTTAATTCGAATTTATTTTCTAAAATATTCCATTCGAATTCATTTTCTAAAATATTCGATTATTGAAATCACTTTTCCATATTCATTAAAAACAAATAAAATCGACAAAGTTCCCGTTCGTGTTAAAATGGCATTTAACTACTCAACACGGCTTCACATTTCAATATTCACTGAATATTATTTTAAAATATTTGATAATTTTGAAATGGAATCAGACACAGTCAATTACCATATAATTTCAGTTATATAGATTTCATCCAATTCATGTATACAGCAATGAGAACAAACAATCAACCATCATCCAAAGTGCGTTCTATACTGTATAAGCATCAAATATAAATATTTAATGCTTATAATAGTCTGTCAATCAATCGATCGACATACAGCTAATTATTGGGATTATTGTATGTCAAATATCATCCCAATACCCGTGTGGGGTTTCAAACAATCAAACACAAATTTTATTTGTGCAGTTGGGCGATGTGCAAAATTTATCGTCCCAATCAATATCAGTTAAATGTGTGTATATAAACAAATCGTTCGATTTGTTTATAACTATTTATTTTAAATACACGTTAAAAATTATATTTTTAACTATAAAATATTTTCCACTATAAAATATTTTATTTCATTTCACATCACACAATCACATTTCACAACACAGCAACTAAACAAACAAGTCATCCATGGTCTGTGGACGACGGGTGTCGGGTGCTACTAAACACCGTCTGCATCCTAGTATATATTTTAACTAGAAAAGAAGAATTAAAGTGAGAAGTTCTCACCTTAGAGATCCACTCTGCCAGTCCGTTTCTGAACGGTTCAGATTCGCTTGATATTCTAACTCAAACTTTTCCACGCTGTTTACAATAAAAATCACATTTTTATTTCATTTTCTAGGGAATAGAAATCATATTTTTATTTAACCATTCAAACAATAAAAATCGTATTTTTACTTTGCTACATATAAGATAAAAATCATATTTTTATTTCAACGCTGTAAAAATCACACTTTTATATCACCATACATATAATAAAAATCAGAATTTTATTTCGCTACATATATAAAAATTATATTCTCTACATTATATAAAAATTATATTTTTATTTATATAAAAATCGAATCTTTCCTAATGTAAAAATCGAGTCTTTACCACTTCACTTTCATTATAAAAATTCGATTTTTCACTATATAAAAATATTGTCTTTTGTTTATTTAAAAATCACATCTTTTTATTCGATAAAAAATAAATCTTTTATGGTTTTCAAAATCGCTTCTTTATGGTTTTAAAAATCGCCTCTTTATGGTTTTAAAAATAAAAAATCACTTCTTTGTTATTTAAAAGTCACTCCTTTCCAAAGTAAAAACTTTCCTTAGTAAAAAAAATCAAAGAAGAGAAAGAAAAAAAAGGAAATAAAACTTACAGCAAACTCAGGGTTGTTCGCCGAGATAGGGGGAAGTTGACGCGTTGACTAGAGAGGGGGAGGGTTTCACGTCGGAGATGGGTGGTGCGGGCCTAGGCTGTGGCGGCGCTAGGGGTTTCGGGTGGGGGTTTTGGGGATTTCGAGAGAGGGGCGACGGTTTTGGAGGAGGGTTGGAGAGGAGGGGCGCTGGGGAAAGAAATCATCGGAGGAAGGCGACGCTCGGGCTTCGGAGGCGGCGGTGGCTTCTTGGAGCTGCGGCGATCGCTGGACGCGGTGGCTAGATCGAGGAGCGCGTTGCTCTCTTTTCTTTTTTTTTTTCTTTTTTTTATTTGCTGTTGAATGAACGGTGGGGGTTTTTCAGAGGAGATAAAGGGCTTGGCCCGAAATAATATATTATTATTTAATCCATTTATATTCTATAAAGGGCATTTCACATTCGAACTCTGAATTGAACCCAACGACTGTCGTCCATAGCCAATTACCCCCATTTCGAACACAATGGGATATATATCGTAAGCTGATTTGATTGTTTCGATCAGTTTTTGTCAAAATCAAAATATAACTCTATATTTTGAATTTGAACGCACAATTCAATTTACCGGGGCCACATACTAACTTGAAAAATTCCAGAAAAATATTTACTAGCTTCGTATTGACGATACAGTCCTAACAAAACTAATTTTGTCAAATTCCGAGACCGTTTGAAAAATGGCCATTTTGCAGTCGATTAAAATCAACTGAAACTGTCAAAACACGTTTTCCGTTGTCACACTCACATATTGACTCAGAAAATTATAAATTTTGAAACCTAGCAATAACTAGACATCCCAGATCCAGCAAAAGTGGTTTCATAAAAAACAGAGGTCGTTTGCAAAATTTCCGTTTTCAAAGGCCTTTATATATATTAAAATATATATAATTTCCACAGCGACTTTTCTGAATTTTAAACTGGACATATCTTTCAACTTCTAAAGTGAAATCTCAGTTTCTTACATCCGTTAGAAAGATATCGTCAAACAGATTTAGATATTTCTGGTTTCGTCCAATTCCGAATTAAAACGAATTCTGTATATTCATTTGAAATTCGAAATCGAAATTTCAAACTACAGCGCCATTTTCAATTCCTTTTATATATATAAATTAATTTTTTATATTCTAATGACGATTCAAATAAATATATATGTTCTAATCCTATTCAAAATAAATTTCTCGTCATTATTATTTAAAATAATTCATTTTAAATATTCAAAATTCACTAAAATTGCCAAAATAAAAATTTTAAATTGGCTCGGATTTCCGGGTTATTACACTTCTATTGAAAAGCAAAGTCTTGTGGTTGATGATCAAAGCACCGCCTGTGTGGCATAGCTTTGTGTAACGTTGATTCGCGAGCCTCACACCCCAGTATGAACCAGAAACGAGAGAGGATCCAGGGAGAACGTGCGTCTCTTTCTAGTTAGAGGTGGTGTCAGTGACCTACCAGCCCTGACATTTATTTTATTTTCACCTGTGTGGTTGTTGCTGTTGCGAGGTGCCTCGGATATATCGGTGACTGTGTGGAGCCGATTGAGTAATTTGGCTCATTTACGCCCCATAGGGCGGGGAGATGTAGTGTTCAGGGTTTTATTTAATCCACATCGAGTGGACCGGCCTTGTGGCTCCTAGGTGCAGTTGCGGCTATAGCCTGAGACATGGACTAGAGCGTCTCGAATTCGGTGAGGACTATCTTTTGCCTCGGATCATAGATGGAAATCCAACTTTCAATACGTGACATTTGCGGTTTTGATTGTAGAGCCTAGTATTGGCGACATGATATATGGTACCCATGCCATCTGTGATTGATACTTATGATTGAAATTGTTTTGACACTATACACTTATAGTAATAATAAAAGATGAAATTTAGCGTATCAAGCATTCATTGGCTATTATAAGGTAAAACCCTATCCTCCGGCTTGTGTTGCATTGTGTGATGGGACCTGGGTCTTATAATAGCTTCATTGTTCTTTATTTAGCATTGCGCTGTTGTTTTATGCACTGGTGTTCTTGGGAGGAAACCCGTTCTGTGTTATACGGCGTGGTCCCTTGATTTACCTAACTTTAAAATAAAGATTAATAACTGTTTTAGTTCTCACACCAGTCACATGACTGACCTAGAGTTTATTGTTTTAACCTAAACTCTGGGTGCCCTTATTTTGACACGGGCAGCTAGTAGTTTTGGTTTTGCAGATTTATATTCACAGGAACCTGGTTTACAACTGGAATGATATTCGGAAAGCTCTATCTCCGTATATTCCTTTCAGTTGTGTTTTGTATTATTTTCCACTGCTATGTAATTGATTGTAATCTCTTATATTTATCGAATGTATTTTATTCATTCATACTATGTATATTCTTGTAATCTGATGAAATTGTTGTAATAAGCAATGAAATGTTCTTCTGTTTGCGTTCCAATTTGTCGTGTTCTCAAAGCAATCAGGGATTTCGAACGGTCTTGGTCGGTTTAGCGATCGATTCGGATCGAGCGAAATTCTTCTTGTTACATTACGCCTAAACAGGCTATGGTTTGATCGTCAACCACAGGGCCCTTCTTTTCAACAAAAGCCTTGATCATTTGCATCTTGGCGTGCCACATTGACAATTCACGCCATGCGATCAATAACTACCTATATATACCCTCTACGGGTGTTAAGCAAGAGAATAAATTCTCCGCCACCAAACGGATATACATTAGATAGAAATCGATATAATTTACATGGAATGAAATCCAACGTCAAACATGCATCCATTTACAAGTTCGTTCTGGGTCTGAACGAAACCGGAGACACCTTATTCCTCGTCCCATATGTCCAATATGGAAGTGAGGTGCTGTAATAACCCGGAAATCTGAGCCAATTTAAATTTTTTATTTTGGCAATTTTAGTGAATTTTGAATATTTAAAATGAATTATTTTAAATAATATCGACGAGAAATTTATTTTGAATAGAATTCAAATGTATATAATTATATAGATCGTCGTTAGAATATAAATAATTATTTATAATTATAAAAGGAATTGAAAATGGCGCGGTAGTTCGATAATTCGATTTCAAATTTCAATTGAACAAACCGGGTGAAAATAAACCAGATTTTAGCGAAACCAAAAATATTTTAATCTAATAGAGAATATCTTTCCAACGAATCCGGGAAATCAAAATTTCATAGCGGGAATCAAAAGTTACGTCCAGTTGAAATTTCAGAATAGTCGCTATGGAATTTCGGCCCTTGAAAATAGCCATTTTGCAAACGACCTCGGATTTCGATGAAACCACTTTTGTTGGATCCAGGATGTCAAATTATTGCTAGGTTTCAAATTTCATAAATTTTCGAATCAATATGTGAGCGTGGCAAAGGAAAACGCGTTTGACCAGTTTCAGTTGATTTTAATCGACTGGAAAATGGCCATTTTTCAAGCGGTCTCAGAATTCGACGAAATTAGTTTTGTTAGGACCGTATCGTCAATACGAAGCTAGAAAATATTTTTCTGGAATTTTTCGAGGTAGTATGTGACCCCAGTAAATTGAAATGCGCGTTCAAATTCAATATATAGAGTTATATGTTGATTTTGACGAAAACTGATCGAAAAGATCGAATCGACCTACGATACATATCCCATTGTGTTTGGAATGGGGGTAATACGCTAGGGACGGCAGGCGGTGGGTTCGATTTCAAGGTCGAAATAAAATGTTGCTTTTTGAAGAAAAAAAACTCTATCTCCTATACCCCCCCCTTATTTTCGAAATCAGAAAAAAAAGAAAAAAAAAGGCGGAAGCCCTAATCGATCGCCACCCCTATCGTCACCGCCGCGACTTCCAGGGGCGGCGCGCCTCCGGCGCCGCCACCCAGGAAAGCCCCCCCTGTCTCGCTCTCTTCCTCCCCTCTATCTCTCTACCCCTCCGTTCCTCGATTCACGCGACAGCAGCACCCCATCGACTTCGATGCCGACCACCGCTCCCCACCAGACCGACCACCTGCACCGCCTCCATAACCCCTCCGCCTCCTCAGCACTCCCCCTCCCCTGACCACCTCAAGCGCAGTTTTCCGACCTAGTTTGGAGCAAGGAGAAATACGGGTTCATCAGGTACAGGGCGTGAAGAAGGTGAGTTTTTATTTAATATAAAATAACATTAGTTTATAAATCAGTTTTAAAAATATAGAAAACATAGCATATAAAGTAAAGTTCGATTTTTATTTGTTTGAATACATAGTAAAGAAAATCAGTTTTAAAAATATATAGCATGATAAAAATTAGATTTTTATTGTAGATAAAAATTAGATTTCTATTGTAGAAAAAAATGAAATTTTTATGAAGCAGAAAGGTTTGATTTCTATGTAACAAAAGGGTTTAATTTATATATAATAAAAAGATAAGATTTTTGTTAATACAAAGATAGAGTTTTTCATTATAGAAGAATATAATTTTCACAAGATAGAGGATATAAAAATATAATCTTTTATATGGTAGAAGTATAAAAATATAATCTTTTATATTTTATAAGTATAAAAAATATAATCTTTTATATTGTAGAAGGTTAAAAATATAATTTTTATATAGAAGGAAATGGTGTAAAAACAGAATTTTTATCTATACAGTAGTGGTATAAAAATGTGATTTTTATAGTGATGTAATAAAAATTCGATCTTTATATGTGAAGTAAAATAAAAATATGATTTTTATTTATTGAATGAAGCGATAAAAATATAATTCTTATTATAAACAGCGGGACAAGGACTGCATTGGAATTTCAAACAGATCTGGACGGTTCAGCAGTTCAAAAGTAAAGCACGGCGGAGTGGATCCCTAATGTGAGAACTTCTCACTTTTAAATTTATTTCTAGTTAAAATATATACTAGGATGCAGACGGTGTTTAGTAGCACCCGACACCCATCGTCCATAGACCATGGACGGCTTGTATGCTTGTTTGTTTGATTTTGATGTGTAGTTGATTGTGTGATGTGATGTGAAATGAAATAAGATATTTTATAGTTAAAAATAGAATTTTTAACGTGTATATGAAATGAAATAAAAATAAACAAATCGGACGATTTGTTTATATACACACATTTGACTGATATTGATTGGGACGATAAATTTTACACATCGCCCAACTGCACAAATAAAATCTGTGTTTGATTGTTTGAAAACCCCACACGGGTATTGGGATGATATTTGACGTACACCAATCCTGATTGTTTAGTTGTATGTCGATCGATTGATTGACAGACTGTTATAAGCGTTGAATATTTACATTTGATGCTTATACAGTGTAGAATGCACTTTGGATGTTGGTTGATTATTTGTCGTTGTTGATATATACATGTTTTGTAGAAAATCCATATAATTAACATTATATGGTAATTGATTGGGCCTCATTCCAGTTTTGAGATAGAAATATTTGAAATAAAATATTTGAAAAGAAATATTTGAATAGAAATATTTGAAAAAGAAATATTTGAAATTGAATTTTTGAAAACAGAAATATATGAAGCCGTGTTGATTAGATTGACGCCATTTTTACGTGAATGATATTTATATCGATTTTATTCATTTTATGATGAATATCGAAAGTGATTTCAAAACCTGATATTTTGAAAAGGGTTGAAGTTCGAATTGAAATTGAATAGAAATGAATTCGAATTGAATAGAAATGAATTCGAATTGAAATGAATTGAAAATGAACGGAAATTGAATTAGAAGTCTGTAACAACCCGAAAATCTGGGCCAGTTTAAAATTTTTATTTTGGCAATTTTAGCGAATTTTGAATATTTAAAATGAATTATTTTAAATAATATCGACGAGAAATTTATTTTGAATAGAATTCGACGTATATATTATATACGTCATCGTTAGAATATAAATAATTATATATAATTATAAAAGGAATTGAAAATGGCGCGGTAGTTCGACAATTCGATTTCAAACTTCAATTGAATGTACCGGGTGCAAAACAAACCGGATTTTAGTGAAACCAAAAATAATAGGATCTAACTGATGATATCTTTCCAACAAATCCGAAAAATCGAAATTTCATAGCGGGAATCAAAGGATATGTCCAGTTGAAAATTCTGAATAGTCGCTATGGAATTCAGGCCCTTAAAAATGGAAATTTTGCAAACGACCTCGGATTTTGACGAAACCACTTTTGTTGGGTCCGTGATGTCAAATTATTGTTAGATTACAAATTTCATAATTTTTCGAATCAATATGTGAGCGTGGCAAAGGAAAACGCGTTTGACCAGTTCAGTTGATTTTATCGACTGGAAAATGGCCATTTTTCCAACGGTCTCAGAATTCGACGAAACTAGTTTTGTTATAACCGTATCGTCAATACGAAGCTAGAAACTATTTTTCGGGAATTTTTAGAGTTAGTATGTGACCCCAGTAAATTGAAATACGCGTTCAAATTCAATATATAGAGTTATATGTTGATTTTGACGAAAACTGATCGAAACGATCGAATCAGCTTACGATACATATCACATTGTGTTCGAAATGGGGGTAATTAGCTATGGATGACAGGCGGTGGGTCTCGTTTTGAGGTCGAAAATAAAAGTTGCTTTTTGGTGGAAAATAAAATAATAAAATAAAACCCTCTTCTCCCCTTATATACTATCTGCCTCCCCTTCAAAATTGATTTCAGAAAAAAGAAGAAGAAAAGAAAGCCGCAGCGCGACAGCGCCGAACCCCCCCCCCCCCCCCCCCCCCCCCCCCGTCGATGAGCCGCCGCCGCCCCCTCTTCTTCTTCCCCGACCTCCTCCTCTCCTCCTTCCCCCATCTCGCCTTCAACCTCCATCGCACCCTCGTCGAACACCCCGCCGCCCCTCTAAACCCTAAGCCGCCGCATCAGCCCCCCCCTCGCCTGACCTCCGCCCGCTTCCAGCTCCTCCCCTACCCCCGAAGCCGACTGTTGCACCCCCTCCTCCTTGAATCAGAGCCGCACCCCCCTCCACTCGTTAAAACCCCTGTAAGATTTTTTATGTTTTATTTTTATTTGTTCTATTTATTTATTAGGTAATGGATTTTTATTTACTAATGATGAATAAATATTATATTTATAAAATACATGTAGGGATAAAGATTGAATTTTTATTCGTAGGAAGTCATGATTTTTATCCGTGTAAAGATAGGACTTTTCGTTGTATAAATAATTGCAGAGTGAAAAAAATATAATCTTTTATATTGTAGAGTTATAAAAATAAAATCTTTATAATTGAAAAGGCGAAATCTTTATAATTGAAAAGGCGAAATCTTTATATGAAGAATAGCGTGATAAAAATGGAATTTTTATCTATAGAATAGGGTGATAAAAATAGAATTTTTATCTATATAGTAGCGATGTAAAAATAGAATTTTTATCTATATAGTAGCGATGTAAAAATAGAATTTTTATCTATATAGTAGCGATGTAAAAATAGAATTTTTATCTATATAATTGCGAAGTAAAAATTCGATTTTCATATATTGAATAGCGAAGTAAAAAATCGATTTTTATATATTGAATTGCGAAGTAAAAATTCGATTTTTATATATTGAATAGTGAAGTAAAAATTCGATTTTTATATATTGAATAGCGAAGTAAAAATTCGATTTTTATATATTGAATAGCGAAGTAAAAAATTCGTTTTTTATATATTGAATAGCGAAGTAAAAATTCGATTTTTATATATTGAATAGCGAAATAAAAATGTGATTTTTATATATGTAGTGGCTACGGGCAACGAAAGTGACAAAAGGCGAGAACGACGAAGATTTCTATAAATAAAGTGCCGTGAAGTTGGGATAGCTATCGGTGAGAACTTCTCACTCTAAATTTCTTTTCCAGTTATATATATATACTAGGATGCAGACGGTGCTTAGTAGCACCCGACACCCGTCATCCACAGACCATGGATGGCTTGTTTGTTTAATTGATGTGTTGTGAAATTTGTTTGTGTTGTTGATGTGAAATCGATAATAAATGTAGATGTGTTGAAATAAAATATTTTATCGTTAAAAATATAAATTTTAACGTGAATGTGAATAAATGAATATTTATAAACAAATCGGCCGATTTGTTTATATACACTAATTTGACTGATATTGATTGGGTCGATAAATTTTACACATCGCCCAACTGCACAAATAAAAATCTGTGTTTGTTGATTTTAAACCCCACACGGGTGTTGGGATGATATTTGGGTACACTAATCCCAATTATTTAATCGTATGTCGATCGATTGGTCGACAGGCTGTGTAAGCATTGATTATTTATATTTGATGCTTATGCGGTTGTGTGGTGCACCTTGGATGATGGTTGATTGTTGATCGTTGCTATTATATACATGTGTTGTATGGAATCCATATAATTAACGTTATATGGTGATTGATTGGGCCTCATTCCAATCGGGAAAACAATGAATATTATAAAAGAAAATTCATGTGTTGAATATAAAAATAGTCATGTGTTGACGATGTTCATGTGTTGAGTAAAATATTTTATACAATAAAATTTACATCTTTATCATATTTAAAATTAGAACTACTTCACGGTGGAGTCTGATTTAAATATCAAACGATAGATACCATGATTTTATAAAATATTTTACATAACAAAAATAGTCGTGTGTTGAAAGAAATATAGATTCATGTGTTGAACAGAATAAATATTCATTTGTTGAATAGAATAAAGAAGTTTTTGAAAAATATAAAGCCGTGTGGATTAGAGATGCGTTATTTTGACGCGAACGATATTTATATCGATTTTATTCATTTTATAATGAATATTGAAAAGTGATTTCAAAATTTAATATTTTGAAATGAAATTCAAATTGAATTAGATTAAAATTCAAATTGAAATTTTATTGAATCAATTTGAAATGAATTCGAATCGAATAGAAAATGAATTCGATTCGAATTGAATAGAAAGTGAATTAGAATTTGAATTGAATAGAAAGTGAATTTGAATTCGAGTTGAATAGAAATGAATTCAAATTGAATTAAATTGAGATTGAATTAAAACGAATTGAAATCGTTTTGAATGAAATTTAAAACGAACTGAAATTGAATTGAAATCAATTTGAAATGAATTCGAATTGAATTAAATAGAAGGTAAATTCAAATTGAATTGAATTGAAACAAATTAGAATTAGGATTGGATTGAAACGAATTTGAGTTCGAATTAAATAAAATTGAAATGAATTCGAATTGAATTGAAATCAAATCGATTTGAAATTGAATGTAGCGTTGAAATGGTTTTGAAAACGAATTTAAAACGATTTATAAAATACGTTTTAAAAAAGGAAATCAACGAAATATATATAATATATATATATTATATATATAATGGCCTGAATAGAACGCGCCGCGCCGCGGCAGTTCGTGAATTTCGACCATTGACTTCGAATTGACATTACGGGAGATCCGACCGTCGGATTCTCCTAAAACCGGAACCGTTGGGTTCGTATCGAAAAGAGCTTTCCAATGAATGTTAGAAATTTGAAATCTAACGGTTGGATTTGGAATTATGTCCAAATCAAATTTGAAAAAGGTCGCTGTAAGTGCAGTTCGATGGCCGTTGATGGAAATCGACTGTACGGGCCTTGATAAAATTATTAAAAATATTAATAATTTGTGTAAAATCATAATATATGAATTGGAAAGAACTGGGATGAAAATTTCCATATTTGAAAAGATAAAAATAGATTTTTATCGAAATGAACTAGTTTTGGACTAGGATTAAAGTCAGTTTATTTTTGAAATAAATAAATTGAATTTGAAAGTGATTTTAAAAATAATCAATATTCTCAATACGTGAATTGGACTGGAATTGAATCGAAATTATCTTCGGAATATTTCGATGTTGGATTTCGTGACTATACAAATATTGTTATGGGGATTTGAAAGATATATTTTATATCGTTATTTCCAATACGATATTTGTTGGTTTCAGAATTTGATATTGAATATAAGCCGATATATTTCCTATTCAGAGCCTTGTATTTAATATCAAATATGATTTGGGTTTATCGTGAATCGTGTTTTAGATGACATTGGTTCTTTAACCCAGTTAAAGGCAAGATGTGGATTTTTGAAAGGATTAAAACTAAGTGGAGTTTTAATGAATCTTTAATTAGATTAAAATGTGAATTGATAATTTAAATTATCAAATCTGAAAGGTGATCGAGAATGGAGTACCACCAGTTTTGCTCCAAAGCGATAGTTAAATCTTTAATTAGATTTGAACGTGAAATGGTAATTAATTTTACCGATAACACCATGGTGTTAGATGTGGAGTATTACTAGTTTTCTCCATGGGATATATAGGTTGCGGTTGGGAAATAAAATAAATAATTACTTCGGTGTGGTTCGCTAATCCCGACTAGTTTGAAATGATATCCAAAGGAAGATTAAAGAATAAATTTAGAAGAATTTATCTTGGATAAAATTAATGGGAACTTTTCCCTAAGAATGTGATTTTTTGAATAAAAGAATATTCTGAATTGGAATGAGGCGTTTGTTGTGTTTGTGTAACATTTGTTTATTATATACGTGGGTTATTCAGAAAGGCCGGGTTATACCCATTCTGAATAACCGATTCGACGAGATGTCGAAGATGAAGACGGTGGTTGAAGACCAGAAGTCTTCACATCGTTTGGGTGATTACTGATGATCTTGATTGGGCTGTACACCCAAGATGAGGGAATCAGTTGGTGATCGTCCAGACGTACTTGGAGATGGATGGATATGCGAGGAAAGTGCCTCCGGTTTCATTCAGACCCAGAGCGAACTTGTAAATGGATTGTGTGTCTGACATTGGATTTTATTCGGTGTTGATTGATCTCTATTAAATATACATCTGTTTGGCGGCGGAGAATTTATTCTCTTGCTTAACGCCCTTCTCTGAGACGTACGAGCTCAGAGGTTGTATATCGATGGACATCAGTCGCATGGAGTGAATTGCCAGTGTGGCACGCGTAAGTGGCAATTGATCAAGGCTTCTGTTGAAAAGCAGAGTCTTGTGGTTGATGATCAAAGCACGGCCTGTGTGGCGTAGCTTTGTGTATAACGTGAATTCGCGAGCCTCACACCTCGATATGAGTCAAAAACGGGATAGTGACTGTAGGGAGAGCACGACGTTTCTTTCTAGCTAGGGTGGTGTCAGTGACCTACCAGCCCTGACATTTATATACTTTTCACCTGTGTGGTTGTTGGATACGAGGCGCCTCGGATATAGGTCTGTAAGGACCGGGAAACGTGTGTTCAGGAATAATTAATCCTCAAAAGTAAGAGAGGACCGGCCTTGAAGATCCAAGGATCATAGTGGGGTCCTGGGACATTTGCTATATTGTCTCGAATCGGAGAGGAGCTTGCCCCTTGCCTCGACTCTTGACGGAAATCCAACTTCCAATACGTAATAGTGCGGTTTTATTTGTAGAACCTAGTATGGCGACATAGTGGTATGGGTCATTCATGCCGCCTATGATTGATATTTATGATTGAAATTGTTTTGACACTATACACTTATTATAGTATCAAATAATGTGTTTTTAACGTATCAAGCATGCTTTGGCTGTTATAAGGTAAAAACCCTATCCTCCGGCTTGCGTTGCATTGTGTGATGGGACCTGGGTCTTATAACAGCTTCATTTTTCTTTATTTAGCATTGCGCTGTTTGTTTTATGCACTTGTATTCTTGGGAGGAAACCCGTTCCGTGTTATACGGCGTGGTCCCTTGATTTACCGAACTTTAAAATAAAGAATAATAACTGTTTTAGTTCTCACACCAGTCACATGACTGACCTGGAGTTTATTGTTTTAACCTAAACTCTGGGTGCCCTTATTTTCGACACGGGCAACTTGTAGTTTTGGCTTTGCAGATTAATATCCACAGGATCCTGATTTACAGCTGGAACGATGCTCGGAAAGCTCTGTATCCGTGTGTTACTTTCAGTTGTGTTTTCTATTGTTTTTCCGCTGCTATGTAATTTATTGTAATCTCTGATATTTATCGAATGTGTAATATTTATTCATACTCTGTATATTCTTGTATCTGATGGAATTGTTGTAATAACAATGAAATGTTCTTCTGTTTGCGTTATGATTTGTCCTGTTCTCAAACGATCAGGGGTTTTCGAACGGTCTAGATCGGTTTAACGATCGATTTGGATCGAGCGAAATTCCTTGCCGTTACAAAGTCAATTTGAATTGAAATCAATTTGAAATGAATTTAAAACGAATTTAGAAGGAAAAAATTCAATTTTGATTTGAATTTGAAAAGAAGTTGAAATCGTTTTGAAAACGAATTTAAAACGATTTATAAAATACGATTTAAAAGGGAATCGACGAAATATATATAATATATATTATATATATATAATGGCCTGAATAGAACGCGCCGCGCCGCGGCAGTTCGCGAATTTCGACCATTGACTTCGAATGGATATTGCGGGAGATCCGACCGTCGGTTTCGCCTAAACTAGAACCATTGGGTTCGTATCGAAAAGAGCTTTCTAACGAATATTAGAAATTAGAAATCTAATGGTTGGATTTGGAATTATGTCCAAATCAAATTTGGAAAATGTCGCTGTAAGTGCAGTTCGATGGCCGTTGATGGAAATCGACTGTACGGGCCTTGATAAAATTCTTAAAAATAGTATAATTTGTGTAAAATCATAAGAAATGATTTGGGAAAAATTGGGATGAAAAACTCCATATTTGAAATGATAAAAATAGATTTTTATCGAAATGAACTAATTTCGAATTAGAATAATAGTTTACTTATTTTTAAATAAATAAATTTGATTTGAAATGGTTTTAAAAGAAACCAGAATTTCCAATAATTGAATTGGAATGGATTTGAATCGAAATTGTCTTTGGAATATTTCGATGTTGGATTTCGTGATTATACAGATATTGTTATGGAAATTTGAAAGATATATTTATATTGTTATTTCCAATATGATATTTGTTGGTCGTAGAATTTGATATTGAATATAAGCCGATATATTTTCTATTCAGAGCCTTGTATTTAATATCAAATGTGATTTGGGTTTGTCGTGAATGGTGTCTTCATTAACACTGTTCTTAAGCCCAGTTGAGAAAAGATTAAATCTTTTTGTTTAGATTTAATGAAGTGTACCAATTAAATAATATTTAATTGGAATTGAATTGGTATTGATTTTTGGGTTTATCGTGAACATTGTTTTAAATAACACTTGTTCTTTAACCCGATAATTAATGGAATGTGATTTTGGGTTGTCGGGAACGGTGTCTTCAATAATACTGTTCTTAGACTCAAAGGAGTTAAGAAAATCAGAAACTAACTGGAGATTAGTTAAGTTGAATGGTTTCTGGGGTATTGATCTGATGTTGGTTTCGGCCTTCGGGGTTAATACTTAGGGAATTGCTCACTTGCTAATTTACGGTTAGGCACCGATTGAAATGTGATGTGATTTTTGGTTTATCGTGAACCGTGTTTTAAATGACACTGATTCTTTAACCCAGTTAAAGATTAAAACTAAGTGGAGTTTTAATGAATCTTTAATTAGATTGAAAAGATCGAGAATGGAGTATCACCAGTTTTTATCCAGGCGATAGTTAAATCTTTAATTAGATTTGAACGTGAAATGGTAATTGAATTTACCGATAACACCGTGGTGTTAGATATGAAGTATTACCAGTTTTACTTCATGGGATGAATAGGTTGGGATTGGGAAATTAAAACAAATGATTACTTTGGTAAGGTTCGTTAATCCCGACTAGTTTGAATTGATATTCAAAAGAAGATTAAAGAATAAATTTAAAAGAATTTATCTTTGATAAAATTAATGGGAACCTTTCCCTAAGAATGTGAAATTTAGAAACTAACTGTAGGTTGGCTAAGAAGAATGGTTTCCTGGGTATTGATCTGATGTTGGTTTCGGCCTTTGGGGTTAATATTTGGGGAATTATTCTCTTGTTGATTTACGGTTAGTGACTGATGAATTTGAATGAGGCGTATGTTGTGTTTGTGTAACACTTGTTTATTATATACACGAGTTATTCGGAAAGACCGGGTTTATCCATTCTGAATAACTGATACGACGATAAGTCGAAGATGAAGACGGTGGTTGAAGACCGGAGGTCTTCACGTCGTTTGGATAATTACTGATCATCTTGATTGGGCCGTACACCCAAGAGGAGAGAATCAGTTGGTGATCGTCCAGACGTACTTGGAGATTGATGGATATGCGGGGTACTAGGTGCCTCCGGTTTCGTTCAGACCCAGAACGAACTTGTAAATGGACTGTGTGTCTGACATTGGATTTCAGTCTGTGTGATTGATTTCTATTAAATATATATCTGTTTGGCGGCGGAGAATTTATTCTCTTGCTTAACGCCCTTCTCTGAGACGTATGAGCTCAGGGGTTATATACTGATGGATATCAAACGCATGGAATGAATTGCCTATGTGGCATGCCTAAGTGGCAAATGATCAAGGCTTCTGTTGAAAAGCAAAGTCTTGTGGCTGATGATTAAAGCACGGCCTTTGTGGCATAGCTTTGTGTAACGTTGATTCGCGAGTCTCACACCCCGGTGGTGAACGAAAAACGGGAGAGGACCTCAGGGAGGACATGCGTTTCTTTCTAGTTAGAAGTGGCGTCAGTGGTTTTACACGCCCTGACGAGTTTGACTTATGTGGTTGTTGCTGTTGCGAGGCGCCTCGGTTAGGTCGGACGATCCGGGTCCGATGGAGCCATTCGTTGGCTCATTTACACCCCAAAGGGCGGGGAAACGCAGTGTTCAGGCATTTTAATCCACATCGGTGGACCGGCCCTGTCGCTCCAAGGGCTCACCTGTGTCTGGGTCCTGAGACACGGGTTAGAGCGTCTCGAATCGGTAGAGGACGATCCCTGGCCTCGGTTCATAGATGGAAATCCAATTTCCAAATACGTGATTCTGCGGTTTTATTTGTAGAGCCTAGTATGGCGACATAGTGGGATGGGGCGCTTATGCCGTCTATGATTGATACTTATGATTTGAAGTTGTTTTATACACTATACACTTATAGTAATAATAAATGATTTGTTTTAAACGTATCAAGCATTCTTGGCTATTATAAGGTAAAAACTCTATCCTCCGGCTTGCGTTGCATTGTGTGATGGGACCTGGGTCTTATAATAGCTTCATTGTTCTTTATTTAGCATTGCGCTGTTGTTTTATGCACTGGTATTCTTGGGAGGAAACCCGTTCCGTGTTATACGGCGTGGTCCCTTGATTTACCTAACTTTAAATAAAGATTAATAACTGTTTTAGTTCTCACACCAGTCACATGACTGACCTGGAGTTTATTGTTTTAACCTAAACTCTGGGTGCCCCTATTTTCCGCACGGGCAGCTAGTAGTTTTGGTTTTGCAGATTTATATTCACATAAACCTGGTTTACAGCTGGAACGATATCCGGAAAGCTTTGTATCCGTGTATCTTCTTCAGTTGTATTTTGTATTTTTTTCCGCTGCTATTTAATTTATTGTAATCTCTGATATTGATCGAATGTAGTTTATTTGTTTATACTCTGTATATTCTTGTATTCTGATGAATTGTTGTAATAAACAATAAAATGTTCTTCTGTCTGTGTTGTGTTGTGGCTTGTTCTCTATTCTATCCGGGCTTTCCTTACCGGGGAAGTTCGGGTCGTTTCAGGTGCTCGCATATCCAGACAATCAACAAGTATGTCCGGACGGCCACCACTTTATCCCCTTCATGGTAGCTACTCCAATCATGGGCATCAGTAGCAACTCATCCATTCGATGTGAAGATCGCCAGTCTTCAATCACCGTCTTTAAATCTTCAACTTAGATCGTCGTATAATCATTTGAAATGAGATTAAACTCGGACTTTTCAAATGATCCTCGCATATATATATATATATATTATAATCATTTCATATCGTTATTAGCATTTAATAACATTTTATTGCTATTTTTATATATATAAAAATAGCTAAATTTATTTAACGATGCTTTGAGTCAATGGGCGGCCCTGGCGCTATTCGTATAAAAATTTGATTTACACTTGTCTCGAAATCTAACCGCTGGATTTTAACAAAATTTATATAATTGGGAAGATCTTCCCAAAGCGGTCCGAATGGTTCCAGTTTTGGGAAAATCCAACGGTTGGATCTTTCCGTATAATCGTTTGAAGTTACTATTTCAAATCGCGAACTGCAGCAGCGCGATTGTTTTATTTTAATTTATATTTATATATATAAATAAAATTCACTTGTTCGACGATTTCAAATTATTTATTCTTTAAATAATTTTCTACACTTCGTATTCAAGTTATTTTGAATGAACAGAAGTCTATTTCAAAACATGTACATTTTCTTCATTCCTTATATGGGAATACATGTGAATTTTCATTGTTTATCATTTCTATTTCGAACGACGAATATTTTTCTTTAATTATTACATTACAATAAAAATGTAAATTTTTATTGTTTATCCTTTCCATTCCAAACTATGAATATATTTATATTCTCTTTCTTTGCATCAAAAATGTGATTTTTAATGTAACCATGTTTTATTTTTAAAACATGGGCTATTTTCTAATTTCATTTCTTACATTAGAAATGAGGTTTTCGAGGTAAACATGTGTTTATAATTTAAAACATGACATTTTTATATTTCATTCATTACATTAATAATGTGGTTTATATTACATAAAAATGTGAACTTTTTATATTACATAAAAATGTAAACTTTTTATATTACATCAAAATGTAAACCTTTTCCTATTCTTTTATTACACTGAAAAATGTAATTCTTTATTCAATCTTTTATTACGCTGAAAAATGTAATCCTTTATTCAATATTTTTTACACTAAAAAAATGTAATTCTTTATTCAATATTTTATTACACTAAAAAAAATGTAACATTAAAATCTCTTCTTTTTTTCTCGCATCTAAAATGACGATATAAATGTAACATTAAAATCTATTCATTTTTTTATTGTCTCTAATTTGACAATAAAAATGCAACATTTTTATTGAATATAAAATGACAATAAAAATGTCACTTTTAATTACTCTTTTTATTGTCTCTATAATGACAATAAAAATGTCACTTTTAATTCTACTCTTTTATTACACCTAAAATGTCGATAAAATTGTCACTTTTTAATCTATTCATTTATTTACATCTAAGATGTAAATAAAAATGTGACTTTAATCCATTTCATTAAAGACAAAGATTTTAATGTAAACATGTTTTATTTCTAAAACATGAATGTTTGTCCAACCTTTGTTATTACATTAAAAGGTGAATTTTTAATGTAAAATATATTTTCTTTTTAAAACATGTTTCTTTTTCTACATTTCTATTTTTACAGTAAAAGTGTAATTTTAATGTATAACATATTTTCATCTTTAAAACATGTCTCTTGTCTCTTATTTTAACATTACATTAAAAATGTATGTTTTTACTTTAATCATGTTTTGGATTAAAAACATGTACATTTTTTTTCAACTTATATTCCTAACATTAAAATATAAATTTTAATGAATTCATGTTTTGATTAAAAACATGAACATTTTTCCCTATTTATATTCTTAACATTAAATTTGTAAAATTTAATGAAATCATGTTTTGTTCAAACTATGAACACTTTGCTAATTTCCATAATGACATTAAAATATGGTTTTTTAATGACTACATGCTTTTATTCCTAAAACATGTACATTTTCTCCACTTTTAACATTTCATTAAAAATGTAACCTTTGAATGTAATGTTCTTCTTATTTTTCTAAAACATGTACATTTCAATTTTAATAATAATTCATAAAATGATAGATACTTATATTTCATTTTTGTTGAATATTCTAATTCAATAAAGTGACAAAATTGGTTATTTCCCTTTTGATTGAAAATCCTAGCTCAATCAAATAACAAAAGTGTATATTTTATTTTGATTTAAAATAATTAAATCAAATAGTAACAAAAGTGATATTTCTATTTTGATTGAAAACTCTGGTTCAATCAAAAATAACCAAAGTGACATCTTTATTTGATTGAAATTTCTAATTCAAATAAACAAAGGTGATATTTTTATTTGATTAAAAATTCTAATTCAATCAAACAAATAACCAAGGTGATATTTTTCTTTCACAGGACATTCCTAAATCAAATGGAATTTTTGTATTACATGATATTTCTAAATAAATGACCATTATATATATATATATATATATATATTAACTCAACATGATTCTAATCTAACAAAATAACAATTATATATATATACTTTAACATTACATGACATATTTTTATTTCAACATAAATGATCAATTCTTATTCAATATAAATGACATTATTTATTTCCATACTTTTTCCTATGTACTCTAATGAAAAATAAAAAAATGATATATTTGTAAACAATTTACTATGTATATTAATGACAAATTAATGAATCTTTCATTTGTAAACAATTTTCTATGTTTTAATGACAAATAAATGAATATTTATTCGTAAACTATAAACTATTTAATATATATATATATGTATATATAAATGAAAATAAATGAATGTTTCTCCTTTCAACAAATTTCTATAGTCATAAATGACAGATAAAAGATGGTTTTTATTTTCATGACATTTCTATGTTAACATAACAAGGATATTTTTATGTGTAATCAATTCTAGCCATTCGTGTTAACATAAAAAGGATATTTTTATGTGTTCACATTTTCTATTCAACATAATTAATAAAAAATGATAATTTTATTTGTTACAATTTCTAATTTAACTTAACAAATAAAAATGAAAACTTTATTTGTTAATCAATTTGTATTCAACATAACAAATAAATAAGGATAATTTTATTTGACTATTTCACTTCAACAAAACATGATATTTTGGTTTCAACTATCTTATTTCAACTAATATGATACTTTTATTTTTCTTTAACGTTCCTAATTCAACAAAATGACACTTGATTATGGTTAACATTCCTAATTCAACAAAACGACATTTGGTTATGTTTAACATACATGAAAGTTTGATTATGTTTAATCCAATTCAACAAAAATGATTATTGTCAAATCTAATTTCAACAAAATGTCAAATTTAATTTTTGTCAGTACTTGTTTCTAACAAATTGACATTTCAATTTCAACACAATTATCAATCGAATTAACAGACCATCACAACAACGACAATCAAAATAAATCAAATCACGTATAACCATACATTGAGTCTAACAACAAATTGTAATGATTTCTAGCACGATCATAATTTATAAAAGTTAATCATTAAAAAAAAGAATTCTCACCTTGGTTTGAAGCGGATCTAAAATTCTAATAAGTTCAGAATCTGTTCTAGTCAGTTCCATAATGTAGAGTTTTCTGTCACGAGCGCAACGCATTTCGTTTCGTTGAATTCTGATAAGATTTGAAAGAGTTATGAAATTTTAAAGTTGGACAATGTTAATAAACCACTAGCAAATATTTAAATTAATTTAAACCTTAATTAGTTTAACTAATCCATCTTCTTCCTTTGGATAACTTCGATTACAGGAACCCACTCTTCGATCAAATCCTCCCCATCGCGCACGCCCCCTGGCCCACTGTTCCTCGATCAACTGCCACAAGTCCAAAGCCCTCGAGCTCCTCCTCCTTCGCCGTGACAATGGACCAACTCAGTGGTCAGTTCCGCCTCGAAATCACCCCAATAGACGATGACTTTAAGCCCCGATTCCTAGCAACCCATGCCACTAAATCCCATCACAACCGTACAATTCAAAGATCTGGAGACGCTCTTCCATTTGTATTTGAGAATTTGGAAAATCATTTAGTGGATTTGGAGAAATGTTGGATCGAATTTACGAGAGTTATGGCCATTCATGTAGAGGGCGGCGGCTGGGTATTAGGGAATTAGGGTTTGTTTTATATTAGGGGTTTATATAATATTATAATATAAATTTAACCCTTAAGGCCCGTTTAGCCACTAACTCCAATTCAGGCCAAACAACAGTCATTCCTAGACAATAAACCCCACCCCGAACCCAATGAGATATGTCCCGTGAGCCCAAACGACTGTTTGTGGCCTGATTTCTTTAATTAAAATTTAAATCATTTATTAATTAATTTAATGGTACATGTAAATATGTAATAACCCGGAAATTCCGAGCCAGTTTAAAATTTTTATTTTGGCAATTTTAGCGAATTTTGAATATTTAAAATAGATTATTTTAAATAATATCGACGAGAAATTTAATTTGAATATAATTAGAACGTATATATTATATACGTCGTCGTTAGAATATAAATATTTATATATAATTATAAATAGAATTGAAAATGGCGCGGTAGTTCGATAATTCGATTTCAAACTTCAATTGAATGTACCGGGTGCAAAACAATCCGGATTTTAGTGAAACCAAAAACATTAGGATCTAATAGATAATATCTTTCCAACGAATCCAAAAAATCAAATTTTCATAGCGGGAATCAAAAGATATGTCCGGTTGAAAATTCTGAATAGTCGCTATGGAATTCAGGCCCTTAAAAATGGACATTATGCAAATGACCTCGGATTTCGATGAAACCACTTTTGTTGGATCCGCAGTGTCAAATTATTGCTAGATTCCAAATTTCATAATTTTTCGAATCAATATGTGAGCGTGGAAAAGGAAAACGCATTTGACCAATTTCAGTTGAATTTAATCGACTGGAAATTGGCCATTTTTCAAACGATCTCAGAATTCAACGAAACTAGTTTTGTTAGGACCGTATCGTCAATACAAAGCTAGAAAATATTTTTCGGGAATTTTTCTAGTTAGTATGTGGCCCCAGTAAATTGAAATGCCCGTTCAAATTCAATATATAGAGTTATATGTTGATTTTGACGAAAAATGATCGTAACGGTCGAATTGGCCTGCGATACATATCTCATTGTGTTCGGAATGGGGGTAAAATGCTAGGGACGACAGTCGGTGGGTTTGATTTCGAGTTAAAAATAAAAAGTTGCCTTTAGGAAATTTAAAATAATAAATTTTAATATATATTTTCTTTAAATACCCCCCCTCCCCCAATCAGAACCCGAATTCCCAAATTGAGCCGCCAGTTATAATGAACGACGGAAATCGTTCGAGATTTCCTTTAAATTTTTCGTCCAATCCAGTAAATAATTTCAAGAACTCAATATACGAAATCGAAGAGATATGGGAGATCTACAAATCCATGCCAAGAATACGAATTCTTGTTGATTGATTGGGATGAAATCGGGGCTTAAAGCCGCCGAGTTCGAGCTCGCTTTTCGAGCTCCAGGGACCTCCGAAGCAGATGCCAGTCACGGTGGTGGAGGCTCTCGCCAAGGCGAGTCGTGGGGGCCCCCTCTGATGGTGCTCCGGTCAAGCGCAGCAGAGGCGGGGTGGAACCCTAACATGGGAGGTCGGGTACGATTATTCGGTGAAACCTGGAGCGATTTTCAAGGGGGAAGAAAGTAAAGCAGCGGCAGTGTAATTCTTTGAACCTTGGGACTGATTTGATTAAAATAGCGCTGTTTATTTTTTGGATTTAATTACAATAACATTGAGTAAAAACGTGATTGTTAAAAATTAAAAACAGTAAAAGAAAATGTGATTTCTGAAATAAAAACATACTTTGCTTTTGAAATAAAAACATACTTTGCTTTTGAAATAAATATATACTTTGTTTTATAAAATAGAAATAGCAAAATAAAAATATGATTTTTATTAAAGTAGAATTATAAAAATATGACCTTTATATGTGTTGTAGCGAATTAGCAATATAAAGAAGTGATTTTGTTTAAAATATAAATTGAGATTTTTATATAGATAAAAATTTGATTTTTATGTATATGAAGCATTATAAAAATAAATCTTTATATAGAGAACACCGTTATAAAAATAGAATTTTTATCCATATAGTAACGCTGTAAAAATGGAATTTTTATCTATATAGTAACGATATAAAAATAGGATTTTTATATACATGGCAACAACATAAAAATGAGATTTTTATATATGTAGTGAAATAAAAATCCGATCTTTATATAAGAAGCAAAAATATAAAAATATAATTTTTATATTGAAATAAGTGTTGTAAAAATATATATGAAGAAGAAATAAAAATATGAATTTTATTTATTAGAATGAAGCAATAAAAATATAATTTTTATGTGAACAGCGTGAAAAGACTGTATTGGAATTACAAATGGATTCAGGCGGTTCAGCAGTTCAAAAACAAAGCACGGCGGAGTGGAACCCTTGGTAAGAATTTCTCACTCTTCAATTTCATTTTCTAGTTATATATATATATATATACTAGGATGCAGACGGTGTTTAGTAGCACCCGACACAATCGTCCACAGACCATGGACTTGTTTGTTTGATTTCAAAAATTAGTTAGATTATTTGATTGAAATTTGAATTGTTTGGTGAATTGAATGGATTTGATTGATGTGTGAATGGCGTGGGCCTTCACTAGACCGGGGATAAGGCTAGGCCTCGTCCCGTTTCTAGTATCGTGCCGTTATGCCGCCGAAATTTTCTAAAATATGTTAGAAAAATAAAAATATCATTTTATTGAATAAATGAACTGAATAGAACATTCATGGGTTAAATAAAATATTTTATCGTTAAAAATATAGTTTTAACGTGGAAGTGAATAAAATAAAATATCCATTTACAAACCGGACGGTTTGTTTATGTACACCTATTTGAAGGACATTGATTGGGTCGATAAATTTTACACATCGCCCAACTGCACAAATAAAATATGTGTTTGATTGTTTGAAACCCCACACGGGTGTTAGGATGAAATTTGAAGTTCACTCATCCTGATTGATTAAATATGTCGATCGATCGATTGACAGGCTGTTATAAGCGTTAGATATCTATATTTGATGCTTATACAGTGTAGTGCACTTTGGTTGATGGTTGATTATTTTTCAATGCTATTATATGTGTGTAATGTATGAAAATCCATATAATTAACATTATATGGTGATTGATTGGGCCTCATTCCAATTTAGAAAATAAAGAATAATATAAAATAAAGGTTCATGTGTTGACAGTACTCATCCATTGAGATTGGTCATGTGTTGAACGAAATATTTTAGTAATAAAATTTACATCTTTATCAATATAAAATAAAGGTTCATGTGTTGACAGTACTCATCCATTGAGATTGGTCATGTGTTGAACGAAATATTTTGATAATAACAACTATTTTGAAAAAGAAATATTTGAAATAGAATATTTGAAAATAGAAATTTATGAAGCCGTGTTGATTAGATTGACGCAATTTTGACGTGAACGATATTTATATCGATTTTATTCATTTTGAAATGAATTGAATTGAAAACGATTTCGAAATGAATTGAATTGAAAACGATTTCGAAATGAAATGAATTGAAAACGAATTGAAATTGAATTAGAAATCAATTTGAATTGAAATCAATTTGAAATGGATTTAAAATGAATTTAAATTGGAATATTCAATTTTGATTTGAAATTGAATATGAAGTTGAAACCGTTTTGAAAACGAATTTAAAACGATTTATAAAATTCATTTCGAAAGGAAATCGACGAAATATATATTATATATATTATATATATAATATAATGGCCTGAATAGAACGCGGCGCGCCGCGGCAGTTCGTGAATTTCGACCATTTATTTCAAACGGACATTACGGGAGATCCGACCGTCGGATTCTCCTAAAACCGGAACCGTTGGGTTCGTATCGAAAAGAGCTTTCTAATGAATGTTAGAAATTTGAAATCTAACGGTTGGATTTGGAGATACGTCCAAATCAAATTCGAAAAAGGTCGCTGTAAGTGCAGTTCGATGGTCGTTGAAGGAAATCGACTGTACGGGCCTTGATAAAATTATTAAAAATAGTAATAATTTGTGTAAAATCATAAGAAATGATTTGTGAAGATTTGGGATGAAAAACTCCATATTTGAAAAGATAAAAATAGATTTTTATCGAAATGAACTAGTTTTGAACTAGGAATATAATTCTATTTATTTTTAACTAAATAAATTGAATTTGAAAAGGGTTTTAAAAATAACCAGAATTTCCAATGATTGCATTGGAGTGGATTTGAATCGAAATTGTCTTCGGAATATTTCGATGTTGGAATTCGTGATTATACAGATGTTGTTATGGAAATTTGAAAGATATATATTTATATCGTTATTTCCAATATGACATTTGTTAAGCGTAGAATTTGATATTGAATATAAGCCGATATATTTTCTATTCAGAGCCTTATATTGAATATCAAATGTGATTTGGGTTTGTCGTGAATGGTGTCTTCACTAACACTGTTCTTGAACCCAGTTGAGAAAAGATTAAATCTTTTTATTTAGATTTAATGAAGTGTACCAATTAAATGATATTTAATTGGAATTGAATTGGTATTGATTTTTGGGTTTATCGTGAACAGTGTTTTAAATAACACTTGTTCTTTAACCCGATAATTAATGGAATGTGATTTTGGGTTTATCGTGAACCGTGTTTTAAATGACACTGATTCTTTAACCCAGTCGAAGATTAAAACTAAGTGGAGTTTTAATGAATCTTTAATTAGATTGAAATGATCGAAAATGGAGTATCACCAGTTTTGCTCCAGGCGATAGTTAAATCTTTAATTAGATTTGAACGTGAAATGGTAATTGAATTTACCGATAACACTGTGGTGTTAGATATGAAGTATTACCAGTTTTACTTCATGGGATGAATAGGTTGGGATGGGGAAATTAAAATAAATGATTACTTCGGTAAGGTTCGCTAATCCCGACTAGTTGAATTGATATTCAAAAATAGATTAAAGAATAAATTCAAGGAATTTATCTTGGATAAAATTAATGGGAACGATTCCCTATGAATGTGAAATTAGAAACTAACTGTAACAACCCGAAAATCTGGGCCAGTTTAAAATTTTTATTTTGGCCATTTTAGCGAATTTTGAATATTTAAAATGAATTATTTTAAATAATATCGACGAGAAATTTTATTTGAATATAATTCGAACGTATATATTATACGCGTCGTCGTTAGAATATAAATATTTATATATAATTATAAATAGAATTGAAAATGGCGCGGTAGTTCGATAATTCGATTTCAAACTTCAATTGAATGTACCGGGTGCAAAACAATCCGGATTTTAGTGAAACCAAAAATAATGGAATCTAATAGTGAATATCTTTCCAACGAATCCGAATAATCAAAATTTCATAGCGGGAATCAAAAGATATGTCCAGTTGAAATTTAGAAATAGTCGCTGTGGAATTTATATATATTTTAATATAATATAAGGCTCTTAAAAATAGCAATTTTGCAAACGACCTCGGATTTCGACGAAACCAGTTTTGTTGGGTC
The DNA here is from genome assembly GCA_030737875.1 of Allium sativum. Taxonomy (NCBI): domain Eukaryota; kingdom Viridiplantae; phylum Streptophyta; class Magnoliopsida; order Asparagales; family Amaryllidaceae; genus Allium; species Allium sativum. The sequence continues at coordinate 135,757,060 of CM060915.1, forward strand.
CGTGATGTTAAGTTATTGCTAGGTTTCAAATTTCATAATTTTTCGAATCAATATGTGAGCGTGGCAAAGGAAAACGCGTTTGACCAGTTTCAGTTGATTTTAATCAACTGGAAATTGGCCATTTTTCAAACGGTCTCAGAATTCGACGAAACTAGTTTTGTTAGGACCGTATCGTCGATACGAGACTAGAAAATATTTTTCTGGAATTTTTCTAGTTAGTATGTGACCCCGGTAATTTGAAATGTACGTTTAAAATTCAATATAAAGATTTAAATGTAAATTCAACGGAAACAGATTGTAACGATCAAACCAGCTTACGATACATATCCCATTGTGTTCGGAATGAGGGTAGAACGCTTTGGACGACAGGCGGTGGACCTCGTTTCGAGGTCATATGTAAAAGTCAACCCTAATGCAAATTTAATAATTAAATAATAATAATAATAATAAAAAAAAAAGAATTCCCTCCCCTTTTCTTCTGCCTTGGCCCCCCCCGATCATTTATCAGAAACAAATAAAAAAAAAAAAAAGGAGAAAACCCTAACCTAAATCGCCGCCGCCCCCTGACCTGGAAGCCCACCACCAGACCGCCGACGCTCGAGCCGCCCTCGACTCCTTCTCCTCCCACCGAACGACACCTCGGAGTCCCCACTACCCTCGCGACATCCAATCGAGCAACCCCCTGAACCACCGACGCACCCTGCCGCGAACGCCTCATCGCGACGCCTCCCTGAGCCGCCAGAACCCCTCGACTCCCCTCCTCCCCTTCGCATACCACGGTAAGCATTTAATTTATTTTATTTTTATTTTTTGTTTTATGATTTCAGATGTATGAAACGATGTAAAATTAATTACTGTATATTTCTTTTAGTTTTAAAAACAGTATTTTTAAGAGATTTGAAAACTGGATTTTGAAAAGAAATAAAGAACAGAATTTTTCAAGTAAATAAAAACAGAATTTTAAAAAAAAAGAAGTTAAAACTGAAATTATATAAAAGAAAGTAAAACTGCATTTTTTAAAAAAGATTTTAAAAACTGCATTTTTATAAAGGAGTTTAAAAACTGTTTTGAAAAGAAAATAAAAACTGATTTTAATAGGAAAACTGTTTTATTTTATTTTATATGAAAACTGATTTTATAAGTTTTTTTTTTACTGTTTTTAAAAGCATTTTAAAAACTGATTTATAAAAATATAAAAACTGATTTTTTGTTGAAAAGATTTTTGATTATGGAAGAGATTTGATTTTTAGGAGATAAAGAAACGATTTTTATTTATAGTTGTAGAGAATTAAAAATATAATTTTTATATTTTTAAAGAATTAAAAATATGATTTTTGTATTTTTAAAGTATTAAAAATATAACCTTTATTATATAGGAGTAATAAAAATATGATTTTTATATTTTTAAAGTATTAAAAATATAATCTTTATAAGATAGAGAATATAAAAATATCATCTTTGTATGTGTAGCCAAATAAAAATCTGATTTTTATTTTATATACGTTGAGATAAAGTGATAATTTTTATAAAGGCGAAAACTTTATTTTTGAAATGGAATTTTTGTCTATATAGTAGCAATATAAAAACTCGATTTTTATATATTGAACTTTGAAATAAAAACTCGATTTTTATATATTGAACTTTGAAATAAAAATTCGATTTTTATATATGTAGTGGCTACGGGCAACAAAGACGATAAAAAGGCGAGTTGACGAAGATTTCCTGCATTAGAAGTGCCGTGGAGCTAGGATAGCTATAGGTGAGAATTTCTCACCTTTCAATTTATTTTTCTGGTTATATATATATACTAGGATGCAGACGGTGCTTAGTAGCACCCGACACAATTGTCCACAGACCATGGACTTGTTTGTTTGGTTGCATAGACTAATTGAATTATTTGTTTGAATTGAATTGTTTGGTGAGATGAAATTGATATGATTGATGTGTGAATGGCGTGGGCCTTCACTAGACCGGGGATAAGGCTAGGCCTTGTCCCGTTTCTAGTATCATGCCGTTATGCCGCCGAAATTTTCTAAAATATGTTAGAAAAATAAAAATATCATTTTATTGAATAAATGAATTGAATAGAAATTCATAGGTTGAAATGAAATGTTTTATCGTTAAAAATATAATTTTAACGTGAATATGAAAATAGTGAAGTGAATAAATAAATATTCATTTACAAACCAGATGGTTTGTTTATGTACACTTATTTGAATGACATTGATAGGGACGATAAATTTTACACATCGCCCAACTGCACAAATAAAATCTGTGTTTGATTGTTTGAAACCCCACACGGGTGTTGGGATGAAATATGAATTTCACTCATCCTGATTGATTAAATATGTCGATCGATTGATTGACAGGCTGTTATGAGCGTTGAATATCTATATTTGATGCTTATACAGTGTAGTGCACTTTGGTTGATGGTTGATTATTTTCAATGTTAGTATATACATGTGTTGTATGAAAATCCATATAATTAACTTTATATGGTAATTGATTGGGCCTCATTCCAGTTTTAAAAATAGAAATATTTGAAATAGAAATATTCGAAATGGAATATTTGAAAATATCAATATATGAAGCCGTGTTGATTAGATTGACGCCATTTTGACGTGAACGATATTTATATCGATTTTATTCATTTTAAAATGAATATTAAAAAGTAATTTTGAAATCGAATATTTCGAAATGAATTGAATTGAAAACGAATTCAAAATGAATTGAAAACGAATTCAAAATGAATTGAAAACGATTTCGAAATGAATTGAATTGAAAACGATTTCGAAATGAATTGAATTGAAAACGATTTCGAAATGAATTGAATTGAAAACGATTTCGAAACGAATTGAATTGAAAACGAATTCAAATTGAATTGAAAGCGAATTGAAATGAATTCAAATTGAATTGAAATTTGAATTGAATAGAAATGAATTTTAAAACGAATTTATAAAGAAGAATTCAATTTTGATTTGAATTGAAATGGAAGTTGAAATAGGTTTTTGAAACGAATTCAAAACTATTTATATAATTCGTTTTAAATAGAAATCGACGAAATATATATTATATATATTATATATATAATATAATGGCCTGAATAGAACGCGCCGCGTCGCGGCAGTTCGCGAATTTCGACCATTTATTTCAAACGGACATTACGGGAGATCCGACCGTCGGATTCTCCTAAAACCGGAACCGTTGGGTTCGTATCGAAAAGAGCTTTCTAATGAAGGTTAGAAATTTGAAATCTAACGGTTGGATTTGGAATTATGTCCAAATCAAATTCGAAAAAGGTCGCTGTAAGTGCAGTTCGATGGCCGTTGATGGAAATCGACTGTACGGGCCTTGATAAAATTATTAAAAATAGTAATAATTTGTGTAAAATCATAAGAAATGATTTGTGAAAATTTGGGATGAAAAACTCCGTATTTGAAAAGATAAAAATAGATTTTTATCGAAATGAACTAGTTTTGAACTAGAATTATAATTCTATTTATTTTTAAATAAATAAATTGAATTTGAAAAGGGTTTTGAAAATAACCAAAATTTCCAATGATTGCATTGGAGTGGATTTGAATCGAAATTGTCTTCGGAATATTTCGATGTTGGATTTCGGGATTATACGGATGTTGTTACGGAAATTTGAAAGATATATATTTATATCGTTATTTCCAATACGACATTTGTTAATCGTAGAATTTGATATTGAATATAAGCCGATATATTTTCTATTCAGAGCCTTATATTGAATATCAAATGGGATTTGGGTTTGTCGTGAATGGTGTCTTCACTAACACTGTTCTTGAACCCAGTTGAGAAAAGATTAAATCTTTTTATTTAGATTTAATGAAGTGTACCAATTAAATAATATTTAATTGGAATTGAATTGATATTGATTTTTGGGTTTATCGTGAACAGTGTTTTAAATAACACTTGTTCTTTAACCCGATAATTAATGAATGTGATTTGGGTTTGTCGTGAATGGTGTCTTCACTAACACTGTTCTTGAACCCAGTGGAGAAAAGATTAAATCTTTTTATTTAGATTTAATGAAGTGTACCAATTAAATAATATTTAATTGGAATTGAATGGATATTGATTTTTGGGTTTATCGTGAACAGTGTTTTAAATAACACTTGTTCTTTAACCCGATAATTAATGGGATGTGACTTTGGGTTTATCGTGAACCGTGTTTTAAATGACACTGATTCTTTAACCCAGTCACAGATTAAAACTAAGTGGAGTTTTAATGAATCTTTAATTAGATTGAAAAGATCGAGAATGGAGTATCACCAGTTTTGCTCCAGGCGATAGTTAAATCTTTAATTAGATTTGAACGTGAAATTTAGAAACTAACTGTCGGTTAGCTAAGTAGAATGGTTTTCTGGATATTGATCTGATGTTGGTTTCGGCCTTCGGGGTTAATATTTGGGGAATTATTCTCTTGATTAATTTACGGTTAATGACTAATGAGTTGGAATGAGGCGTATGTTGTGTTTGTGTAACACTTTTATAATATATACGCGAGTTATTCGGAAAGACCGGGTTTATCCCATTCTGAATAACTGATACGACGATAAGTCGAAGATGAAGACGATGGTCGAAGACCGGAGGTCTTCACGTCGTTTGGGTGATAACTGATGATCTTGATTGGGCTGTACACCCAAGAAGATGGAAACAGTTGGTGATCGTCCAGACGTACTTGGAGATCGAAGGAGATGCGGGGTACTAGGTGCCTCCGGTTTCGTTCAGACCCAGAACGGACTTGTAAATGGACTGTGTGTCTGACATTGGATTTCATTCTGTGTGACTGATATCGGTTGCATAGGATGGTTTGCCTGTGTGGCATGCTAAGATGCAAATGATCGAGGCTTCTGTTGAAAAGCAAAGTCTTGTGGTGATGATCAAAGCACGGCCTTTGTGGCGTAGCTTTGTGTAACGTTTACCTCGCGTGTTTCACACCAGGTATGAACCAAAAACGGGAGACGGACCTCAGGGAGGACTTGCGTTTCTTTCTAGCTAGAAGTGGCGTCAGTGGTTTTACACGCCCTGACGAGTTTGACTTATGTGGTTGTTGCAGTTGCGAGGCGCCTCGGTTATATCGGTTTCGGCCGAATGCATTCTGGTCGGCTGACGGACCAGACTTACACCCCATAGGGTGGGGAGACGTATTGTTCAGGCATAATAATCCACTCCGTGTGGACCGTCCCTGTCGCTCCAAGGCTTGCCTGCGCGCTTGCCTGTGGCTCGGGCTAGAGAGTCACGAATCGGTAGAGGATCTTGCCCCTAGCCTCGGTTCATAGTTGGAAACCCAATTTCCAAATACGTGACTTTGCGATTTTGATTGTATAACCTATATATGGCGACATAGTGGTATGGGGCATTCATGCCGCCTATGATTGATACTTATGATTTGAAGTTGTTTTATACACTATGCACTTATTATGGTATCAAATGATTTGTTTCAAACGTATCAAGCATTCTTTGGCTGTTATAAGGGAAAGCCCTATCCTCGGCTGCGTTGCATTGTGTGATGGGACCTGGGTCTTATAACAGCTTCATTTTTCCTTATTTAGCATTGCGCTGTTTGTTTTATGCACTGGTATTCTTGGGAGGAAACCCGTTCCGTGTTATACGGCGTGGTCCCTTGATTTACCTAATGATTTAAAACAAAGATTAACTGTTTTAGTTCTCACACCAGTCACATGACTGACCTGGAGTTTATTGTTTTAACCTAAACTCTGGGTGCCCTTATTTTGACACGGGCAGCTAGTAGTTTTGGTTTTTGCAGATTTATATTCACAGGATCCTGGTTTACAGCTGGAACGATATCCGGAAAGCTTTGTATCCGTATATCTCCTTCTAGTTGTGTATTGTATTATTTTCCGCTGCTATGTATTTAAATGTAATTTAAATCTCTGATATTTCTGTGTAATATTCATTTGTTTATACTCTGTATATTCTTGTAATCTGATGCATTGTTGTAATATACAATGAAATGTCCTTCTGTATGCGTTCTGTTGTGGCTTGTTCTCGAACTATCCGACGCTTTCCTTTACGGGGAAGTTACGGGTCTTCACAGTTTGGTATCAGAGCTTTGGTTTACAAAGCTCAGAGAACAAGACACATTAGAACCATACGAAAGAATTCATCAGAAATTGGATTAGTAATATCCAACGAGAATGACTCGTTAGAGATAGGATCAGTAGTATCCTAGAACGAGTGTGAAGAGTATATTTTTCAAATGAAAACAAATTTTGTTTTGAAAATCTAAATCAATTATTCGTATTTGATTATCTATTTATATTGATGTGGACAATCCAGTATATATAGATTTTGCGTATACGTCTGATCCGCGTGTATTCGAAATTTTAATATACTGGATAGATATGGAATCACATTCTAGTCGCCCGAAGATGGTACTGATGATTGTCATGACATCATCAGTATTTATGTTCGTGTTTCGAAGGTGTGATTTTCTATATATTTCCATTAGACTGGTGTGAGAACCAAAATTAGATAGGGCTTATTGTTGTGATTTGGCATCAAAAATCTGATTTTTGTATATGTATCAAAATTATGAATTTGATAATCTAATTCACTAATTGATTGATGTTTGTGTTGTTTGTTTATCTGTTTGATAATTTTGAACCATTTAGCCTAATTGAACCAAATATTGAATTGTATTGAAAATTGGTCGCATTTGCATGTATATACATATATATCATTGAACAGGTCATAGCAAGGAGGCTAGAGCAGAGAATAAAATTTGTTTGCCCGACAAATAGGTACATGTTTACTACATAATTTCCTGTTTTGTTTGGGTGATGATGATTTTGTGGGCCTATTGGCTAGCCGCTTGGCTTTTTCTTTTTCTTTTTGAGATCTGAAGGACCGGGGAAGCTATTTGAAATTCCCCGATGCTCCCGGTGCAGGGGAGGTTATGGCGAAATTTTTCAAAAATTTAGGGTGTTAGCCAAATTTTTGAAATTTTGAAAATTCTCAGAAACTGAAAAGTTGGAGAATGGAAGCCAGGTCGAGCGTAGTGTTGAATAATCAAACCACTTTCGACTTTGTTCCTTTTCGGGGACGAAAAGTTTTAAGTGGGGGAGATTGTAACAACCCGAAAATCTGGGCCAGTTTAAAATTTTTATTTTGGCCATTTTAGCGAATTTTGAATATTTAAAATGAATTATTTTAAATAATATCGACGAGAAATTTTATTTGAATATAATTCGAACGTATATATTATACGCGTCGTCGTTAGAATATAAATATTTATATATAATTATAAATAGAATTGAAAATGGCGCGGTAGTTCGATAATTCGATTTCAAACTTCAATTGAATGTACCGGGTGCAAAACAATCCGGATTTTAGTGAAACCAAAAATAATGGAATCTAATAGTGAATATCTTTCCAACGAATCCGAATAATCAAAATTTCATAGCGGGAATCAAAAGATATGTCCAGTTGAAATTTAGAAATAGTCGCTGTGGAATTTATATATATTTTAATATAATATAAGGCTCTTAAAAATAGCAATTTTGCAAACGACCTCGGATTTCGACGAAACCAGTTTTGTTGGGTCCGTGATGTTAAGTTATTGCTAGGTTTCAAATTTCATAATTTTTCGAATCAATATGTGAGCGTGGCAAAGGAAAACGCGTTTGACCAGTTTCAGTTGATTTTAATCAACTGGAAATTGGCCATTTTTCAAACGGTCTCAGAATTCGACGAAACTAGTTTTGTTAGGACCGTATCGTCGATACGAGACTAGAAAATATTTTTCTGGAATTTTTCTAGTTAGTATGTGACCCCGGTAATTTGAAATGTACGTTTAAAATTCAATATAAAGATTTAAATGTAAATTCAACGGAAACAGATTGTAACGATCAAACCAGCTTACGATACATATCCCATTGTGTTCGGAATGAGGGTAGAACGCTATGGACGACAGGCGGTGGACCTCGTTTCGAGGTCATATGTAAAAGTCAACCCTAATGCAAATTTAATAATTAAATAATAATAATAATAATAAAAAAAAAAGAATTCCCTCCCCTTTTCTTCTGCCTTGGCCCCCCCCGATCATTTATCAGAAACAAATAAAAAAAAAAAAAGGAGAAAACCCTAACCTAAATCGCCGCCGCCCCCTGACCTGGAAGCCCACCACCAGACCGCCGACGCTCGAGCCGCCCTCGACTCCTTCTCCTCCCACCGAACGACACCTCGGAGTCCCCACTACCCTCGCGACATCCAATCGAGCAACCCCCTGAACCACCGACGCACCCTGCCGCGAACGCCTCATCGCGACGCCTCCCTGAGCCGCCAGAACCCCTCGACTCCCCTCCTCCCCTTCGCATACCACGGTAAGCATTTAATTTATTTTATTTTTATTTTTTGTTTTATGATTTCAGATGTATGAAACGATGTAAAATTAATTACTGTATATTTCTTTTAGTTTTAAAAACAGTATTTTTAAGAGATTTGAAAACTGGATTTTGAAAAGAAATAAAGAACAGAATTTTTCAAGTAAATAAAAACAGAATTTTTAAAAAAAAGAAGTTAAAACTGAAATTATATAAAAGAAAGTAAAACTGCATTTTTTAAAAAAGATTTTAAAAACTGCATTTTTATAAAGGAGTTTAAAAACTGTTTTGAAAAGAAAATAAAAACTGATTTTAATAGGAAAACTGTTTTATTTTATTTTATATGAAAACTGATTTTATAAGTTTTTTTTTTACTGTTTTTAAAAGCATTTTAAAAACTGATTTATAAAAATATAAAAACTGATTTTTTGTTGAAAAGATTTTTGATTATGGAAGAGATTTGATTTTTAGGAGATAAAGAAACGATTTTTATTTATAGTTGTAGAGAATTAAAAATATAATTTTTATATTTTTAAAGAATTAAAAATATGATTTTTGTATTTTTAAAGTATTAAAAATATAACCTTTATTATATAGGAGTAATAAAAATATGATTTTTATATTTTTAAAGTATTAAAAATATAATCTTTATAAGATAGAGAATATAAAAATATCATCTTTGTATGTGTAGCCAAATAAAAATCTGATTTTTATTTTATATACGTTGAGATAAAGTGATAATTTTTATAAAGGCGAAAACTTTATTTTTGAAATGGAATTTTTGTCTATATAGTAGCAATATAAAAACTCGATTTTTATATATTGAACTTTGAAATAAAAACTCGATTTTTATATATTGAACTTTGAAATAAAAATTCGATTTTTATATATGTAGTGGCTACGGGCAACAAAGACGATAAAAAGGCGAGTTGACGAAGATTTCCTGCATTAGAAGTGCCGTGGAGCTAGGATAGCTATAGGTGAGAATTTCTCACCTTTCAATTTATTTTTCTGGTTATATATATATACTAGGATGCAGACGGTGCTTAGTAGCACCCGACACAATTGTCCACAGACCATGGACTTGTTTGTTTGGTTGCATAGACTAATTGAATTATTTGTTTGAATTGAATTGTTTGGTGAGATGAAATTGATATGATTGATGTGTGAATGGCGTGGGCCTTCACTAGACCGGGGATAAGGCTAGGCCTTGTCCCGTTTCTAGTATCATGCCGTTATGCCGCCGAAATTTTCTAAAATATGTTAGAAAAATAAAAATATCATTTTATTGAATAAATGAATTGAATAGAAATTCATAGGTTGAAATGAAATGTTTTATCGTTAAAAATATAATTTTAACGTGAATATGAAAATAGTGAAGTGAATAAATAAATATTCATTTACAAACCAGATGGTTTGTTTATGTACACTTATTTGAATGACATTGATAGGGACGATAAATTTTACACATCGCCCAACTGCACAAATAAAATCTGTGTTTGATTGTTTGAAACCCCACACGGGTGTTGGGATGAAATATGAATTTCACTCATCCTGATTGATTAAATATGTCGATCGATTGATTGACAGGCTGTTATGAGCGTTGAATATCTATATTTGATGCTTATACAGTGTAGTGCACTTTGGTTGATGGTTGATTATTTTCAATGTTAGTATATACATGTGTTGTATGAAAATCCATATAATTAACTTTATATGGTAATTGATTGGGCCTCATTCCAGTTTTAAAAATAGAAATATTTGAAATAGAAATATTCGAAATGGAATATTTGAAAATATCAATATATGAAGCCGTGTTGATTAGATTGACGCCATTTTGACGTGAACGATATTTATATCGATTTTATTCATTTTAAAATGAATATTAAAAAGTAATTTTGAAATCGAATATTTCGAAATGAATTGAATTGAAAACGAATTCAAAATGAATTGAAAACGAATTCAAAATGAATTGAAAACGATTTCGAAATGAATTGAATTGAAAACGATTTCGAAATGAATTGAATTGAAAACGATTTCGAAATGAATTGAATTGAAAACGATTTCGAAACGAATTGAATTGAAAACGAATTCAAATTGAATTGAAAGCGAATTGAAATGAATTCAAATTGAATTGAAATTTGAATTGAATAGAAATGAATTTTAAAACGAATTTATAAAGAAGAATTCAATTTTGATTTGAATTGAAATGGAAGTTGAAATAGGTTTTTGAAACGAATTCAAAACTATTTATATAATTCGTTTTAAATAGAAATCGACGAAATATATATTATATATATTATATATATAATATAATGGCCTGAATAGAACGCGCCGCGTCGCGGCAGTTCGCGAATTTCGACCATTTATTTCAAACGGACATTACGGGAGATCCGACCGTCGGATTCTCCTAAAACCGGAACCGTTGGGTTCGTATCGAAAAGAGCTTTCTAATGAAGGTTAGAAATTTGAAATCTAACGGTTGGATTTGGAATTATGTCCAAATCAAATTCGAAAAAGGTCGCTGTAAGTGCAGTTCGATGGCCGTTGATGGAAATCGACTGTACGGGCCTTGATAAAATTATTAAAAATAGTAATAATTTGTGTAAAATCATAAGAAATGATTTGTGAAAATTTGGGATGAAAAACTCCGTATTTGAAAAGATAAAAATAGATTTTTATCGAAATGAACTAGTTTTGAACTAGAATTATAATTCTATTTATTTTTAAATAAATAAATTGAATTTGAAAAGGGTTTTGAAAATAACCAAAATTTCCAATGATTGCATTGGAGTGGATTTGAATCGAAATTGTCTTCGGAATATTTCGATGTTGGATTTCGGGATTATACGGATGTTGTTACGGAAATTTGAAAGATATATATTTATATCGTTATTTCCAATACGACATTTGTTAATCGTAGAATTTGATATTGAATATAAGCCGATATATTTTCTATTCAGAGCCTTATATTGAATATCAAATGGGATTTGGGTTTGTCGTGAATGGTGTCTTCACTAACACTGTTCTTGAACCCAGTTGAGAAAAGATTAAATCTTTTTATTTAGATTTAATGAAGTGTACCAATTAAATAATATTTAATTGGAATTGAATTGATATTGATTTTTGGGTTTATCGTGAACAGTGTTTTAAATAACACTTGTTCTTTAACCCGATAATTAATGAATGTGATTTGGGTTTGTCGTGAATGGTGTCTTCACTAACACTGTTCTTGAACCCAGTGGAGAAAAGATTAAATCTTTTTATTTAGATTTAATGAAGTGTACCAATTAAATAATATTTAATTGGAATTGAATGGATATTGATTTTTGGGTTTATCGTGAACAGTGTTTTAAATAACACTTGTTCTTTAACCCGATAATTAATGGGATGTGACTTTGGGTTTATCGTGAACCGTGTTTTAAATGACACTGATTCTTTAACCCAGTCACAGATTAAAACTAAGTGGAGTTTTAATGAATCTTTAATTAGATTGAAAAGATCGAGAATGGAGTATCACCAGTTTTGCTCCAGGCGATAGTTAAATCTTTAATTAGATTTGAACGTGAAATTTAGAAACTAACTGTCGGTTAGCTAAGTAGAATGGTTTTCTGGATATTGATCTGATGTTGGTTTCGGCCTTCGGGGTTAATATTTGGGGAATTATTCTCTTGATTAATTTACGGTTAATGACTAATGAGTTGGAATGAGGCGTATGTTGTGTTTGTGTAACACTTTTATAATATATACGCGAGTTATTCGGAAAGACCGGGTTTATCCCATTCTGAATAACTGATACGACGATAAGTCGAAGATGAAGACGATGGTCGAAGACCGGAGGTCTTCACGTCGTTTGGGTGATAACTGATGATCTTGATTGGGCTGTACACCCAAGAAGATGGAAACAGTTGGTGATCGTCCAGACGTACTTGGAGATCGAAGGAGATGCGGGGTACTAGGTGCCTCCGGTTTCGTTCAGACCCAGAACGGACTTGTAAATGGACTGTGTGTCTGACATTGGATTTCATTCTGTGTGACTGATATCGGTTGCATAGGATGGTTTGCCTGTGTGGCATGCTAAGATGCAAATGATCGAGGCTTCTGTTGAAAAGCAAAGTCTTGTGGTGATGATCAAAGCACGGCCTTTGTGGCGTAGCTTTGTGTAACGTTTACCTCGCGTGTTTCACACCAGGTATGAACCAAAAACGGGAGACGGACCTCAGGGAGGACTTGCGTTTCTTTCTAGCTAGAAGTGGCGTCAGTGGTTTTACACGCCCTGACGAGTTTGACTTATGTGGTTGTTGCAGTTGCGAGGCGCCTCGGTTATATCGGTTTCGGCCGAATGCATTCTGGTCGGCTGACGGATCAGACTTACACCCCATAGGGTGGGGAGACGTATTGTTCAGGCATAATAATCCACTCCGTGTGGACCGGCCCTGTCGCTCCAAGGCTTGCCTGCGCGCTTGCCTGTGGCTCGGGCTAGAGAGTCACGAATCGGTAGAGGATCTTGCCCCTAGCCTCGGTTCATAGTTGGAAACCCAATTTCCAAATACGTGACTTTGCGATTTTGATTGTATAACCTATATATGGCGACATAGTGGTATGGGGCATTCATGCCGCCTATGATTGATACTTATGATTTGAAGTTGTTTTATACACTATGCACTTATTATGGTATCAAATGATTTGTTTCAAACGTATCAAGCATTCTTTGGCTGTTATAAGGGAAAGCCCTATCCTCGGCTGCGTTGCATTGTGTGATGGGACCTGGGTCTTATAACAGCTTCATTTTTCCTTATTTAGCATTGCGCTGTTTGTTTTATGCACTGGTATTCTTGGGAGGAAACCCGTTCCGTGTTATACGGCGTGGTCCCTTGATTTACCTAATGATTTAAAACAAAGATTAACTGTTTTAGTTCTCACACCAGTCACATGACTGACCTGGAGTTTATTGTTTTAACCTAAACTCTGGGTGCCCTTATTTTGACACGGGCAGCTAGTAGTTTTGGTTTTTGCAGATTTATATTCACAGGATCCTGGTTTACAGCTGGAACGATATCCGGAAAGCTTTGTATCCGTATATCTCCTTCTAGTTGTGTATTGTATTATTTTCCGCTGCTATGTATTTAAATGTAATTTAAATCTCTGATATTTCTGTGTAATATTCATTTGTTTATACTCTGTATATTCTTGTAATCTGATGCATTGTTGTAATATACAATGAAATGTCCTTCTGTATGCGTTCTGTTGTGGCTTGTTCTCGAACTATCCGACGCTTTCCTTTACGGGGAAGTTACGGGTCTTCACACTAACTGTCGGTTAGCCAAGTAGGATGGTTTTCTGAATATTGATCTGATGTTGGTTTCGGCCTTCGGGGTTAATATTTGGGGAATTATTCTCTTGATTAATTTACGGTTAGTGACTGATGAATTGGAATGAGGCGTATGTTGTGTTTGTGTAACACTTATTTAAAATATACGTGAGTTATTCGGAAAGACCGGGTTTATCCCATTCTGAATAACTGATACGACGATAAGTCGAAGATGAAGACGATGGTCGAAGACCGGAGGTCTTCACGTCGTTTGGGTGATTACTGATGATCTTGATTGGGATGTACACCCAAGAAGATGGAAACAGTTGGTGATCGTCCAGACGTACTTGGAGATCGATGGATATGCGGGGTACTAGGTGCCTCCGGTTTCGTTCAGACCCAGAATGGACTTGTAAATGGACGGTGTGTTTGACATTGGATTTTAGTCCGTGTTATTGATCTCTATTAAATATATATCAGTTTGGCGGCGGAGAATTTATTCTCTTGCTTAACGCCCTTCTCTGAGACGTACGAGCTCAGGGGTTATATATTGATGGATATCAATCGCATGGAGTGAATTGCCTGTGTGGCATGCCTAAGTGGCAAATGATCAAGGCTTCTGTTGAAAAGCAAAGTCTTGTGGTTGATGATCGAAGCACAGCCTTTGTGGCGTAGCTTTGTGTAACGTTTACTTCGCGAGTTTCACACCCGGTATGAACCAAAAACGGGAGACGGACATCAGGGAGGACATGCGTTTCTTTCTAGTTAGGAGTGGCGTCAGTGCTTGAACTGGCTGACGAGTTTGACTCATGTGGATGTTGCTTATTATTACTTGCTGAAAAGCGAGGCGCCTCGTGATATCGGTTTCGGCCGATGCTTCTGGTTGGCTGACGGACCAGGCTTACGCCCCAAAGGGCGGGGAAACGCAGTGTTCAGGAATTTTAATCCACATCGGTGGACCGGCCCTGACGATCCAAAGGCTTGACTGAGTACTTGCCTGAGGGGCGGACTAGAGCGTCTCGAATCGGTGAGGATCTTGCCCCTAGCCTCGGTTCATACCATAAATGATAACCCAACTTCCAATACGGCGTCTTGCGGTTTTGATTGTAAACTTATTTATGGCGACATAGTGGTATGGGTCATTCATGCCGTCTATGATTGATACTTATGATTTGAAGTTGTTTTATACACTATGCACTTATAATAGTATCAAATAATCTGTTTTAAACGTATCAAGCATTCTTTGGCTGTTATAAGGGAAAACCCTATCCCCCGGCTTGCGTTGCATTGTGTGATAGGACCTGGGTCTTATAACAGCTTCATTTTTCTTTATTTAGCATTGCGCTGTTGTTTTATGCACTGGTATTCTTGGGAGGAAACCCGTTCCGTGTTATACGGCGTGGTCCCTTGATTTACCTATCTTTAAAATAAAGATTAATAATTGTTTTAGTTCTCACACCAGTCACATGACTGACCCGGAGTTTATTGTTTTGACCTAAACTCTGGGTGCCCTTATTTTGACATGGGCAGCTAGTAGTTTTGGTTTTGCAGATTTATATTCACAGGATCCTGGTTTACAGCTGGAACGATATCCGGAAAGCTTTGTATCCGTATATCTCCTCTAGTTGTGTATTGTATTATTTTCCGCTGCTATGTATTTAAATGTAATTTAAATCTCTGATATTTCTGTGTAATATTCATTTTTACTCTGTATATTCTTGTAATCTGATGCATTGTTGTAATATACAATGAAATGTTCTTCCGTCTGCGTTCTATGTTTTGTCTTGTTCTCAAATGATAGGGCGTTTCGAACGGCCTGGATCGGTTTAGCGACTGGTTCGGACCGAGTGAAATTCCTTCTCGTCACAAAATACAACGGGGCTACATACGGACTCTAAAAATTACAGAAAAAATATATTTGCCTTTGTTTTAACGATACGGACCTAACAAAACTAATTTCGTCGAATTTTGAGACTGTTTGGAAAATGGTCATTTTCAAGTCGATTAAATTTGACTGAAATTGATAAAACATATTTTCTTTTGCCACGCTCACATATTAATTCGAAAAATTATGAAAATTGAAACCTAGCAATAATTTGACATTCTGGTTCCGACAAAAGTGGTTTCGTCAAAAATGGAGGTCGTTTGTAAAATGGTTATTTTTAAGGCTATATATTATATTAAAATATATATAAATTCTATAGTGAGTTTTCTAAATTTTAGACTGGCCATAACTGTAGCGACCCGGGAATTTCCGACAATAGAATCTCGACACTAATACATCTCATATCCAAAATCCCAGTATCGAAAACACAGAAAGCTAATAGAAAGAAGTTAGAGGGTAAGAGAAGAAAGAAATATTAGAATAGAAGAATCAGAGTCTCACAGCGGAATGGACAAAATATAATAATCAATAATATTTTTCATAAAAAAACTGTATATATATATATATATATATAATTACAACATCATAGTATACATTTAGATCATCACAACACACAGCGGAAATAAACTAGTACCAGTAAATATATGGAATACGTCTCGGCTTCAACTCCACTTCTGAAGCTCCAAACGATACCTAACCTGGAAATATACTCGGTCTGACCCGAGCACATTTAATTTAAAACAAAATTTACGCGGATTAGTCTGGAATTGTAACATCCCGGAAATTCTGAGCCAGTTTAAAATTTTTATTTTGGCAATTTTAAAGAATTTTGAATATTTAAAATGAATTATTTTAAATAATAACAATGAGAAATTTATTTTGAATATAATTCGAACGTATATATTTATATACATCGCCGTTAGAATATAAATATTTATTTTAAATTATAAAAGGAATTGAAAAGGGCGCGGTAATTCGATAATTCGATTTCAAATTTCAATTGAACATACCGAGTGCAAAATAAACCGGATTTTGGCGAAACCAAAAGTATTAGAATCTAGTTGAAAATATTTTTCCAAGGAATCTGAAAAATCGAAATTTCATAGCGGGAATCAAAAGTTATGCTTAGTTGAAAATTCAGAATAGTCGCTATGTAAATTATACATGGCCCAAAATGTCAAATTTTGCATACGGATGAATTTGGACTCGAAACCACTTCCATTTTGTTCAAAATGCCGTTTAGAACTCCAAAAAGTATAAGGTTCGATATATTCCGATATCCGGAATAGTGGCAATTGACAGGAGCTTTTCGGTTAGCAAAACATAACCCTTAAAAAGTGAAATTTTACATACGAGCTCAGAATTCGACGAGATAAATTTTTATGGATTCACAAGGACAAATTATTGTTGAGTTCCAAAGTGTGCGTCGAACGGAGTCAGTATGTGGCCGTGCGAAGCAAAACCATTTGTTCAAAGGCGGGCGGTCATTTTACAAAGGAACGTTATTGAGACGACCTCAGAATTCGATTTCGTTTTTTTTTTGGATTCGTATCATTTAATAATGGTTAAATCCAAGAGGGCTTGATTTTTTTGAGTTAGCGTGTGAGTGTGCGAGAAGAAAAGGTGCGCCAAAATCGCATTTTTAGAGCTTATCTGAGCATTTTCATGATTTTTTTGAACGGTCAAACGAACTCGGAATTCGACGAAATTTGTTTCGTTGGACTCGTCTTCACATCTACTATCTCGTGTCCGAAATCCGCGGCGATTTGGGATCGTCAGCGTTCAGGCGATACGCGAGAAACTAGCATATAATCACTTTTACTCCATTTCTCTCTTCATAATTTCACTTCTCTCTTTCTCTTCAAAAACTCAAAAATGGCCTCCACCCCAAACCCGCCGCTGCCCTCCTCCACCAGCGCCACCACCGGCCTCCACCGCCCACCGCCGCCCGCCCGCACCCCTTCCTCCTCTTCCTCTTCCTCCTTCTCTCTCCTCTTTTCATGAACCCTAAACCCCCAAATCACCAACCACCACCACCGCGGCCACCACGGGCCCCACCACCTCCCTTAGCACCCTCACCCACGTCCATCAGGCCCGCCACCGCCCGTTGGCCACCCAACTCCGGCCGTGGGCCCCGCTACACTCAAAAACTCATTTTCACCAAAATTCCCGTTTTACACAAAAGAGCCCGGACTGTTTTGGCCTATATCTCTCAAACGGTGCGTTTCTGCCAAAGTCCCTCTAGATTAAAGTTGTAGAGCGCGAAATTTTCTTTGATTTGGCTATATGGAAGTCATGATTTGGAGTTCGGAGCTGCTCGGAAAACGCGTTCAAAGTCTGCTGTCTGAAAGCGGTAGAATTCGTGTACTTTCGCGAATTCTGGCGAATTGGAGCATTTTCGGCAAAAAGACCCTTAGGCGAAAGTTGTCCGGAATGGCGCGTTTATGCTAGAAAAAAAATGGTGTGAAGATTGAAGCCCGTTTGCAAATTCTGGAACCCGAACAGCGAATCCGGGCGTTAGAAAAAAAGTGAGTTTTCTCCGCTTTAAAGCTTCTATGGTTTTTGACTAATGAAGTAGAATAAAAATATGATTTTTATATTATAGAAAGAATAAAAATATGATTTTTATATAGTAGAGATAATAAAAATACAATTTTTATATTATATAGATAGTAAAGATTTGATCTTTACTATATGAACAACGGTATAAAAATAGAATTTTTATCTATATGGTAGTAGAATAAAAATGTGATTTTTATATACATGGCAACAATATAAAAATGTGATTTTTATATATGTAGTGACTACGGGCAGTGAAATTGGCAAAAAGGCGAGCACGACGAAGATTTCTACATAAGAAGAGTCGTGGCGTTTGGCTTAGCTAGTCGGTGAGAACTTCTCACTCTAATTTTTTTTTTCTAGTTATAAATATATACTAGGATGCAGACGGTGTTTAGTAGCACCCGACAACATTGTCCACAGACCATGGACTTGTTTGTTTGGTTGTGTAGTTGGTTAGATTATTTGATCTAAATTGGTTTGATTGATATGTGTATGGCGTGAGCCATTATTAGACCGGGGATAAGGCTAGGCCTTGTCCCGTTTCTAGTATAGTGCCGTTATGCCGCCGAAATTTTCTAAAATAAGATAGAAAAATAAAGATATCATTTTATTTAATAAATGAACCGAATAGAATATTCATAGGTTGAATAAAATAATTTGGTCGTTAAAAATAAAATTTTTAACGTGAACGTGAATAAATAAATATTCATTTACAAACCGGACGGTTTGTTTATGTACACGTATTTGAAGGACATTGATTGGCACGATAAATTTTACACATCGCCCAACTGCACAAATAAAAATCTATGTTTGTTGATTTGAAACCCCACACGGGTATTGGGATAATATATGACATACACTAATCCCAATAATTAGTTGTATGCCGACCGATTGGTCGACAGGCTGTTATAAGTGTTAGATATCTATATTTGATGCTTATACAGAGTAGTGCACTTTGGATGATGGTTGATTATTTATCGTTGCTATTATATACATGTGTTGTATGGAATCCATATAATTAACATTATATGGTAATTGATTAGGCCTCATTCCAATTGGAAAAATAAAGAATATTATAAAATAAAGGTTCATGTGTTGACCGTACTCATCCGTTGAGATTAGTCATGTGTTGAACGAAATATTTTAACAATAAAATTTACATCTTTATCATTATAAAATAAAGGTTCATGTGTTGACCGTACTCATCCGTTTAGATTAGTCATGTGTTGAACGAAATATTTTAACAATAAAATTTACATCTTTATCATATATAAAATTAGAAATTTACTGGAAAATAGATGAGATGAGTGGTCTCCTGGATATTAATCTGATGTTGGTTTCGGCCTTCGGGGTTAATATTTAGGTAATCGTTCTCTTACTAATTTACGGTTGGAGTCTGATTTAAATCAAACGATAGATACCATAATTTTTATAAAATATATTGAATAACAAAAATAGTCACACATGGACAGTACTCATTCGTTGAGATTAGTCATGTGTTGACAAAAATATAGATTCACATATTGAATAGAATAAATATTCATTTGTTGAATAGAATAACGGAATTATTGAAATATATAAAGCCGTGTTGATTAGAGATGCGCTATTTTGACGCGAACGATATTCATATCGATTATATTCGTTATTATAATGAATATTGAAAAGAGATAAAAATCGAATATATATAAAGCAAATTCGAATTGAATTGAATATAAACCAAATTCGAATTGAATTGAATATAAACCAAATTCGAATTGAATTGAATATAGAATGAATTGAAATTTGAATTGAATTGGAAATGGAAGTTGAAGTGTTTTTGAACGAATTTAAAACTATTTATAAAATTGGTTTTAAATAGAAATCGACGAAATATATATTATATATATATAATATAATGGCCTGAATAGAACGCTCCGCGCCGCGGCAGTTCGTGAATTTCGACCATTGACTTCGAACGGACATTACGGGAGATCCGACCGTCAGATTCTCCTAAAACCGGAACCGTTGGGTTCGTATCAAAAAGAGATTTCTAACGAATATTAGAAATTTGAAATCTAACGGATGGATTTGGAGATACGTCCAAATCAAATTTGAAAAAGGTCGCTGTAAGTGTAGTTCGATGGCCGTTGATGGAAATCGACTGTACGGGCCTAAATAAAATTATTAAAAATAGTAATAATTTGTGTAAAATCACAAGAAATGATTTGGGAAAAATTGGGATGAAAAACCCCATATTTGAAAAGATAAAAATAATTTTTTATCGAAATGAACTAGTTTTGAACTGAAATTAAAACCCATATTTTTTTTAAATAAATAAATTGGATTTGAAATGGGTTTTAAATAGAATTGATTTGTGGGTTTATCGTGAATTGTGTTTTAAATGACATTAGTTCTTTAACCCAGTAAAAGGAGTTTTAATGAATCTGTAATTAGATTGAATGTGAATTGATAATTTAAATTATCAAATTTGGAAAGTGAGCGAGAATGGAGTATCACCAGTTTTGCTCCAAAGCGATAGTTAAATCTTTAACTAGATTTAAACGTGGAATGGTAATTAATTTTACCGATAACATTGTGGTGTTAGATATGGAGTATTACCAGTTTTGCTTCATGGGATGAATAGGTTGGGATTGGGAAATAAAATAAATAATTACTTCGGTGTGGTTCGTTAATCCCGACTAGTTTGGAAAACCATAATTTCGTTTGATATGACATCCAATGGAAGATTCAAGAATAAATTTTAAAGGATTTATCTGTGATAAAATTAATGGGAACCTTTCCCTAAGAATTGAAATTTAGAAACTAGCTGTAGGTTAGTTAAGAAGAATGGTTTCCTGGATATTGATCTGATGTTGGTTTCGGCCTTCGGGGTTAATATTTGTGGAATTGCTCTCTTACTGATTTACGGTTAGCGACTAATGAATTGGAATGAGGCGTATGTTGTGTTTGTGTAACATTTGTTTTTAATATACGCGGGTTGTTCGGAAAGGACGGGTTTATACCCATTCTGAATAACCGATTCGACGATAAGTTGAAGATGATGACGGTGGTCGAAGACCGGAAGTCTTCACATCGTTTGGATAATTACTGATGATCCTGATTGGGCTGTACACCCAAGAGGATGGAAATAGTTGGTGGTCGCCCAGACGTACTTGGAGATCGATGGATATGCGAGGAAAGTGCCTCCGGTTTCGTTCAGACCCAGAACGAACTTGTAAATGGATTGTGTGTCTGACATTGGATTTTATTCTATGTTGATTGATCTCTATTAAATATACATCTGTTTGGCGGCGGAGAATTTATTCTTTTGCTTAACGCCCTTCTCTGAGACGTACGAGCTCAGAGGTTGTATATCGATGGACATCAGTCGCACGGCATGAATTGCCTGTGTGGCAATTGATCAAGGCTTCTGTTGAAAAGCAAAGTCTTGTGGTTGATGATCAAAGCACGGCCTTTGTGGCGTAGCTTTGTATATAACGTGAATTCGCGAGCCTCACACCTCGGTATGAGTTAAAAACGGGATAAGGACTGCAGGGAGAGCACGACATTTCTTTCTAGCTTTGGTGGTGTCAGTGACTTACCAGCCCTGACATTTATATACTTTTCACATATGTGGTTGTTGGATGAGGCGCCTCGATTTTAGGTTTGTTAGGACCGGGAAACGTGTGTTCAGGAATAATTAATCCTCAAACGTAAGAGAGGACCGGCCCTGAAGCATACAGGGTTACCCAGAGTGTGTAGTCCCGAGGCATTTGCTAGAGTGTCTCGAAGCGGAGAGGAGCTTGCCCTTGCCTCGACTCATGATGGAATCCAATTTCCAATACGTGATATTGCGGTTTTAATTGTAGAACTAGTATGGCGACATGATAGATGGTACCCATGCCGCCTATGATTGATATTTATGATTGAAAATGATTTGACACTATACACTTATAATAGTATCAAATGATTTGTTTTAAAACGTACCAAGCATGTTTGGCTATTATAAGGGAAAACCCTATCCTCCGGCTTGCGTTGCATTGTGTGATGGGACCTGGGTCTTATAATAGCTTCATTTTTCGAAAAAGCATTGCGATGTTTATTCTATGCACTGGTATTCTTGGGAGGAAACCCGTTCCGTGTTATACGGCGTGATCCCTTGAATTACTCTCTTTTAAAGTAAAGTTTTAAATAACTGTTATAGTTCTCACACCAGTCACATGACTGACCTGGAGTTTATTGTTTTAACCTAAACTCTGGGTGCCCTTATTTTCGACACGGGCAGCTAGTAGTTTTGGTTTTGCAGATTTATATTCACAGGATCCTGGTTTACAGCTGGAATGATATCCGGAAAGCTCTGTATCCGTATATCACCTTCAGTTGTGCTTTGTATTATTTTCCGCTGCTATGTAATTTATTGTAATCTCTGATATTTATCGAATGTATATTTATTCATACTCTGTATATTCTTGTATCTGATGGAATTGTTGTAATTAACAATGAAATGTTCTTCCGTCTGCGTTCTGATTTGTCTTGTACTCAATGCTATCCGCGCTTTCCTTCACGGGGAAGTTCGGGTCGTGTCAGTTTGGTATCAGAGCTTTGGTTTACAGAGCTCGAGAACAAGACACATTAGAACCATACGAAAGAATTCATCAGATATTGGATTAGTAATATCCAATTAGAATGACTCGTTAGAGATAGGATTTGTAGTATCCTAAAACGAGTGTGAAGAGTATATTTTTCAAAAGAAAACAATTTTGTTTTGAAATTTAAATCGTTTTATACGTATTTGAATAATTTATTTATATTGATTTGGACAATCTAGTATATAAAGGTTTTGCATATACGCGTCATAAACGTATATTCGAAGTTTTAATATATTAGATAGATATAGAGTCACTCTCTAGTCGCCCGGACATGGTCCTGATGATGAAGTATACCATCACCAGTATTTATTTTCGAGTGACGAAGGTGTGATATCTATATATTTCCATTAGACTGGTGTGAGAACCAAAACTAGATAGGTTTATTGTTGTGATTTGGCATCAAAAACATGTTTTTCTGTATATATATATATCAAATTATGAATTTGAAAAGCTAATTCACTAATTGATTGATGGTTGTGTCGTATGATTATTTATTTAAACCATTATGTGAATGAATGGTGAATTTAGGCTTAATTGAACCAAATATTGAATTGTATTGTAAATTATTTGCAAATGCATGCATATACATATATGTGTTTAAACAGGTAAATGGATTAACTGTTGAGTAAAGAATTTATTTGCATGCCCGATAAATAGGTAAACCTTAATGAGTTGGATACGCACTTTTATTATTATATCAACTCCTGTGAGTGCCATTGGATGCGGAGTGCTGGTTATTCTGTGTGTAATTAATAAATGTCACCATAAGATAGTAACAATTAATTTTGAACTACACTGCATGGCATACCTCCTGAAGATGGCATACTTCTTAATATCGCATACTTCATCATATACCACGCAAGCATTTGGGGCTTGTGTGACGAGGTGGAAGATTTACCATACGAGCGAGAGGCTTGTATGGCGATGACTATATATTACAGGTTGAATTGATGACTGATATGGACAATATAAAATTGTAACGGTAAAATTGCCAGATTAATAAAAACCCCACACGGGTCTGGAGTTGACAATAATCACGTCTCTCTAGTCATTAGATACGGCACATGGATTATTTATTTCCCACACTGGACGAGGTGACGAGAATTTATTCTCTGGAGCAATTAAAATACACACCCCCTCAGGCTTTGACAGGGTGACGAGAATTTATTCTCTGGAGTTATTATCTAGACACGCTCCCCTGTAAACACCAGAATATATCACTATAAATATGTGTATGCTTTATAGGATTTATTGGGTACCTAATACGGCCCAATAAATTTCCAAACCCCTCCCCGTACAAACGAGGTTATGGCGAAATTTTTCGAAAATTCCGGGTGTTAGCCAAATTTTTGAAGAATTTGAAAATTCTCAGAAACTGAAAAGTTGGAGAAAGGAAGCCAGAATGAACGTTGAGTTGGTTTTTAAAACAACTTTCGGCTTCGTTCCTTTTCGGGGACGAAAAGTTTTAAGTGGGGGAGATTGTAACAACCCGGAAATTCTGAGCCAGTTTAAAATTTTTATTTTGGCAATTTTAATGAATTTTGAATATTTAAAATGAATTATTTTAAATAATAACAATGAGAAATTTATTTTGAATATAATTCGAATGTATATATTTATATACATCGTCGTTAGAATATAAATATTTATTTTAAATTATAAAAGGAATTGAAAATGACGCGGTAATTCGATAATTCGATTTCAAATTTCAATTGAACATACCGAGTGCAAAATAAACCGGATTTTGGCGAAACCAAAAATATTAGAATCTAGTTGAAAATATTTTTCCAAGGAATCTGAAAAATCGAAATTTCATAGCGGGAATCAAAAGTTATGCCCAGTTGAAAATTCAGAATAGTCGCTATGTAAATTATACATGCCCAAAAAGTCAAATTTTGCATACGGATGAATTTGGACTCGAAACCACTTCCATTGAGTTCAAAATGCCGTTTAGAACTCCGAAAAGTATAAGGTTCGATATAGTCCGATATCCGGAATAGTGGCAATTGACAGGAGCTTTTCGGTTAGCAAAACATAGCCCTTAAAAAGTGAAATTTTACATACGAGCTCAAAATTCGACGAGATAAATTTTTATGGATTCACAAGGACAAATTATTATTGAGTTCCAAAGTGTGCATCGAACGGAGTTAGTATGTGGCTGTGCGAAGCAAAACCATTTGTTCAAAGGCGGACGGTCATTTTACAAAGGAACATTATTGAGACGACCTTAGAATTCGATTTCGTTTTTTTTTCTGGATTCGTATCGTCTAATAATGGTTAAATCCAAGAGGGCTTGATTTTTTGAGTTAGCGTGTGAGTGTGCGAGAAGAAAAGGTGCGCCAAAATCGCATTTTTAGAGCTTATCTGAGCATTTTCGTGATTTTTTTTGAACGGTCAAACGAACTCGGAATTCGACGAAATTTATTTCGTTGGACTCGTCTTCAAGTCTACTATCTCGTGTCCGAAATCTGCGGCGATTTGGGATCGTTAGCGTTTAGGCGATATGCGAGAAACTAGCATATAATCACTTTTACTCCATTTCTCTCTTCATAATTTCACTTCTCTCTTTCTCTTCAAAAACTCAAAAATGGCCTCCACCCCCAACCCTCCGCTGCCCTCCTCCACCAGCGCCACCACCGGCCTCCACCGCCCACCGCCGGCCGCCCGCACCCCCCTCCTCCTCCTCCTCTTCCTCCTCCTTCTCTCTCCTCTTTTCATGAACCCTAAACCGCCAAATCACCAACCACCACCACCGCGGCCACCACGGGCCCCACCACCGCCCTTAGCCCCCTCCCCCACGTCCATCAGGCCCGCCACCGCCCGATGGCCACTCAACTCCGGCCGTGGGCCCCGTTACACTCAAAAACTCATTTTCACCAAAATTCCCATTTTACACAAAACAGCCCGGACTGTTTTGTCCTATGTCTCTCAAACGGTGCATTTCTGGCCAAAGTCCCTATAGACCAAAGTTGTAGAGCGCGAAATTCTCTTCGATTTGGCTATATGGAAGTCATGTTTTGGAGTTCGGAGCTGCTCGGAAAACGCGTTCAAAATCCGCTGTCTGAAAGCGGTAAAATTCGTGTACTTTCGCGAATTCTGGCGAATTGGAGCATTTTCGGCAAAAAGACCCTTAGGCGAAAGTTGTCCGGAATGGCGCGTTTAAGCTAGAAAAAAAATGGTGTGAAGATTGAAGCCGGTTTGCAAATTCTGGAACCCGAACAGTGAATCCGGGCGTTAGAAAAAAGTGAGTTTTCTCCGCTTTAAAGCTTCTATGGTTTTTGACTAATGAAGTAGAATAAAAATATGATTTTTATATTATAGGAAGAATAAAAATATGATTTTTATATAGTGGAGATAATAAAAATACGATTTTTATATTATATAGATAGTAAAGATTTGATCTTTACTATATGAACAACGGTATAAAAATAGAATTTTTATCTATATGGTAGTAGAATAAAAATGTGATTTTTATATACATGGCAATAATATAAAAATGTGATTTTTGTATATGTAGTGACCACGGGCAGTGAAATTGGCAAAAAGGCGAGCACGACGAAGATTTCTACATAAGAAGAGTCGTGACATTTGGTTTAGCTAGTCGGTGTGAACTTCTCACTCTAAATTTTTTTTTTCTAGTTATAAATATATACTAGGATGCAGACGGTGTTTAGTAGCACCCGACACCATTGTCCACAGACCATAGAATTGTTTGTTTGGTTGTGTAGTTGGTTAGATTATTTGATCTAAATTGGTTTGATTGATATGTGTATGGCGTGGGCCATTATTAGACCGGGGATAAGGCTAGGCCTTGTCCCGTTTCTAGTATAGTGCCGTTATGCCGCCGAAATTTTCTAAAATAAGATAGAAAAATAAAGATATCATTTTATTTAATAAATGAACCGAATAGAATATTCAATGGTTGAATAAAATAATTTGGTCGTTAAAAAAATAATTTTTAACGTGAACGTGAATAAATAAATATTCATTTACAAACCGGACGGTTTGTTTATGTACACCTATTTGAAGGACATTGATTGGCACGATAAATTTTACACATCGCCCAACTGCACAAATAAAAATCTGTGTTTTTTGATTTGAAACCCCACACGGGTATTGGGATAATATATGACATACACTAATCCCAATAATTAGTTGTATGTCGATCGATTGGTCGATAGGCTGTTATAAGCGTTAGATATCTATATTTGATGCTTATACAGAGTATTGCACTTTGGATGATGGTTGATTATTTATCATTGCTATTATATACATCTGTTGTATGGAATCCATATAATTAACATTATATGGTAATTGATTGGGCCTCATTCCAATTGGAAAAATAAAGAATATTATAAAATAAAGGTTCATGTGTTGACCGTACTCATCCGTTGAGATTATTCATGTGTTGAACGAAATATTTTAACAATAAAATTTACATCTTTATTATTATAAAATAAAGGTTCATGTGTTGACCGTACTCATCCGTTGAGATTAGTCATGTGTTGAACGAAATATTTTAACAATAAAATTTACATCTTTATCATATATAAAATTAGAAATTTACTGGAAAATAGATGAGATGAGTGGTCTCCTGGATATTAATCTGATGTTGGTTTCGGCCTTCGGGGTTAATATTTAGGGAATCGTTCTCTTACTAATTTACGGTTGGAGTCTGATTTAAATCAAACGATAGATACCATAATTTTTATAAAATATATTGAATAACAAAAATAGTCACACGTGGACAGTACTCATTCGTTGAGATTAGTCATGTGTTGACAAAAATATAGATTCACGTATTGAATAGAATAAATATTCATTTGTTGAATAGAATAACGGAATTATTGAAATATATAAAGCCGTGTTGATTAGAGATGCGCTATTTTGACGCGAACGATATTTATATCGATTATATTCGTTTTTATAATGAATATTGAAAAGAGATAAAAATCGAATATATATAAAGCAAATTCGAATTGAATTGAATATAAACCAAATTCGAATTGAATTGAATATAAACCAAATTCGAATTGAATTGAATATAGAATGAATTGAAATTTGAACTGAATTGGAAATGGAAGTTGAAGTGTTTTTGAACGAATTTAAAACTATTTATAAAATTCGTTTTAAATAGAAATCGACGAAATATATATTATATATATTATATATATAATATAATGGCCTGAATAGAATGCGCCGCGCCGCGGCAGTTCGTGAATTTCGACCATTGACTTCGAAAGGACCTTACGGGAGATCCGACCGTCGGATTCTCCTAAAACCGGAACCGTTGGGTTCGTATCGAAAAGTGATTTCTAACGAATATTATAAATTTGAAATCTAACGGTTGGATTCGGAGATACGTCCAAATCAAATTTGAAAAAGGTCGCTGTAAGTGCAGTTCGATGGCCCTTGATGGAAATCGACTGTACGGGCCTAAATAAAATTATTAAAAATAGTAATAATTTGTGTAAAATCACAAGAAATGATTTGGGAAAAATTGGGATGAAAAACTCCATATTTGAAAAGATAAAAATAAATTTTTATCGAAATGAACTAGTTTTGAACTGAAATTAAAACCCATATTTTTTTTAAATAAATAAATTGGATTTGAAATGGGTTTTAAATAGAATTGATTTGTGGGTTTATCGTGAATTGTTTTTTAAATGACATTAGTTCTTTAACCTAGTAAAAGGAGTTTTAATGAATCTGTAATTAGATTGAATGTGAATTGATAATTTAAATTATCAAATTTGGAAAGTGAGCGAGAATGGAGTATCACCAGTTTTGCTCCAAAGCGATAGTTAAATCTTTAACTAGATTTGAACGTGGAATGGTAATTAATTTTACCGATAACATTGTGGTGTTAGATATGGAGTATTACCAGTTTTGCTTCATGGGATGAATAGGTTGGGATTGGGAAATAAAATAAATAATTACTTCGGTGTGGTTCGTTAATCGCGACTAGTTTGGAAAACCATAATTTGGTTTGACATGACATCCAATGGAAGATTCAAGAATAAATTTTAAAGGATTTAACTTTGATAAAATTAATGGGAACCTTTCCCTAAGAATTGAAATTTAGAAACTAGCTGTAGGTTAGTTAAGAAGAATGGTTTCATGGATATTGATCTGATGTTGGTTTCGGCCTTCGGGGTTAATATTTGGGGAATTGCTCTCTTACTGGTTTACGGTTAGCGACTAATGAATTGGAATGAGGCGTATGTTGTGTTTGTGTAACATTTGTTTTTAATATACGCGGGTTGTTCGGAAAGGCCGGGTTTATACCCATTCTGAATAACCGATTCGACGATAAGTCGAAGATGATGACGGTGGTCGAAGACCGGAAGTCTTCACATCGTTTGGATAATTACTGATGATCCTGATTGGGCTGTACACCCAAGAGGATGGAAATAGTTGGTGGTCGCCCAGACGTACTTGGAGATCGATGGATATGCGAGGAAAGTGCCTCCGGTTTCGTTCAGACCCAGAACGAACTTGTAAATGGATTGTGTGTCTGACATTGGATTTTATTCTATGTTGATTGATCTCTATTAAATATACATCTGTTTGGCGGCGGAGAATTTATTCTTTTGCTTAACGCCCTTCTCTGAGACGTACGAGCTCAGAGGTTGTATATCGATGGACATCAGTCGCATGGCATGAATTGCCTGTGTGGCACGCCTAAGTGGCAATTGATCAAGGCTTCTGTTGAAAAGCAAAGTCTTGTGGTTGATGATCAAAGCACGGCCTTTGTGGCGTAGCTTTGTGTATAACGTGAATTCGCGAGCCTCACACCTCGGTATGAGTTAAAAACGGGATAAGGACTGCAGGGAGAGCACGACGTTTCTTTCTAGCTTTGGTGGTGTCAGTGACTTACCAGCCCTGACATTTATATACTTTTCACCTATGTGGTTGTTGGATGAGGTGCCTCGATTTTAGGTCTGTTAGGATCGGGAAACGTGTGTTCAGGAATAATTAATCCTCAAACGTAAGAGAGGACCGGCCCTGAAGCATCCAGGGGTTACCCAGAGTGTGTAGTCCCGAGGCATTTGCTAGAGTGTCTCGAAGCGGAGAGGAGCTTTCCCCTTGCCTCGACTCATAATGGAATCCAATTTCCAATACGTGATATTGCGGTTTTAATTGTAGAACTAGTATGGCGCTATGATAGATGGTACCCATGCCGCCTATGATTGATATTTATGATTGAAAATGATTTGACACTATACACTTATAATAGTATCAAATGATTTGTTTTAAAACGTACCAAGCATGTTTGGCTATTATAAGGGAAAACCCTATCCTCCGGCTTGCGTTGCATTGTGTGATGGGACCTGGGTCTTATAATAGCTTCATTTTTCGAAAAAGCATTGCGCTGTTTATTCTATGCACTGGTATTCTTGGGAGGAAACCCATTCCGTGTTATACGGCGTGGTCCCTTGAATTACTCTCTTTTAAAGTAAAGTTTTAAATAACTGTTTTAGTTCTCACACCAGTCACATGACTGACCTGGAGTTTATTGTTTTAACCTAAACTCTGGGTGCCCTTATTTTCGACACGGGCAGCTAGTAGTTTTGGTTTTGCAGATTTATATTCACAGGATCTTGGTTTACAGCTGGAATGATATCCGGAAAGCTCTGTATCCGTATATCACCTTCAGTTGTGCTTTGTATTATTTTCCGCTGCTAGGTAATTTATTGTAATCTCTGATATTTATCGAATGTATATTTATTCATACTCTGTATATTCTTGTATCTAATGGAATTGTTGTAATTAACAATGAAATGTTCTTCCGTCTGCGTTTTGATTTGTCTTGTACTCAACGCTATCCGCGCTTTCCTTCACGGGGAAGTTCGGGTCGTGTCAGGAATACTTTCAGTGATAAATTCATATAGTAAACAACTTATTTAACTTTGAAAATCCTTTTTGAAACAAATGATAATAGTAAGACCAGTCCACACATAAACACGGACGGTTTTTACCTTACTATAACCCAAAACATTTTCAAATCAATATCTTCTTCTGATATTATAATAGTGTCTAAATACAAGTAGATAGAATCTAGTAGAACGCTTGCATCTCACGCTCCACATATATAGCATACAAATAGATAGAATCTAGCAGAACGCTTGCATCTCACGCTCCACATATATAGCATACAATTAAAACCGCGGGCGCTTATTGGAGATTGGTTTCCGACTATGACAAGATATGGAACCACCTGCCAATAGTGTATCTCTAGAGGCGAATACAATGGGTTCAACAAGAAGTCTTGCAACCCGGCCTACACATGAACGACCACTCGTTTCCCTTAAGTGTATCGAA
Source organism: Allium sativum (assembly GCA_030737875.1). Taxonomy (NCBI): domain Eukaryota; kingdom Viridiplantae; phylum Streptophyta; class Magnoliopsida; order Asparagales; family Amaryllidaceae; genus Allium; species Allium sativum. The sequence continues at coordinate 135,788,146 of CM060915.1, forward strand.
TATATTGTCACCCCACGGCTGCGCAGCTACCGTTTTCCCAGGAGATACAGAGACGAAAAGAAGTAACAAATATGAGCATTCTCTAGATGGTGAAAATACACCCTAATGGGTGCGATCCACATAGCCATGTTGCCTGCCCGATTTTTATCATTTCCCGGTTGATGAAGCTTGAGGTTAAAATCGACTTTTGGAACATCTGGCACCATTCACATCGTCCATACAAGTCATCCAGGAACAGGATGAACAGAAGGTACTCTCCTACTGCATCCAATATAGGAATCATCCCGTGGATCAGTAGCGAGAATTCCTTGCAAACCGTATATTTCAATCACGACAGAATCACAGTATATCTCCAGGGATCAGCCAGAGATTGAAAGTAACTCTTCCGTTTCATGAAGATCTACGGTCTTCACTTTCTCCATCTCGATCAGCATCTTCGACGTATTCGTATTTATTGGTCGGAATGTTTTTCGAATGAAAATTCGATCCCGGTCTTTCCATACCAATACCGTTGGGTCAGATTTTGATAGTTGGTTATTTGACTATCATAATGAACAACCATAAAAATAAAACAGATCCACTGGTTTATACACAGCATCACTTGGCCATTTGAAAATAATATATCAGTTGAAATACCCAAAAATAATATAGTGGTTTAAATATGTTAGTATTCTTAAATCCTTTTACTTATATACGTAGAAAATATCTCAAAATCATATCTAACTTAACCTTTTACTTACATTTCAAAATATTGCTATAACATTCCTTATTATCTTATCGATTCAATTTATCATTCATAAAACAATCATTACGACATCTTCTTTGGCTTCGTTATTCGAACACCAAAATCACCACTCATCCTTCTAGAATAAACCCATTTAAATCACATACCATAACTTTGAAAATATTGTTATATTTCCACCAATCTCCTTCTATTTCTTTTATTGTGGGGGTATCATTTCATATCATCAAGCCCTTTTTATCTCCTTATATTTCGGAATCTCATTATATATATTTTCAAATCCTTCAAATAGCGTTACACTATTATTTTCCCAAAATAATTTATTCTAACGCTTCACCGTTACGACTAATATTATCCTTTGATAATCCTGAAGTTGTTCAAGTTGGGGTATTTTAATTAACTCTCAGACCTTGATCAACATCGTTCTTATCTTAAGATAAATATCAGTTATAATACAAAAACCTATATTCATTTCCCGTATCACAACAAATCACATTTTAATTCCATCTTGATGAAATACCGTCTCTTCTTGAAAATGGCGATTCTATATTGCCTCTTGATAACTTATTTCATTTAACTGTTCTAATTCAAACTTGGGTTTACGTTTGATTTCCCATTTAATATCTCCATTAGTTCCTAATCGTAAATCAGTCAGAAAATAATTTTTTAAATATTTACCCCGAAGGCCGAAACCAACATCAGACCAATATTCAGAAAATCAGTTATCCCAATGGATTTTCAGTTTAGTTCTAATTCTTTAATTTCCAATCCTGGCTTTTACTTTATTCAAAGGTCACTTCTAATAACTCGTTCCATTTTTATATTCAATAAAACTAGGGTTTTATAACTTCGTATAACGTGGATTCATAGAATCCAATTAAATATAATTCAGTAAGAATCAAATTGAAAACATCAATTTCACATTATAAATATTAAATTGCTTTATTAACTATAAACACGGCTTTAAATTCCACCGGCTTTCCTTACTAAAAATAAAACTGGGATTCTTAACCATTAACTACTCCCTTTAAATTAATGAACTAATTTAATAAACAATTTCAGTTAACGCCGTTAACTGTTCAACTCTAAACATGACTAACCCTTTAGTCAACCGGTATTGATTTTCCATTTAAATTAATTAGTAATTAATTAATCTAAATAATTCTATTCACTTTGATTTCTATTTAAAATAATATCAATGTAAATCCGTTCTAATTGTTATATTACTTCTGGTCACTTGAATTAGCTAAATAAGATCGTTTTTAATGATCACTTAATAAGCACGTGCTTCGCACATGGTTGGTTTTGGTTAAGCCAATCAATGTATATATATGGTTGGTTTATTCCCTTCATTTAAAATAATCTAATTTAGAAATCTATATTTGGTTATAAAATAATTTCATAACTTCCTTTCTAGCAATTCACCTGACAGTGAATCAATCTTTATAAAATGGTTTGTATATCTGGGCCATTTGCTATTTATTTCGTAATCAATACTATATATTGATTCAAAGCTCAACCACAATCAACAACCAAAAGCGTTTTGAAGTCAATGCGTTTTAAACAGTACATATAAAATATGAAATAACATCATACTAAATATTTGAGGAATCCGGTTTGATTCCTCCTACCTATTCTTCCCTGCATCATAGATCAGCATATAATTTATAACAACATATGATTTTAATATATTAACTGACGATAATATAATTCACAATAACCATATAAATCAACAATAGGCATTCAAGGCATCCAATCAACCAATTATCAGTGATTTAATCTAATTATATAATTTAACACATCCTAGCATTTCGGAAATGTGTGAGAATTAACTCACCTTTGTATCTATTGACAGTTCGCGTTGGTCATATAATTTTAAACAAACGTTTAAAATTATTCGAAATTCCGGTTGCTTCTGCTCCTTTCCGAATCAGCACAACATCGTAGTGTTCTTTATCGCAATTCCGTCGCTTCCCGTTTTGCACGGTTCTTAATTATATATTAAACTTTTCCCCTCCATTCTCTATTTGAACAAAGCCCCACATTGTTCTCCGAAACCTTCGACCTATGCATGGATATGTTATCGTGATTACTTGTTTATATGCATAAGGTAAAATAATAACTAACTACTATATCCTACAATCAATTAACGGTTTGGATGATTACCTTAATTTTTACCCTAATAGCGCATGATGGCAAAATGAACGAATGGCTCCAATACCTTAGACCCCTTCAGCATTTAAAAACGTCCTCCCACTTCTTGGCTAGTCGACTTTGATACTCTTCTTTTTTTTATACGTGAGGCCAAGGTCATCCACTTCCACACAGCCCGCTCCATCTCCTAAATCCTTTCCTTTTTCGAAAACATCCCGTCTTCTAGAAACTCAAAAAACAATTTCCTCCATGAGTTAAAACTGCTACCGCCTATACTCACGCACTGACCACCGAAGGCTTGCTGCCTCCTTCCCATCAGAAAACTTCTCCTGCTCCAAACCGTTTACATGCCTCAACTGACCACGGGCTTCAATTCGGCCACTTCAACGCCGAGGCAACCCTCTGCCATGCGAAAATATAGTTCCTGGAACATGCAAAAGGAAATAACATCATCACCGATTTCCAGTTATTGCACTATTTGTTTTCATTTTCTTTTATACTAATGCATCCCCTTACCATAACGCGTCCCAGGTATTTAATACCATAACCCAACAAAAGAACCTCCATCACCTTCCATTTGCTGTACATAAAGGTCCACTGAAACGATCCCATCGCTCCAAACTCCTCCTCTAAACTCACCCATTCCAGTTTGTTAAGGATTTGATATAAACTATATTATAACTAATTATTTATTAAAATAAATTACCTTAACAGTTAAGGTCCCATGTCATCCTCGTTAGTCCATCCTTGCGGTTCCTTGTTCTCGCAACATGCTCCCACCACGTCCTCTTCAAAGCAAAACCCATCACCTCAAGCTTCCCTAACGTTTGAAGCAAAAGCTACAGGAACCTCCATTTCCTTTTTCCTTTTTCTTTAAACGCATGGAACTCTCCCATCAGAACAGCAGCTCCCTTATGCTACTGACATGCGACATCTAACCAACCAACGCAAATACTCCTCTCTATTGGATCACCGCCTCTCTCTTCCCTTTAAAATCTTTCTACCTTTCCTGTTCTGCTTCCCGAAATATAACGCACCCTCTCCCCAGTTCACCCACTATCCATCGATTTCCGGTCCTCACCATCCCGCAAGTCGCATCGGTTAAAAACCTGATAGCAACTTACTTCTCTTCTTTATTTTACAATGGATGGAAGGTTTCGGTTTCTCGTATGGAAGAGGAGCGAGCTTTTCATATTATTTTTTTCGTTTTGCTGAATCCTAGAAGAAGGAAGTGAAGCAGGCGCTATTTATAAGGGTTATAACCGTGGGGGCCAAGCCATTTAGATGGATTGGTATGCAAGGTAACCGAAGGTGTAGCACGCAAGTAAATGAACAGTGGGGGAAAGTTTGGATGTCAAGTAAATAAGTTTGGTCTTCACGGTTTCAGTAGGTTTCAAAACTATTTTTCGTGAGGAAGTAGTGCTGCAATGTCACATGGTAACCGATTTTTCAATACCTCACATGTACTGTTTTGATCGCAGGTTGAGTGGTATGTAGAGGTTTGTCCAGTATATCATTGTGATACTATGTATATTTTAATGATTATGTATAACTTATGTTCGATTCTTGTTGGACCAAAATTAGAAAGACATCACTGAGTTGTCTGTAATTCCTTTATAACTTATGTTCTGTTTTTACTTTAATTTGGCACATTCGTTATATACAGTTAATTTAAATAACCGTTAATTTACTGTTAACTGCTCTATATTCGTATCGTTATATACGAATTTCAAATGCAACAGAAATGGAACAGAAATGGATGTACTGATACGTTTAATGTTCTGAACTTAATTGAACTTGTTTGGTCGAGAGCCGAATTCGTTTGCACAACGATGTTATTTTAATTTTAATATTATTTGTCGGTTCACATTTAAATTTCGTTTACCGACTAAAATTCGTTTCGTCGAAAACGGAGATCGTTTGGAAAATAATTATTTCTACGGCTTATATAAGGTATAAATAAATTATAAAACATTTAAAATAAATAATAATAAATTATTATTGTCATATATATCAAAATAAAATAATATACGAAATCCAAATATAAATCAATATGGAATTATAACTCAATACTGAAGTATTCGAGTTTAACAATGTTCAAATCCTATTGAAAACCCCCTTTAAATAAATAAATAAAAGTTATCGTTCATAATCGAAATCCATAGCGACTATTTTAATTTTTTATTTGGACATAACTTACAATGTATAAGCTGAAATTTCGATTTTTTTCTCTTCCGTTAGAAAATTTTAATCAATCTGGTTTCAACATTTCTTGTTTCACAGAATATCGATTTAAAACGGATTCTGTATATTCCATTGAAGTTCAAACTAAATTTTACGATCGAGTTCGTTTCATAATTTAAATATAATGTATATGTTCGACTTTGTTTTTAAATAAATAAATTCGATTAATATTACCAAATCAATATTTAAAACGAATTTAAATAATCGTAACTAACATTCAAAAATCTGGGATGTTACATTCTTCCCCCCTTAAAAGAATTTCGTCCCCGAAATTACTAGGTTAAGAAGAATGTTCTGATCTTGATTATTTCGAAAATAATTCATTTAAAACATTATCAAAAATGTTTCTAATTTTAAAAAAAAAATTGAAAAATTCGCCAACACCTCCTCTGTATTATTCGATCTAAACAACTGCAAACGCCACTCTGGGCCTCTCATATTGATCCAAAGAAAATAAAAGCCAAGCGGCTACCCATCCCGGGTATAAATTCAAACATCCAATCAATAATATTCAGGTTTACCTTTTTGTCGGGCTCCCAATACTCAGATCACGAAGTTCAGTTACTAACAGCTCTTCCATTTTCAACCTGCACTAATTCAAAATCCATACCTACAACAAATACAGGGTTAAATCTCTTTTGTCTCATTTCATATTAATCCTATTCAAATTCATTTTATTGAATTTTTCTTCTTTAATTCAATTATTGATGAATTTTCATATTTAACCAATGTAGCAACCAATAAACAAACAATTCACAATACACAATCACTTCAGCCAAATCATTTCATTTTCCTTTTTAATTTAACTTGTCTTCAGTTAAAATTTATCCACCAATTTTAAAATTTAAATTTCCTTCTAGTTTTATTAAACCATTCAAACTTATTACCCCTGAATCTCATTATAACAAACCCATATACAATTCAGTTCCCCTGATATTTCGTGCATAACTAACTCTTATATAAGTTCCATTCAAATTCGGTATATTTGAATTTTTATTTCAATTTATTTATTGCAAATCAGTCCTCAATCAAGTTCAAATCCAGATTCAGATTCGTGCTTATGAAATTTATTCCAAACATACAATCCAATAAATGTCCATTTATTCTGTTTGGATTCATTCACTTATTATTTTGCCCAACATATGTCAAATTCTGGTCGGCTTTTCTCAATTCCAATTCAAAGGATTCATTTTAACTCATACATTTTAAAATTAATTCCCATTTCATATTTGAAGTGTTTCCAACTTCATACAAGTTTTGACTTAAATAATAATTTGAGGAAATTAAAATTTTTACCTTCTTATAAAATATATGGGGTCAAAACAATATAAAAATAATTTTATATTAAAATTACAAATACGCACTCTCGTATAAATATACACTCAACTCGATCTAGGGTATTACTAGCCCAATCTCTATCGAGTTACACCACAGAGCTAAGGTTATTCCTAAACCATTGCTCTGATACCAACTGTAGCGACCCGGGAATTTCCGATGCTAGAATCTCGACACTAATGCATCTCGTGTCCAAAATTCCAGTATCGAAAACCCAGAAAGCTAATAGAAAGAAGTTAGAGGGCGAGAGAAGAAAGAAAGAAATATTAGAATAGAAGAATCGAAGTCTCATAGCGGAATTGAAAATATATAATAATCAATAATACTTTACACAAAAAGAATTGTATATATATAATTACAAAATCAGAGTATACATTCAGATCATCACAACACACAGCGGAAATAAACTAGTACCAGTAAATATATGGAATATGTATCGGCTTAAACTCCTCTACTCAAGCTCCAAGCGATACCTAACCAGGAAAAATACTTGGTCTAACCCGAGCACATTTGATTTAAAACAAAATTCACGTGGATCAGTCTGGAATACTTTCATTGATAAATTCATACAGTAAACAACTTGTTTAACTTTGAAAATCCTTTTTGAAACAAATGATAATAGTAAGACCAGTCCACACATAAACACGGACGATTTTTACCTTACTATAACCCAAAACATTTTCAAATCAATATCTTATTATGATATTATAATAGTGTCTAAATACAAGTAGATAGAATCTAGCAGAACACTTGCATCTCACGCTCTACATATATAGCATACAATTAAAACCGCAGGCGCATATTGGAGATTGGATTCCGACTATGACAAGGTATGGAACCACCTATCGATAGTGTATCTCTAGAGGCGAATACACTGGTTTCAACAAGAACGTCTTGCAACCCGGTCCACACATGACCGACCACTCTTTTCTCTTGAGTGTATTGAATATATTGTCACCTCACGGCTACTGTGAAAACCCGTAACTTCCCCGGTGAGGAAAGCGCGGATAGTTCGAGAACAAGCCACAAAAGAACGCAGACGGAAGAACATTTCATTTTATATTACAACAATGCACCAGAATACAAGAATATACAGAGTATAAATGAATATTACATAGAAATATCAGAGATTTAAATTACATTTAAATACATCGCAGCGGAAAATAATACAATGTACAACTACAAGAGATATACGGATACAAAGCTTTCCGGATATCATTCCAGCTGTAAACCAGGATCCTGTGAATATAAATCTGCAAAACCAAAACTACTAGCTGCCCGTGTCGAAAATAAGGGCACCCAGAGTTTAGGTTAAAACAATAAACTCCAGGTCAGTCATGGGACCGGTGTGAGAACTAAAACAGTTATTTATCTTTATTTTCAAAGTAAGGTAAATCAAGGGACCACGCCGTATAACACGGAATGGATTTCCTCCCAAGAACACCAGTGTATAAAACAACAGCGCAATGCTAAATAAAGAAAAATGAAGCTATTATAAGACCCAGGTCCCATCACACAATGCAACGCAGCCGAAGGATAGTGTTTTCCCTTATAATAGCCAAACATGCTTGGTACGTTTTAAAAATCAAATCATTTGATACTATAATAAGTGTATAGTGTCAAAACAATTTCAATCATAAATATCAATCATAGACGGCATGGGTACCATATATCATGTCTCCATACTAGGCTCTACAAATAAAGCCGAAATACACGTATTGGAAAGTTGGATTTCCCTCATGGTGGCTCCTGATTCGAAAGATCGATCGCGTAGTGCAATTCCCCACGGCTTACGTCCCAGCAAGAGAAAACACCGTAATGCACATCCGCACTTTTGGGACCAGAGTATCACCGCGGCTTACGTCCCAGCGAGAGAAAACACCGCTTACTCTATATATCCCTGAGCACTAAGCTCATCTCGGTCGACCGAATCCACGACACCACTAAGGTGCCCATCCACTAAAAAGCATACTGATCAAACCATCAGTTTACCACCATACCGGGGTGTGAGGCTCGCGAATCAACGCTATACACAAAGCCATGCTATTTTAAAGCTGCGCTTTGATCATCATCCACCAAACTTTACTTTTCAACAAAAGTCTGGATCACTGCATCTCAGCATGCCACACTATCAATCCATATCGTACCACTGATTTCTGCCAATATATAACCTCTGAGCTCGTATGTCTCAGAGAAGGGCGTTAAGCAAGAGAATAAATTCCCCGCCGCCAAACAGATATATATTTAGCAGAGATCAACGAATACAATATAAAGGAATACAATGTCAGACACACCATCCATTTACAAGTCCGTTCTAGGTCTGAACGAAACCGGAGGCACTTTCCTCGCATATCCGTCGATCTCCAAGTACGTCTGGACGACCACCGACTGATTCCCTCATCTTAGGTGTACAGCCCAATCAAGATCATCAGTAATCACCCAAACGATGTGAAGACTTCTGGTCTTCGATCACCGTCATCATCTTCGACTTCTCGTCGAATCGATTATTCAGAATGGGTATAAACCCGGCATTTCCGAACAACCCGCGTATATTATAAACAAATGTTACACAAACACAACATACGCCTCATTCCAATTCATCAGTCACTAACCGTAAATTAGCAAGGGAACAATTCCCCAAATATTAACCCCGAAGGCCGAAACCAACATCAGATCAATACCTAGGAAACCATTCTTCTTAGCTAACCTACAGTTAGTTTCTAAATTTCACGTTCTTAGGGAAAGGTTCCCATTAATTTTATCAAAGATAAATTCTTTAAAATTTATTCTTTGATTTTCCTTTGGATATCATTTCAAACCAAATTATGGTTTTCCAAACTAGTCGGGATTAGCGAACCACACCGAAGTAATTATTTATTTTATTTCCCAATCCCAACCTATTCATCCCATGAAGCAAAACTGGTAATACTTCATATCTAACACCACGGTGTTATCGGTAAATTCAATTACCATTTCACGTTCAAATCTAATTAAAGATTTAACTATCGCCTGGAGCAAAACTAGTAATACTCCATTCTCGCTCACTTTCTATATTTGATAATTTAAATTATCAATTCACATTTCAATCTAATTGCAGATTCGTTAAAACTCCTTTTACTGGGTTAAAGAACTAATGTCATTTGAAACACAGTTCACGATAAACCCAAATCACATTCTATTTATTATCGGATTAAAGAACTAGTGTTATTTAAAACACAGTTCACGATAAACCCATGAATCAATTCTAATTAAACCCACCTCAAATCCAATTTATTTATTTAAAAATAAACGGGTTTAATTTTAGTTCAGAACTAGTTCATTTCGATAAAAATCTATTTTTATCTTTTCAAATATGGAGTTTTTCATCCCAATTTTTCCCTAATCATTTCTTATGATTTTACACAAATTATTACTATTTTTAATAATTTTATCAAGGCCCGTACAGTCGATTTCCATCAACGGCCATCGAACTGCACTTACAGCGACCTTTTCCAAATTTGATTTGGACATAATTCCAAATCCAACCGTTAGATTTCAAATTTCTAATATTAGTTAGAAATCTCTTTTCGATACGAACCCAACGGTTCCGGTTTTAGGAGAATCCGACGGTCGGATCTCCCGCAATGTCCGTTCGAAGTCAATGGTCGAAATTCACGAACTGTCGCGGCGCGGCGCGTTCTATTCAGGCCATTATATATATATAATATATATATATATATTATATATATTTCGTCGATTTCCTTTTTAAAACGAATTTTATAAATCATTTCAAATTTGTTTCAAAAACAATTTCAACCTTTATTTCAAATTCAAATCAAAATTGAATTTTTCCTTATAAATTCTTTTTCCATTCACTTCTATTTGATTTCAATTCGAATCGATTTCAATTCTATTTCAATTCGTTTTCAATTGAATTCAATTGAATTCAGATTTGTTTTCAATTCAATTCAATTCAAATTCGTTTTCTATTCGATTCAATTCGAATTCGTTTTCTATTCAATTCAATTCGAATTCGTTTTCATTTCAATTCAATTCGAATTCGTTTTCAATTCAATTCAATTCGAATTCGTTTTCTATTCAATTCAATTCAAATTCGTTTTCAATTCAATTCAATTCGAATTCGTTTTCTATTCAATTCAATTCGAATTCGTTTTCTATTCAATTCAATTCAAATTCGTTTTCTATTCAATTCAATTCAATTCAAATTCGTTTTCTATTCAATTCAATTCAAATTCGTTTCCTATTCAATTCCATTCAAATTCAGTTTCTATTAAATTCAATTCGAATTCGTTTTCTATTAAATTCAATTCGAATTCGTTTTCTATTAAATTCAATTCAAATTCAGTTTCTATTAAATTCAATTCGAATTCGTTTTCTATTAAATTCAATTCGAATTCGTTTTCTATTAAATTCAATTCAAATTCAGTTTCTATTAAATTCAATTCGAATTCGTTTTCTATTAAATTCAATTCAAATTCGTTTTCTATTAAATTCAATTCAAATTCAGTTTCTATTAAATTCAATTCGAATTCGTTTTCTATTCGATTCAATTCAAATTCGTTTTCTATTCAATTCCATTCAAATTCAGTTTGAATTTCAATTCTTTTCAAAATATCAGATTCTGAAATCACTTTCGATATTCATTATAAAATGAATAAAATCGATATTCATTATAAAATGAATAAAATCGATATAAATATCGTTCACGTCAAAATGGCGTCAATCTAATCAACACGGCTTCATATATTTCTATTTTCAAATATACTATTTCAAATATTTCTTTTTCAAATATTTCTATTCAAATATTTCTATTTCAAATATTTCTATTCAAATATTGAATGAAGCCCAATCAATTACCATATAATGTTAATTATATGGATTTTCTACAACACATGTATACAATAACAACGATGAATAATCAACCATCATCCAAAGTGCACTCTACACTGTATAAGCATCGAATATAAATATTTAACGCTTATAACAGTCTGTCAATCAATCGATCGACATACAACTAACTATTGGGATTAGTGTATGTCATATATCATCCCAATACCCGTGTGGGGTTTCAAACAATCAAACACAGATTTTATTTGTGCAGTTGGGCGATGTGTAAAATTTATCGTCCCAATCAATATCAGTCAAATGTGTGTATATAAACAAATCGTCCGATTTGTTTATTTTTATTTCACTTCGTATACACGTTAAAAATTGTAACACCCCGCCTCCGCTAGGGTCACTCGCAAAGGAATGCACTAGCTTTAGAGGGGCATTATTGGTAAACATGCACAGAAATATCACAAGACAGAACATATAAAATAGCGGAAGTAAAATCAAACTTTCATAACATGAATAAATAAGGTCTAAATCCTTTTACATCTGAGTACATCAAAACCTGTCTTGCAATAGTAAAGAAGCATAAAGACATTTTCAAAAATTATTCCCCAAGTAAAACAGTAAAGTAGCCATAGCCAAGAAAAGTCCAAGCCATCCATGATGACCTTCAAGCAGAAGAAGTCCGAATTAAACAACAGTATTTCCTCCCTGTAACCTGGGGGGGGGGAACGGAAGACAAGAAGCGTAACAAAACGGGTCAGTCAAAAAGACTGAGTAAGCCCTATCTACTATCAACATAAAAACTAGTCAAGTTAACTGACATGAGAAACTGAGATGAACATAAGCATGATGACAAGATAGATAAGCTAAATCAAAATAACAAGATGAACTACTGAACTCAGATAAACTAAGGTGTCATGATAAATTACGATGTCAAGATAAAACAAGGTATCCCATCGTCAGGTTCCTATCAAGTATAATATCCCCAAGATATCTATCACGTATAACGTCCCATGGTATCTATCCTGTATTTTAGCTCTGCACCTACCATACTAGTATCCCCACCGTATCATGTGTTAACCATGAATGACCCTTACTCAAAAGTCGTGTAATGGTTCATGTCAACCTAATATATCGCATTTATAGGTTACTCAACTCGTATGTTTCTTTCCATGTAAATGTTCAGTTCCTTGCCGTAGACCGTACGGGCTTTCCCATGAGGTTCTATACTACTCCAATGTAATTCCATGATCCTTAAGCTCGTTTGGACTGTTACCCTAGACCTAGCTAGGCTTTCCCAACATGAATCATCGTTTGTGCAACTAGGACTTATGCCACCTAGGACCACTAGTGATTATGCTTACCTATTGCACGTTTTCGTATTTCGGTTTAGGTTCAACCACCCAGGGCCACTAGGAATTACGCTAACCGTCAACCGCGCCCTTTTTCCCACGCATTCATCGTGAATCGTTTTTCCATGACTGTATGAACATGTATCACATCGTGCCATCCGAGTCCTGTCACAGGGCAGATCAAGAAATACAGGACTCGGTCGGGAGCTTTCGATTTATCTGCCGATGCAGATGCTAAGGTCTGTTTTTCCTATACGTGGCTATGGTCCCACGAGACCACTCCCTCAACTAGTGAAAGACAAGACAGGATAAATCCTGTATGAGAACACACCACTGGCCAACCCACAATCCTAGCCTTACTGCAACCATAATTAGATAGCAATTATGGTCTTTTGGGTGTTCTCTGCCTTTCCGTACGTACACGCTTGACCAAAGATGGTAGGTAGCCTGACGAAATGCTATCTAGGGTACTACCGTGTATCGTCGACTATCCCCTATCCATCCCCGTCTTTAGGTCGCTCGTATAGCAACCAAGGCATACTCTTGGTTCTTCTAACGCAGACCTTAACCTCTCATGAGCCTAGTATGATCACCTGGCAGCTCACAGAGGGATACCAAGAATATCCTCACGTTCCCCGAAGCCGCTGCTTCGTTACCCAGTTCACTGGAGCCTTTATCTAAATCAGATAACTTGCTCCTACTCATGTGCTTAAACGATGACCTACCGTATCGGGTTACTCATCTAATCTATGAACTGGTCCAAAATTCCTTGACTAAGAATTATTACTTAGCTATTCTCCAACTAAGGTTTACCACTTAGCTTATTCCCGTTATTCTTGTTAGTTACGGTTATCCACCTAATTCTCTGAACTAGGGTTTATATAATGGATTAAGTGTCACTTAAGTTCATGACTTAATCCGTCTACAAATCATGTCAAAATTGGCTAAGTATCCAAGTTCAAGACTTAACCCTACAAACCATGTGTCAAGTTGGTTAAGTATATTAAGCAATTCACGACTTAACCTCGTCCAATTATCATTCTAGATTGGTTAAGTATATATTAACTTGACCCTATCAATTTACTTAGTCAAATCGGTCAAGTGTATTCAAGCGATTCGTGACTTAGCCTTATCATGTTTTCACGTTATATTGGTTAAGTATTGGTTAACTTAACCACATCAAATTAACGAGTTAGATTGGTTAAGTATAGGTCACTTAACCACCTCAAATCATCGTGTTAGATTAGTTAAGTGTTTAACTTAACCCCCTTAAACTACCAAGTTGGATTAATTAAGTCTAGGCTAACTTAACCCCATCCGATTTCCATGTTTAGATTAGTTAAGTCTAAGTTAACTTAACCCCATCCATTAACTGTATTATACGGTTAAGTGTCATTAAGGAAACTTACTTAACCTTATCATGTGGCATTAATTACTTAATGCACCTCAACCTCTCACATTAGACTTTGTTGTGGTTACTAGTTAAGCCGGTCGGTTCCGTGTAGCTTTACACCACAACTTGGTCTAACCTCGGGTTCAAGCACAACATGACCAACTTCTCACATTGGGTCCTATTGTTTGCAACTACTAGTTAGGCCGGTCGGTTCCGGGTAGCTTTATGTTGCAAACTCAACCCAACCTCGAGTTGGTCACTTTCATGTTTAGTCTAGTGTCATGTTCATATTCAAGTTTTCTTAAGAATATGGGTAGACCTAACTCAATAGGTAAATTCCCAATTCCATAGTATGGGTAGACCTAACTTAATAGGTAAATTCCCAATTTCATATTTTCAAGCATACATACATGTCAACTTCCATGTTATATTTCAAGTCATGTTTTTAAGTTATATTTTCATGTCATTAGAAATTACCCATAACATAACCCAACGCTTTTAAACTCGCATATACGTTCGCAACAACGTAATGGATTAAAAGAAGAGACTTGGCAAAGGCATGAAAAAAATGGATATTAAGCCACAAGTTAATCATGGTGGCAAATGAGGCACAAATGTGTTCATTAACTTGCATGTTACATTCTTAAGCCTAAAAAACATGCATAAACCCAAACTTGGCACATAAGCGAATCATGGTGACAAAAGACATGGAATGATGACTAGTAACTCGCATATATCATCATATAAGGGTTATGACTTCATATGCAAGTTGACATAAAGGTTATGAGGGTTCTCATGTTGCATAATGCAACATTTCAACATAAAGGTTGTAGCTTTTAGCCCACAAGATCAAGATAATGAATTCATAAACTTGCATGACATGATAGCATGTATCTTACTTAATGATCAAACCCAAACTTGCAACATGAAAATTTAACTTCATAGTTAATATCTAAGAGTAGGGAAAGGGCTTACAATGCTTATGAAGACACAAATATATATATATATATATAGATTGAGACAAAGCCCTTATGCAATCAAATAAACCCAAAATGCAAGCTCCAATAGAAAAACCCTTGAGCCAAAATGATCAAAACCCTTGCTTTATGATTTAAATATGGAAACTTGACTTGAATGCAAGCTAATGACACTCATACAAGCTTGAAAACACTTGTATGCATGGAAAATCTCTCATAGAAATAACTTAGAAATTTTATGAAGAGAGTGGAGGCCATGAAAGGAATGATTTTGCCATAGTTTAGTTACTTGAATGAATAATGATGATTTAGGGTTAGGTTAGGGGCTTATTTATAGAGATTCGGATTAGTTTTAGCCTTAGGATTAAACCCTAATTCCAATCTCAGCCCTTAAAACCGAATCTGGCCCCAAAACCTAACCAAAACCCCAAACTGGTGCACCAGGCAAAACTGCCCGGCTGAACCAAGTCGACAGCCAAGTCGACTGGGCTGTCGACTTGGGTCCAACCAAGTCGACTGCCAAGTCGACAGGCCTGTCGACTTGGTTGGCTTGGCGGCAAATTTCCCGCCTAGCCTTCCAGGCCCGAAATTCGAAATTCGAACTTGAAATCCAAATCTGTTTTTAACTTGGAAATTTCTGAAAACTTCATTGGGCCTTAATCGGGTCATACGGACTCCGATTTTCGAAAACTCGGACTCTATTTCACGTATTTTTCCGAGACGAACGCAATGGCATAGCCCGTTTCCCTTGATTCAGATTTTAGAATTAAATTCTGCCTCGATTTACGTTATAACAGGTTATTGAAAATACGGGTTGTTACAAAAATTCTATTTTTAACTATAAAATATTTTCCACTATAAGATATTTTATTTCAAATATATAAATGTTTTATTTCATTTCACATCACATCACACAATCAACTACACATCAAAATCAAACAAACAAGCATACAAGCCGTCCATGGTCTGTGGACGACGGGTGTCGGGTGCTACTAAACACCGTCTGCATCCTAGTATATATTTCAACTAGAAAAATAAAATAAAATAAAATAAAGGTGAGGAGTTCTCACAGAATTGCTAATCCGACGCCACGACTCTTCTTAGGTAGAAATCTTCGCCGTTCTTGCCTCTTGTCACTTTCTTTGCCCGTATTCTCTACAGATGTAAAAATCAAATTTTTACTTCGCTATCCTATATATAAAAATCGAATTTTTACTTCGCTATTCAATATATAAAAATTGAATTTTTACTTCGCTATTCAATATATAAAAATTGAATTTTTATTTCGCTATTCAATATATAAAAATCGAATTTTTACTTCGCTATTCAATATATAAAAATCGAATTTTTATTTCGCTATTCAATATATAAAAATCGAATTTTTACTTCGCTATTCAATATATAAAAATCGAATTTTTATTTCGCTATTCAATATATAAAAATCGAATTTTTACTTCGCTATTCAATATATAAAAATCGAATTTTTATTCCGCTATTCAATATATAAAAATCGAATTTTTACTTCGCTATTCAATATATAAAAATCGAATTTTTTCTTCGTTATTCAATATATAAAAATCGAATTTTTATCGCTTTAACTTCATGTTAAAAATTGGATTTTTTCTATTTTAAAAATCTAATCTTTTCTATTTTAAAAATCTCATCTTTCATATGCTAAAAATCTCCTCTTTACCTCATTAAAAATCACGTCTTTATTCCACTAAAAATCACGTCTTTTTCATTTCTAAACATTGAATCTTTTCATTGTTAAAAATACGGTCTTTCCTTTAACAAAAATACGATCTTTCCTATATAAAAATACGATCTTTTACTATATAAAAAAACACGATCTTTTACTATAGGAAATTCAGTTTTTATTTAAAGTAAATAATAAAAAAAACTGACCTTTCAGAGGGGAGGGAGACTGAGTTGGCTGGGGAGGCGGCGTACGGAGGTCGTGGGTCCTGCGGTCGGTGGATGGCGACGAGGGAGGTCTAGGGTTTGGCGGGGAAGGAGCTTCCGATTGGGAGAGAGGAGCAAGGGGAGAAGGAGATGGAAGAAGGAGGGCGCGGCACGGGGAGGAGCATCGCCAGCGGCGGCCAGCTCCGATGGCGGCTAGATCGAGCCTCGCGATTTGTTTTTTTTTATTTCTTCTAAACTGAAACGAACGGGGGGGGGGGGGGTCGGCTGATAAAAGGAGTGAGAGAGATTTTAATTTTAATTATTTTAATTTTTTAATTTACAAAAAGTTGACTTTTACATATGACCTCTAAACGAGGCCCACCGCCTGTCGTCCATAGCTAATTACCCCCATTCCGAACACAATGGGATATATATCATAGGCTGATTCGACTGTTTCGATCAGTTTTCGTCAAAATCAACATATAACTCTATATATTGAATTTGAACGTGCATTTCAATTTACTGGGGTCATATACGAACTCTAAAAATTCATGAAAAATATTTTCTAGCTTCGTATTGACGATACGGTCCTAACAAAACTAATTTCGTCGAATTCTGAGACCGTTTGAAAAATGGCCATTTTCCAGTCGATTAAAATCAACTGAAACTGGTCAAACACGTTCTTTTGCCACGCTCACAAATTGATTCGAAAAATTATGAAATTTGAAACCTAGCAATAACTTTACATCACGGACCCAACAAAAGTGGTTTCGTCGAAATCCGAGGTCGTTTGCAAAATCTCCATTTTTAAGGGCCTGAATTCCATAGCGACTATTCAGAATTTTCATCTGGACATATCTTTTGATTCTCGCTATGAAATTTCGAATTTTCGGATTCGTTGGAAAGATATTCACAAATAGATCCTAATGTTTTTGGTTTCACTAAAATCCGGATTGTTTTGCACCCGGTACAGTCAATTGAAGTTTGAAATCAAATTATCGAACTACCGCGTCATTTTCAATTCCTTTTATATATATAAATAATTATTTATATTCCAACGACGATCTATATAATATATACGTTCGAATTCTATTCAAAATAAATCTTTCGTCGTTTTTATTTAAAATAATTCATTTTAAATAATCAAAATTCACTAAAATTGCCAAAATAAAAATTTTAAACTGGCCCAGATTTTCGGGTTGTTACAATCTCCCCCACTTAAAACTTTTCGTCCCCGAAAAGGAACAAAGTCGAAAGGGTTTGATTAATACCCTCTACGTTCGATCTGGTTTTCATTCTCCAACTTTTCAGTTTCTGAGATTTTTCAAATTCTTCAAAAATTTGGCTAACACCCGGAATTTTCGAAAAATTTCTCCATAACCTCCCCTGCACCGGGAGCCACGGGAAAATCCCGAAATTGCCATACAGGCCCTCTGATCTCAAAAAGAAAAAGAAAAAGCCAAGCGGCTAGCCAAGCGGCTAGCCAATCGGCTCATAAAATCATCATCACCCAAACAAAACAGTAAATTATTGTAAACATGTACCTATTTGTCGGGCAAACAAATTTTATTCTCTGCTCTAGCCTCCTTGCTTTGACCTGTTCAATGTAAGTACAAGTATATGCAAGCAAATGCGATAAATTTTCAATAAAATTCACTATTTGGTACAATTTGACTAAATGGTTCAAATTTTAATTAATCCAACAATAATCAAACAATACAACCATCAATCAATTAGTTGATTAGCATTTCAAACACATAATTTTGTTATATAGTCAAAAATCACATTTTTGATGCCAAACCACAACAATAGGTCCTATCTAATTTTGGTTCTCACACCAGTCAATAGGAAATATATAAATATCACACCTTCGAAACTCGAACACAAATTCTGATGATGTAGCTACAATCATCGGAATCATCTCCGGGCGACTAGAGTGTGAATCTATATCTATCCAGTATATTAAAACTTCAAATACACGCGGATCAGACGTATATGCAAAATCTATATATACTGGATCGTCCACATCAATATAAAATAAATAATCAAATACGAATAATTGATTTAAATTTTCAAAACAAAATTTGTTTTCATTTTCAAAAATATACTCTTCATACTCGTTCTAGGATACTACTGATCCCATCTCTAACGAGTCATTCTAATTGGATATTACTAATCCAATATCTAATGAATTCTTTCGTATGGTTCTAATGTGCCTTGTTCTCTGAGCTTTTTAAACCAAAGCTCTGATACCAACTGTGAAAACCCGTAACTTCCCCGGTGAGGAAAGCGCAGATAGTTCGAGAACAAGCCACAAAAGAACGCAGACGGAAGAACATTTCATTTTATATTACAACAATGCACCAGAATACAAGAATATACAGAGTATAAATGAATATTACACAGAAATATCAGAGATTTAAATTACATTTAAACACATCGCAGCGGAAAATAATACAATGTACAACTAGAAGAGATATACGGATACAAAGCTTTCCGGATATCATTCCAGCTGTAAACCAGGATCCTGTGAATATAAATTTGCAAAACCAAAACTACTAGCTGCCCGTGTCGAAAATAAGGGCACCCAGAGTTTAGGTTAAAACAATAAACTCCAGGTCAGTCATGGGACCGGTGTGAGAACTAAAACAGTTATTTATCTTTATTTTCAAAGTAAGGTAAATCAAGGGACCACGCCGTATAACACGTAACGGGTTTCCTCCCAAGAACACCAGTGCATAAAACAACAGCGCAATGCTAAATAAAGAAAAATGAAGCTATTATAAGACCCAGGTACCATCACACAATGCAACGCAGCCGGAGGATAGGGTTTTCCCTTATAATAGCCAAACATGCTTGGTACGTTTTAAAAATCAAATCATTTGATACTATAATAAGTGTATAGTGTCAAAACAATTTCAATCATAAATATCAATCATAGACGGCATGGGTACCATATATCATGTCGCCATACTAGGCTCTACAAATTAAGCCGAAATAAACGTTTTGGAAAGTTGGATTTCCATCATGGTGGCTCCTGATTCGAAAGATCGATCGCGTAGTGCAATTCCCCACGGCTTACGTCCCAGCAAGAGAAAACACCGTAATGCCCATCCGCACTTTTGGGACCAGAGTATCACCGCGGCTTACGTCCCAGCGAGAGAAAACACCGCTTACTCTATATATCCCTGAGCACTAAGCTCATCTCGGTCGACCGAATCCACGACACCACTAAGGTGCCCATCCACTAAAAAGCATACTGATCAAACCATCAGTTTACCACCATACCGGGGTGTGAGGCTCGCGAATCAACGCTATACACAAAGCCATGCTATTTTAAAGCTGCGCTTTGATCATCATCCACCAAACTTTGCTTTTCAACAAAAGTCTGGATCACTGCATCTCAGCATGCCATACTATCAATCCATATCGTACCACTGATTTCTGCCAATATATAACCTCTGAGCTCGTATGTCTCAGAGAAGGGCGTTAAGCAAGAGAATAAATTACCCTCCGCCAAACAGATATATATATTTAGCAGAGATCAACGAATACAATATAAAGGAATACAATGTCAGACACACCATCCATTTACAAGTCCGTTCTAGGTCTGAACGAAACCGGAGGCACTTTCCTCGCATATCCGTCGATCTCCAAGTACGTCTGGACGACCACCGACTGATTCCCTCATCTTGGGTGTACAGCCCAATCAAAATCATCAGTAATCACCCAAATGATGTGAAGACTTCCGGTCTTCGACCACCGTCATCATCTTCGACTTCTCGTCGAATCGGTTATTCAGAATGGGTATAAACCCGGCCTTTCCGAACAACCCGCGTATATTATAAACAAATGTTACACAAACACAACATACGCCTCATTCCAATTCATCAGTCACTAACCGTAAATTAGCAAGGGAACAATTCCCCAAATATTAACCCCGAAGGCCGAAACCAACATCAGATCAATACCCAGGAAACCATTCTTCTTAGCTAACCTACAGTTAGTTTCTAAATTACACGTTCTTAGGGAAAGGTTCCCATTAATTTTATCAAAGATAAATTCTTTAAAATTTATTCTTTGATCTTCCTTTGGATATCATTTCAAACCAAATTATGGTTTTCCAAACTAGTCGGGATTAGCGAACCACACCGAAGTAATTATTTATTTTATTTCCCAATCCCAACCTATTCATCCCATGAAGCAAAACTGGTAATACTTCATATCTAACACCACGGTGTTATCGGTAAATTCAATTACCATTTCACGTTCAAATCTAATTAAAGATTTAACTATCGCCTGGAGCAAAACTAGTAATACTCCATTCTCGCTCACTTTCTATATTTGATAATTTAAATTATCAATTCACATTTCAATCTAATTGCAGATTCGTTAAAACTCCTTTTACTGGGTTAAAGAACTAATGTCATTTGAAACACAGTTCACGATAAACCCAAATCACATTCTATTTATTATCGGATTAAAGAACTAGTGTTATTTAAAACACAGTTCACGATAAACCCATGAATCAATTCTAATTAAACCCACCTCAAATCCAATTTATTTATTTAAAAATAAACGGGTTTAATTTTAGTTCAGAACTAGTTCATTTCGATAAAAATCTATTTTTATCTTTTCAAATATGGAGTTTTTCATCCCAATTTTTCCCTAATCATTTCTTATGATTTTACACAAATTAATACTATTTTTAATAATTTTATCAAGGCCCGTACAGTCGATTTCCATCAACGGCCATCGAACTGCACTTACAGCGACCTTTTCCAAATTTGATTTGGACATAATTCCAAATCCAACCGTTAGATTTCAAATTTCTAATATTAGTTAGAAATCTCTTTTCGATACGAACCCAACGGTTCCGGTTTTAGGAGAATCCGACGGTCGGATCTCCCGCAATGTCCGTTCGAAGTCAATGGTCGAAATTCACGAACTGTCGCGGCGCGGCGCGTTCTATTCAGGCCATTATATATATATAATATATATATATATTATATATATTTCGTCGATTTCCTTTTTAAAACGAATTTTATAAATCATTTCAAATTTGTTTCAAAAACAATTTCAACCTTTATTTCAAATTCAAATCAAAATTGAAATTTTCCTTATAAATTTTTTTTCCATTCACTTCTATTTGATTTCAATTCGAATCGATTTCAATTCTATTTCAATTCGTTTTCAATTCAATTCAGATTTGTTTTCAATTCAATTCAATTCAATTCAAATTCGTTTTCTATTCGATTCAATTCGAATTCGTTTTCTATTCAATTCAATTCGAATTCGTTTTCATTTCAATTCAATTCGAATTCGTTTTCAATTCAATTCAATTCGAATTCGTTTTCTATTCAATTCAATTCAATTCGAATTCGTTTTCAATTCAATTCAATTCGAATTCGTTTTCTATTTAATTCAATTCGAATTCGTTTTCTATTCAATTCAATTCAAATTCGTTTTCTATTCAATTCAATTCAAATTCGTTTCCTATTCAATTCCATTCAAATTCAGTTTCTATTAAATTCAAGTCGAATTCGTTTTCTATTAAATTCAATTCGAATTCGTTTTCTATTAAATTCAATTCAAATTCAGTTTCTATTAAATTCAATTCGAATTCGTTTTCTATTAAATTCAATTCGAATTCGTTTTCTATTAAATTCAATTCAAATTCAGTTTCTATTAAATTCAATTCGAATTCGTTTTCTATTAAATTCAATTCAAATTCGTTTTCTATTAAATTCAATTCAAATTCAGTTTCTATTAAATTCAATTCGAATTCGTTTTCTATTCGATTCAATTCAAATTCGTTTTCTATTCAATTCCATTCAAATTCAGTTTGAATTTCAATTCTTTTCAAAATATCAGATTCTGAAATGACTTTCGATATTCATTATAAAATGAATAAAATCGATATTCATTATAAAATGAATAAAATCGATATAAATATCGTTCACGTCAAAATGGCGTCAATCTAATCAACACGGCTTCATATATTTCTATTTTCAAATATACTATTTCAAATATTTCTTTTTCAAATATTTCTATTCAAATATTTCTATTTCAAATATTTCTATTCAAATATTGAATGAAGCCCAATCAATTACCATATAATGTTAATTATATGGATTTTCTACAACACATGTATACAATAACAACGATGAATAATCAACCATCATCCAAAGTGCACTCTACACTGTATAAGCATCGAATATAAATATTTAACGCTTATAACAGTCTGTCAATCAATCGATCGACATACAACTAACTATTGGGATTAGTGTATGTCATATATCATCCCAATACCCGTGTGGGGTTTCAAACAATCAAACACAGATTTTATTTGTGCAGTTGGGCGATGTGTAAAATTTATCGTCCCAATCAATATATGTCAAATGTGTGTATATAAACAAATCGTCCGATTTGTTTATTTTTATTTCACTTCGTATACACGTTAAAAATTCTATTTTTAACTATAAAATATTTTCCACTATAAGATATTTTATTTCAACTATATAAATGTTTTATTTCATATCACATCACATCACACAATCAACTACACATCAAAATCAAACAAACAAGCATACAAGTCGTCCATGGTCTGTGGACGACGGGTGTCGGGTGCTACTAAACACCGTCTGCATTCTAGTATATATTTCAACTAGAAAAATAAAATAAAATAAAGGTGAGGAGTTCTCACAGAATTGCTAATCCAACGCCACGACTCTTCTTAGGTAGAAATCTTCGCCGTTCTTGCCTCTTGTCACTTTCTTTGCCCGTATTCTCTACAGATTTAAAAATCAAATTTTTACTTCGCTATCCAATATATAAAAATCGAATTTTTACTTCGCTATTCAATATATAAAAATCAAATTTTTACTTCGCTATTCAATATATAAAAATCGAATTTTTATTTCGCTATTCAATATATAAAAATCGAATTTTTACTTCGCTATTCAATATATAAAAATCGAATTTTTATTTCGCTATTCAATATATAAAAATCGAATTTTTACTTCGCTATTCAATATATAAAAATCGAATTTTTTCTTCGCTATTCAATATATAAAAATCGAATTTTTATCGCTTTAACTTCATGTTAAAAATCGGATTTTTATCGCTTTAACTTCATGTTAAAAATTGGATTTTTTTCTATTTTAAAAATCTAATCTTTTCTATTTTAAAAATCTCATCTTTCATATGCTAAAAATCTCCTCTTTACCTCATTAAAAATCATGTCTTTATTTCACTAAAAATCACGTCTTTTTCATTTCTAAACATTGAATCTTTTCATTGTTAAAAATACAGTCTTTCCTTTAACAAAAATACGATCTTTCCTATATAAAAATACGATCTTTTACTATATAAAAAAAACACGATCTTTTACTATAGGAAATTCAGTTTTTATTTTATTATTATTTAAAGTACATAATAAAAAAAACTGACCTTTCAGAGGGGAGGGAGACTGAGTTCGCTGGGGAGGCGGCGTACGGAGGTCGTGGGTCCTGCGGTCGGCGGATGGTGACGAGGGAGGTCTTGGGTTTGGCGGGGAAGGAGCTTCCGATTGGGAGAGAGGAGCAAGGGGAGAAGGAGATGGAAGAAGGAGGGCGCGGCACAGGGAGGAGCATCGCCAACGGCGGCCAGCTCCGATGGCGGCTGGATCGAGCCTCGCGATTTGTTTCTTTTTTTTATTTCTTCTAAACTGAAACGAACGGGGGGGGGGGGGGGGTCGGCTGATAAAAGGAGTGAGAGAGATTTTAATTTTAATTATTTTAATTTACAAAAAGTTGACTTATACATATGACCTCTAAACGAGGCCCACCGCCTGTCATCCATAGCTAATTACCCCCATTCCGAACACAATGGGATATGTATCGTAGGCTGATTCGACTGTTTCGATCAGTTTTCGTCAAAATCAACATATAACTCTATATATTGAATTTGAACGTGCATTTCAATTTACTGGGGTCATATACGAACTCTAAAAATTCATGAAAAATATTTTCTAGTTTCGTATTGATGATACGGTCCTAACAAAACTAATTTCGTCGAATTCTAAGACCGTTTGAAAAATGGCCATTTTCCAGTCGATTAAAATCAACTGAAACTGGTCAAACATGTTCTTTTGCCACGCTCACAAATTGATTCGAAAAATTATGAAATTTAAAACCTAGCAATAACTTTACATCACGGACCCAACAAAAGTGGTTTCGTCGAAATCCGAGGTCGTTTGCAAAATCTCCATTTTTAAGGGCCTGAATTCCATAGCGACTATTCAGAATTTTCATCTGGACATATCTTTTGATTCCCGCAATGAAATTTCGAATTTTCGGATTCGTTGGAAAGATATTCACAAATAGATCCTAATGTTTTTGGTTTCACTAAAATCCAGATTGTTTTGCACCCGGTACATTCAATTGAAGTTTGAAATCGAATTATCGAACTACCGCGCCATTTTCAATTCCTTTTATATATATAAATAATTATTTATATTCCAACGACGATCTATATAATATATACGTTCGAATTCTATTCAAAATAAATCTTTCGTCGTTTTTATTTAAAATAATTCATTTTAAATAATCAAAATTCACTAAAATTGCCAAAATAAAAAATTTAAACTGGCCCAGATTTTCGGGTTGTTACAGCTGCGCAGCTACCGTTTTCTCGGGAGATACAGAGATGAAAAGAAGTAACAAATATCGATATTCTCTAGATGGTGATAATACACCCTAATGGGTGCAACCCACATAGCTATTCTACCTGCCCGATTTTTGTTATTTCCCGGTTGATGAAGCTTGAGGTTAAAATCGACTTCTGGAACATCTGGCGCCATTCACATTGTCCATACAAGTCATCCAGGAACAGGATGAACCGAAGGTACTCTCCTACTGCATTCAATATAGGAATCACCCCATGGATCAGTAGCGCAAAGTCCTTGCAACCCGTAGATTTCAATCACGACAGAATCACAGTATATCTCCAGGATCAGCCAGAGATTGTAAGTAAATCTTCCGTTTCATGAAGATCTACGATCTTCACTTTCTCCATCTCGATCAACATCTTCAACGCATTCGTATTTATTGGTCGGAATGGTTTTCGAATGAAAATTCGATCCCGGTCTTTCCGTACCAATACCGTTGGGTCAGATTTTGATAGTTGGTTATTTGACTGTCAAAATGAACAACCATAAAAATAAAACAGATCCATTGGTTTATACATAGCATCACTTGGCCATTTAAAAATAATATATCAGTTAAAATACCCAAAAATAATATATTGGTTTAAATATGTTAATATTCTTAAATCCTTTTACTTATATACGTAGAAAATATCTCAAAATCATATCTAACTTAACCTTTGACTTACATTTCAAAATATTGCTATAACATTCCTTATTATCTTATCAATTCAAATTATCATTGGTAAAACAATCATTACGACATCTTCTTTGGCTTCGTTATTCGAACACCAAAATCACCACTCATCCTTCTAGAATAAACCCCTTTAAATCTCATACCATAACTATGACAATATCGTTATATTTCCACCAATCTCCTTTTATTTCTATTATTGTGGGGGTATCATTTCATATCATCAAGCCCTTTTAATCTCCTTATATTTCAGAATATCATTATATATATTTTCAAATCCTTCAAATAGCGTTACACTATTATTTTCCCAAAATAATTTATTCTAACACTTCATCATTACGATTAATATTATCCTTTAATAATCTAGAAGTTTTTCAAGTTGGGGTATTTTAATTACCTCTCAAACCTTGATCAACATCGTTCTTATCTTAAGATAAATATCAGTTGTAATACAAAAACCTATATTCATTCCCCGTATCACAACATTTCCCATTTTAATTCCATCCTGATGAAATACCATCTCTTCTTGAAAATGGCGATTCTATATCGCCTCTTGATAACTTATTTCATTTAACTGTTCTAATTCAAACTTGGGTTTACGTTTGATTTCCCATTTAATATCTCCACTAGTTCCTATTTGTAAATCTGTCAGATTTTTTTTTAATATTTACCCCGAAGGCCGAAACCAACATCAGACCAATATTCAGAAAATCGGTTATCCCAACGGATTTTCAGTTTAGTTCTAATTCTTTAATTTCCAATTCTGGCTTTTGCTTTATTCAAAGGTCGCTTCTAATAACTCGTTCCATTTTTATATTCAATAAAACTTGGGTTTTATAACTTCGTATAATGTGGATTCATAGAATCCAATTAAATATAATTCAGTAAGAATCAAATTGATAGCATCAATTTCACATTATAAATATTAAATTGCTTTATTAACTATAAACACGACTTTAAATTCCATAGGCTTTCCTTACTACATTTCCCATTCTAAAATATCAATTTGATTATAGATAAATGTCAAATAATCAAATTTCAACATTTACTAAAAATAAAACTGGGTTTCTTAACCATTAACTACTCCCTTTAAATTAATGAACTAATTTAATAAACAATTTCAGTTAATGCCGTTAACTGTTCAACTCTAAACATCACTAACCCGTTAGTCTAGCGTTATTGATCTTTCCATTTAAATTAATTAGTAATTAATTAATATAAATAATTCTATTAACTTTGTTTTCTATTTAAAATAATATCAATGTAAACCCGTTCTAATTGTTATGTTACTTCTGGTCACTTGAATTAGCTAAATAAGATCGTTTTTAATGATCACTTAATAAGCACGTGCTTCGCGTACGGTTGGTTTTGGTTAAACCAATCAATGTATATATATGGTTGGTTTATTCCCTTCATTTAAAATAATCTATTTTACAAATCTATATTTGGTTATAAAATAATTTCATAACTTCCTTTCTAGCATTCACCTGACGGTGAATCAATCTTTATAAAATGGTTTGTATATCTGGGCCATTTGCTATTTATTCCATAATCAATACTATATATTGATTCAAAGCTCAACCACAATCAAAACCCAACAGGGTTTTAAAGTCAACGGGTTTTAAACAGGTCATATAAAATATGAAATAACATCATACTAAATATTTGAGGAATCCAGTTTGATTCCTCCTACCTGTTCTTCCCTGCATCATAGATCAGCATATAATTTATAACAGCATATGATTTTAATATATTAACCGACGATAATATAATTCACATCAACCATATAAATCAACCATAGGCATTCAAGGAATCCAATCAACCAATTATCAGTGATTTAATCTAATTATATGAATTTAGCACATCTTGACATTTCAGAAACGTGTGAGAATTAAATCACCTTTGTATCGGTTGACGGTTCGCGTTGTTCGTATAATTTTAAAAAAATGTTTAAAATTATTCGAATATATGGTTGCTTCTGCTCCTTTCCGAATCAGCACAACATCGTAGTGTTCTTTACCGCAATTCCATCGCTTCCAGTTTTGCATGGTTCTTAATTATATATTAAACTTATCCCCTCCATTCTCTATTTGAACAGAGCCCCACTTTGTTCTCTGAAAACTTCGACCTATGAATGAATATGTTATCGTGATTACTTGTTTATATACATAAGGTAAAACAATAACTAACTACTATATCCTACAATCAATTAACGATTTAGATGATTACCTTAATTTTTACCCTAATAGTGCGTGATGGCAAAATGAACGAATTGCTCCAATACCTCAGACCCCTTCAGCATTTAAAAACGTCCTCCCACTTCTTGGCTACTCGACTTGGATACTCTTTTTTTTCTTTTTTTATACGTGAGGCCAAGCTCATCCACATCTACACGGCCCGCTCCATCTCCTAAATCCTCTTCTAGAAACTCAAACAGCAGTTTCCTCCACGAGTTAAAACTGCTACCGCCTATACTCACGCACTGACCCCTCAGGCTTGCTGTCGCCTTCCCATCAGAAAACTCCTCCTGCTCCAAAGCGTTTACACGCCTCAACTGGCCACGGTCTTCAACGCCACTTTGGCTACTTCAACGCCGAGGCAACCCTCTGCCATGCGAAAATATAGTTCCTAGAACATGCAAAAGGAAACAACATCATCACCGGTTTCCAGTTATTGCACTATTTGTTTTCATTTTGTTTTATACTAACGCATCCCCTTACCATAACGCATCCCAGGTATTTAATACCATAACCCAACAAAAGAACCTCCATTACCTTCCATTTGCTATACATAAAGGTCCACTGAAAAGATCCCATCGCTGCAAACTCCTCTTCTAAACTCACCCATTTCAGTTTGTTAAGGATATGATACAAACTATATTATAACTAATTATTTATTAAAACAAATTACCTTAACTAATTAAGGTCCCACGTCATCCTTGTTAGTCCATCCTTGCGATTCCTTGTTCTCGCAACATGCTCCCACCACGACCTCTTCAAAGGAAAACCCATCACCTCAAGCTTCCCCAACATTTGAAGCAAAAGCTACAGGATCCCCCATTTTCTTTTTCCTTTTTCTTTACATGCATGGAACTCTCCAATCAGAACAGCAGCACCCTCATGCTACTGACATGCGACATCTAACCAACCAACGCAACGACTCCTCTCCACTGGATCACCGCCTCTCGCTTTCCTTTAAAATCTTTCTACCTTTCCTGTTCTGCTTCCCGAAATATAATGCATCCTCTCCCGAGTTCACCCACTGTCTATCCATTTACGGTCCTCACCATCTTGCAAGTCGCATCGGTTACAAACTGGACAACAACTTACTTCTCTTCTTTATTTTACAATGGATGGAAGGTTTCGGTTTCTCGTATGGAAGAGGAGCGAGCTTTTCATTTATTTTTTCGTTTTGCTGAATCCCAGAAGAAGAAAGTGAAGCAGGCGCTATTTATAAGGGTTATAACCGTGGGGGCCAATCCATTTAGATGGATTGGTATGCAAGGCAACCGAAGGTGTGGCACGCAAGTAAATGAACAGTGGGGGAAAGTTTGGTTGTCAAGTAATTACGTTTGATCTTCACGGTTTCAGTAGGTGTAGTTCTAGGCAAGTACAGGACTGTTTTATGGACAGTAATAGGTCTGCATGCAAAGTCTCATCTCATTTTACAGGTAGCTAGGGTTCAACTAATTTATGTGAAAACTTAAAGGAGGAAGGTTTCAAAACTATTTTTCATGAGGAAGTAGTGCTGCAATGTCACGTGGTAACCGATTTTTCAATAACCCACATGTACTGTTTTGATCGTAGGTTGAGTGGTATGCAGAGGTTTGTCCAGTATATCATTGTGATACTATACATATTTTAAGGCTTATGTATAACTTATGTTCGATTCTTGCTGGACCAAAATTAGAAAGACATCCACTGAGTTGTTTGTAATTCCTTTATAACTTATGTTCTGTTTTTACTTTAATTTGGCACGTTCGTTATATACGGTTAATTTAAATAACCGTTAACCGTTAATTTACCGTTAACCGCTCTATATTTGTATCGTTATATACGAATTTCAAATGCAATAGAAATGGATGTACTGATACGTTTAATGTTATGAACTCAATTGAACTTGTTTGGTTGAGAGCCGAATTCGTTTGCACAACGACGTTATTTTAATTTTAACAATATTCGTCGGTTCACGTTTATATTTCGTTTGCCAACTAAAATTCGTTTCGTCGAAAACTGAGATCGTTTGGACAATAATTATTTCTACATCTTATAAGGTATAAATAAGTTACAAAACATTTAAAATAAATAATAATAAATTATTATTGTCATATATATCCAAATAAAATAATATACGAAATCCAAATATAAATCAATATGGAATTATAACTCAATACTGAAGTATTCGAGTTTAACAATGTCCAAATCCTATTGAAAACCCCCTTTAAATAAATAAATAAATGTTATCGTTTATAATCGAAATCCATAGCGACTATTTTAATTTGGACATAACTTACAATATATAAGATGAAATTTTGATTTTTTTCTCTTTCGTTAGAAAATTATAATCAATCTGGTTCCAACGTTTCTTGTTTCATAGAATTTCAATTTAAAACGGATTCTGTATATTCCATTGAAGTTCGAACTAAATTTTACGAACTACCGCACCATTTCGAGTTCATTTCATAATTTAAATATAATTTATATGTTCGACTTCGTTTTTAAATAAATAAATTCGATTAATATTACCAAATCAATATTTTCAACGAATTTAAATATTCGTAAATAACGTTCAAAAATCTGGGACGTTACAATAACTTTCAATTTATAAAGTGAAATTTCAGTTTCTCACATTCATTAGAAATATATTGTTAAACAGATTCAAATATTTTTGGTTTTACTAAAATCCGATTTATTTTAAATCCTGTACATTCAGTTAAAGTTTAAATTCAAAATTTCATACTACAGCGCTATTTCTAACTCCTTTTATATTTTAAATAAAATTTATTCATTTTAACTTCGATTAAAATAAATTTTGGGTCATTATTATTTAAATAAATAATTTTAAATATTCAAAATCCATTAAAATTTCTAAAATAAATATTTTAAATTGGTTCCAAAATTCCGGGTTGTTACATACCCCATGCCAGATCCGAGGCAGAATTCATTTTTCTGAATGTGGACTCCGTTCTTGAACAAATTCATTGATTCTAGGATGTAAATAAGACCGTATACCCATTGTTTTATTCATTCTAAATCAATGGAGAACTAGATGTTGCCTTTGCCTGGATTATATCACGTCTTTTCTTCTTCAACAAACAACTAGAGTTATTCAAGTTTAGAGATCTATGATTCAACATCTGCAATCCCTCTTCTATTTCTTAGATCCAGTCACAGTGAGTTTATGTTAATTTTAGATCTAAATACATAAAAGTTAATCTTGACATGACTATAACTTGGATCTAAGTGTGAAGATCCCAAAACCCCGTACGACGGTGTTAAGGATAATCATTGGAATATAACACATTAATCATCATTAGCAGAGAACAGATAATAACATAAATAGAAAATAGAATAATTTACATCAATCTGACAGCGGAATCATAATATGTAATAACATTTGAGTAGCACTGTGTAGGATACAACTTAGTGCATAAAAGGAATTGATCAGTCTCCATCAAGATCACTGGGACATATACATTATAGAGTACATAACAGAAGTAAATCTGTCTACATCGCGATAAGCGGAATCATATACATAAGATACTAATGGCAGAATATCAAATAGCCAAAATACTGAGAAATCTAGTCTTCTCCATACAAACCAAAAGGTACACTCCATGCTGCAGTGCAAAAGCCAAAATATACCCTGTCACCTGTCACTAGGATGCCCGTGTGAAAATAAGGGCACCCGAGTTTGCAAAGTGAAACAAACTACGAGTTTGTCATGGGAGTGGTATGAGAAATCTACTTAACTGATTAAACAACAATAACAAGGAAAATCATAGGACCATGCAACTTTCGCAGAACAGGTTTACTCCAGTGATTGCCAGTGCAGGAAACAAAGTAAATATTTTGAACAACGCAATGATTTTTAGAGAGAATAAAGCCATTATAAGACTCAAGTCCCATCACACAATGCAATGCAAACCGGAGGATAGAGTTTTTATCTTATAATGGCCAAAATATGCTTAATACGTGTAAAGCAAAATCATTTGATATTATTACTAGTGCACATATATTTCAAAAGAAAATTCAATCATAAATATCAATCCTAGACGGCATAGCTACCATCTACTATGTCGCCATATATAAGTTACAATCAAATCCGTAATTTCGTATTGGAAATTTGGATTCCATCATGAGTCGAGGCCAGGGATGGCTCCTTACCGCTTCGAGACGCTCTAGCAAATGCCCTAGGATTCCCCGTAGAGAACCCTTGGATCTTCAGGGTCGGTCCTCTCTTTTGTTTGAGGATTGGTTATTCCTGAACACAGGTTTCCTGGTCCTATCGGACCTATCCATCTGCTCCTTAGAGACTGATATAACCGAGGCACCTCACATTCCAACATCCACAAAGGTATAATAATCAACAATGTCAGGGCTGGTAAAAAGCTGACACCACCCATAGCTAGAAAGAAACGTCGTGCACTCCCTGTAGTCACGATCTCATTTTTGACTCATACCGAGGTGTGAGGCTCGCGAATTAACACCATACACAAAGCTACGCTATACTAAGGTTGTGCTTTGATCATCCACCACATGACTTTGCTTTTCAACAAAAGCCTTGATCATTTGCATCTTTGCATGGCACGCTGTCAATCCACACCATACCACTGATGTTTACCAATATACAACCTCTAAGCTCATACGTCTCAGAGACAGGCGTTAAGCAACATAATAAATTCTCTGCCGCCAAATAGATGTATATTTAGTAGAGATCAACGAATACAACATAGAATACACATCAGACACACATCCATTTACAAGTCCGTTTTAGGTCTGAATGAAACCGGAGGTACCTTCTTCCTCGTTCCATATGTCCAATACAGAAGAGAGGACCTCGCACATCCGGACGATCAACAAGTACGTCCAGACCACTACCACTGTAATCTCGTCAAGGGAGCTACCCATCTCAAAGGCATCAATAGTAATATACACGATGTGAAGATCACCGGTCTTGCACCGTCTTCATATCTTCAACATTTATTCGTCGATCAATTATTTGAAATGAGAATTAACTCGGCCTTTTCAAATAATTCACGTATATTAGAATTCAAATCAATTCTGTCCATGGTTAAATTATTCGACATCCACATTACTGTTCTTTATATAATTTTAATGTCAAACACATTCAATCATCAAATATAAAGCAAACCAAGTAGAATTAGTTTATTTCCATTCCATATCGCCTAAAATATTTTATAACAATATATTGCTATTTTTACTTATTTAAAAATAGCGCCATTTAATTAAACGACGTTTCAGGCCATAACGTGGCCTTGACGTTGTTTTTCTCTAATTTTGATTTACACATTTCTCAAAATCTAACTGTCGGATCTTAACGAAGTTAAGTCCGTTGGAAAGATCTCTCCAAAGCAAACCCAATGGTTCCGGTTTCGGGAAAATCCGATGGTCGGATCTCTCGATATAATCGTTTAAAGTTACGATTTCAAAACACGAACTGCAGCGTCGTTATTCATTTATTTAATTTATATATATATATGTATATATATATATATAAATATAATTCATTCTAGCGCTGTTTTTATTCATATTTGAATTAAAAATTTCACACAATCCAACCGTTGGATCTTAACAAATTTATATAGTTGGAAAGATTTTTCCAAAGCGAACCCAGCGGTTCCGGTTTCGGGGAAATCCGATGGTCGGATCTCTCGATATAATCGTTTAAAGTTACGATTTCAAAACACGAACTATAGCGTCGTTATTCGTTTATTTAATTTATATTTATATATAAAATATAATTAATTTGATGATTTCCATATCGTTTTTCACTTCAAATATTTCACTAACGCGTTTAAATTTCAGAAATTTTTGCCATAACCTCCTTTGTACGGGGAGGGGTTTGGAAATTTATTGGGCCGTATTAGGCACCCAATAAATCCTAAAAAGCATGCACATATTTATAGTGATATATTCCGGTGTCCACAAGGGAGTGTGTATAGATCATAATTCCAAAGAATAAATTCTCGTCGCCCTATAAATGGTTTTTGTGCCTTAATGACTAGAGAGACGTGTTTATTGTTATCTCCAGACCCGTGTGGGGTTTTTATTAATCTGGAAATTTATCGTAACATTTTATATATTTCATATCAATCTTCAGTTCAACCTGACATATTGTCATCACCATACAAGCCTCTCACTTGTATGGTATATCTTCAACCTTGTCACACAAACTCCAAATGCTTATGTTGTATATGATAGGGTATTCTATCTTCAAGAAGTATGTCATATAGCGTAGTTCAAAATTAATTGTTACTATCATATGGCGACGTTTATGATTTCACACAGAACAACCAGCACTCCGCATCCAATGGCATTCAGAGGAGTTTATATAATAATAAAATTGCGTAGCCAACTCATTAAGGCTTACCAATTTGTCGGGCACGCAAATTTATTTTTTACTCAACAGCTAATCCGTTAAACTGTTCAACATATGTATATATATGCAGAACCAAGCTAAAAATAATATTTCTTGCGAACAAATGTTTATTTCAACGCATGGTTATTTTTAACACTTCATACATAGGATAAAAATGATATTTTTGGCAAACAAGAATATGTTTCATCACATATGTATTTTTAGCTTGTTGTATACATGGTAAAAATGATATTTTTATCGTTCAAAATATTTATTCAACACATGAATGTTTTTAGCACTTCATATTCACAATAAAAATGTTAATTTTATTGTTTAATTCTTTTAGTCAACACATGAATCCTTTTCAACACATGAATATTTTATATGGTTCATACATATAATAAAAATGATATTTTTATTGTTAAAACTATTTATTTTAAACAAGAATATTTTATATACTTTATACATAAGATAAAAATGTTATTTTTGGTGTTAAAACAATTTATTTAAAAAACTCATATTTTATATCGTCCATATATGATAAAAATGTGATTATTATCATTCAAAGAATTTATTCAACACATGAATATTATTCAACACATGAATATTTCATATACTTCATACGAATAATAAAAATGTGATTTTTATTATTTAAACAATTTATTCGACACATGCATATAATTCAACACATGAAAATAACTCAAACACATAGATATTACTGAAAATTTCGGCAGCATAACGGTAGGGGGTTAAAAACCGGCACCGTCCCGAGTACGGCTCCTCGCACTACCTTAGACCTCGCGGCATTCCATAAGGGGCTCATTGAAATGATCTAAGATCAATTTCATATCATATGAATTTTCCACAAACAATTTCAATTTGTTTCAACCATAAACAATTTCTATCAACCACAAACAATTATTCTCAACCATTCGCATATCAACTAATTTTCAACCATTCGCATATCAACTAATTTTCAACCACTCGTAATCAATTAATATCGTCCATGGTTTGTGGACGAGGGGAGTATATATACATATACACATATATATATTTCATTTCCATTTCAACACACATATGATTTTTACAACGCATGTATAATTTATATATCGCTCATATAACGTATATAACGCTCATACATGAGGTGTACAACGCATATATAATTTATATTTTGCTCATATAATTTACACAACACATTTCCACTCCATATTTGAATTTAGAAGTCTCACATCGATTTTAATCCTTTGGAAATTGTAGCAAGCTCGGAATGCGTTCTAGCTTCTTCTAGAAGGTAGATGACGTCGCTACGAGTCCGGTATCTATAGTTTCGCTGGATTTCGATAAAATAGCAGAAAGATATGATTTTTATTTGAAAATCATAAACAGCAATGCTTAAAAGTGTTATAATCAGTTAATTATTTATACTGCCGTTACCTTTCAGAAAGGTTCAAAAAATAGGTTTTGCAAATTCATCCAATCCGAAGCACGATACGCAGATCAGGTTGTACCACGTCAGAGAGGAAGGAGAGGCGTGCCTATTGATGGGTGCCACGTCAGACTCGGTGGCCGATCCTGCTCATGGCGGCGAGATAAAGTAGTGGACTTTGCGGGCATGAATCTCGATGTAGATACAATGATGGGGGGTGAAGCAAGTGCTGATTTGAAGAGGATAGGGAGAGCTTCAAAAGGTTCCAAAGGGGCAGGGGCCGATTCGAAGTGGATTCGCCGGAAATCGGTCAGGAACGATGGTGGCTGTTTCCGTCATCGATGAGGGTTATCGGGGAGGGTTTTTGATTTTTAATTAGAAAATAAAATAATGACTGGAATTTTTTAATTGGTCCATATATATATATATTTCAAAAATTAGGGTTTCTTCACACAAACTCCAATCCCAACCCAACGACTATTGCCCCTAGCTAAATACCCCTATTCCGAACATAATGGAATATGTTTCGTAAGCCCATTCGACTGTTACAGTCAATTATTCTTTAAATTAAAATATAAAACATTCAAATTCTGATTTGAACATACATTTTAATTTGCCGGGGCCATATACTAATTCTAAAAATTCCCGAAAAATTAATCTGGCTATGTTGGGATGGTACGGTCCCAACAAAACTGATTTCGTCGGATTCTGAGACTTTTTGAAAAATGGCCATTTTCCGGTCGATCCTATTTGGCTGAAATCAACCAAACACGTTTTCCTTTGCCACGCTGACATATTAATCCCAAAAATTATGGAATTTGAAACCTAGCAATAAATTGACATCCCAGATCCAACAAATGTATTTTCGTCGAAAACGGAGGTCATTTGTAAAATGTCTATTTTCAAGGCTATATTAATTTCACAGTGACCTTTCTGAAAATTCATTTGGCTATAACTTTTGATTCCCGCTATTAAATTTCGATTTTTTAGATTCGTTAGAAAAATATTTTCAAACAGATTTAAATATTTTTTGTTTCGCTAAAATCCATTTTTTTTTTGCATCGTGTACATTCAGTCAAAGTATGAATTCAAATTTTCAAACTGCCGCGCTATTTCTAACTCGTTGTTTAATTAAAATAAATCATTCAATTAGTCCAAATTCATTAAAATACCCAAATTAAAAATTTTAAATTGGCTCTGATTTTCAGGGTTGTTACACTAAGCCCATGACTATTTGAATCATATCAGATTTGCTATAACCTGTGTATTTAAGTTATTCTGACATGACTATGAACTAGATCTAACCCTATGCCTATTATCACGTCAGATCTTCCATTGTTAGTTGATCTAATTCATTGCTTAGATCTCATCATGCCTGTTTATGATGTCCCTATTATGTTAGAATTAGTTCTACTATCACATGTTCATCAGATTTGTTCCTGTATGCTTATCTTGTCATTATGCCCAACTTTGTCACTGGATGTTTATTATTTGCTATGCCTATTTCTGCCACTGTATGTCAATGTTGATATTTTGATCATTTCTGTCCTCTCCCCTTCTTATTTTCCCTTTTAATTTTATATATCTAGGCTACCTTCGAGCTTAGGCATGCCGCTGAAATATGCGAACAAGAAAAATTGGGAACGAGGGGAAAACGTTAAAATTGGGGCATAACTTATATTAGAAATTTTGTGCATAAACTGAATGTAATACATGATGTGGGGCATAAACTGCAATTGTGATTGAAAACCTTAATTTGGGGCATATGGTTCATTGTGAACACGACTTGGGAAAGGGGCATGAAAACCTATAATAACAGAGGAATAACTGGTTAATAATTGGAATGCCTAGAATTTCAGTAATTAGAAACTGTAACCGCGCTTAGACATGAGGTTAGAATACACTTATGGTGGAAGTCTGCTCAGAACCAATCGGCATATCCAGCGATCACAAGTGGAGAATCTAATGTGAGGGGTCTAAATGCATAAACATGTGACGTGCTAAGATACGAGGTTAGGCCCAACTCGTGGAAGAAGTCTGCCCAAAATCACCCGGCATATCCAGCATTTGCAAGTTAAAGGCTTAATGTGGGAGGTCTAGTACATTATAACCATAAATGAGTATAGTAATAAATTTTAATACTTAACCTAGTTGAATCCATAAGGATTGAATATGTTAACTAGAGTAGGGGTTAAGTAAAATTGTATGGAACAGTGGGAGGGTTAAGCATATCTTGGGTTGGCGGGTAATATTTATATATAGGCCCACAAACTTAACCTGTGGGGTTATTCAATCTTTTACTCTAGTATGGCATAATCTGTGGAAAACCTAGTGGGGATACAAGTGTAGGGGGAAGCTTGTATCATCTTGTGTGTAGGACCCGTTTCAGTCAGTAACCCATATATATGTATCAAACGAGTACTCCGAACTAGGTTAGAGTCGGGGCACACTTACTGGGATGATTGTAACAGATCCAAACAAAGATGTGGTGTGACAAGTGCGTTCCAACGGGGTCATGTGCATGCATGGATTCGGCAAAGGAGGTTTCGACATCGTGACATCACTAAATATGGTTGTGCACATCCTGAAAACGAAGGGTTGCCACTTTAGGAAGTGATACATCCTACTGTGGGGACAACACAGGGTTTCTACGGAGTAGGGAGCCCATCGATGGGAGTAGTATTTAGGATACATCTAGACTCTGGTATGTTTAGGAGTTCGTTATTATCCTTAGGGGTAACTCCGGTATGTTGGGCTGCATATTGATTCTATGGGGTTAAAACCTCTCACTAGAAGTCCGCCTAAGTCTACCATCTTATAGTTGTTGTGATCATCTCATTCTGGTTATACTAGTATTGTTGCAGAGAGAGAAAGAGAAAGTATTAGAGAAGCGAAATATACTCTATCATGTTAATCCTGTTTACCTTGTTATACCTGCCTTTTATGATGTTATCTCTCTTATCCACTTTATATGCCTGTCATGACACTTTTACTTATTTACATTGTAAAAGTACCGGACTCGCCAGACTTTACGTCTGACCTATTTTGTTTCCTTTTCTTTCTCTTTCGTCCCCCTCCCCCCAGGTTCTCAGGGTGGGTGCACTCAAGTTGATCAGGACTTTGCTTTCATCTTGCTTGGAGCTGTTTTAGATGTACAACTTGATTTAATATCTCTCTACTATGGCTATGTTTTGGGGATTATGATTCTTTTATTGTACTGATGTTTTAAGTACAAGATAGAAATTTTAATGATGTACTAGGTTTTACGCATTTCAGACATATGATGTAATCATATTTTGAACTACGATGTTTTCTGTTTAATAAAATTTTAAATTCTGCTACTATTTATTATCTGTCTTGTAATGTTTCTGTTTCTGTTTACCTATAACGCTTCATGAAACTTAATTCATTCTCTTAATGAGTGACATTAACGGACGTGGGGTGTCACATAAACCCTAGTATCACCGACTACATATGCAGGCTTCGGCCATGTCACTGTAATACTTCTGACCAACTAAAATGCTTAAAGGCAAAATTGAAGCACATTAAAATTGCGACCGAAACACAAGAACAAGAGTAAATTAGATGATAATATTTTTATTCGAGTACTTAACTTGATTTTTATTTCTGAAGTTGCTGTTTTGAACCTACTGCTCGTTTTCTTCTTGTTTTGAAGCTATTCTCTGATTTTGCAGACCATTCTTAGATTATTTGCTTCAAAATATTTACAAAATCTGCTTTATCTTTTTTTTTTTACTTTATGATGTGGCCAGTTTTGATTTTGGTTTCTTTCCGATTTTTTGCTTACCAGATTTTCTTTGTAAGAATCTACTGCCATTGTAATGGCTTAATAGAGAGAATAA
Organism: Allium sativum; assembly: GCA_030737875.1. Lineage (NCBI taxonomy): Eukaryota > Viridiplantae > Streptophyta > Magnoliopsida > Asparagales > Amaryllidaceae > Allium > Allium sativum. The sequence goes on from CM060915.1 coordinate 135,828,351, forward strand.
AGGACCTTTAAAAGAAACTTAAGATATGAGAAGGAGGTGTATATATAAGAAGGAAGAGAAGAATTAAAAATTAAAATTAAAGTAGACAATAAAGTCCTAAGTGCCCCTAGCATTAGATCAAAACTTTTTCCTTAAGTTAAAATAGCAAATAGCAATTAATGCTTTCTTTGGAAACATTTTGTACATACTTACTTAAATTAGATTTTTATTTATTTTGTAATATGTCAAATCATGGTACCTAAAAATTTAAAATTATAAGTCAAAATATACTTTTACTTATTTATAAAATAAACATCAAATCGTATTTATCTATAAGAATTTTACAAATACTATTTTCATTATGTAATTAATTATTAAACATTAAATCACATATTTTAAAATATAAATATTAATTTTTTTTATTATATCAAATAACATTACTTTATTTTATATAACATAACTTATAAATCTTAGAATCTTATTATTTTATCATGTACACATTTTAACACATTTAAAAAAAAATTATTGCTATTTAAATACATATCCATGTTCAAAAGAAAATCTAACTAATTTTTCCATATATGAATTAAAAAGGCTATTTAAAACTATTAAACACTATCTACGTGATTAAAAATAAAGACTCTATAATAAACTAACATTTTAAAAAAGGAATTTAATGATTAAAAACACAAAGTGAATATTTAAATAAATTAAATATTCATAAAGTGGATTAATAAAACTTCAGATTGTTACATTCTTCCTCCCTTAAAAGTATTTTGTCCCCGAAAATTTATCCCCATCCAATCGAAAAACAGAACTTAAATTAAACGTCAAATTTTATACTTATCAATTTATTGAGCTCATGTGATGAATACAGATCATATATTCACAACATCTGATTTGATCATCTACTCGAATACATAATTTCTCTTTCAAACTAGTATAGTTCATCTACATCTCCAGTGTAGACTTTGATTAGGCTCCTTGATTAGGAACCATAGTTCCCCTTGCATAGCCAAATACTACTTTAGAGAATTTTAGTATATATCAAGAACTCTCAACAAGTATTCACCATCAAAATTTGAGTGATCAATCCTTATTCAGATCAGCGTGAAAACACTTCTAAGCAATATAGTCGATTAATTGATCAAAACCGAATAGCGAGCAAATTATCTAAGCATAACTTACGTTCTTATTCTATTGGTCTACTATACCAATTTCTATTTTCAATTTCTACCAATTTAATTAAGTTATTTAAACTTAGTTCTTAATTCACTAACACTTGGGCAATTTTTATATTTAACTTATAAAATCTTGACTGTCCAAAATCGTCAATTTTTCAGTTCATTTCATTTAATGAAAACACCAATAAAATCATCAATCAAGTTACAAAACCAACATATCCTAATGCATAGGTTATATGAATCCATATAATACTTCTTAACCAAAATTTTAAGAATTCAAACACTTGGGTTTTATTCAACATAATTTGAAATTATACTTCATAAACATATACACACACAAACACTTTTTAACTAAGCATATTAAACCATAATTCATTTTTCAAAACAACTTGAATCGTAACTCTTTAATGGTAGTAATTCCCCATTTAGAAACTCGAAAATGAGCACCGATGATGTCGTCACTTATCATCATAATTACTTCCTTGTGACCATAATGAGTTCAACGCTTTTTATTTTACCAAATTTCTTTTCAAAATATTCGAATCATTATTAAATAATAATAATATTTATTGAAATCCTTTGAAACAATTTCCATGTTATTGGGGTTTAATTTCTTAAATTCTTAGTTCTAAATTCATTTTTGGTAACAAATCCTATTTATAATTTATTATCCACACGTTTAAATTCCAACCCAACATGATGGAAAACGTCATGTAGTCAAATCGTTAAACTGAATTCACAAGGAGTTCATTCTAATGTTTACCAAACCTACTATTTACCCAACACATATAGAAAAAAGGAAATTCACTCTAAATTGGTCGGGCAAAGGAAATTAATTAGCTAATGGTAATAGTTGAATATTAACATTCTTAACAAACAGACGTTTCCTAAATCTATGCTATACTTTACAAATTATTCCTCTATATCTAAACTATAATTTTTAGAAAAATTATTTAATTTATTGAATCTTTAAACCAATATTGTGTTTATTTGTCTTGTTTAAGTGTTTAGAAACCCTTATTGACAACTTTAGCAAAGCACATCAACTGGAACTCATATACCACTCAACAAATAAATAAACACAATATAAAACCTTTTTGCAAGACTGGAAATTACATTCTCTCATATATGTTCACTCAAGCTCATAATAAGGCATTCCATTACCTTATCTCTTACTGAGCTTACCCTATAGAGCCAAGGTTCTCGCTCAACCGTCAGCTCCGGTACTAAGCTGTGATGACTGCTTTTGAAAGGTACGTATACTAACAAATTATCGCAGAAGAAGTATAGCCATACATTAAGGAGGAGAAAATTCATATACTGCATACATTCACAGGGAGATTTAAATATTCTACATGAAAGTGCAAGCGGTTGTCATCAATCATAAAAGGAGCAGAATGTTGATTTATGAGATTTTTGATTCACGACAAAAAAGAAAAGAAGTTCAATGAAAGAGTGAATCAGTATGATAATTTATTTGTGTTTTAGTTGTGTTAGATCTTGTTAATATATATCATATGATAATTTATTTGCGTTTTAGTTGTGTTAGATCTTGTCAATATATATTGTAACACACCGTGTATTCTATAACAGTGAAATTCACAAATTAAAGTATAACTAATTTCAAATCAAAGAATTAAGGGAAACGGGATACGCCATTGCGTTCGTCTCGGAATTCTGCTTGAGATAGAGTCCGAGTTTGCGTAAAACGGGCTTCGTATGAAGAAGATATGGCCTCCGGAAGTTTCAGAATTCAGTTTAAAATTCAAACAGACCAAAAGAGCTCATAAAACCAATTCAAAATTCAAAATCGGGCCCAATTGGCCAGGGCGGGAAAATTCCCGCCCAAGCCACCCAGGTCGACTTGGCAGTCGACCTGGGGCTAACCAGGTCGACTGGGCAGTCGACCTGGGTCACCCGTGTTGACTGCCAAGACGACACGGTGTCGACTGGCATGTCGACCTGGCCACTGAGCCAGGTCGAACCCAGCCCCCCCTGGCTGGCCTAGTCTGTGTTTGGTCGATTTTCTGAGCCTTGCCTTGTCACTAGGGCTCGGTGTCAGCTCCTGGTTGGTCTCTCCTTTGAACGAACGGCTATTATTAAACCAAGCTCCATCGACGGTCCGAATCAACTCAAAAACACTATAAAAAGAACCTAAGACCTAGCCTAAATCATACTATTTCATTTTAGCCTCAGGCTGCCGCCATTAAACCTAGAGCTCTAAATTAAAAATACAAAGAACAAAATTATAGAAGACGAAGGACGATTCTTAAAGGCTACAACTAGAAGCTACAACAACTACGACGCTTTAGACAACGGATTTGGGGCTATTTGATTTGGAATTTTGATTACTTGCTTCATATTGTAAGTTCTATGTCACTTTTTAGGCAAAAACGCTAAAATAACATGGACATGCCATGAATTGAAACCGGATTTAGGAAATATTATTAATCCATGTTTATATTGTTTAACTTTGAATCATAATTTGGGAAAATTGCTATGTCAACGTTGCAAGTTAAACTTATCATGATTTTGATGTTGTTATGAATCACTTGGGCTTAATTGTATGGCAAGTTGGACTAATACATGTCCATGGAATCACTATGTTTATTGAAATCTTTATGTTGATTAAACCATGCCTATGATGCTAATTAAACCATGTCTATGATGTTGATGGAACTATGCCTGTGATGTTAATATACCTATCATGTTAATGACAAATTGGGAATTGCTAGGTTATGATGAAAAGTTGGAATCATTATGTTTATAATGCTAGATGAGAATCATTATGTTAAAAATGCTAAATTGGAATCCACTATTCCTATTAGAATTACCATACCTTTAATGTTTCATGTTTGTAATAAAATTATTATTATGCCCGCAATGATTATTATGCCTATGATGTAAAGTTGAAATCATCATGTTAAACTAAGTTGGAACCATTACTATGCGAAGTTATCATCATGCTAGTATTGAAACAATGTGATATGTTATAGCCTGTTTATTATGCAAGTGATGTTGGAATTGTCACATATGCCTATCACATGTTTGGTGTTATTCCCCTTTATCTCTTGAATTGTTTATGCTTGTGAACGAAGTACGTTTATATACGTTGGGGATACGATTGGGTAGAATAGGCAAAACTTGAATTGATTATAATCATAAACCGTGAAATTTGGCATAACTAGAACATGAAATATGGCACGAAAACTTGACTTGAACATGCCATAACTTGACTTAAAACATGCCTTAGTTGGGCACGAAGTTGACATATGAACATGCTATGGAAATAGCACGAATCTGCTAAGAACATGGGCATGACTTTAGAAAACAAGAAAGTGGCCAACTCGAGGTTGGGTTGAGTTTGTAGTGTAAATCTGCCCGGAACCGCCCGGCAAATCCAGTTGCTACAAACAATAGGATCCAATGTGGGTAGTTGGTCATATCGCGCTTGAAACCCGAGGTTGGGTTGAGTTCGTAGCGTAAACCTGCCCGGAACCGCCCGGCAAATCCAGTGGCTACGAACAATAGGATCCAATGTGAGTGGTTCGGTGCATTAACGAATCAATTAATGCCAATTAGGGTTAAGTCATGAACATGAAAAGACAACTTAACCAACTTGAACACGAATTGTAGGGCTAAGTCATGAACTTGAAACGACAACACTTAGCCAACTTGACATGACACGTAGGCGGGTTAAGTCGCGAATTTAAATGACATACTTAACCCTCTTGACATGACTAGACTGGAAGAGGATTAAGTCACGAATTACATGACTTAATCGGTTAGGCGGGTTAGGTCACGAATTACATGACCTAATCTGTTAGGCGAAACCCTAGACACGACCCTTTTCAGCAGTAACCCTCTAGATGTATCAAGGTACCCTGGGGCTAGGCCGGGTGGGGCACGATTACTGGGCTGATTGTAAGAGGTGAACGACGGCAGTGGGGTACGCCAGTGTAGGTTCGGTGGACTACGGTCGTGCACGTATTCCGGGGCAGACACTGGGTATCCGTAGATTTATCTATGCATCTTGAATCGTGTCAGGGGTTGACACCCTAGGGCTGATACACCCGAAGGTGGACCCAGCACAGGTGACTACATTCGTGATTAGCCGTATGACACGGACACTTGACGAGCTAGAACTTGTAGGGAGCCGATCGACTAGATAAGCGCTCCGTAGGACCCCGTACTTGGGTCAGACCCCGTTTCAGGGTCGTTTCACGATATTGGGCCGTGGGATTTATTTCGTGATTAACTCGTGACATGGGCTTAGTATACTAGTACTGTCGATGCAACGAATCTTGAACATGTGATGCTTTATTTGACTTGTCTTGACTTATCATGATCACCTTAGTCTATCTTGTCCACCTTGACACCCTTCTTGAGTTTAGTTCCAGTTAATACATGACATGTTGTTTTAACCATTTTTACACTGAAAGTCACTAGGACTTACTCAGTCTTTATGACTGACCCTTTTCCTTTCGCCTCTTTTTCTTTCGTTTCCCCCCCAGGTTCTCAGGGAGGGAATACCGCAGCTTGACCAGTCTTCACAACCAGCTTGAAGAGAAAGAATGTATTGCTTGGATCTTTTCCGTTTTGGACTATAGCTTTGGACAACAATTAGGGGACTTTTGCAGTTTATTTATGTTTTCTTTATGCTTCTTTAAATAATGTAATCAAGACAGTTATGATTTTGGAAGTATTGTAAGACAAATTATGACATGGTTTGTGAACACGTATTATGTTGAAATAAAAGTTGTTGTTGTTTTCCGTTGTTCAAAAATATGTGTTCTTATATCTGTCTTGTATATCTGTGACTTATACTTATAAACCTCCACCAAAATTAGGGCATTCCCTTTGAGAGTGACCCTAACGGAGGTGGGGTGTTTCACTTGGTATCAGAGCATAGGTTTACCAGATAAGATAAAAAGTTTTGAAAATTTATTTTCAAAAAGAAAATTTAAAGAAGCATTTTTAAAAGATAAAATATTATTTTATTTTAAAAAGGCAAAGTCCCCCAAAGCCATAGGTACTATCTCTTATCCTTCGTTTTGAATCTATCCTTTTTGTTTCAGCATGTCCGAAGAACTTAACTTGCCAGAGGGTGTACCAATACCTGGTTGGTTTAGACGATTCTTAGAAGCAAGGGCCACTCAGCCATGCCCTACCGTTCCTCCTCCCCCAGCTGCAGGGAATCATCCGGCAGCAGCAGCACCTCTTCCTCTACCTCCTCCGCGGGGAAACACTTTTGCTAAGATATGTAAAGATTTTAAGGCTATGGGAGGAAAGGACTTTCATGGAACCGAATCCTTCGTGGCAGCTAGGAATTGGCTAAAGGAAACCGAGGACTTATTCGTCATTTTTGAGGTAGAAGATAGGCAGAAGGTACAACTAGCAGTATGGCTACTTAAAGGCGAGGCTTCCTACTGGTGGGAAGTCACCAATGCAGAAAGACCAGTGGAAACATGGGAGGACTTTAGGGCAAGGTTTGAGGCTAAATTTCTCTCAGACGCTGAAAGGAGGCTGCAGTTGGAAAAATTCTTATTTCTTAAGCAAGGGAATATGACAGTCAAAGAGTATGTTAATCAGTTCGATGAGCTGGCTAGGTTCGGACTGGACCTAGTCAACACCCCGCACAAGAAGGATCTCCGCTTTGTCAAGGGGTTGAATGAGCCATTACACAGTTTGGCCATGACCCATATACCCATGGGAGCTACGTATGAAAGGTTGGTACAGATGGCATTGCTGAACGAAGAAGATAAGGGCAAGAAGGATACAAAGGCAGAAAACTCTCAAGGGAAGAAAGAGGTCAAGCCCAACGATTCTCAGAATAAGAAGGTAGACTCCGAGAAAGGAGGCAAGAACGACAACTCACGTGATAAAAGGAAATGCAATTTCTGTGGTACGGAAGGGCACATAGCCAAGGATTGTAGAAAGTGGAAGAGAAAGCAAGGTGAATGTTTTCATTGTGGGGAGACTAGACACATCAGCAAAGACTGCCCTAAGAAGCAGACCGGACCTTCTGGGGGTACATCGTTAACTTCTTCTAGATGCTTTGTTTTATCTTGTTTCTCTCCTCGATCCTATCTTGAGAACCATAGGTAGAATCTTTTTGGATGTAAACATGTAATTGAAACATGTTATGATTGCGAAATGGTTGCAAGTGGTCGCAAGTGGTTGCTCGTGGATGCATGAATACACATTAGGCACTAGATCGGCTCAGACACATTTTTCATGTTGCATATGCATAAATGTATTTATTCGTATATGGATGGAGTTTAGTGTGTTGTCATATGGATGTTGCATTTATATATGAATGATTGTGCACTCATGTAGAATCATGAATAGGAGAATTTGCATACGTAATGGATTCATGGCACTTACATAATTCGCATTAAGGAGGTCAATTGAATCAGTAGACCACCTGATTTTGCATTAGATAAGTACATGCACACACACACTTCGCATATGATCATGAAGCATTAGAAGTCTTTTAAGGACAATGGATGCTCGTGTTTGATGGATGAGTAGATGGATGTTTGGATGTTAGGATATACATTCTTCCTGAACTTGAAGATTTCGGGGACGAAATCCTTTTAAGTGGGGGAGAATGTAACACCCCGTGTATTCTATAACAGTGAAATTCACAAATTAAAGTATAACTAATTTCAAATCAAAGAATTAAGGGAAACGGGATACGCCATTGCATTCGTCTCGGAATTCTGCTTGAGATAGAGTCCGAGTTTGTGTAAAACGGACTCCGTATGAAGAAGATATGGCCTCCGGAAGTTTCAGAATTCAGTTTAAAATTCAAACAGACCAAAACAGCTCAGAAAACCAATTCAAAATTCAAAATCGGGCCCAATTAGCCAGGGCGGGAAAATTCCCGCCCAAGGCACCCAGGTCGACTTGGCAGTCGACCTGGGGCTAACCAGGTCGACTGGGCAGTCGACCTGGGTCACCCGTGTCGACTGCCAAGTCGACACGATGTCGACTGGCATGTCGACCTGGCCACTGAGCCAGGTCGAACCCAGCCCCCCTGGCTGGCCTAGTCTGTGTTTGGTCGATTTTCTGAGCCTTGCCTTGTCACTAGGGCAAGGTGTCAGCTCCTGGTTTGTCTCTCCTTTGAACGAACGGCTATTATTAAACCAAGCTCCATCGACGGTCCGAATCAACTCAAAAACACTATAAAAAGAACCTAAGACCTAGCCTAAATCATACTATTTCATTTTAGCCTCAGGCCGCCGCCATTAAACCTAGATCTCTAAATTAAAAATACAAAGAACAAAATTATAGAAGACGAAGGACGATTTTTGAAGGCTACAACTAGAAGCTACAACAACTACGACGCTTTAGACAACGGATTTGGGGCTATTTGATTTGGAATTTTGATTACTTGCTTCATATTGTAAGTTCTATGTCACTTTTTAGGCAAAAACGCTAAAATAACATGGACATGCCATGAATTGAAACCGGATTTAGGAAATATTATTAATCCATGTTTATATTGTTTAACTTTGAATCATAATTTGGGAAAATTGCTATGTCAACGTTGCAAGTTAAACTTATCATGATTTTGATGTTGTTATGAATCACTTGGGCTTAATTGTATGGCAAGTTGGACTAATACATGTCCATGGAATCACTATGTTTATTGAAATCTTTATGTTGATTAAACCATGCCTATGATGCTAATTAAACCATGTCTATGATGTTGATGGAACTATGCCTGTGATGTTAATATACCTATCATGTTAATGACAAATTGAGAATTGCTAGGTTATGATGAAAAGTTGGAATCATTATGTTTATAATGCTAGATGAGAATCATTATGTTAAAAATGCTAAATTAGAATCCACTATTCCTATTAAAATTACCATACCTTTAATGTTTCATGTTTGTAATAAAATTATTATTATGCCCGCAATGATTATTATGCCTATGATGTAAAGTTGAAATCATCATGTTAAACTAAGTTGGAACCATTACTATGCCAAGTTATCATCATGCTAGTATTGAAACCATGTGATATGTTATAGCCTGTTTATTATGCAAGTGATGTTGGAATTGTCACATATGCCTATCACATGTTTGGTGTTATTCCCCTTTATCTCTTGAATTGTTTATGCTTGTGAACGAAGTACGTTTATATACGTTGGGGATACGATTGGGTAGAATAGGCAAAACTTGAATTGATTATAATCATAAACCGTGAAATTTGGCATAACTAGAACATGAAATATGGCACGAAAACTTGACTTGAACATGCCATAACTTGACTTAAAACATGCCTTAGTTGGGCACGAAGTTGACATATGAACATGCTATGGAAATAGCACGAATCTGCTAAGAACATGGGCATGACTTTAGAAAACAAGAAAGTGGCCAACTCGAGGTTGGGTTGAGTTTGTAGTGTAAATCTGCCCGGAACCGCCCGGCAAATCCAGTTGCTACAACCAATAGCATCCAATGTGGGTAGTTGGTCATATCGCGCTTGAAACCCGAGGTTGGGTTGAGTTTGTAGCGTAAACCTGCCCGGAACCGCCCGGCAAATCCAGTGGCTACGAACAATAGGATCCAATGTGAGTGGTTCGGTGCATTAACGAATCAATTAATGCCAATTAGGGTTAAGTCATGAACATGAAAAGACAACTTAACCAACTTGAACACGATTTGTAGGGCTAAGTCATGAACTTGAAATGACAACACTTAGCCAACTTGACATGACACGTAGGGGGGTTAAGTCGCGAATTTAAACGACATACTTAACCCTCTTGACATGACTAGACTGGAAGAGGATTAAGTCACGAATTACATGACTTAATCGGTTAGGCGGGTTAGGTCACGAATTACATGACCTAATCTGTTAGGCGAAACCCTAGACACGACCCTTTTCAGCAGTAACCCTGTAGATGTATCAAGGTACCCTGGGGCTAGGCCGGGTGGGGCACGATTACTGGGCTGATTGTAAGAGGTGAACGACGGCAGTGGGGTACGCCAGTGTAGGTTCGATGGACTACGGTCGTGCACGTATTCCGAGGCAGACACTGGGTATCCGTAGATTTATCTGTGCATCTTGAATCGTGTCAGGGGTTGACACCCTAGGGCTGATACACCCGAAGGTGGACCCAGCACAGGTGACTACATTCGTGATTAGCCGTATGACACAGACACTTGACGAGCTAGAACTTGTAGGGAGCCGATCGACTAGATAAGCGCTCCGTAGGACCCCGTACTTGGGTCAGACCCCGTTTCAGGGTCGTTTCACGATATTGGGCCGTGGGATTTATTTCGTGATTAACTCGTGACATGGGCTTAGTATACTAGTACTGTCGATGCAACGAATCTTCAACATGTGATGCTTTATTTGACTTGTCTTGACTTATCATGATCACCTTAGTCTATCTTGTCCACCTTTACACCCTTCTTGAGTTTAGTTCCAGTTCATACATGACATGTTGTTTTAACCGTTTTTACACTGAAAGTCACTAGGACTTACTCAGTCTTTATGACTGACCCTTTTCCTTTTGCCTCTTTTTCTTTCGTTTCCCCCCCCAGGTTCTCAGGGAGGGAATACCGCAGCTTGACCAGTCTTCAAAACCAGCTTGAAGAGAAAGAATGTATTGCTTGGATCTTTTCCGTTTTGGACTATGGCTTTGGACAGCAACTAGGGGACTTTTGCAGTTTATTTATGTTTTCTTTATGCTTCTTTAAATAATGTAATCAAGACAGTTATGATTTTGGAAGTATTATAAGACAAATTATGACATGGTTTGTGAACACGTATTATGTTGAAATAAAAGTTGTTGTTATTTTCCGCTGTTCAAAAATATGTGTTCTTATATCTGTCTTGTATATCTGTGACTTATACTTATAAACCTCCACCAAAATTAGGGCATTCCCTTTGAGAGTGACCCTAACGGAGGTGGGGTGTTTCATATATCATGTAACAACCCGCATTTTACGTATCGGAAGATCATAAAATATTTTTATTTTATTCCCTAAGGGTTGGACCATTCTCATCTTTTGATATGTTGCTTATGGGGATGTGAGACATTTCCGTAATTTTTACCGATTTTGTTTGTGACCATTTTACCCCTGTTAGCCTTGTACAAGGCATAACTTTTGACTCCGGTCGAATCAGAGGATGAGACCTATGCCATTGGAATGGAATTGATGATTGCCTTTCCGTAGATTGGTTACACTAAAGATTTGGCTTAGCGGTTTGGGAGAAATCGCTGTTTTAAGGTTTCACAAATTTTGTCCAGATTTTATTAATTAAAATATGGGCTGATTTGTGGGGCCTGCTAAGGTTTGGGTTTTTGGCCATAAATAACGGGAGGGAGCTATGGAGAATGTTTTACTTTCTCCATTCTCTTATTTGAGATCCTCCATTTCTTCATATCCTCCATCTTTCCACCAATCGAGATCTACGAAGAGAGATTGAAGATCTACACCAAATCAAGCGAGATCTACATCAATCAAAGGGAGATTTCATCAAATCGAGAGATGAAGAGAAGGATCTTCGCTGTTCGGATTCGTTTAACATTGATTTTGTAACAACCCGAATTTTAATAACATGTTGAAACTGGAAATCAGGGTGTAATTAATTTTTAAAATAAGAATCAAGGGAAACGGGTTACGCCATTGCGTTTGTCTCGGAATTCTGCTTGAAATAGAGTCCAAGTTTGCGTAAAACGGATACCGTATGAAGAAGATATGGACGAACGAAGTTGGGCAGAAAAACCAGAAATGGGTCAGAATGCACTGGCGCACTTGGGAAGTGCGCCAGAACAAAATTGCACTGGCGCACTTGGGAAGTGCGCCAGTACAATTTTAGCACTGGCACACCTGCCAAGTGCGCCCAAGCCAGAAAACTGGCTTGGTCAGGCCCTGGCTGGCCTTGTCGGGTTCTGGTCGATTTCTGAGGCTTGGATGAGTCACTAGGTCTTACATGTCACTTTCTGATTGGCTTCTCTTGAGATGGATGGTCTGGATTCACTCTAGCTTCATCGACGGCTCAAATCAGATTAAAATTCTATAAATACAACTCAGGTCTAACCCTAAATTCACACAAATAATATAATACTTAAGTCGTCATGCTGCTGAACTCCCTCTTGAACCATGGCCGCCGCCCCAAATTAAAGCTTAAGCATTCAAACTCCAATCAATTCTAAGGACAAAGCTTTCATACAAAATTTAATTCGAAGAACAAGGCTTCTACAATGATTCAAGACAATAAATCAACAACGCCGCGACGTTTTTACAACAAATTCAGTTTGTAATTCATTTGCCATGCTCTGTAAGTTCTAGTTATTTTCAGATTAAAATATTTAAATATAATATGGGCATGTGATGAAGTGAAATTGGATTTAAGTATGTTTATCGATCTATTTCTGTTGCTTCTTGAATCTTGAGTTTTGAGACTTGTCTATCTTTATTCTCATGCCAAGTTTATGATCTATTCAGCAGTTTTCTTGATTCGTAATGATGTTATCATCAAGTTGTAATCTTTATGCCTATCATGATGATTTATGTTGTTTTCTTTCTGATCTTGTTCTTATTGCAACTTCTACCTCCCCCTATTTATTTTCTTTTGATGAACCTTGGTCAATTTCGGACCTAGGCCTAAAACACGATTTGCGTACGATTGAATACGAGGGAATATTGGGTTAGTACCTATTTGGATTTATGTGTTTGGTGGAATTGATGGCATAACATAAAAATTGGATATTTGGGTATTACTACCATTAACATGAAATTGAATATTTGGGTATTGTCATTATAATAGTAATTGCAAGAATGGGGATTGGCATATATAGTTTGACATGGATCTTGATATATGTAATATGACATGGATCTTGATATATGTAATTTGGCTAGAACCCGTTATGGGTAAATTGGTGTAAACATGTTAAACATATAATTTTGGGTATAAAACTGGATCTATGTAAATTAAGCATAGCTTTGTAAACATGTAGATCATGAATCTTGACATACGTAAATTGACATGAAACTTGGTATATGTGCATACATGTAAAACGGCATGAATTGAATATATGTAAATTTGGTATGAATTGGGCATATGTAAAACTGACATGTAACCTAGAACTTGGGCATATGTTAATTATGTAAAATTTGGAGTAGGAACATATATGATAATTTATGATTTGGAGAAAGTTTAATATGAACGCGCCTAAGTTGGGTTTTGGGTAGTTGGTATGTATTGGAAATAGGAGGCGATAACTTGGCATAATCTTGTAGTGAATTATGATAACAATTTGGGAATATGTTTTGGGCAAAAACGTGAATCATGAACATTTCTATGTGTTAAACACATGAACTAATATTGGGGTTTTGGGTGGAATGCGACTATTAATGAATCTTTGACACGAGGTTAGACTCAGTTTGTGGTGTAAATCTGCCCGGAACCGACCGACAAATCCAGTAGCCACAAAGTGTCAGTCTAATGTGAGAGGTCGAAGGCCAAGTTGTAGGCGTAACGGTTTATGACACGAGGTTAGACTCAGTTGGTGGTGTAAATCTGCCCGGAACCGCCCGGCAAATCCAGTGGCCACAAAATGCACGGTCTAATGTGAGAGGTCATGATTCGTTCGTCATAATGAATGAATTAAGGAATACTAACCATAATAAGACGTGGGTATGGTTAGAGGGTTAGGTGGGATGACATGGAAATTTGTCATGTAAATGTGGACCTAACCGGTATGAGTTAAGAACATGTAAAACTTATAAGTGCAGGCTCAACCAACATAACTGTTAATCAGACTAATGGGTGGGTTAAGTAATATGACTAGACTAATGACACTTAACCAATATGATATGAGTGGGTGGGTTAAGTAACGTGGCTAAGCTAATAACACTTAACCGATATAACGTGACTAGCGGATGGGTTGGGCTAACTTGAATAGGTTGATAACACCCAATCGATATAACCTGATGCGTGGTAGGGTTAAGTAAACACACGAGGGTAACACTTAACCATTATAATATGACTGGTTGATGGGGTTAAGTTAACATGCACTTAACCAATATAACGTGATGCGTGGTAAGGTTAAGTAACAACAGAGGGTAACACTTAACTGTCACAACATGATAAGTAGGTGGGCTAAATCAATATACACTTAACCAATATGACATGACATGCGGTGGGGTTAAGTTAACACAAGGGAGAACGCTTAGCCAGTATAACAAGGCTTGCGGTAGGGTTAAGTAACACAAGGAGCAACACTTAACCAATATAACATGATGTGTGGTAGGGTTGAGCAAAACAAGAGAAAACACTTAACCAATTTAACGTAATGGACGGAGTGGGTTAAGTACATCACGGGAAGGTGGGTAATATCTGTATATATAAGCCCACACACTTAACCAGTAGGAAACCCTATTAACGGGGACCCATTTCAGCAGTAACCCAAATCAGGTATCAACGGTACCCTGAAACTAGGCAGGGTGGGACACGATTACTGGGCTGATTGTAAGCGGTCAAAGCGACGGCGGTGAGTGCAACAGTGTAGGTTCTAACGGAGTGCGGGCGTGCACACACTTCGGAGCAGACAAACAGGGCACTGGGGGCACCAGTAGTATAACCTATGTCTTCTAGTATTGCGTCGGGCTGCCACCATGAGTCTTGATACACCCCATGGTGGGACCAGCATAGGTATCTACAATCATTGGGGGCCGTATGATACACGTAGGTAGCATAATCCCTAGGTTGGACCTAGGTGGCGTAAACCCTAAATCCAAGGAGCGTTCAATAAGTAGCATAATCCCTAGGTTGGACCTAGGTGGCATAAATCCTGGTTGAATCTAGGAAGCACTCGATAGAAAACCCTAGATTAGATCTAGGTAATAAATAATAGATGTACACGTGAAAGCAACCTTAATTTCGGGGACTGGGATCACGTTATGATTTTATCATTTTATATAGATTACTAGTTTGGACACTAGTTAGGTGGTGCAGAGCAAATAGATATCATTTTAATGGTGAAGCAGAGAAATCTTGCGATGCTTGATAGAAATCTTGTGAAACTATACTTAGTTCATCTTGAATGGGAACCTTGCAATGTTATACATGACCAATGTCATATGAGGTTATTCTTAGTTATCTTTCCTGTAGCTTATCTTGTCATCATGCTTATGTTTACTTTCAGTTTATTCATGCCATGTTATTTTTACTGGTTTTTATGCTGAAAGTCACTAGGACTTACTCAGTCTTTATGACTGACCCGTTTTGTTTCGCCTCTTTTTCTTCCGTTCCCCCCCCCCCAGGTTCACAGGGTGGGAATACAGCTTAGTTCGGATCTTACCAAGCTCCAAGGCTCTTTCTTGTACGGCTTGGATTTCTCCTGGCTACGGCTTGCTTTGCTTTATTGGGGAATACTACAACTTATTTTATGCTTCTTTGTTTTTGAGCAAAGACAGATATTTTAACTATGTAAATGGGAATTGGAAGTTGATGGGCTTTTATTGTAAACAATTATATTTAGCAAGTGATTTGAAGTACTTCCACTTTACTTTCCGCTGTTTTATATATGTCTGTCTTGTAATATTTCTGTTCCAGTACCCATAATGCTCCATTGAAGTTAAGGCATTCCCGTTGTGAGTGACCTTAGCGGATGTGGGGTGTTACAGATTTAGAGCCAAATCGAAGAAGTGGCAAATGATATATATCTCTCACGAAGGTTCAATGGAGTATATGGATGGTTTTATCATTTGTTCATCATTTTGTGAGGTTTTCATACAAATCAATATAAGTATGATTTTAATGTTTAATCACAATAGGATCTAAATCTAGCAACTTTTGGAAGGTTTTTTCTTATGTTTATTCTATGTTTAGATCCGTTTAAGTATTTGCTCATTTTATTATGATGTTTGTTGACTAATGTTCGAATTGACAGTTTAATTGATGGTTGATTGTTCTTTTAGTTGAATTATTATCGTTGAAAAGTTGAGTGTTGATTCGTTTCAAGTATTGAGTTAATCGCGAAGATTTATTGAAAATATGGTGGTTTTTCGGCGTTAGGATCACCGAGTTTGCTCGGGTCGGACAGATTTTGGATGCTCAGGTAGGACAGTTTCTGGATGCTCGGGTAGGATAGTTTCTGGATGCTCGGGTAGGATAGTTTCTGGATGCTCGGGTAGGACATTTTTTGTTTTGAGCTAAAGTTGCACGTGTAAAGATTCGATGAAGTTTCGAAGGGGAATAGTTGAAGAGATCGGCCAAAACAGTGTTTAGATCAGTGAAAGTGGTGTTCGGGTCGGACAGTTTGGATTTGCAGAAGATCAGCTAATTTAGTGGAGTTTTGAAATACAAAGTTGAAGAAATCGGCAAAAGTGGTGTTCGGATCGGACAACTTGGTTTTAGCAAAATCACGTGTTTGTCAAGCTATTTTTGGTGATTGCATCGGCCCTAGCAAGTGTTGAGTTCAGATCAAACAGTTTGAGAAGGTTTGGGTCAAACAATTTGAGAGGATTCAGATCAAATAGTTAGAGAGGATTCAGATCAAATAGTCCGAAAAGGTTTGGGTCAAACAGTTTGAGAGGATTTAGATCAAACATTTTGAGAAGGTTTGGGTGAAATAGTTTGAGAGGATTTGGATCAAACAGTTTGAGAAGGTCCGGGTCAAATAGATTGAGAGGATTCAGATCAAACAGTTTGAGAAGGTTCGGTCAAAAGTTTGAGAGGATTCAGATCAAACAGTTTTGAGATGGTTTGGGTCAAACAATTTTTTTAGATTTTCACAGATTGATTCGAATCGATCCAGGATTGGACGAGATGATATGATTGCATTCCAGAAGCGCTGTAAAAGGCTGTTTTAATGTAAAATCCAATTTTCACAGAAATTATGTAGGAAATGCTATGAAATGCAATTTCGACCAAACGAGGGTTGTTTTTAGTCGACGATGGTTTTAGCTTCGACGAATTTAAGTAGGAATTGTTCGAAGAATTGTGAAGTGTTCGTTGATCGGGAAGATACAACGAATGTGGGTTCAAATCAAAGGTTATGGGTTGAAGAATTGAAGTGTTCGTTGATCAGGGAGATGCAACGAATGTGGATTCAACTCAAAGGTCGTGAGTTGGTGGATAATGGTTGCTCGAGAAGGTTGCTTGAGCTATGGATAGCCATCAAGAAGGACGACTAGGGATGTTGGGGGCTGAGAGATTATCGTGTCGTAGGTTCTAATAGGCCTAAAGCAAGGGTATAATAGAGACGTCTGAAAGACCAGAAAGTTGCTGGTCGAGTACCCTGGGTATCGTTGCAAGGCCTAGAGACCAGAAGGTTGCTAGTTGGGTTTCTACTAGAACCGGGGTACCCATTAGCCCTTGAAATATGGCAAGGTTAGCCATCATACGATTACGATGATTCCGAAGCAGGGTTTGGCAGTGATAGCCAGCGTTATGGATAATTGTTTGTTTTGCTTGTGCTCTCCTATGTAGATTGTTCGAAGTCGGGAGAGATGTCTCTTGGGTGCTTGTCTGATGTTGGTTTTGGCCTTTGGGGCTTGTGCTTAAGCGATGTTTGTTTCGATTAGGGCTATTTACGTAGGACTTAAACTGGTTTATATGATTACTACTGCTTGTATACTTCTGTTTGATGTAAGGGCTATCACTGTCGGGTGTGGGGAAGCACGGGTTTGGAATTCCTCTCTGTTGATGTTGGTAGATTGGGTATTACTTTCTGCCTAATTTATTGTACTACATTGTTGATGCTCGATAGTTGTTTTATCGCTTACTAAGACTGTTGTCTGACTCAAGGTTTTATGTTTCCTCTTATTACCTTGGGCTATTCATCTATGGTTTTGTGGATGGGCAGACTGAGTTACAGGTGGTAGATCTTAATGGATGATGATGCTTACCGAAGACGAGCAGGAGGTTGATGTTTTATTTCTCATATTATACCTATACGGATGTTCCGTTGTTTTTTGTTTGTACTCTGAGTGTTATGTAGTGAGGTTATCATGTACAGATTTCTACCGTTGTTCCAAAGTTGTATAGATTTCCCTCTAGATGATATGAAAGTTTTAGTTCTCTGTTATGTGATACTTTACTACTCCTACTTGTTGTATATGTTCTATTATATTTTATCCTTGCACTGTTAGTTATATGACATGTTCTGCATGTGTTTACCTATTTGGATGATCGTCCATAGCAGCTTAGCACACCATTCAATGTAATATTCCTCTTGTGAAGTGCAGGGGTTATGGGCGATCGTCATATTTGGTATCAGAACTCTGGTTAACGATTTTAGCCAAAGTTCTAAGACCTAACTACGTATGGAAGCGTACTTGTAGATTTCAGTTGGATACTTATTATATATATTAGAATATAGTAGTAGCGGTTGTATCTCTTTAACAGTTTTTCTGAAAGTGGTTAATTATTCTAAATTACATATTTAGAATGAGTAGATGGGAATCCAGACAAGCTGCTAGGGGAGCTAATACTAGGGGGAAATGGCCGTGAACCAAATTACCCGGCCATGTTTGAAGCCATGGCAGAAGCAATCATGTGATGGGTACCCGCTCCAGTAGTAGCAACGATAGATGTAGGTGTGCAGGTTCCTAGAGTAGTAGATTTTGCTAAGTTGTGCAAGGATTATACATCTCTAAGAGGAAAACCATTCGAAGGAACTGAGCCAGCTGAGGAGGTTCAGAGGTGGATGGACACTTGCATTCGTATCTTTGGAGATTTAGGGGTTCGTCTAATCTTTGCATGATATGTCATGGTCTAGTGTTGTCGAGTCATGGTTGCTCTTTTGTGTGTGATTGCTCTGTTCTTAACTTTACTGGGTTTGGGATCAGCTTGGGCATGGATTGGTTCAAGAGGTATGCGACAAGGGTGAATTGCGAGAAGCTAGAAGTGAGGTCGGGGATTTGGAAGGGTGAAAGGGGTTAATACGGTGTAAGCACAAAGAGGGTGTCTTCGTGAGCTATCTATATTCACTTCGGATTCCACAGGAAGACTTATCATCTATGCTAATTGTTAAGGAGAATGAGGATGTCTTTGACGATGTCAAAGGGTTATCGCCGCATCGTGAGATCGAGTTTAGAATCGATTTGGTCGAGGGTGCTAAACCAATCGTTATGCCTCTTAGGCGGATGGCACCTAAGGAACAGCGAGAGTTGGAGGTGCAAGTTCGTGACTTTTTGGGAAAATGATTCATTTGGAGGGGTGTATCCGAATGGGGAGCACCATTCGTGTTTGCAACCAAGGTAGATGGCTTGTTATGATTGTGTGTGGACTATCGTGAGATGAATATGGTGACTAAGAAGAACAAGTATCCGTTGCCAAGGATTGATGACTTGTTCGATCAGCTTCACGAAGCCAAAGTGTTTTCTCAGATGGATTGGGCAACGAGATTTCACTAGTTGAGGGTGGCAAAGGATAGCGTGCCAAAGACTTCTTTTAGGACACCATCAGGTTTCTTCGAATGGTTGGTGATGCCATTTTGGTTGACCAACGGGCCAGCGTATTTTGTGGATCTTATGAATAGGGTCTTCAGAGATCAGTTGAATAAGTTCGTATTTGTGTTCGTGGATGGAATTTTGGTCTATTCAAGGAATGGGGAAGAGCACAAGACGCACTTGAGGATTGTGTTGGAAATCTGGCGAAAGCATCAGCTAAGAGCCAGGTTTTCGAAGTGCCACTTCTGGAAGAGTGAAGTGAGGTTCTTGGGTCATGTAGTTTCTAGTAGTGAGATAGCGGTTGACCCCGCTAAAGTGGCAGCAATCCAGGAATGGGATAGACCTAAGAATGCGATAGATGTGAGAAGTTTCCTTGGGTTGGCTGGTTATTACCAACGGTTTATCAGGGATTTCTCCAAGTTAGCTGCACCGTTGACAGGATTGATGAAGAAAAACCAACTGTTCACATGGGAAACAAAGTGTGAGAAAGCGTTCGGAATCCTAAAGGAGAGATTAATGAATGCTCCTGTGTTGACCATTCCAAATGGGAATGAAGAGATGGTGGTATACACCAACGCATGTGGCACCGAGCTTGGAGCAGTGCTAATGCAAAAGGATAAGGTTGTGGCCTACGCGAGTCGACAGCTGAAGCCGCATGAAAGGAATTACCCAACTCATGAATTGGAGTTGGCGGCGATTGTGTTTGCCCTGAAAATATGGAGACATTACCTATTAGGAGTTCGAATCGAGTTGTTTACGGATCACAAGTCATTGAAGTATCTTTTCTCCCAAAAGGTTTTGGATCTTCGGAAGCAATGATGGTTAGAGTTTCTGGCATGACATGATTTCGGTATAGCCCATACTCCTGGCAAAGGCAACGCAGTAACAGATGCGTTGAGTTGAAGTCACGCAAGTTTGGGAGCGATCTCTTCAGAATGGAAGAGCCTCGAGTATTTGGCAAGGTTCGATTTTAGGCGACGATGTGAGTTGGAACCTGAAATGTTGGCAAGCTCATCGATAAGAACTACTCTTATCGAAAGAATTGGCGAGGGCCCAAAGCGAGATGTAAAGCTTGTTGATTTTATCCATACTGGAGCCATAAGATAAAGAGTTCAAAGTTGATCGAAAAGGTTGGCTTCGAAAGAAAGGATGATTAGTTGTTCCTGATATTGATGGATTCAGAGACGAGGTTCTGAGAGAATGCCATCACTCGAAGTTGACTATTCATCCCGATGGTAATAAGATGTATCAGGACATGAAGTGAGTCTACTAGTGGGATGGGATGAAGCGGGATATTGGGAAGTTTATTTCTAAGTGCATGAACTTTCAGTTGGTGGGAGCTGAACAGAAGAAGCCGAGTGGTTTGCTTCAGCCATTGGAAGTTCCTACGTGGAAGTGGGGGCAAGTATCGATGGAATACCTAGAACCAGGGTAGGAAACGAAGGGATTTGGGTCATCGTGGATCGCTTAACCAAAAGTGCAAGGTTCATTCCTATCAAGTCGACTAGGATTACATCGAAATTGGCTGAATTTTATGTGAAATGGATAGTTCGATTCCATGGTATCCCAAAGAGCATAGCGAGCGATCGAGATCCCTTATTCACGAGTGGACTTCGGAAGAGTCTACATAAAGCTTTGGGAACCGAGTTATGTTTATGTACGGTTTATCATACCCAAACTGATGGTCAAACCGAAAGGGTTAATCGAGTTTTGGAAGATCTACTGAAGGCTTGTGTGTTAGATTTCGGACGATCATGGGAAGACCAACTGCATCTAGTTGAGTTTGCATATAATAATATCTACCAGTCTAGCATTGGGATGGCACCTTACAAGGAATTTTATGGGAGGCCGTGTACTTCTCCACCTTGTTGGCTAGAAACTGGAGATAAGTTGGCACTTGGGCCAGAGATGATTAGAGAGACATCTGATTGTATCGAGTTTGTTCAGCAACGAATGAAGGCAGCCCAAGATTGTTAGAAGAGTTATGCCGATAAGCGTCGAAAAAACTTGGAATTCAACGTAGCCGTTATGGTTTTTGTGAAGATTTCGCCGCTGAAGCATTTGGTTCGATTCGGAAATAAAGAAAAGTTTTCTCCAAGGTTCGTTGGACCATTTTCGATAGTCGAGCGAACCGGAAAGCTCGCATATAGATTGGAGTGACCCGAGAAGATGTCGAGTGTGCATAATGTTTTCCATGTTTCATTTCTATGGAAGTTAATGCATGATTCGAATGTGGTGGTATCTACAGAGCAGTACGAAGACCTAGAAGTAGAAATCACAGTTACAATACCTCGTAAACCACTTCGTGTTATGGGGAATGACACCAAACATCTTAGGAGGAAGACGGTTAAGCTAGTTAAGGTACAATGGCGTGAAGAGGGCGACGATTATACATGGGAGACGGAAGAGAGCATGAGAGCGACTCATCCAGAACTCTTCGTCGGTAGGACCCTTTGATCGTATCATCATTATATTGTTGTATCTTGTTGTTGATTGATAGAATTTCGCATTCTAGGATAAGGCTATGGGTGCAAGGCTGATGATTACTAGTTTGGATGATAGAATTTGCTTCTCATTGATGATGGGCATGTAGAATTGTTGTGATTGCTTGTGCTTGGAATTTCGGGGGAGAAATTCTTAAGGGGGAAGAATGTAACAGCCCGCATTTTACATATCGGAAGATCGTAAAATATTTTTATCTTATTCCCTAAGGGTTGGACCATTCTCATCTTTTGATATGTTGCTTATGGGGATGTGAGACATGTCCATAATTTATAACGGTTTTGTTTGCGACAATTTTGCCCCTGTCAGCCTTGGACAGGGCATAACTTTTGACTCAGGTCGAATCAGAGGGTGAGACATGTGCCATTGGAAAGAAATTGATGATTGCCTTTCATAGAGTGGTTACATTAAAGATTTGGCTCAGCGGTTTGGGAGAAATCTCCTTTTTAAGGTTTCACCAATTTTGTCTAGGTTTTATTAATTAAAATATAGGCTAATTTGTGGGGCTTGCTAAGGGTTGGGTTTTTGGATATAAATAAGGGGAGGGAGCCATGGAGAATGTTTTACTTTCTCCATTCTCTCATTTGAGATCCTCCATTTCTTCATCTCCTCCATCTTTCCACCATTAAAATCTAGATCTACGAAGAGGGATTGAAGATCTACGCCAAATCAAGTGAGATCTACATCAATCAAAGGGAGATTTCATCAAATTAAGAGATTTAGAGAAGGATCTTCACTGTCCGGATTCGTTTAACATTGATTTAGAGCCAAATCGAAGAAGTGGTGAGTGATATGCATCACTCACGAAGGTTCAATGGAGTATGTGGATGGTTTTATCATTTGTTCATCATTACGTGATGTTTTCATACAAATCTAATCAATGTAAGTATGATTTTAATGTTTAATCACCATAAGGTCTAAATCTAGCAACATTTGGAAGGTAATTTCTTAGTTTATTCTAGTTTAGATCCGTTTAAGTGTTTGTTCATTTTATTATGATTTTTTTTATTGTTTGAATTAACAGTTGAATTGATGATTGATTGTTGTTTTAGTTGAATTATTATCGTTGAAAAATTGAATGTTGATCTGATTCAAGTATCAAGTTAATCGCATAGATTTTTTGTAGATTTGGCAGTTTTTCGGTGTTAGGATCATCGACTTTGCTCGGGTTGGACAGTTTTTGGATGCTTGGGTAGGACAGTTTCTGGATGCTCGGGTGGGACAGTTTCTGGATGCTCGGGTAGGACAGTTTTTGTTTTGAGCTAAAGTTGCAAATGTAAAGATTCAGTGAAGTTTTGAAGGGGAATAGTTGAAGAGATCGACCAAAACAATGTTCGGATCAGTGAAAGTGGTGTTCGGGGCGGACAGTTTGGATTTGCAGAAGATCAGCTAATTTGGTGGAGTTTTGAAGTGCAAAGTTGAAGAAATCAGCAAAAGTGGTGTTTGGGTCGGACAGTTTGGTTTTAGCAAAATCACATGTTTGGCAAGCTATTTTTGGTAATCGCATTGGCCCTGGTAAGTGTTGAGTTCGGATCAAACAGTTTGAGAAGGTTCGAGTCAAAGAATTTGAGAGGATTCAGATCAAACAATTTGAGAGGATTCGAATCAAATAGTTTGAGAAGGTTCGGGTCAAATAGTTTAATAGGATTCAGATCAAACTGTTTGAGAAGGTTTGGGCCAAACAATTTGAGAGGATTCAGATCAAACGGTTTGAGAAGGTTCGGGTCAAACAGTTTGAGAGGATTCGGATAAAACTGTTTTTAGAGGGTTCGAGTCAAACAGTTTTTCAGATTTTCACAGATTGATTCGAATTGATCCGGGATCGGACGAGATAAAACGATAGCATTCCAGAAGCGCTGTAAAAGGCTGTTTTGACGTAAAATCTTGTTTTCACAGAAATTAAGTGGGAAATGCTATGGAATGCAGTTTCGACAAAGCGAGGCTGTTTTGAGTTGACTATGGTTGTAGCTTCGACGAATTTAAGTAGGAATTGTGCAAAGCATTATGAAGTGTTCGTTGATCGGGAAGATACAACGAATGTGGGTTTAACTCAAATGTTGTGGGTTGAAGAATTGAAGTGATCGTTGATCGAGGAGATGCAATGAATATGGATTCAACTCAATGGTCATGAGTTGGTGGATAATGGTTGCTCGAGAAGGTTGCTTGAGCTATGGATAGCCGTCAAGAAGGATGACTAGGGATGTTGGAGGCTGAGAGGTGATCGTGTCGTAGGTTATAGTGGGCCCAAAGTAGGGGTACAATTGAGATGTCTAAAAGATCAGATGGTTACTGGTCGAGTGCCCTGGGTATCGTTGCAAGGCCTAGAAACCAAAAGGTTGCTGGTTGGGTTTCTACTAGAACCGGTGTTACCATTAGCCCTTGACATATGACAAGGTTGGCCGTCATACGATAATGATGATATCGAAGCAGGGTTCGGCAGTGATATCCAGAGTCATGGATTATTGTTTGTTTTACTTATGCTTTCCTATGTAGATTGTTCAAAGTCGGGAAAGATGTCTCTTGGATGCTTGTCTGATGTTGGTTTCGGCCTTCGGGGCTTGTGCTTAAGGGATATTGGTTTCGATTAGGGCTATTTACGTAGGACTTAAACTGATATGATTACTACAGCTTGTATACTTCTGTTTGATGTAAAGGCTATCATTATCAGGTGTGGGGAAGACATGTTTGGAATTCTTCTCTATTGATGTTGGTAGATTGGGTGTTACTTTCTGCCTACTTTATTGTGCTCTATTGTTGATACTTGATAGCTCTTTTATCGCTCACTAAGACTGTTGTCTGACTCAAGGTTTTATGTTTCATTTTATTACCTTGGGCTGTTCATCTACGGTATTGTGGATGGGCAGACTGAGTTACTGGTGGTAGATGGTAGATCTTAGTGGACGATGAGGCTTACCGAAGACAAGCAGGAGGCTGACGTTTTATTTCTCATATTATACCTATATGGATGTTCGTTATTGCTTGTTTGGACACTGAGTGTTATGTAGTGAGGTTATCATGTACAGATTTCTACACTTGTTCCAAAGTTGTATGGATTTCCCTCTAGATGATATGAAAGTTTTAGTTCTCTGTTATGTGATTCTTTACTACTCCACCTGTTTTATATGTTCTATTATATTTTGTCCTTGCATTGTGAGTTCTACGACAGGTTCGGCATATGTTTACCTATTTAGATGATCGTCCATAGCATCCTGACACACCTTTCAATGTAATATTCCTCTTGTGAAGTGTAGGGGTTATGGGCGGTAGTCACATATCCTCATATATTACACAATAAAGCGCAAAAAATCACGTATATATATATATATATAAAATAACACACAAAGTCACTGGATTGTGCCTCCTGACACAGACCAGTCGATTGGTGGATTTTCCACCAGTCGATTAGTGTGTGCTAGTTTGCATAGTTCGATGCATTTGTTGTGCCAACGATCATAAGTATATATACGTTTTTAATACCAATTGACTGTTCATTTTTTACCAGTCGACTGATTCGAATATAATAGTCATGTTTATGAAGAGATATCTTCTTTCGTGAAAGGTTTTCTTTCCATTTCTGAATAGAAATGAGTGCTTCTTTTCATCATAACTTTTTATGAAAGATTATCACTCTTTATCTACTATTTATACATCACAAACTACATTTCCAAATCACCGATTCTCACTAAATTTCTGATCTTATTTCTATATACTCTTGCATTCTAAAAGCTTTTCAATTTCGTACTCATTACTTTGAATCATTGATTCTATTTCATATTTCTCGATTCAGTAAGCAATGTACTTCCTTAAAATCTTCACACACACATCAAATGTCTAAGGATAAAATAATAGGAAGGGTGTACTTAATCTGTAACTAATTCGTGTTGCTAAGAACACATATTGAAGTCAAAAACATTGTTGTATTGTTGAAGTCCTTTTCAATTGCTCAGGCGGGTTGTTGAGTCCTGTTTGCTTTTCTTAAGCATGAAATCCTGTTCGGTTGCTTGGGTGTGTTGTTAACCTGTTCATCTAGGTGAAGTGAGGGTACTGCTAGTGAAAAGCCAGAAGAAGTCTAGGACTGGATGTAGGAGGTGTTCCGAACCAGTATAAAAATCTGTAGTGTCGTTTACTTTACTTTACTGTATTTACTTTGATATCGGTATATTTAGTTTATTGAATTTTTACTTGTATAACAATTGCATAAGTTTAATATATATATATCACATTATCTAAGCTTCCGCATATTCGTATTAACCCATATTACTCGATCCTACTTTAGACCTTTCTTTTTCATTTGTATCAGAGCAGGACATCTTATAACTATAAAACAGTTATTTGATTAATATGGATAACAACATGATTAACACCAGTAATAACAAAAGTTTCACAGAAGGTCAATCTACTGCAGGACCTCCATTTTTTAATGGCATGAACTATAATTATTGGGCTACACATATGATAATTTACATGCAAGCAAATGGTTTTGACTCTTGGAATATTACTCAAAAAGAATATACACCTTCTACTGGAAATTATTCTGAGTGGTCAACCAATGAAAAAGCAAAAGCTACTGCAAATGATAAAGCCGTGAACATGTTTCATTGTGCCTTGGATAGAAATGAGTTTAACCGAATTTGTATGTGCAATACTGCATATGAAATTTGGCAAATACTCAAAGTTACACACGAAGGAACTAGCAAGGTTAAACAAAGCAAGATATCCATTCTTAAAAATCAATTTCAGAACTTTAAAATGAATGAAAATGAATGGATTAGTGATATGTATTCTAGATTTCAAAATTTTATCATTCACTATTGGGCTTAGGTGAAAAATACTATGATCTTGATATAGTATCAAAGATCCTAAACTCTCTGATGGAAGATTGGGAAAGGAAGGTCTTGGCTATCGAAGAAGCTAACAATCTTTTAGCCATGAAACCCGAAGAGTTAATAGGAAATCTAATGTCATACGAATTAAATTTGCATGCTAAAAAGGTTCATGCACAAGATAAAAAGAACTTAGCTTTTCATGCCGAGAAAGACGAATCAAATTCAGAAGATCAAGAAGATCTAACTTTCATTGCCAAAAAAATTCGGAAAATTTCTGAAATACAAGAAGGGATTCAAGAACAATGGAAAGAAAAATCTCAATAATAGTTAGTGGAAATTAGGCTAGGGTCCCTATTTAACTTTGAAATGTATCGCACGTCCCTCCCAAAGTATATATGTAAACTCACTACCTGTTTTAAGTGTCGCTCCTTCTTTTTGGAAACTTCCGCTTGCTGTGTTGAACCATTCTGCCTTTTTCAATTTTCACCCAAAATTTTTGGCGCTACCACATAAAAAAAATTCTAAAATCTAGAAATATTCTCGGAAGTCCACGCGAACAAAAAACAAAAAGTTGCATAAATTTATGCAACTTTTGCCAATAACAGCATACAATATGCAACTATTGTATACGCTGTTTTCTTCAGAAAATTTGGACCGAAACTTGCATACATTTTTGCAACTAATAGGAATACTTGCACACATGTATGCAAGTATTTGATATAGAAATTTGAACTGATATTTATGCATGTGAATTTATGCGCACTTGTATGCCAAAATTACGCAGTACTTGCATAGATGTATGCAAAAATATCAAATGCAAATGCATGAGTTGAAAATGTGCATGGACATATGCAGGAAAATACATATACTTGCATACTATTATGCATTAAACTGCAATTTCGTTGTTTTTTGTTTTTGACGCCTTGTTTGATTGTTTTTCGATCTCAATTTTTCTATTTTAATTAATTATGAATTTACGTATTTTTTTCTATTTTTTTAGTGAATTTTTGAAAAATTGGGACTAAATTTGCAATAAGTTTATGATCGGATGTGAGCCTAATTTTAAAACTTAATACAGATCTGTGCCAAACGGGCCTTTATAATAACAATAATAATAAAGCACCATCTTCAGTTGAATGCTTTGGTTGTCACAAGATGGGATATTATAAAAAAAAAATTGTCCAAAACAAAAAGAACAGTGCAACAAGAACCAGAAGGAGAAATCTAAGAGACGAGCATTCTCCGTAACTTGGGAAGATTCAGATTCTTCATATTTTCTGAAAGTGATAGTGAGAGCGATAAGGAACAAGCTAACGTATGCTTCATGGCTAAAGAAACTGAGGTTTGTGATTTTACTTTCGAAGATATGGTAGAAATTAATATGGAAATATTAGAATCTAGAAATAATTTTAAAAGAAAATTTAAAAAAGCAAATGACGATAAGAAAAAGGCAAAATTTGAAAGAGATTTGCTGAAAAATGAAAAAGAGATATTAGAAGATGAAACTAGAAAACGTCAAGAATCTCTATTTAATATTGATTCTCAACTTTCCATATTGTGTGAAGAAATTGAAACTAAAAAAAAAGAATAATCATCTTGCTTCTGAAAATCATGAGTTAAATACTCGGATTAAAATCATAGAACTAGATAATTCTAGTCTTAAAATTAAAGTAGATGATATTACTAAAAATGTCACAAATTTTAATAAAGGTAGAGAGGATTTATTTAAAGTTATAGAAAATTGCTACCTACGTCTAGTAAAAAGGGAATAGGATATGTATAGAAAACAAATATTTCGAAAAAATTCAATAAAAAGTCTAGATCTGCCAAACCGGTAACTCCTTCCATAAAGAAGCCAAAAACAGTTTCTATTAAGAAAAAGGTTTCTAAAACTATTAGTATATGGGTTCCTAAAACGAATAATTATTTGATTAGGGTCAAATATATTAAAACATTCTTAGAAACTATTCACAATAATAAGGACTATATTTTTAAAAGGGACACTGGACCCTCTTGGGTTTGGTTTCCTAAGACCTAACTCTTAGTGCCCTAACAGAGGAAGTGGGTACCAACCTCATTACATATTTTTTGTAGGTCCCACTCAAGAAAAGAGGAATATGGATACTCGATAGTGGTTGCTCGAAACATATGACAGGAGACAAAGAAATGCTAATGAATATTACCTACTCAAAAGGAGGAACTGTCACATTTGGAGATAATTCCAAAGGATATATCATCGGCAAAGGCGATAAGTGCGATATATTATAGTACATCTAATTTAGCTCTTATTAATGATGTTTTATTAGTTAAAAATTTAAAACATAATTTGTTAAATATTAGTCATTTATGCAATAAAGGTTTTAAAATATCATTTTCTGAAAATAAATGTATTATTTTATGATAAAAATCAAAATCTTATTTTCGAAGATAATAGAGATAAAAATATTTATATCTTAAATATGAAAATTAATAACAGTCTAGATATGTGCTTATTAGCTAAAGATAACGATCCTTGGTTATGGCATAAGAGATTTTGTCACATAAATTTTGAAACCATTAATATAATCTCAAAAAATGAAATCGTTAAAGGTTTACCCAAAATGAAATTTAAAACTGAAAACTTATGCGATGCTTTTTAGTTAGGAAAATTAACAAAATCATCGTTTAATTCTAGAAGGGTCATTTTAACTTTGCACCTATTGGAATTACTACATATGGATTTATTTGAGCCAACTCAAATTCAGTCCATAAATCACAGTAGATACGTGTTTGTAATAGTTGATGATTTTTCTAGATATACCTGGATGATATTTTTGAAAAATAAAAGTGATACATTTGATTATTTTAAAATGTTAGTAAAACAAATTCAAAATCTAAAGATTTGAAAATAAAGAATATACGAAGTGATCATGGAGGAGAATTCAAAAATGAAAGTTTTGATTTATATTGTAAAAAGAAAGGAATTTTTCATAGTTTTCCGTTTCCTAGAATTGCACAACAAAATGGAGTTGTAGAACATAAAAATAGAACATTACAAGAATATGCTAGAACGTTGTTGAATGGAAGTTCATTACCAGAACAATTCTGGGTAGAAGCTATCGTAATAGCCAATTATGTTTTGAATTGTGTTTCCATCCAACCTCTTGCGGAAAATACTCCATATGAACTTTTTAATGGTAAAAAACCAAATATTTCATATTTTAAGGTTTTCGATTCAAAATGTTTTATTTTAATTACTAAAGATCAGCTTGGAAAATTCGATTCAAAATCCGCTGAAGGCATATTTCTTGAATATTCAGATCGAAGCAAAATTTTCTTATTTTTAATAAAAGAAAAAATAAAATAGAAGAATCACTTTCTGTCTCTTTCGATGAATATTATATTCAAAATTTTTATACTGAAGTTTTGAAAATTAGAATTTCTCAAGACGAAGATAATATAATTTATAATTCTAGTGTAGATGAAAACATTGTTCATAATAATATTAATGAAAATATCAATGAAAATCAAGAAATTTTAGATAATAATCAAATAGAAAATATAGAAAATAATAATGAAAACATTATTCAAAATAATAACGAAATAAGATCTCGACTAAGAATATTACGAGATCATCCAACTCAAAATATTATCGGAAAAATAAATCCAAATGTAAGAACTAGAAGTCAACTGAATTTAGTGAGTCACGTTGCTTGCTTATCCAACATCGAACCCAAAAATCCAAAAGAAGCATCTATAGATGAAAACTGGATTATAGCGATGCCAAAAGAATCAAATTAGTTTGAACCCAATGAATTCTGGGAATTAATTCCAAGACTAAATGATCAGACTGTTATAGGAACAAAATGGGTTTATAAAAATAAAGCAAACGAGTTGGGAAATGTAACAAGAAATAAAGCTAGACTTGTCGCACAAGGATATAATCAAGAAGAAAGAATAGATTATGAAGAAACTTTTGCTCCAGTCGCTAAATTAGAAGCAACTCGTGTCTTATTAGCCCATTCCTATATTCATAATTTCAAATTATATCAAATGGGCGTGAAAAGCGCATTTTTAAATGGTTATATAAAAGAAAGTGTTTATGTTGAACAACTACCCTCGTTTACATATGAATTATCTCCTGATCACATTTATAAATTGAAAAGGGTGTTATATGGCTTAAAGCAAGTACCCCGTGCTTGGTATGAACGTCTTAAGAATTATTTAACTGATTCGGGATTTCAAATTGGAAAGGTTGACCAATCATTATTTATAAAAAGTGATAAAAAAGATATTTTAATAATTCAAATTTATGTCGACGACATTATTTTTGGTTCCACTAATGAAAAATTATGTCAAGAATTTTCAAAAATTATGACTAGCGAAATTGAAATGTCACATATGGGTGAATTGTCATATTTTTTGGGTTTACAAATTAAACAACTTTCAAACAGTATTTGTATAAATAAAAAAAATATTGTAATAATTTAATAAAACGTTGAGTACAACAACGCATTTAGAAAAAGATGAAAATGATAAAAGGAAAGATAAAAAAATTATACCGTAGTATGATATGATCATTATTATATTTAACAACAAGTAGACCGGATATAATGATGAGTGTTTGTTTATGTGCTCGATTTCAAGCCAACCCCAAAGAATCACACTTACGAGCAGTTAAACGTATATTACGTTATCAATAAACAAGATTTTAAACTTTTTTATCCGAAAGATTGTTCCTTTGAATTAATATCGTGCAGCGACACTTATTTTGGAGGATCACGGACAGATCGAAAAAGTACAAGTGGTACTTGTCATTTTATTGGAAAATCACTAATATCTTGATTTAACAAGAAACAAAATTGTGTTTCACTATCTACGTGTGAAGCTAAATATATATCTGTTGCAGTGGCTTGTTCTCAAGTAATATATATGCAACAAACACTTAAAGATTTTAACGTAAATTTAAATAATTCAACTATTTATTGTGACAACACAAGTGCAATAAATCTTTTAAAAAATATGGTAAATCATTTGAGAACTAAACATATAGATATAAGACAACACTTTCTATAGGATAATATTAAAAAAGAAGTTATAAACTTAGAATTTGTAAATTCTGAGAACCAAATTACCAATATTTTTTACTAAACCTCTACTAGAAAATAAATTTATTAAACTTAGAAGAGAACTAGGAATAGTTTCATATAAAAATTTATAAAAAAAATTAGGTTATATATGAAAAAATAAACATTTCAAAAATAAAAAATATATGTATCCACTGGGTCTCGGACCTTGGTGCTCATTGTGCAAGTTGTATGTATTTGCCATTTGAGCTATGTGGTATTTTGTGTTGAACTTAGAACATGACTCCATGTTGTAGTTCTGCTAAAATAACAAACCTATACCCAATTAATAAATTTACTAAATTTATAAGTGGTTTTTATCAATCCTACCTATCGTTTATACATTTTCTGTTGCTACTTCTAAGGGGATTCTCTTATAAAAACACTAAAATTTCCCATACAAGCTTCATCTCCTTCATAATCGAAATTCAAAGAGAAACAAAGCAATGTCAAACTCAAATAAGTCATCATCTTCCAAAAATACTACGACCAAATCAAATGAGAAACAATCGTCTGAATCCATTTAAACATCATCTTCCAAAAATACTCTGACCAAATCAAATGAAAAACAATTGTTTGAATCCATTGAAATTCTTGTCTCCACCAATCCAGACAAACAACCGGAAACAAAGTGGGGAAACTACCATACCGGTTATACACCAAATGCAAAGAAAAACAAATGTAAACTTTCTGTTACTCCATTACCCGAATACAAAATCGATGAAATTCACCATTACCAATAGCGGCAGCTTGAATTACAAAGAGAATTA
The DNA here is from genome assembly GCA_030737875.1 of Allium sativum. Taxonomy (NCBI): domain Eukaryota; kingdom Viridiplantae; phylum Streptophyta; class Magnoliopsida; order Asparagales; family Amaryllidaceae; genus Allium; species Allium sativum. Next base: position 135,861,144 of record CM060915.1, read on the forward strand.
TACTTTGAGTAGAAAGTTACAACAAGACGTTTTTTAGAGCAATTGGAAATAAGAGTATGTGGAAAACCAAATGTACTTGAACCACATCACCATCCACTTTCCACTACTCCGGAACAACCAACAACTTCTTGGAGTCGATGGAAGAATACTCCTATCCTTATAGCCCAAATTCATGGGATAGAAGCTATGCAAACAATGAGGAGGCTAGAACCGAGACTCATAAGAAAGAACCAACAACTTTGGATTCCAATTAAGAAATTTTTCTCGTTGTTGTTTAAAATTTTCCAGCATTTAATAAACATTGCATTAATATAATGCAAAGGAGTTGTATGTTGCTTTCGATATTTCAGGAATAAATATATGTTTTTATCAGTCAAATAATTAGAAACCTACTAAATATTGCATTTAATTTGATTAACTATATATACACACACACACATAACATTATAAATAAGAAAATATATTCGTATATATATAAAAAAAATATAGGGTAAATAAATCCAGTCGACTGGATTAACAGTCACCGGTCGACTGGTGACATTCTATCAGTCGACTGGTAGACCATAACATGGATTGAGTAGGATTGAATCATTGCCATAACATGGAATATTACTCGAAAAAGAAAAGTGCTAGAGTAGGATCGAGTAATATGATTGATATGAATATACGAAAGCTTAGATATGTGATATATATATATATGTATATATATGTTAAACTTATGCAATAGTTATGCAAGTAAAAATTCAATAAACTAATATACCGATATCACAGTAAATGCAGTAAAGTAAATAACACCATGGATTTTTATACTTGTTCGGAGCACTGTCCTATGTCCAATCCCAGACTTCTTCTTGCTTTTCACTAGCTACACCATCACTTCACCCCGAGGAACAGGTTAACAACACACCCGCGCAACCAAACGGGTTTCACGCCTGAGAAAACCGAATAGGACTTCGACAACATGCCTGAGAAACTGAAGATGACTTTAACAATACAACAAGTGTTTTTGACTTTAATATGAGTTCTCAGCAACACGAAGTAGTCACAGATTAAGTGCACCCTTTCTATAATTTTATCCTCAGATATTTGATGTGTCTATGAAGATTTGAAGGAAAAATATTTCTTATTTAATTAAGAAATATGAGATAGAATCGATGATTCAAAATAATAAGTATGAAATTGAAAAGCTTTTAGAATGCAAGAGTATATAGAAATAAGATCATAAATTATAGTGAGAATTGATTATTGGAAATGTAGTTTGTGATGTATAAATAATAAATGAAGAGTAATAATCTTCCATGAAAAGTTATAATGAAATGAAACTATCATTTCTATTTAGAAATGGATAGAAAACCTTTCACGAAGGAAGATGTCTCATTAGAAATATGACTGTTATATTCAAATCAGTCAACTGGTAAAAATGACCAGTCAATTGGTATTTAAAAACATATATATATTTATGACCATTGGCACACAAAATGCACTGAATTGTGCAAACTGGCATACACCAGTCGACTAGTGGAAAATCCGCTAGTTGACTGGTCAGTGCCAAGAGGCACAGTCCAGTGACTTTGTATGTCATTTCTCATATATACACACACACACACACACACACACAACACACGTGATTTTTAGTGCTTGGTTGTGTAATATATGAGGATAGATTTCAACAAGCTCTAACACAACTAAAACACAAATAAATTATCGTACTAATTCACTCTTCCATTGATTTTCTTTTCTTTGTTGTCGTGAATCAAAAGTCTTATAGATCAACAATGACCTGGTTTTTTCGACCCTACGAGTCAACACTAATATGTCTAGGTATTAGTAGGTCGTACATCCTAGTGTCGGAAATCCAAATTAATAGAGATTAAAGAAAAATAGGATAACAAAGAATCTCACAATCGCATCGGATAACATATAATATATAATTAGTCTTTAAGAACTTAAAAAACTTTTATTAATATACATATACAAAATCAGTAAATAATCAATACTAACCTGGGCAGTTATAACAACCTATATAAACAAACTTAAATAACATCAAAATAAACTAGCACAACGAAAATAAGAATCTACAGAAGTGTGTCTTGGACTCCAGCTCCTCTCCTAAGCTCCAAACACCTAACTAGACAACCAAATATTCTCGTTATAACCCAAGAATTATCGTGAAATAACACCAAATCAGTTTGAAAAGCCATCATATGAAAACTCAAGTAATAAAAAACTTTATTTCTTATTAGCTTATGATACCTTTTTGTGACGATGTAGTCCCTCACCCTTTGAGCCAACTATAAACCACACAAGTCCAGTCAAAAAAGTAAGCATGCACGAAAAGTCCTACGATAAACCAAGTTTTTGATCTTCGATAGTCAATACTTAACACATCCTTGGTCTTCATGCACTGCAAAATCAAAATCTCGCATACTCATTTCATTGGGGTTTATCAGAGAAAACACAATGGAACAGAACAAAAGAGAAGAATAGAATCTCGCAGCGAAATAGAAAAAATATAATATTTAATATAACTTTATAGTGGAAACTTTACAATGAAAAACATTAAAATAATAAGAGAAAACATGCCATGAATAGTTATAAACACTATCCTAACATAATACAACCACAACATCCAAATATAGATAATAGAAAATGCCAAGCCTTCTGATGAAGATCACCAACTCTTCTAGAATCGTCTAGGTACTCCTCGAATCATGTCTAAACCTGAAATATACTCAGATCTAACCAGGGTGTTAAACACTCGAGTCAGGCTTAGATTAACCAGCTTGAGAACTAGATAATAAGCCATACATATATCAAACAATCCTCAAAAGGGTTTCAAGACTTTGTGGATGCTTTTTTGAAAATGAAGCTACCATAAGACCCGCATCCCATTACACAATGCAACCACACACCATTTAGAGCAAGTTTTACCTTATGATAACCAAGTATGCTTGACATGCAAGAATCATTTGATATTATCATCAATGTCTATATTAGAAAACCTTTTCAAAATAAATGTATCAATCCTAGCAGACATAGGTACCCATATGTTACGTCTACATACATAGAGTACAACTAAAACCGTAAAGCTTCGCATGAGGTTGGATTTCCACAATGACCAGGAAAAGGATCTTTATTTTTCCATGGGTGGGTACACCTCTATAGGGATGTCTCTACGAGCTAACAACCACCGTGCTCACAAAGCTGATCCACCCCTTAACTTGGTGGAGTTCAGGTTACTCCTTGCACATAACGTTTCCGATCGTGACCAACCTTTATCCGAGGCACCCCGATCTATCATTCACAAAATTGAAATTCCTGGGCTTTATACCATAACATCACTTTCTATAGAGAAGAAACGTTATGGTCATAACTTTGCAGAACATATGTTGTTCCGGTCATTCTCGATTTGAGAGGCTTACAATCACATTTCCACACAAAGTTACGCTATATTAGCCATGCTTTAATCATCAATTGCTCATATGTCTCAGAGGAGGGTGTTAAGCTAAGAGAAATCCTCCGCCGCCAGCTGATATATCATCAATAGAGACCAATTTATTATGCCCTAAATTAAAACGTCAGACACACATATATTCACGAGTTCGTTCTGGGATGTTAACGAAGCTGAAGACACCTTATTCCTTGTCCAGTAAAGGAGAGAGCCCCCTACAAATCCGAAAAATCTCCAAGTACGTCTAGACCACTACCACTTAAAACATCATATTGGGTGTACTACCCAATCAAGACATCAGCTATAACGACCCGCATTTCGCCCGGACCTAATCGATCGCAAAATCGACTAAGACCGTTCAAAACCCGAATACGCTAACTTTGGGCATACAACAAATTAGAACAAATAACAGAATACTTTTATAAACATTATGATAATGTTACATCAAAGTGCAGAATATCAGAGTATATCGAATAAATAATAATACGACAGAAGATTAATTTACAATAAACTTGATACAACGCAGCAGAAGACTATCATTGCTCTGGCCATAGCTTTAAGCTTCGATCCTGAATCCTGCCTAATAAATAGATATCTGCAAAACAAGCCACTCGACTTCCCATGTGGAAAAGAGGGCACCTGAATTTGCAAGTGAAACAAACTACAGGTCAGTCATGGGACTGGTATGAGAAATCTTTACTTGACTTCTCTAAAAATAATAACGTTAATCACAGGATCACACCGCTAACACGGAACGGGTATAGTCCATTGGATTGCCAGTGCATGAAATAAAGTAAATCGTTAAACAACGCAATGCTTTTTAGAAAAATGAAACCATTATAAGACTCAAGTCCCATCACACAATGCAATGCAAACCGGAGGATAGAGTTTTACCTTATAATGGTCAAAAATGCTTGATACGATAAAACGGATTTGATATTATTATTAGTGTATATATGTTTGAAAAACATTTCAATCATAATATATCAATCATAGACGGCATAGCTAACATATACTATGTTGCCATACTAGTTATACAATCAAAACCGTATGGTGTCGTATTGGAAATTGGATTTCCATCATGAACCAAGGCAAGAGATAGTCCTTACCAATTTTGAGACAATCTAGCCTACCAAGTCTCAGGATCAGAGCTCGAGCGACCCTTGGATCTTCAGGTCCGGTCCACAAATATGTTAGTGGATTAGTTATGCCCGAACAATACGTTTCCCCGCCCTACGGGGCATAAATGAGCCACTAGGGACTCAAATAACCGAGGTGCCTCATTCCATTATCCACATAAGTAAAAATGTCCGGGCGTGTAAAACCCTGACACCACTTCTAGCTAGAAAGAAACGTATGTCCTCCCTGCAGTCCTTACTCCCGTTTATGGTTCATACCGGGGTGTGAGGCTCACGAAGTATCGCTATACATAAAGCTATGCTAAATTAAAGCTATGCTTTGATCATCAACCACAAGGCTCTGCTTTTCAACAAAAGCCTTGATCATTTGCATCTTAGCATGCCACCTTGTATATCCATACCATACCATTGATTTCTGTCAACATATAACCTCTAAGCTCGTACGTCTCAGAGAAGGGTGTTGTGCAAGAGAATGAATTCTCTGCCACCAAACGGATATATTTACCAGAGATCAACGAATACAACATAAAGGAATACGTCGTCAGATACCATCAATTTACAAGCTCATTCTGGGTCTGAACGAAACCAGAGACACCTTATTCCTCATCCCATATGTCCAATGCAGGAGAGACATTCTTGCATATCCATCGATCTCCAAGCACGTCTGGACAATCACCACTTATTACCATGTCTTGGGATGCCTCCCAATCAACACATCAGTAATCATCCAAACGATGTGAAGATCTCCGGTCTTCAACCACCGTCTTCATCTTCGACTTTTAATCGACGTAGTAATTATTCAGAATGGGTTAAACCCGGTCTTTCCGAATAACTCGCATATTTTATAATCAATAATAAAGTGCTATAAAAACACATCAAACGCCTCATTCTAAATCAGAATATTCCTTTAAATAAAATATTCACATTATTAGGGGAAGGTTCCCATTAATTTTATCGAAGATAGATTCTTTTAAATTTATTCTTTATTCTTCTTTTTAAAGATTCATTAAAACTCCAATTTGGTTTTAATATCAAAAATCATTATTTAATGATTATTTAGATTCAAGAAATAAATCTTATCTTTAACTGGGTTAAAGAACAAATGTCATTTGAAAACATGGTTCACGATAAATCCCAAAATCATCTTCCATTAAATATGGAATTTTCACATAAATCAAATCAATATTTATTCGATATAAATTCCTGTATCAGACCATTAATATAAATGGAATAACGACAAAGCCTTTTAAATTCCATATATAGTAACGGTCTTCTTTTACAGAAGCTCATCTCGATTATTATTAAATCGAACTCCATTCAATTCCAATTTAATATATTAAATTGAAAAACATTACTTTGGAGAATTTCCAATTAAATCTTAATAAAAGAATTATAATTTACAAATTATATTTTCACTGTTAATTGAATTAAAGAACAAATGTCGTTTTAAAACACAGTTCACAATAAACCCAATTTACATTTCATTTTATTCCAATTATTAAATATAATTGAAAAACTCTAAATCTTAATTAAAAGATTTATTCTTTTCATACGGGGTTCAAAAACAGTGTTATTTAAGACACCATTCATGACAAACCAAAATCCAATTTATTTTATTTCCAAATAAATATTAATTAATTGGAAAACTCCATTAAATCTTGCTTGAAGATTTATTCTATTTCTTTATTCAAATAATGTTTTCAAAATATTAGATTTTGGAAATTACTACTTTTTATTCTATTCATTATAAAATGAATAAAACGATCGATAAATCCGTTTGGGTTAAAATGGCATTTCAACTTATAATTGGCTAAATAGTCTAATTCATTACCATGTCCATTTATGGTTTATAATGGACTAGACTTCCCACATTAGGCCTACAACTTGATGATGCTGGACATGCCGGTCGGGTCCAGGCAGACTTATCCCACAAGTTGGGCTTAACATCGTGTCATAGCCCGCTTCGTATTTGCACACTTAGACCTCTCACATTAGGTTTAACATTAGTGGCTGCTGGATATGCCGGTCGGGTCCGGGAAGACTTCCACAACAAATGCAACCTAACCTCGTGTCAAAAGTGCAATTATAATTTTTAATTATAATATTTCACCGAAAAATATTCATTATTTTTAAACTATTCTTTATATAAAAATGTTCTTTATTATCAAATATTATTTATTTAAAAGATATTCTGAATCAGAATGCGACTCAATCAATTACCATATATTTCTATTTATATGCATTTCACACATCGCATGTATGTAACAATAAACGATATATAATCAATAAACAATCCATTCACATCCAGAGTGAAATTTTTAATTGTGTGAGCGTTAAAGTAAATAAATAATTAATGCTCATCATAGACTGTCAATCCATCGATTGACATATAACTAAATGTTGGGACTAATGTGTGACAAATATCATCCCAATACCCGTGTGGGGTTTTCAAACAACAACAATTCATCTAAATAAATGATTGGTTAATGAATTTAACCAATTTCCACTGTTCAAACTATAAATAAATATTTATAATTTAATTTCAACAAGCATCTGAATATTAGCACAAATGTAGTCTAAATAAATAACATTTCTATTTAACATAAATGTAGTCTAAATAGATGACATTTTCATTTCATGTAACATTATCCAAAACAATGACAATTTATTTCAAGTAACCTTAATGACTAAATAATGATATTTTATTCAAACATGAATACAATCTAAGTAAATGTCATTTTATTTAACAGGAATATAATCTTAAATAAATGCCATATTATTCAGCATAAATATAATTGTAACTAAATGACATTTTTAATTAAACAAACATTTCTATCTAAAATGACATTTTAAATAAAGGACATTTGTATATAAATGATATTTCTAATATGATGACATTTTAATATGATGACATTTTCTAATAATATGGCATTTTTAAATAAAATGACATTTATATTCTAACATGGCATTTCTAAATAAAATGACATTTTTATTCTACATTACTAAATGAATGTAAAAACCCGGAAATCCGGGCCAATTTAAAATTTTTATATTGGCAATTTTAGTGTATTTTGAATATTTAAAATGAATTATTTTAAATAATAACGACGAGAAATTTATTTTGAATAGAAATAGAACGTATATATTTATATAGATTGTAACACCCCACCTCCGTTAAGGTCACTCACAAAGGGAATGCCTTAACTTTGGTGGAGCATTTTAGTAAACAGAACAGAAACTTACAAGACAGATAAAACAGTACTTGAAAAATTTATAACTTTATTACAACAGAAACCGAAATAAGCTTGGTTACATCCTTTCAAATCACAATATCAGAATTCAAGTACAAAATATCAGTCTTGTACAAAAGCCTTCAGAATGCATAGTTTAAAATCATAATCCCCACAGAAGAAGACAAGCCATACTTTAAGCACTTCAAGCGGAAGAAATCTGGATCAAGCTAGAGTATTCCCTTCTACAAAACCTAGGGGGGAAACGGAAGAAAGGAGGCGAAACAACAAGGGTCAGACAAAAAGTCTAGCAAGTCCAGTGATTTTCAGTTATGAACAGATAATAATAACATGACATGAAAATAAAACCGGATGAGAGATAACAGTAACCGGTGTAGCGAATGTAACAGAAGAACAGAATGACATAAGCTATTTCTTTACACATCTCTGCACTAATACTTGTATAACAGAATTAGTTGTCACCCTAATGTCTAAACTGAAACAGAAACGGGTACAGAATAATTTCCACAGAAGAGAATGCTAGTAATGGGCCTTTACCACCCGAACAGAAACGTACAGAAACAGAATGCTAATAATGGGCCTTTACCACCCCAGCAGAAACAGACAGAAACATATTAATCCCTACGGAAACAGAATGTAGAATTAGGTGTACACTAGTAATGGGCTTTTACCACCCGAACAGACGGTACCACTCAGAAATAGACAGGTGTTACCACCCAACAGAAACAGACAGAACTAAGTGTACCCTAAAAACCTACCCCAAGCGATCGGCTCCCTAATACATAAATACCCTGTGTCGGCCCCACAGTAGGGTGTATCACTCCCTAAAGTGACAACCAATTGGCACAGACCTATTTACAGATGTCACGGTGTCTTACATCCTCAGAGGCAGACCGGGATCCATGCACGCACATGACCCGGTTGGAACGCACCATCAACACCCCTCGCCATTATCAGAATGAACCGCTTATAATTAGTTCAGTAAGCGTGCCCGGACCCTACCTACTGTTGGGTCAAAGTTTTGATACCAGAAAGGGTTACTGACTAATATGGGTCCCAAACAACAGATGACACAAGTAAATTCCCTCCTTACCTTGTGTCCCCAGACTAACAGATTTCAGATTAACTTGTTTACAAGTTCAGACAAACAGAATTCAGATCAACTAGTTCACAGATCAGAAAATCAAATCGACAAGTTTTCATACTAATGGATTAGATGTACAGATTTAACAGAATTTCAGATTTGTCTAACTTTGTATTGGGCCTACAGATTCATGAACGGGTTCATTATATATATTAGTCCAGTTGGTTTAACCTTATCCACCCAACACGTTTTGGACATCATTTTTATCTCAGATTTGCATTAATTAATTATTAATGCACAGACCTCTCACATTAGGTCGCTAGCTTGTGGCCGCTGGATGGGGCCGGGCGGTTCCGGGCAGACTTCTGCCACAAGCCAGACCTAACCTCGTGTCTAAGCATATTATGACTAACTTCTCACATTAGAACCTATTGTTTGCGGCCACTGGATGTGCCGGGCGGTTCCGGGCAGGATTACGCCGCAAACTCATTCTAACCTCGAGTTAGCCATGTTTATCTTTGCGGCCAATTAATTAATAATTTACCATTTATGCCCACGCCTAATATACATGTCAATTATTCATAGCTAATTCAGATTATGTCAATAACAGACTGAATATATCAACTCAACAGATATAGCAGATAACAGATTTTGCAGATTAGGCGACTTAGCGGATTTAGCAGATTAGGCAAACTAGCAGATTTAGCAGATAACAGATTAGGCATCTCAACAGATTTAGCAGTTTAGTCATCTGAACAGATTTAGCAGTTTGGGCATCTCAACAGATTTAGTTTAGCAGATTTGGCATTTTCAACAGACTTAGCAGATGACAGATTTAGCAGATTTAATGTTTCTAAAGGTTCTATTTACATGCCTTGCTTAATCATAAATTAGGCCTAGATAATTATCATGATTCAATAGGATCATATACCCCATGTTTTCATAAATTTACATAACACAGAATATGGACATAATTTACCATATAACATATGTTCCCATTTCGGTTAAACTAGCATTGTACAGCAGATTCATCTATAAATTATACCAAATATTACAATGCATGCCATATATCCAAAAATCCCTATTTAGGTGTATTCACACTTAATAGTCCTCAAATCTTGTTATAAATTTTAATTTCTACACCTAAGTCACATATCTTCCCCTTCTTAAAATGTGCCACAAATCTAGGTTTTAATCAGGTGTCCTATTCTTAAAATCAGATATTGAATTATGTCCCCAAACCACAGATTATCATACATAGCTTGCTCAGATCCAGATCTAGTTTACAACATGTAATATGTATCTAAACTAATTACATGCCTACGGTCAAATTTATGCCCCAATTCCTAAGTCATATGTCCAATGTAAATTTTATGCCTCAACTTCTCAAGTCGTATGTTCAATATTCTTTATGCCACAAAACTCAAGTCATAGGTTCAATTATATGCCTTAGATTTATGTCCTAAGTTCCAAGTTCAACCTATGTTCTTTCCTCAAATCAGTCACATATCGGTCATGCCCATCTCATGCATTATTCATTTTATTGTACCAAATATTTTAGCATATGTTAATCTCTTATGGGATTGGCTCAGGCTCGTGGTAGCCTGGCTATAGAACAGAAAGCAGAAAGAAATACAGAATAAGGTAGATCTAAACAGAACAGAATAGACATAATCTCAGATTCAGATTTACAATTCATGTCACAATCAGAATTAACGTTTATATCGGAAAATAACTGTACTTGCCTTGATTGGATTCTAAAAGAAAGATAGTTGTAGCGACGTTAGTTGATCTTCTTTAACCGTTGTTGAAGTTTCAAGCTTGAATTGAGTTGCTTAGGTTGATGTTGATTAGCTTCTAGTTTTGCTTCCAGCAGAGTAGCGATGCCATTTTTATTTTTATTTAGATCAGAGGCAGAGTAGAAGCAGAATAGAATTGTGTGTAGAGAAGGCTAGGTTTGGGGCTGTTTAAATAGGTTTAGGCAGATGAATCTGGATAGAAATCGTACTGGAAACATCAGAAAGAACACTGGCCCAAAAATGGGCTCGGGGACCAGGTCGACACCCAGGTCGACTGCCCAGTCGACCTGGTCTGGGGGGGTCGACTGCCCAGTCGACCTGGGTCTGGGCGGGACATTTCCCGCCCGGTCTGTTCTGCGTTTGAAATTCGAATTTTGAATTCGAATTTCGAGTTGTTTTCGATTCTAAAAATTCCTGAAACTTCGGAGGGTCATATCTCCCTCATACGGACTCCGATTCTTGCAAACTCGGACTCGTTTCCAAGAAGAATTCCAAGACGAGCGCAATGGCGCAACCCGTTTCCTTTGATTCTTATTTAAAAATTAATTATCCTCTGATTTGTTACTTATACGTTCATAGAAAATACGGGGTGTTACATTCTCCCCTCCTTAAAGGATTTCGTCCCCGAAATCTTCAAGTTAAGAAGAATGTGTCCTACCATCCAACATCCATCTACTCAATCATCAATCACTAGCGTCCATTGTCCTTAGAAACTTCTAATGTTGTATGAACATATGCAAAAGTGTGTGTATATGTTCCTTATCTAATGCAAAGATCAGGTGGTCCACTGATTCGGTTGACCTCCTTAATGCGAATTATGCCAGTGCCATGAGTCCAACATGTATGCAAATTTTCCTATTTGATACATATCATTTCTATATGAGTGCACAACCATTCAGTTATATGCAACATCCATGTGCTGAGTCAATCATTTTGCATCCACAAAAATTTAAAATGTTCACACATCCGTATGCAGTATGAGAGTGTTTTCGAGCCGATCTAGTGCCTAGTGTGTGTATATGCATCCACGAGCAACCACTAGCAACCACTTGCATCCACTTGCAACCATAAAACATAACATGTCTCAAACACATGTTTACACCCATTAGTTTCTACCTAAAGTTCGAAGATTCGATCGATAGGATACAGTTGAATGATGGAAGCGAGTACAGATAAAACAAAAACTTGGTTCCCATTAGACATGGGTCCTAAGTATCGGCCCCGAAGACCGAAACCAACATCAAATTGACACCCAGAGGATTACCCTCTTTAGATAATGTCAAAACTGGAAATCTTAACCTTATCGGAAGTATTCAGATATCTACAGATTACTGCTACAGATCAGGTTACTGAACTAAGCATGATAAAACCCAGAATGTATGCGTCCTACTTGACGCCTAACACAGATATCTCTCAAACCCCAATCCCTCACAAACAGATGAGTCATAACCCTTATGGGTTTGAGTCTACAGAGGAATCAGAAACAATACTAGTATTAAAGTGCAGAGTATCGATTATAGAATCAAAATGCCAGAATCAAAAAGAGTTTTAACTCAACAATCAAATAAGAAAATTAAACCTTCTACTTAAATTTTCTTATTTCTACCCTATCTACCAGTCCCTTGAGCATTCTCCTGTCCTCCAGAAGTGGGTTCTGCCCTCTGCCCTTGCCCTCGTTTCTTCGGGCAGTCCCTAGTGAAGTGTCCCATCTCACCACAGTTGAAGCAAGTGCCCTTCCTTTTTCTGCAATCCTTGTTCAGATGAGTCGAGCTCCCACAAGTAAAACACTTTTTCTCCTTCTTATCTTCAGACTCCTTATCTTTCTTTTGGGTTTCCTTTTTGGGCCATGCCTTCTTGTTCGGTGGCTCTTCCTTCTTTGCCTCTTTCTTCTCGGGTGCCTTATCAGCTTTAGTGCCTTTCTCCTCGTGCATGAGTGCCATGTCTACTAGCTTCTCAAAGGTGGCCCCCATAGGGATGTGGGTCATAGCCAACCCCTGCAATGGCTCATTCAAGCCATTAACGAACCTCAGAGCCTTCTTCTCCTGCGTGTTCACCAAATCTAAGCCAAACCTTGCCAATTGGTTAAATTTGTTGACGTACTCTTTCACTGATAGATTTCCCTGCTTCAATGTCAAGAACCTTTCCATGTATAGATTCTCTTCTTCCCTTGAAAGAAACTTTGCCTCAAACCTACGTCTGAAATCCGCCCAAGAATCAACAGGACGCTCCCCATTAGTGACCTCCCACCAAAACGAGGCCTCTCCCTTCATTAACCAAGCTGCTAATTTGGCTTTCCTCCCTTCTTCTACTTCAAAGATTTCTAGCAATTCTTCCACCTCCTTAAGCCAATCTCTAGCTTCCAGAAACGTTTCTGACCCTTGAAAAGGTTTTCCACCCATAGCCTTAAATTCCTTGCATGTCTTTGCAAAAGTATCAGCACGAGGAGGGGGAGGAGGAGGAGGAGGAGCGGGTGCAACTGGTGGTGGAGGAACATTGGCTGGACCTGCAGCGGCCCCAGCCTCTAATACCCTCCTATACCATCCTGGTATCGTTACACCCTCCGGAAGGTTAAGATCTTCAGCCATGCTGAAATGAAAAAGGAAAGATTCAAAAATGGAGAATTCGAAATCTAAAGATATATGGCTATTGGGGATTATGTTTTTCAAAATAAGATTTACTTTTGAAAATACTTCCTTTTAAAACCTTTTTGGAAATGGTTTTCAAAAACTTTTATCTAACCTGGTAACCTTTAGCTCTGATACCAAGTGTAACACCCCACCTCCGTTAAGGTCACTCACAAAGGGAATGCCTTAACTTTGGTGGAGCATTTTAGTAAACAGAATAGAAACTTACAAGACAGATAAAACAGTACTTGAAAAATTTATAACTTTATTACAACAGAAACCGAAATAAGCTTGGTTACATCCTTTCAAATCACAATATCAGAATTCAAGTACAAAATATCAGTCTTGTACAAAAGCCTTCAGAATGCATAGTTTAAAATCATAATCCCTACAGAAGAAGACAAGCCATACTTTAAGCACTTCAAGCGGAAAAAATCTGGATCAAGCTAGAGTATTCCCTTCTACAAAACCTGGGGGGGAAACGGAAGAAAGGAGGCGAAACAACAAGGGTCAGACAAAAAGTCTGGCAAGTCCAGTGATTTTCAGTTATGAACAGATAATTATAACATGACATGAAAATAAAACCGGATGAGAGATAACAGTAACCGGTGTAGCGGACATAACAGAAGAACAGAATGACATAAGCAATTTCTTTACACTTCTCTGCACTAATACTAGTATAACAGAATTAGGTGTCACCCTAATGTCTAAACTGAAACAGAAACGGGTACAGAATAATTTCCATAGAAGAGAATGCTAGTAATGGGCCTTTGCCACCTGAACAGAAACGGACAGAAACAGAATGCTAATAATGGGCCTTTACCACCCCAGCAGAAACGGACAGAAACAGATTAATCCCTACGGAAACAGAATGTAGAATTAGGTGTACACTAGTAATGGGCCTTTACCACCCGAACAGATGCTACCACTCAGAAATAGACATGTGTTACCACCCAACAGAAACAGACAGAACTAAGTGTACCCTAAAACCCTACCCCAAGCGATCGGCTCCCTAATACATAAATACCCTGTGTCGGCCCCACAATAGGGTGTATCACTCCCTAAAGTGACAACCAATTGGCACAGACCTATTTACAGATGTCACGGTGTCTTACATCCACAGAGGCAGACCGAGATCCATGCACGCACATGACCCGGTTGGAACGCACCATCAACACCCCTCGCCATTATCAGAATGAACCGCTTATAATTAGTTCAGTAAGCGTGCCCGGACCCTACCTACTGTTGGGTCAATGTTTTGATACCAGAAAGGGTTACTGACTAATATGGGTCCCAAACAACAGATGACACAAGTAAATTCCCTCCTAACCTTGTGTCCCCAGACTAACATATTTCAGATTAACTTGTTTACAAGTTCAGGCATACAGAATTCAGATCAACTAGTTCACAGATCAAAAAATCAAATCGACAAGTTTTCAGACTAACGGATCAGATGTACAGATTTAACAGAATTTCAGATTTGTCTAACTTTGTATTGGGGCTACAGATTCATGAACGGGTTCATCATATATATTAGTCCAGTTGGTTTAACCCTATCCACCCAACACGTTTTGGACATCATTTTTATCTCAGATTTGCATTAATTATTTATTTATGCATAGACCTCTCACATTAGGTCGCTAGCTTGTGGCCGCTGGATGGGCCGGGCGGTTCCGGGCAGACTTCTGCCACAAGCCAGACCTAACATCGTGTCTAAGCATATTATGACTAACTTCTCACATTAGAACCTAATGTTTGCGGCCACTGGATGTGCCGGGCGGTTCCGGGCAGGATTACGCCGCAAACTCATTCTAACCTCGAGTTAGCCATGTTTATCTTTGCGGCCAATTAATTAATAATTTACCATTTATGCCCACGCCAAATATACATGTCAATTATTCATAGCTAATTCAGATTATGTCAATAACAGACTGAATATATCAACTCAACAGATATAGCAGATAACAGATTTTGCAGATTAGTCGACTTAACGGATTTAGCAGATTAAGCAAACTAGTAGATTTAGTAGATATCAGATTAGGCATCTCAACAGATTTAGCAGTTTAGGCATCTCAACAGATTTAGCAGTTTAGGCATCTCAACAGATTTAGTTTAGCAGATTTGGCATTTTCAACAGACTTAGCAGATGACAGATTTAGCAGATTTAATGTTTCTAAAGGTTCTATTTACATGCCTTGCTTAATCATAAATTAGGCCTAAATAATTATCATGATTCAATAGGATCATATACCCCATGTTTGCATAAATTTACATAACACAGAATATGGACATAATTTACCATATAACATATATTCCCATTTTGGTTAAACTAGCATTGTACAGCAGATTCATCTATAAATTATACCAAATATTACAATGCATGCCATATATCCAAAAATCCATATTTAGGTGTATTCACACTTAATAGTCCTCAAATCTTATTATAGATTTTAATTTCTACACCTAAGTCACATATCTTCCCCTTCTTAAAATGTGCCACAAATCTAGGTTTTAATCAGGTATCCTATTCTTAAAATCAGATATTGAATTATGTCCCGAAATCACAGATTATCATACATAGCTTGCTCAAATCCAGATCTAGTTTACAACATGTAATATGTATCTAAACTAATTACATGCCTACGGTCAAATTTATGCCCCAATTCCTAAGTCATATGTCCAATGTAAATTTTATGCCTCAACTTCTCAAGTCGTATGTTCAATATTCTTTATGCCACAAAACTCAAGTCATAGGTTCAATTATATGCCTTAGATTTATGTCCTAAGTTCCAAGTTCAACCTATGTTCTTTCCTCAAATCAGTCACATATCGGTCATGCCCATCTCATGCATTATTCATTTTATTGTCCCAAATATTTTAGCGTATGTTAATCTCTTATGAGATTGGCTCAGGCTCGTGGTAGCCTGGCTATAGAACAGAAAGCAGAAAGAAATACAGAATAAGGTAGATCTAAACAGAACAGAACAGACATAATCTCAGATTCAGATTTACAATTCATGTCACAATCAGAATTAACATTTATATCAGAAAGTAACTGTACTTGCCTTGATTGGATTCTAAAAGAAAGATAGTTGTAGCGACGTTAGTTGATATTCTTTAACCATTGTTGAAGTTTCAAGCTTGAATTGAGTTGCTTAGGTTGATGTTGATTAGCTTCTAGTTTTGCTTCCAGCAGAGTAGCGACGCCATTTTTATTTTTATTTAGATCAGAGGCAGAGTAGAAGCAGAATAGAATTGTGTGTAGAGAAGGCTAGGTTTGGGGCTATTTAAATAGGTTTAGGCAGATGAATCTGGACAGAAATTGGACTGGAAACATCAGAATGAACACTGGCCCAAAAATGGGCTCGGGGACCAGGTCGACACCCAGGTCGACTGCCCATTCGACCTGCTCTGGGGGGGGGGGGGTCGACTGCCCGGTCGACTCCCCAGTCGACCTGGGTCTGGGTGGGAAATTTCCCGCCTAGTCTGTTCTGCGTTTGAAATTCGAATTTTGAATTCGAATTTCGAGCTGTTTTCGATTCTGAAAATTCCTGAAACTTCGGAGGGTCATATCTCCCTCATACGGACTCCGATTCTTGCAAACTCGGACTTGTTTCCAAGCAAAATTCCGAGACGAACGCAATGGCGCAACCCGTTTCCTTTGATTCTTATTTAAAAATTAATTATCCTCTGATTTGTTACTTATACATTCACAGAAAATACGGGGTGTTACATAGATCGTCGTTAGAATATAAATATTTATTTTAAATTATAAAAGGAATTTAAAATGGCGCGGTAGTTCGATTTCAAAGTTCAAATGAATGTACAGGATTCAAAATAAACCGGATTTAAGCGAAAACAAAAAAATTAGAATCTATTTATGAATATCTTTCCAACGAATCCGAAAAATTGAAATTTCATAGCGGGAATAAAGAGTTATGCCCAGTTGAACATTCAGAATAATCGCTATGGAATTCTGGCACTTAAAAATGGAAATTTTGCAAACGACCTCGGTTTTCGACGAAACCACTATTGTTGGATCCGTGATGTCAAGTTATTGCTAGGTTTCAAAATTCGTAATTTTTCGAATCAATATGTGAGCGTGGCAAAGAAAAACGTGTTTGACCAGTTTCAGTTGATTTTAATCGACTGGAAAATGGCCATTTTTCAAACGGTCTCAGAATTTGACGAAACTAGTTTTGTTAGGACCGTATCGTCAATACAAAGCTAGAAAATATTTTTCGGGAATTTTTAGAAGCCGTATGTGGCCCCGGTAAATTGAAATATGTGTTGAAATTCAATATATAGATTTATATTTTGATTTTTATGGAAACTGATCGAATCAGTCGAATCAACCTGCGATATCTGTCCCATTGTGTTAGGAATGGGGTAATTAGCTATGGACGACAGGCGGTGGGTCTCGTTTTGAGGTCGAAATAAAAAGTTGCTTTTTGAAATTTTAAAATAATAAAATATATATTATTTATATACAGCCCCTACCTTCTTTCTCTCTCCCCGACCAAATTCTTTTCAGGGAAAAAAAGAGAGAAGGGGCGCCCACGACTTGCTCCGCCGCCACCCTACCTTCACCGCGCCACCGCGGACGTCGGACCCCCCTCCCCCTCCACGCCAGTCGCCCTCCGATCCCCTCTCCCTCCTCCCTCCTCTCGTGTCCTGCTCCTCTCTCTTCTCCCTCCACCCTTAAACCGCCGCACCGCACCAGAGAGACCCCACCGCCGAGCTCCACCCACGCACACTCCCCCACCAACTCCCGAGCCCGGCGCATCCACGCTCAGCCACCATCTCCGGCTGAGCGCCCTCCTCGATTAGAAAAGGTGATTTTTACTCTATTTTATTTTATTTATCTAGTTTAAATAGATTTTAGTGATTAAATAAAATCAGTTTTATAGAAATCATGACATCGATAAACTTAAATGATTTTTATTTATATATTTAGAGTATAAAGAAACGGTTTTTATTTATAGTTATAGATAATAAAAATATAATTTTTATATAATGTAGAAGTTAAAGATATAATTTTTATGAAGTAATATAGAATATAAAGATATGATCTTTATATAGTAAAAGTATTAAAGATATGATTTTTATATAGTAAGAAGATTAAAAATATGATTTTTATATTGTAGAAGTATTAAAAATTCGATCTTTATTATGTAGAAGGATCAAAGATGTGATCTTTATATGAGTGGCAATATAAAAATATAATCTTTATTATATGAACACCGTTTTAAAAATAGAATTTTTAACTATATAGTAACGGTATAAAAATAGAATTTTTATCCATATAGAGTGATTATAAAAACGTGATTTTTATATACCTAGCAACAATATAAAAATGTGATTTTTATATACGTAGTGGCTACGGACAATGAAATAGACAAAAGGCGAGCACAACGAAGATCTCTACATATGAAGAGTTATGGCGTTTGGTTTAGCTGGTCGGTGAGAACTCCTCACTTTTAAATTTATTTCTAGTTGAATTATATACTAGGATGCAGACGGTGCTTAGCAGCACCCGACACCCGTCGTCCACAGACCATGGATGACTTGTTTGTTTGATTGTTGTGTTGTGAAATTTGATTGTGTGATGTGGAATGAAATAAAATATTTTAAAGTTGAAAATACTTTATAGTTAAAAATATAATTTTTAATGTGTATATAAAATAAATATTAATAAACAAATCGGAGATTTGTTTACATACACTGATTTGACTGATATTGATTGGGACGATAAATTTTACACATCGCCCAACTGCACATATAAAAATCTGTGTTTGTTGATTTATAACCCCACACGGGTATTGGGATGATATTTGGCGTACACTAATCCCAATTATTTAGTTGTATGTCGATCGATTGGTCGACAGACTGTGTAAGCGTTAATTATTTATATTTAATGCTTAGGCAGTTGTGTGGTGCACTCTGGATGATGGTTGATTATTTATCGTTGCTATTATATACATGTGTTGTATGGAAATCCATATAATAAACATTATATGGTAATTGATTGGGCCTCATTCCAATTTAGAAAATTCATGTGTTGAAAAAAAAATATTCATGTGTTGAATAAAAATACATATTCATGTGTTGAATAAAATATATATTCATGTGTTGAAGAAAATATTCATTTGTTGAATAGAATAACGAAGATATTGAAATATATAAAGCCGTGTTGATTAGATTGACGCCATTTTGCCGTGAATGATATTTATATCGATTTTATTCATTTTTATAATGAATATAGAAAAGAAAGTGATTTCAAAATATAATGTTTTGAAAATATTATCATTTGTATATCGATGATGTGGAATATTCAATTTTTATTTGAAATTGAATATGAAGTTGAAATCGTTTTGAAAACGAATTTAAAACGATTTATATAATACGTTTTAAAAGGAAATCGATGAAATATATATAATATATATTATATATATATAATGGCCTGAATAGAACGCGCCGCGCAGCGGCTGTTCGCGAATTTCGACCATTGACTTCGAATGGATATTACGGGAGATCCGACCGTCGGATTCTCCTAAAACCAGAACCGTTGGGTTCATATCGAAAAGAGCTTTCTAACGAATATTGGTGATTTGAGATCTAACGGTTGGATTTGGAATTATGTCCAAATCAAATTTGGAAAAGGTCGCTATAAGTCCAGTTCGATGGCCGTTGATGGAAATCGACTGTACGGGCCTTGATAAAATTATTAAAAATAGTAATAATTTCTGTAAAATCATAAGAAATGATTTGTGAAGAATTGGGATGAAAAATTCCGTATTTAAAAGATAAAAATAGATTTTTAGCTAAATGAACTAGTTTTGAACTAGAATTATAATTCTATTTATTTTTAAAATAAATAAAGTGGATTTGAAATGGTTTTGAAAATAACCAAAATTTACAATAATTGAATTGGAATGGATTTGAATCGAAATTGTCTTTGGAATATTTCGATGTTGGATTTTGTGATTATACAGATATTGTTATGGAAATTTGAAAGATATATTTATATCGTTATTTCCAATACGATATTTGTTGGTCGTAGAATTTGATATTGAATATAAGCCGATATATTTCCTATTCAGAGCCTTGTATTTAATATCAAATGTGATTTGGGTTAGTCGTGAATGGTGTCTTCATTAACACTGTTCTTAAACCCAGTTGAGAAAAAGATTAAATCTTTTTATTTAGATTTAATGAAGTGTACCAATTAAATGATATTTAATTGGAATTGAATCAAATTGGATTTTGGGTTTATAGTGAACTGTGTTTTAAATGACATTGGTTCTTTAACCCAGTTAAAGACAGGATATTGATTTCTGTGAAGATTAAAACTAAGTGGGGTTTTAATGAATCTTTAATTAGATTGAAATGGTCGAGAAGGGAGTATCACCAGTTTTGTTCCAGGCGATAGTTAAATCTTTAATTAGATTTGAATGTGAAATGGTAATTGAATTTACCGATAACACCGTGGTGTTAGATATGAAGTATGACCAGTTTTACTACATGGGATGAATAGGTTGGGATTGGGAAATAAAATAAATAATTACTTCGGTGTGGTTCGCTAATCCCGGCTAGTTTGAATTGATATTCAAAAGAAGATTAAAGAATAAATTTAAAGAATTTATCTTTGATAAAATTAATGGGAACCTTACCCAAAGTGTAATAATATTTGACTAAAAAAATATTCTGAAATGGAATGAGGCGTATGTTGTGTTTGTGTAACACTTGTTTATTATATACGCGAGTTATTCAGAAAGACCGGGTTTATCCCATTCTGAATAACTGATTCGACGTGGTGTCGAGGAAGAAGATGGTGGTCGAAGACCGGAGATCTTCACGTCGTTTGGGTGATTACTGATTATCTTGATTAGGCTGTACACCCAAGAAGAGGGAATCAGTTGGTGATCGTCCAGACGTACTTGGAGATCGATGGATATGCGAGGTACAAGGTGCCTCCGGTTTCGTTCAGACCCAGAATGAACTAGTAAATGGACTGTGTGTCCGACATTGGATTTTATTATGTGTGATTGATTTCTATTAAATAAATATCTGTTTGGCGGCGGAGAATTTATTCTCTTGCTGAACGCCCTTCTCTGAGACGTACGAGCTCAGGGGTTATATATTGATAGATATCAATCGCATGGAGTGAATTGCCTGTGTGGCATGCCTAAGTGGCAATTGATCAAGGCTTTTGTTGAAAAACAAAGTCTTGTGGTTGATGATCAAAGCACGGCCTGTGTGGCATAGCTTTGTGTAGCGTTGATTCGCGAGCGTCACACCCCGGTTGTGAACCAAAAACGGGAGAGAACGGCACAGAGGGCATGCGTTTCTTTCTAGCTAGAGGTGGTGTCAGTGCTTAAACTGGCTGATATTTTTATTATTTTCACCTGTGTGGTTGTTGCTATTGCGAGGCGCCTCGGTTATATCGGTCGATCCAGGACCGATGAAGTCATCCGTTGTCTCGTTCACGCCCCAAAGGGCGGGGAAACGCATGTTCAGGGTTTAAGTTTAATCCACATCGGTGGACTGGCCCTGCATGTCACCTAGGTACAGTTGCGGCTGATCCATGTGTATTCGAAATTTTAATATACTGGATAGATATAGAATTGCACTGTAGGCGCCCGGGAATGATTCTGATGATGGGTACCCATCATCAGTGTTGTGTTCGAGTTTCGAAGGTGTGATATTTATATATTTCCATTAGACTGGTGTGAGAACCAAAATTAGATAGGGCTTATTGTTGTGATTTGGCATCAAAAATCTGATTTTTGGACTATGTATCAAAGTTAAGATTTGAAAAGCTAATCAACTAATTGATTGCTGGTTGTGTTGTTTGATTATTGTTCGATTAATTAAATGTTGAACCTTTAGCCAGATTGGACCAAATAGTGAATTATATTGAAAATTTGTCGCATTTGCATACATATACATGTACTTACATTGAACATGTCATAGCAAAGAGGCTAGAGCAGAAGAATAAAATTGTTTGCCCGACAAATAGGTACATGTTTAAGAATTTATTGGGTTTTGGATGATTTTGTGAGCCGATTGGCTAGCCGCTTGGCTTTTTCTTTTTCTTTTGGATTGAAGAAGGCCATGGGAGGCTATATGAAATATCCCCAAGTCCACGGTGCAGGGGAGGTTATGGCGAAATTTTTCGAAAATTTAGGGTGTTAGCCAAATTTTTGAAAATTTGAAAAGTTCTTAGAAACTAAAAAGTTGAGGAACTTAAGCCGTAAAGAAAATACTGGAAGTTGAGTTGGTTTGTGAAACAACTTTCGGCTTCATTCCTTTTTGGGGACGAAAAGTTTTAAGTGGGGGAGATTGTAATAACCCGGAAATCCGAGCGAATTTAAAAATTTTATTTTGGCAATTTTAGTGTATTTTGAATATTTAAAATGAATTATTTTAAATAATAACGGCGAGAAATTTATTTTGAATAGAAATAGAATGTATATATTTATATAGATCGTCGTTTGAATATAAATATTTATTTTAAATTATAAAAGGAATTGAAAATGGCGCGGTAGTTCGAAAATTCGATTTCAAAGTTCAAATGAATGTATAGAATTCAAAATAAACCGGATTTTAGCGAAACCAAAAACAATAGAATCTATTTGTGAATATCTTTCCAACGAATCCGGAAAATTGAAATTTCATAGCGGAAGTAAAGAGTTATCCCCAGTTGAAAATTCAGAATAGTCGCTATGGAATTCTATCCATTAAAAATGGAAATTTTGCAAACGACCTCGGTTTTCGATGAAACCACTTTTGTTGGATCTGTGATGTCAAGTTATTGCTAGGTTTCAAAATTCGTAATTTTTCGAATCAGTATGTGAGCGTGGCAAAGGAAAACGCATTTGACCAGTTTTAGTTGATTTTAATCGACTGGAAAATGGCCATTTTTCAAACGGTCTCAGAATTTGACGGAACTAGTTTTGTTAGGACCGTATCGTCAATACGAAGTTAGAAATTTTTTTTCAGGAATTTTTAGAAGCCATATGTGGCCCCGATAAATTGAAATGTGTGTTCAAATTCAATATATAGATTTATATTTTGATTTTGACGGAAAATGATCGAATCAGTCGAATCATCCTGCGATACCTATCCCATTGTGTTCGGAATGGGGGTAATTAGCTATGGATGACAGGCGGCGAGTCTCATTTTAAGGCCGAAATAAAAAGATGCTTTTTGAAATTTTAAAATAATAAAATATATATTATTTATATACAGCCCCCACCTTCTTTCTCTCTCCCCGACCAAATTCTTTTCAGGGAAAAAAAAGAGAAGGGGCGCCCTCGATTTGCTCCGCCACCACCCTCCCTTCACCGCGCCACCGCGGACGTCGGAGCCCCCCCTGCACCAATCGCCCTCCGATCCACACTCCCTCCTCTCGTGTCCTGCTCCTCTCTCTTCTCCCTCGACCTTTAAACCGCCGCGCCGCACCAGAGAGACCCTACCGCCGAGCTCCACCCACGCCGCACCTCCCTCCACCACCTGCCGAGCCCATCGCGTCCACCCTCAGCCACCATCTCCGGCTGAGCGCCCTCCTCGATTAGAAAAGGTGATTTTTACTCTATTTTATTTTATTTATCTAGTTTAAATAGATTTTAGTGATTAAATAAAATCAGTTTTATAGATATCATGACATCGATAAACTTAAATGATTTTTATCTATATATTTAGAGTATAAAGAAATGGTTTTTATTTATAGTTATAGATAATAAAAATATAATTTTTATATAATGTAGAAGTTAAAGATATAATTTTTATGAAGTAATAGCGAATATAAAGATATGATCTTTATATAGTAAAAGTATTAAAGATATGATTTTTATATAGTAAGAAGATTAAAAATATGAGTTTTATATTGTAGAAGTATTAAATATTCGATCTTTATTATGTAGAAGGATCAAAGATGTGATCTTTATATGAGTGGCGATATAAAAATATAATCTTTATTATATGAACACTATTTTATAAATAGATTTTTTATCTATATAGTAACGGTATAAAAATAGAATTTTTATCCATATAGAGTGATTATAAAAATGTGATTTTTATATACATAGCAACAATATAAAAATGTAATTTTTATATATGTAGTGGCTATGGACAACGAAATAGATAAAAGGCGAGCACGACGAAGATCTCTACATATGAAGAGTCATGGCGTTTGGTTTAGCTAGTCGGTGAGAACTCCTCACTTTTAAATTTATTTCTAGTTGAATTATATACTAGGATGCAGACGGTGCATAGCAGCACCCGACAACCGTCGTCCACAGACCATGGATGACTTGTTTATTTGATTGCTGTGTTGTGAAATTTGATTATGTGATGTGGAAAGAAATAAAATACTTTATAGTTGAAAATATTTTATAGTTAAAAATATAATTTTAAACGTGTATATAAAATAAATATTTATAAACAAATTGGAGATTTGTTTATATACACTGATTTGACTGATATTGATTGGGACGATAAATTTTACACATCGCCCAACTGCACATATAAAAATCTGTGTTTGTTGATTTGAAACCCCACACGGGTATTGGGATGATATTTGGCGTACACTAATCCCAATTATTTAGTTGTATGTCGATCGATTGGTCGACAGACTGTGTAAGCATTAATTATTTATATTTAATGTTTAGGCAGTTGTGTGGTGCACTCTGGATGATGGTTGATTATTTATCGCTGCTATTATATACATGTGTTGTATGGTAATCCATATAATAAACATTATATGGTAATTGATTGGGACTCATTCCAATTTAGAAAATTCATGTGTTAAATAAAATATATATTCATGTGTTAAATAAAATATATATTCACTTGTTGAATAAAATATATATTCATGTGTTGAAGAAAATATCCATTTGTTGAATTGAATAACGAAGATATTGAAATATATAAAGCCGTGTTGATTAGATTGACGCCATTTTGACGTGAACGATATTTATATCGATTTTATTCATTTTTATAATGAATATAGAAAAGAAAGTGATTTCAAAATATAACGTTTTGAAAATATTATCATTTGTATATCGATGTTGTGGAATATTCAATTTTGATTTGAAATTGAATATGTAGTTGAAATCATTTTGAAAACGAATTTAAAACGATTTGTATAATATGTTTTAAAAGGAAATCGACGAAATATATATAATATATACATTATATATATAATAGCCTGAATAGAACGCGCAGCGCTGCGGTAGTTCGCGAATTTCGACCATTGACTTCGAATGGATATTACGGGAGATCCGACCGTCGGATTTTCCTGAAACCGGAACTGTTGGGTTCGTATCGAAAAGAGCTTTCTAACGAATATTGGAGATTTGAAATCTAACGGTTGGATTTGGAATTATGTCCAAATCAAATTTGGAAAAGGTCGCTGTAAGTGCAGTTCGATGGCCGTTGATGGAAATCGACTGTATGGGCCTTTATTAAATTATTAAAAATAGTAACAATTTGTGTAAAATCATAAGAAACGAGTTGTGGGATGAAAAACTCCATATTTGAAAAGATAAAAATAGATTTTTATCGAAACGAACTAGTTTTGAACTAGAATTATAATTATATTTATTTTTAAAATAAATAAAGTAGATTTGAAATGGTTTTGAAAATGTAACACCCCACCTCCGCCAATGCCACTCTTGCAAGTGCACTGGCTTTGGAGGGGCATTAAACGAGGTAAACATGCATGCAGATATCACAAGACAGAACATATAAGTAAAAGCAGAGTAAATAAAGCAGCGGGTAAAAACTAACATTTCAAAACCATAGTCAAGTTACATCAAAGTACTGAGTCATTATTTTCCAACTACTATAAGTCTAGAAAACATAAACTGAAAACTGGAAATAACATAAAGTAACTATCCCCAAAGTAGAATAAAGCCATAGCATGCTCAAGTCCAAACCGTACATGAGCTATCCAGGAAAGCAGCTAAAGATCCAAGTTAGGTACTAGTGTTCCCACCCTGTAAACCTTGGGGGGGAAACGGAAGAAAAGAGGCGAAAGAAAACGGGTCAGTCAAAAAGACTGGTAAGTCCTACCTACTATCAGTATAAAAACTAATAAAGTTAACTGGACATGTAAAGCAGAGATGAAACATAGGGTGATAACTGGCATGGTGAAAAGTTAACAAGATAGATCAAGTGTGGCATCGCATATACAAGGTTAAGTTTTTGCACCAAGTGTACTAGTACTCCATCCCATGTCAAGTATAAACAAGAAATGATCCCTTGGCCCAAAGCTGGCCCGACATCATGAAGTGACCTAAATCAAGGCCCAACTACTCGGTCTAGTCGATCGGCTCCCTATAAGCCTAACTCGTCGTGTATCGGTGTCATACGACCCAATCACGAAGTGTAGTCAAACTGTGCTAGGTCCACCCTAGGGTGTATCAAGCCCTAGGGTGCCAACCACGGACACACTTCAAGCACGCACAGTCTAAACCTACTTGTGCCCGTGTCTGCTTTTTCAACTCCGGACTATGTGCACGACCATAGTCCGCCTGAACCTACACCGGCGCACCTACTCAGCCGTCATTTTGGTCGCTTACATGTCAGCCCAGTAATCGTGCCCCACCCTAGCCTAGTCCCTAGGGTATCATGATACAATCAAGAGGGTTACTGGTGAAAGGGACCACGTAACTAGGGTTTCTAACGGGTTAAACGTGGTTAACCCTATCCAATCAAGTATCAAGTTGGTCAAGTGTACCCAAGGTTCATGACTTAACCCCATCAACCCATCGTGTTTAATTGGTTAAGTATTCAAGTGGTCCATGACTTAACCCTATCATGTGGCATTAATTAATTTAATGCACCCAACCTCTCACATTAGACCTTGTTGTGGTTACTAGTTAAGCCGGGCGGGTCCGGGTAGCTTTACACCACAACTTAGTCTAACCTCGGGTTTCAAGTGCGACATGACCAACTACTCACATTGGGTCCTATTGCTTGTAGCCACTAGTTAAGCCGGTCGGTTCCGGGTAGATTTATGCTACAAACTCAACTCAACCTCGAGTTGGCCATTCTCATGTTTTCTAGAAGTCATGTCCAAGTTCATGTTCATGTTTCAAGCATAGTCACATGTCATATTTCGTGTCATCTTTTCAAGTCATGTTTTTATGTCATTTTAGTTTACCCATAACGTTTCCCCATCGCATGCAAGTTCGCATAAACGCAAAAAGATCTCAAAGAGGGAACTTTAGAAGCATGACATAACTAATAAGGTTTGGCCACAAGTTAAACATGGTGGCATATGAGGCAAATGTGTTCATGAACTTGCATATTACATTATAAGCCTCAAAACATGCATGATATCAACTTTAGCAAAATAGATGAAACATGGTCATAAATGACATAGGATGATAGCAAGTGATTCGCATATAACATCATATGCAAGATAACATAAGGGTTATGAGAGTTTCTATGTTGCTTTATGCAACATTTCAAATTAAAGCTCATAGCTTTCTATGCACAAAGTCAAGGTGATAGCTTTACAAAAATGCATAGAATAAATCTATGCATAACATGATAGAATCAAAGCTCATAGCTTTCTATGCACAAAGTCAAGGTGATAGCTTTACAAACACGCATAGAATAAATCTATGCATAACATTATAGAATCAAAGCACAAATCATACTTAGGCCCAAACTCAAACTTGAAACATGTCATATTTAACTTCATAGTTAGAATCTAAGACTAGAATAGGGCTTACAATGCTATGAAGACTTATAAAATAAAATAAGACTGAGACGAAGCCACTAGCAACTCTAAAGACCCCAAATGAATACAAGCTCCAAGAAGCTCCTTTGATTTATATGAAGAAAGATCCTCGTTTTAATGAAGAAAGATTGAACTTTGGCCTTGAATCAAGCTTTGAAACTCTCAAACAAGCTTAGGAACTCTCATATGAATGAAGATGGAGGCTATGACAAGAGGGTGGAGGCCATGATTGAACATTTTGGCATAGTTTAGTTGTAGGAATGATTTATGTTGATTTAGGATAGGTATTAGGGTCCTTTTATAGAAGATTAGGTCAGTTTAGGCCATAGGATTAACCCTAATTCAGATCTGGGCCATCAATTCACGTCACTAGCCTCCAAACATGTCTTGAGGAACAAGTCAGGTGCACCCAGGCCAAACTGGTCGACCACCCAAGTCGACAGGGGTGTCGACTCCCCAGTCGAATTGGAGGGGTGGTGGGAATTTTTCCCGCCTTTTCTGCCTGGCCGAATTTTGAATTCTAAATTCAAATTCGAACTGTTTTTGAACTTGAAATTTTCTGAAAACTTTGACGGGCCATAACTTGGTCATACGGACTCCGATTTTCGAAAACTCGGACTCTATTTCGCGTATTTTTCCGAGATGAACGCAATGGCACAGCCCGTTTCCCTTGATTCAGATTTTATCATTTAATTCTGCCTTGATTTATGTTATAACTTATTATTCAAAATACGGGTTGTTATATCCTCCCCACCTTAAAGGATTTCGTCCCTGAAATCTCTAAGTTAGGAAGAACGTATCCTACCATCCATCATCCATCTACTCAAAACATCATCCACGAGCAATCATTGTCCTTAAAAGATTCTAAATGCTGTATGATCATATGCGAAAGGTGTGTGTATATGTTCTTATCTAATGCGAAAATCAGGCGGTTACTAATTCAGTAAACCTCCTTGATGCAAAGTATGTTAGTGAAATGAGTCCATATGTATGCAAATTCCTAACATAATTCATAATCTCTATATGAGTGCACATAACATTCATCCATATGCGACATCCACGTGATAGCATAACAAGTTTCATCCATGAATAAGTATAAGCACTCATGCATATGCAATATGAAAGTGTGCGAGCCGATCTTAGTGCCTAATGTGTATCATGCATCCACGAGTATCCACTTGCAAACACTTGCAACCACTTGCAAACATCAAGCATAACATGTTTCAAATACATGTTTCATCCAAAGGGTTTCTACCTAAGGTTCTCATGACAAGGTTAACGAAGTTACAAGATAAACCGGATAAACATGGATAGCAAAAAGGAAGATATGCTAAAAAGGAAAAGAAATCGAGAATGTACCCTCAAAAAGAAATGGATAAAGCCCACGCATCTTCTCCTTGGTTTCCCAAGTTGCATCCTCTTCGGCTTCACTCCACTGAACTTTCACCAATTTGACTTCTCGATTTCTTAGCTTCTTGATCTCCGTTCCCAAGATACGAATCGGAGCTCTCCTCAAGGTTGCCTCTTTTTCTACCTCCACATCTTCAAGAATGCTAGGTTCAACCACCTCAGCGGACTCATGTAGGCACTTTCAGAGATGAGAGACATGAAAGACATTATGCACTCCGGCCAGCTTCTTGGGCAATTCCACCTTATAAGCCATCTTCCCAATTCTCTCTATGATAGGGAAGGGTCCTACGAACCTTGGTGCCAACTTCCCAACTGCTCCAAAACGAACCACATTACGCAAAGGAGAAACCTTCACGAAAACCATGTCTCCAACCTCGAATTCCAAATCTGTCCTTCGCTTGTCAGCATAGGATTTCTGTCTGTCTTGGGCCGCTTTCATCCGTCTTCTCACCAATTCAACTTTCTCGGATGTGTCCCGGATCATATCGGGCCCAAGTATAAGCCTATCCGTTGTCTCCCACCAACAAGATGGTGACCTACACGGCCTCCCATACAGAGCTTCAAATGGTGCCATCCCTATGCTAGCTTGATAGCTATTATTATAAGCAAACTCTACAAGAGGGAGGTGGTCTTCCCAAGTACCACCAAAGTCAAGAACACAAAGCCTCAAGAGATCTTCTAGCACTCTATTCACCCTTTCGGTTTGGCCATCCGTCTGGGGGTGATAGGCTGTACTTAGATTCAATCGCGTACCCATCGCTTCTTGCAAGCTATTCCAGAACTGGCTAGTGAAGATTGGGTCACGATCGCTAACTATGCTAGAAGGAACTCCATGCAATCGCACTATCTCTCAAAGATAAACAGATGCTAGCCATGATGCGGTCCTCTTGCTCTTCACTGGAATGAAATGAGCACTCTTCGTAAGTCTATCAACTATGACCCATATGCTCGTATTCCCTTTTCTTGACCTAGGAAATCCATCCACAAAATCCATAGAGATACTTTCCCACTTCCATTGCGGGACCTCCAATGGATGTAATAGCCCACCGGGTTTCTTCGACTCAGCTTTCACTTGTTGGCACACCATGCACTTTGAAACATACTCTGCCACATCCTTCTTCATTCCAGCCCAAAAGAAAATGCGCTTCATGTCCCTATACATCTTATCCCCTCCAGGATGTATAGTCATCTTCGAGTGATGCGCCTCTTCGAGAACTTTATGCACCAAGTCTCCTACTTGTGGAACGCATAGCCTTCCATCACGCCTTAGCCAACCCTTGTCATCAATAGTATATCTAGCAAGGTGACTAGACGTCTCACCACGAATCAACCTGTCCATGATCTCAACTATTTGCGGATCTTCCTTCTGCGAAGCCCCAACTTGATCAAGAAGTATAGGTCTAAGCTCAAGGGATGCTAACGAACCAGTCATCGACTCAACAGCCGGTGTGAAATCAAAGGTTGCCAAGAACTCTAGGCTCTTCATCTCAACAAACAAGGGACTCAAAGTAAACCTTCTTCTGCTTAGCGCATCTGCCACAACATTACCCTTGCCAGGGGTATAAGCTATCTCGAAGTCATATGATGCCAAGAATTCCATCCACCTTTGCTGCCTTAGATTCAGATCTTTCTGCGAGAAGAGGTACTTGAGCGACTTGTGATCAGTATATAACTCAAACCTTTCGCCTAAAAGATAGTGGCGCCAGGATTTGAGAGCAAAGACGATTGCCGCCAACTCCAAATCATGAGTGGGATAGTTCTTCTCATGAACTTTAAGTTGCCTACCCTCATAACATATCACTCTTCCTTCTTGCATCAGAACAACACCTAACCCCGTGCCACATGCATCGGTGTATACGGTAAACATCTTACCACCATCGGGTAATGCCAAAACAGGAGCTGTAGTAAGGGCCCTCTTGAGCCTTTGAAAAGCAAGCTCACACTCTAAGTCCCATGCAAAGACTAAGTTCTTCTTCGTCAACTTAGTAAGAGGGGCTGAAATCTTAGCGAAGTCCCTGATGAACTTCCTATAGTAGCCTGCCAGACCGAGAAAGCTTCTTACTTCGGTTGCATTCCTAGGAGTCTTCCAGTCTTGAACTGCAACCACTTTCGCGGGATCCACCGCTATGCCTTGCTTAGAAACTATATGTCCAAGAAACCGAACTTCCCTTCTCCAAAAATGGCATTTGGAGAACCTGGCTTTCAACTGATGAGCTCTAAGTGTATCCATCACTTCCTTGAGATGTCTAGCATGTTCTTCCTCATCCTTTGAGAAGATCATAATATCATCCACGAAGACAACCACAAACTTGTTAAGGAACTCCCTGAACACCCTACTCATCAAATCTACGAAGTAGGCGGGTGCATTAGTCAAACCGAATGGCATGACTAGCCATTCAAAGAATCCATCTGGAGTCCTAAACGCAGTCTTATCAATACTATCCTCAGCCACTCTAAGCTGATGGAATCCGGTGGCTAGATCGAGCTGAGAGAAAACAGAAGCACCAACAAGCTGGTCAAAGAGGTCATCAATCCTCGGTAACGGGTGCCTATTCTTCATTGTCAGCTTGTTCAACTCTCGATAATCAACACATAGACGAATTGAACCATCCGCCTTAGTAGCGAACACCACAGGAGCACCCCATTCAGAAATGCTTCTCCAAATAAAATTCTTCTCAAGCAACTCCTTGATTTGCTTACTGAGTTCTCTTCTTTCTCGCAGGGCCATGTGCCTAACGGGCAATGAAACTGGCTTAGCATTATCAACAAGATAGATGCGGAAATCTATCTCTCGTTTAGGGGGTAACCCCTTAACCTCTTCAAAGACATCAGGATATTCTCGAACCACCCTTACAGATTGCAGATCATCGATGGACGAGTCAAGAGATTCAAGATAACATAACATGACGGGATCCAGCGGGTTGCAAGAAATCTCTAGGGTATTGCCAAGGCGAGTCATGAGCCTCACCACCCTATGCTCACAATCGAGAATGGCTCCATAACTGGACAACCAATCCATGCCCAAAATCAACCCGTATCCCGTGAACCCGAGAACATAAGCATTACACGTGAATTCTACGGTCAAGATAGAAATCCTCAAATCCATACAAATCATAGATAAATGGGCGGAACCCCCAATTGGATTTGAAACACTAACGGGATCCTCAACAAGACTAGTACTTAGGTGCAAACTTCCAACAATGTCAGAAGAAATAAAAGTACGCGATGCGCCAGAATCAAATAAAGTGCGAACAGGAAAATCAGAAATGTAAACAAGACTTCCTACCGAAATACTACCTCGGTCCGGAACTGGAACAGTGTTGAGAGCATGCACTTGCCCTCCAGAAGGTACTGCACGCTGAGTCTGCCCTTGCCCTTGTCCTTGATTCTTGGGGCAATCCTTGATAAGGTGTCAAGGCTCTCCACAGTGAAAGCATTCGCCCAACTTCCTCTTCTTCTTTCTGCAATCTTTGGCTATGTGCCCAACAATCCCACAGAAGTTGCATTTTCTTGGGTCCTTCGCCTTGTTGTTGTTGGCCTTATTGCCCTTGTTGTTCTGATTGCTCTGATTCCCTCCCCACTTGGAGTCCGCCTTCTTGGTTTGAGTCTCATTAGGCTTGACTTCTTTCTTGCCATTCTTATCGTCTCCTTGAAGCAATCCCATGTCTACTAGGCTTTCAAAAGTGGCCCCCATGGGTATGTGAGACAGGGCTAAACCTTGTAATGGCTCATTCAACCCTCGTGCAAAACGTAAAGCCTTCTTCTAGGGAGTATTAACCATGTCCAAACCGAATCGAGCAAGCTACTTAAACTTATTCACATACTCCCTCACTGTCATGTCCCCTTGCTTCAAAGATATAAACTTCTCCAATTGCAGATTCGTCTCAGCAGATGATAGAAACTTAAGCCCAAACCTTGTCCTAAAGTCGGCCCAAGTCTCTATAGGCCTAGTAGCATTGGTGACCTCCCACCAGTAAGCAGCTTCCTCTTTCAATAGCCATACTGCCAACAGAACCTTTCTATGGTCTTCCACATCAAAGATGGCGAAGAGATCTTCAGTTTCTTTCAACCAATTTCGCGCCTCAACAAAAGTCTCCGTCCCGATAAAATTCTTGCCACCCATCCCCTTAAAGTCTTTGCAAATCTTTGCGAAATCCGCTTGTGGATGCTGAGGAGGAGGAGAAGGAGGAACCTCTGTTACGGTGGGAGTGTTTGCTGGGCCCGCATCGTTGGCCCTAGCTTCCAAGTACCTCCGGAACCATCCGGGTACGGTTACTCCCTCGGGAAGGTTAAGATCGGCCATGCTGAAAAAAAGAAAAGATAGATTTAGAACGAGGAAGCAAAGGATAGTGCTAATGGCTTTTGGGGAATAGCCTTTTAAAACAAACTAGACTTTTCTTGGAAAATACTTAATTGGTTTTGAAAATAGTTTTCCAAAAGGTAAGTTTTAAAAAACCCTTTTGCTCAAATCTTGTAAACCTTATGCTCTGATACCAAATGTAACACCCCACCTCCGCCAATGCCACTCTTGCAAGTGCACTGGCTTTGGAGGGGCGTTAAACGAGGTAAACATGCATGCAGATATCACAAGACAGAACATATAAGTAAAAGCAGAGTAAATAAAGCAGCGGGTAAAAACTAACATTTCAAAACCATAGTCAAGTTACATCAAAGTACTGAGTCATTATTTTCCAACTACTACAAGTCTAGAAAACATAAACTGAAAACTGGAAATAACATAAAGTAACTATCCCCAAAGTAGAATAAAGCCATAGCATGCTCAAGTCCAAACCGTACATGAGCTATCCAGGAAAGCAGCTAAAGATCCAAGCTAGGTACTAGTGTTCCCACCCTGTAAACCTGGGGGGGGGGAAGAAAAGAGGCGAAAGAATACGGGTCAGTCAAAAAGACTGGTAAGTCCTACCTACTATTAGTATAAAAACTAATAAAGTTAACTGGACATGTAAAGCAGAGATGAAACATAGGGTGATAACTGGCATGGTGAAAAGTTAACAAGATAGATCAAGTGTGGCATCTCATATACAAGGTTAAGTTTTTGCACCAAGTGTACTAGTATTCCATCCCATGTCAAGTATAAACAAGAAATGATCCCTTGGCCCAAAGCTGGCCCGACATCATGAAGTGACCTAAATCAAGGTCCAACTACTCGGTCTAGTCGATCGGCTCCCTATAAGCCTAACTCGTTGTGTATCGGTGTCATACGGCCCAATCCCGAAGTGTAGTCAAACTGTGCTAGGTCCACCCTAGGGTGTATCAAGCCCTAGGGTGCCAACCACGGACACACTTCAAGCACGCACAGTCTAAACCTACTGGTGCCCGTGTCTGCTTTTTCAACTCCGGACTATGTGCACGACCATAGTCCGCCTGAACCTACACCGGCGCACCTACTCAGCCGTCATTTTGGTCGCTTACATGTTAGCCTAGTAATCGTGCCCCACCCTAGCCTAGTCCCTAGGGTATCATGATACAATCAAGAGGGTTACTGGTGAAAAGGACCACTTAACTAGGGTTTCTAACGGGTTAAACGTGGTTAACCCTATCCAATCAAGTATCAAGTTGGTTAAGTGTACCCAAGGTTCATGACTTAACCCCATCAACCCATCGTGTTTAATTGGTTAAGTATTCAAGTGGTCCATGACTTAACCCTATCATGTGGCATTAATTAATTTAATGCACCCAACCTCTCACATTAGACCTTGTTGTGGTTACTAGTTAAGCCGGGCGGGTCCGGGTAGCTTTACACCACAACTTAGTCTAACCTCGGGTTTCAAGTGCGACATGACCAACTACTCAGATTGGGTCCTATTGCTAGTAGCCACTAGTTAAGCCGGTCGGTTCCGGGTAGATTTATGCTACAAACTAAACCCAACCTCGAGTTGGCCATTCTCATGTTTTCTAGAAGTCATGTCCAAGTTCATGTTCATGTTTCAAGCATAGTCACATGTCATATTTCGTGTCATCTTTTCAAGTCATGTTTTTATGTCATTTTAGTTTACCCATAACGTTTCCCCATCGCATGCAAGTTCGCATAAACGCAAAAAGATCTCAAAGAGGGAACTTTAGAAGCATGACATAACTAATAAGGTTTGGCCACAAGTTAAACATGGTGTCATATGAGGCAAATGTGTTCATGAACTTGCATACTACATTATAAGCCTCAAAACATGCATGATATCAACTTTAGCAAAATAGATGAAACATGGTCATAAATGACATAGGATGATAGCAAGTGATTCGCATATAACATCATATGCAAGATAACATAAGGGTTATGAGAGTTTCTATGTTGCTTTATGCAACATTTCAAATCAAAGCTCATAGCTTTCTATGCACAAAGTCAAGGTGATAGCTTTACAAACATGCATAGAATAAATCTATGCATAACATGATAGAATCAAAGCTCATAGCTTTCTATGCACAAAGTCAAGGTGATAGCTTTACAAACACGCATAGAATAAATCTATGCATAACATGATAGAATCAAAGCACAAATCATACTTAGGCCCAAACTCAAACTTGCAACATGTCATACTTAACTTCATAGTTAGAATCTAAGAGTAGAATAGGGCTTACAATGCTATGAAGACTTATAAAATAAAATAAGATTGAGTCGAAGCCACTAGCAACTCTAAAGACCCCAAATGAATACAAGCTCCAAGAAGCTCCTTTGATTTATATGAGGAAAGATCCTCGTTTTAATGAAGAAAGATTGAACTTTGGCCTTGAATCAAGCTTTGAAACTCTCAAACAAGCTTAGGAACTCTCATATGAATGAAGATGGAGGCTATGTCAAGAGGGTGGAGGCCATGATTAAACATTTTGGCATAGTTTAGTTGTAGGAATGATTTATGTTGATTTAGGCTAGGTATTAGGGTCCTTTTATAGAAGATTAGGTTAGTTTAGGCCATAGGATTAACCCTAATTCAGATCTGGGCCATCAATTCACGTCACTAGCCTCCAAACATGTCTTGAGGAACAAGTCAGGTGCACCCAGGCCAAACTGGCCGACCACCCAAGTCGACAGGGGTGTCGACTGGGCAGTCGACACAGCCTGGGGTGTGTCTACTCCCAAGTCGACTCCCCAGTCGACTTGGGGGGTGGCGAGAATTTTTCCCGCCTTTTCTGCCTGGCTGAATTTTGAATTCTAAATTCAAATTCGAACTGTTTTTGAACTTTAAATTTTCTGAAAACTTTGACGGGCCATAACTTGGTCATACGGACTCCGATTTTCGAAAACTCGGACTCTATTTCGCGTATTTTTCCAAGATGAACGCAATGGCACAGCCCGTTTCCCTTGATTCAGATTTTATCATTTAATTCTGCCTTGATTTATGTTATAACTTGTTATTCAAAATACGGGTTGTTATAGAAAATAACCAGAATTTCCAATAATTGAATTGGAACGGATTTGAATCGAATTTGTCTTTGGAATATTTTGATGTTGGATTTCATGATTATACAGATATTGTTATGGAAATTTGAAAGATATATTTATATCGTAATTTCCAATACTATATTTGTTGGTCGTAGAATTTGATATTGAATATAAGCCGATATATTTCCTATTCAGAGCCTTGTATTTAATATCAAATGTGATTTGGGTTTGTCGTGAATGGTATCTTCATTAACACTGTTCTTAAACCCAGTTGAGAAAAAGATTAACTCTTTTTATTTAGATTTAATGAAGTGTACCAATTAAATGATATTTAATTGGAATTGAATCAAATTGGATTTTGGGTTTATAGTGAACCGTGTTTTAAATGACATTGGTTTTTAACCCTGTTAAAGACAGGATATTGATTTCTGTGAAGATTAAAACTAAGTGGGGTTTTAATGAATCTTTAGTTAGATTGAAATGGTCGAGAAGGGAGTATCACCAGTTTTGCTCCAGGCGATAGTTAAATCTTTAATTAGATTTGAACGTGAAATGGTAATTGAATTTACCGATAACACGGTGGTGTTAGATATGAAGTATGACCAGTTTTACTTCACAGGATGAATAGGCTGGGATTGGGAAATAAAATAAATGATTACTTCGGTGTGGTTCGCTAATCCCGACTAGTTTGAATTGATATTCAAAAGAAGATTAAAGAATAAATTTAAAGAATTTATCTTTGATAAAATTAATGGGAACCTTTCCCAAAGTGTAAGAATATTCGACTAAAAGAATATTCTGAAATGGAATGAGGCGTATGTTGTGTTTGTGTAACACTTGTTTATTATATAAGCGAGATATTCAGAAAGACCGGGTTTATCTCATTCTGAATAACTGATTAGATGTGGTGTCGAGGAAGAAGACGGTGGTCGAAGACCGGAGGTCTTCACGTCGTTTGGGTGATTACTGGTGATCTTGATTGGGCTGTACACCCAAGAGGAGGGAATCAGTTGGTGATCGTCCAGACGTACTTGGAGATCGATGGATATGCGAGGTACAAGGTGCATACAGTTTCGTTCAGACCCAGAACGAACTAGTAAATGGACTGTGTGTCTGACATTGGATTTTATTCTGTGTGATTGATTTCTATTAAATATATATCTGCTTGGCGGCGGAGAATTTATTCTCTTGCTTAACGCCCTTCTCTAAGACGTAGGAGCTCAGGGGTTATATATTGATGGATATCAATCGCATGGAGTGAATTGCCTGTGTGGCATGCCTAAGTGTATCGGTCGATCCGGGACCGGTGGAGTCATTCGTTGGCTCGTTTACACCCCCAAAGGGAGGGGAAACGCATGTTCAGGGTTTAAGTTTAATCCACATCGGTGGACTGGCCCTGCATGTTGCCTAGGTACAGTTGCGGCTGAAGCCTGAGACATGGTAGGCTAGATTGTCTCGAAACGGTAAGGATTGCGCCTAGCCTTGGTTCTCCGATGGAAATCCAACTTCCAATACGTGACTTTGCGGTTTTGATTGTAGAGCCTAGTATGGCGACATAGTGGGATGAGGCACTTATGCCGTCTATGATTGATACTTATGATTGAAATTGTTTTGACACTATGCACTTACAGTAATAATAAAACATGAAATTTAGCGTATCAAGCATTCTTTGGCTATTATAAGGTAAAACCCTATCCTCCGGCTTGTGTTGCATTGTGTGATGGGACCTGGGTCTTATAATAGCTTCATTGTTCTTTATTTATCATTGCGCTTTTGTTTTATGCACTGGTATTCTTGGGAGGAAACCCATTCCGTGTTACACGGCGTGATCCCTTGATTTACCTAACTTTAAAATAAAGATTAATAACTGTTTTAGTTCTCACACCAGTCACATGACTGACCTGGAGTTTATTGTTTTAACCTAAACTTTGGGTACCCTTATTTTGACACGGGCAGTTAGTAGTTTTGTTTTTGCAAATTTATATTCACAGGATCCTGGTTTACAGCTGGAATGATATCCGGAAAGCTCTGTATCCATATATCTCTTCTAGTTGTGTATTGTATTATTTTCCGCTGCTATGTAATGTATTGTAATCTCTGATATTTCATAATGTGTAATATTGACTTATACTCTGTATATTCTTGTAATCTGATGGAATTGTTGTAATAAGCAATGAAATGTTCTTCTGTTTGCGTTCTGATTGGCCTTGTCCTCAAAGTAATTCGTTCTTTCCTTACTGGGGAAGTTACGGGTTATCACAATGAATGAAATATTTAATCTAAATAAACATTTCTAACAAAGTTGATGTTTTTATATTAACATGACATGATTCAAATTAAAATGATACTTTTAATTAAACGTAACATTTTCTAATAAAAATGATATTCTTATCTAACATAACATTTTTATAACAAAACTGATTATTTTGATTCTAATGTGCATTTTCTAACAAAAGTGATACCTTATCTAACATAACATTTATAACGAAAATGATTATTTTGATTCTAATGTACATTTTTCTAATGGCAAATAAATATGTATTTCATTTACATGGCAAATAAATATGTATTTCATTTACATGGCATTTCCTACATTTCTAATGTCAATTGAAATGTAATTTGCTTACATGGCATTTCTTACATTCCTAATGTCAATTAAAATAGAGCAAATAAATAATATTTTTATTTTGATAATTCTATTCTAACAAAATAAATAAAATGACACTTTTATTTTAACCATTCTATTTTAACAAAAACAATACTTTCGTTATGTCAATTCTAATTTAACAAAAATGTATAATTTTGTCATGTCAATTCTAATTTAACAAAAATGTAATTTTTGTGTGTCATTTCTACTTCCAATCAAAGATGTAATTTTTGTGTGTCATTACTAATGTAACAAATCTACTTAACAAAAATGATAAGTTTGAGCACAAATCCAATTGACAAAAATTTTGTTTTTGTTTTAATTAAATCTAATTGACAAAAATTGTAATCTTTTTATTTAAAAACAAATGTCATAAAAATGTAATCTTTTTCTTTTAAAACAAAAAGTCATAAAAATGTAGTCTTTTAATTTTAATACAAAAAGTCATAAAAATGTAATCTTTTACTTTTAAAACAAAAAGTCATAAAAATGTAATCTTTTTCTTTTATCTTTCATTGAAACAAATTGTCGATGAAAATATGATCTATTTAATTTCAACAAATTGACAATGAAATTATGTCCTTTTTAATTTCAACAAAATTGGCGATGAAATTATGTCCTTTTTAATTTCAACAAAATTGGCAATGAAATTATGTCCTTTTTAATGTAATAAAAATAATACTTTTCAACGCGATCTTTTTAATGTAATACAATAATGTATTTTATTTGTAAATTCTAGTGCTACTAAATTAATGAGTTTTACTTTGTCCATTCACATTCAACAAAATGATAATTTTGTTTCACTAAACTATTTTGTCAAAAATGATCATTTTAATTCAACTAATCTATTTTGTCTTTTTATTTAAAACAAGGTGACAATAAAAATGTGATTTAACCAATTTAGATTATGGCTATTCATACATACAATAGATCACCACATCAAACTCAATCAATTCAGATTTCATAACAATCAACGATATGGATTTCATAATATACATATATGGATTTCACATCGCAATCAACACAAACAATAAACAACCAATTTCAATCTCAACATCACAGATCTGATTTCATTACATTCATACATCGATTTAAATAGCGATAAAATAATTAAATTTTAATTAATTATTAAAAATAGATATCTCACCTTGATTTTATTTGAATTTCCAACATGCTCTATTTCAGATCTGGTTTGTTTCATTGTGTAGATCTGGGTTCTGCGATTCCAACGGATCGAACGACACTCAGTTCTGAGGATATATGAATAAGTTGTTTATTTTATAAACTTACACAAATTAATTAAGTAATTAATTTTAAATTAAACATTAATACATGGATTTGCAAAACAAGGCCGCTATCTTCTTCTTCCTCTTCTACGTGAATTGCCTGTCACCGTGAACCCAAGTGCTCCTCGTCTCCACGAAAATCGATGCAAATGCTGCCACTTTGAAGTTCGATTTCCCATAAATTAGCGCACAAGAATTGATCTCAACCGTTGGTTGTGACGAGCTCCCCTAGCTCTACACCTTTCCCTTTAGAAATTTTGGAAACCATCGACTAGATTGAAAGAAAAACGAGGAAGAACGAGAGAGCATTTCAGCAATTGAAAAGAGAAGGGGCGGCGGCTACATTTGTTTTCTGAAACTAGGGTTATGGATTAATTTTAGGGTATTTACAAATTTATTTAATTCTCTTTTTAACCTCTTATGTTTTATTCTATTTAATTATTTTTCATTCAAATTTCAAAAGTAAGTAACAAAGAGAAGAAAAGGAGAAATAAGTGACACAGTTTTGTTTCTAAATGAATTTGAACCATTTCATACGTCTTTAATTATTCATTAAATTTACTTAACCCTTTTATATAAATAAATAAATGTATGACGTGTATTTCTAGATTTAAAAGGGTAAAAGTTTTACATAAATGGAAGAATATAAAACGTGGCTTGCATTTATTTAGGACATGGACCGCATGCATTAAATTGTTAACAAATGAATGAATGTATTGTGTTTAATAAAATAAAAACGTGCTTGAAAATGAAAGGCAAATGGAATAAAGTAGCATATAAATATATTATATGACATAATTTCCATTTATAAATTAATATAAGCATACTAAATGCTAAATCAATATTATAGCGTGTGCTTTACTGTGTAGCATTATATCAAGTTCTTGCAGCGTTGGCATAAAAGGATGTTCTGCCAAGTTTGATCGATAAAGAATTAAGAATGTGTCTAAGTATAATGAATAAGTTAGTGAAGAAAATATACTTCTTTTAGAATAGTAATGCAGGCAGGGATGGAAAAAGATGTTGCATAATATGTGATTAGTTTATTATATTAGGAAAACTTTTGACATGGCGACAAACTCATAACTCTACATTTACATGTACTTTTAATAGTGGAGTGATTGATTAGTATTAATGTTTTATGGCTAATATTTTTTTCTTTTCTTTTCATATTGATAATCTAAAAAAAGATTATTCTAACTGACATGAGTTCATCCTATAATTATTTCTTTCTGTTTTTAGGTGCAATATTTTTTTAACTTGGAAAGATGTTTCTAACAAAAGTCAGTTCATGCCATTTCAACGCCATTAATTTTGATTTTATAGTGCAACATAGGCAACTTACCATTTTCAGATATTTTTATAGTATCATGGATTAAATGGATTTAAGAAAGGGAGCTGTTTTTAAAATCTACATTAAAGGGAAAGGGCAAAGTGACTATATATAAGATTTAATTAATTATCCTTTCCAATC
This sequence comes from Allium sativum, assembly GCA_030737875.1. Classification (NCBI taxonomy): domain Eukaryota; kingdom Viridiplantae; phylum Streptophyta; class Magnoliopsida; order Asparagales; family Amaryllidaceae; genus Allium; species Allium sativum. The sequence continues at coordinate 135,903,463 of CM060915.1, forward strand.
AATTTTTTTATTTATGTAAAAATGATGTTAGAATCAGTATGATAGTCTTTACCATATTACACTGAGTTTTAAGGATTAAATTACTCCACCAAGAATTTATTGTGGCAAAATTAGATGCTTACATTAAGAATTTAAATTCACATTAAGAATTTATTGTGGACACAATTTCTACGTTTCACATATACAAATAAAAAGCAATTTTATTGTATACACTTTTCTTTTTTTTGTTTTTATTTTATTTTTAAAAAAAATAACCAATTTATACTCCATAATACTCAAAATAGATTAAATTAAAATTTAAAATTCAGTCTAAAATTCTGGGTTGTTACATCAGCAATTAATCCATATGGTGTGAAGATCCCAGTCTTCAACCATTGTCTTTAATATCACCATTACTCGTCCTACAGTTATTCAGAATGGGTTAAAACCCGGTCTTTCCGAATAACCAGCGCATCTTTAAAACCAATAAAGATATTCAAAGATATTTCAAGTACTATTCAATTTTGGAATATTCTTTTATTCAGATCATTCTTTACATTTGGTATACTCATTTAAATCTTATCCAAAATCTAAATAGTTTAAGATCTTGTTTAAATCTTTCATTGGAAATTATTTCAAATGGTTATAAAATTTCGTTCCACAAATTTAACTCAAACCAAGGTTTCTATGCTTTATCGGATTACCGAACCTCACAAAAAAGTCATTTCTCAAATCATTATCCCATTCCCATCCTATCCAACCCATGGAGCAATACTGGTAGTACTCCATATCTAATTGCCCTCTTATTTTTCATAAGTTTAATTAGCCTTATTAATTTCATTCTTTCCTTCCAAAACTGATTTAAAGATTTCATTTATCTTTACGGGAAAACATATTTACCCAAACCCAACCCATTCATTGATCATTGACTAAGGTAGATTACTTTATCTTTCCTTGATCATATCTCTATCCCAAAATCATTCTTACGATTTCTTAATCATATTGTTTGGGAAAACCACTCAATGACCAGAACTAGCTCTTGTTTGCTGTAACAACCCAGAAAATGCGAGCCAGTTTGAAATTTTTATTTTAGCAATTTTAGCGAATTTTGAATATTTAAAATAGATTATTTTAAATAATATCGACGAGAAATTTATTTTGAATATAATTCGAACGTATATATTTATACGCGTCGTCGTTAGAATATAAATATTTATATATAATTATAAATAGAATTGAAAATGGCGCGGTAGTTCGATAATTCGATTTCAAACTTCAATTGAATGTACCGGGTGCAAAACAATCCGGATTTTAGTGAAACCAAAAACATTAGGATCTAATTGACGATATCTTTCCAACGAAGTTAACAAACTGAGATTTCACTTTATAAATGATAAGATATGTCCAGTTGAAAATTCTGAATAGTCGCTATGGAATTCAGGCCCTTAAAAATGGACATTTTGCAAACGACCTCGGATTTCGACGAAACCAGTTTTGTTGGATCCGCAGTGTCAAGTTATTGTTAGGTTTCAAATTTCATAATTTTTCGAATCAGTATGTGAGCGTGGCAAAGGAAAACGCGTTTGACCGGTTTCAGTTGATTTTAATCGACTGGAAATTGGCCATTTTTCTAACGGTCTCAGAATTCGACGAAACTAGTTTTGTTAGGACCGTATCGTCAATACGAAGCTAGAAAATATTTTGTGGGATTTATAGAGTTAGTATGTGACCCCGGTAAATTGAAATGTACGTTTAAAATTCAATATAATGATTTAAATGTAAATGCAACGGAAACTGATCGAAACGGTCGATTCAGCTTGCGGTACATATCCCATTGTGTTCGGAATGGGAGTGAAACGCTATGGGCGACAGGCGGTGGACCTCGTTTTGAGGTCGTATGTGAAAGTCAACTTTTTAATAATTAAATAATAATAATAAAAAAATATTTTCCTACCCTTTATTACGCTCTGGCCCCCCCTTTCCTCTTTATCGAAACAGAAATTAAAATCGAAAAAAAAAAGAAGAAGGAAAGAAGACGGAGCAGCCGCCACCACCCGCCGTCGTGGGTCCCTCCGCCTCCTCACGCCACCCGCCTCCTATCGCGCCTCCCTCCCTCGATCGAAGACCCAAAACCCTCGAAGCCGCCGACCCTGACATCGAGCAACCCCCCCCCCCCCGAAGCAGCGACGCCCCCCCCCCCCCGGAAGCGAACGCCTGCCGCCGACGCCTTCTCCCCCCCCCCTCTTCTTCTCAGAACAAGGTAAGCATTTTATTTTTATTTTTATTTTTATTTTTAAGTTCTGAAAAACTGATTTTACAAGTTTTAGAAACTGATTTTAAAAGACTTAAAAACTGATTTTTTTGAAAAGTTAAAAACTGATTTTTAGAAAAGATAAAAACTGATTATTTTTAAGATTTAAAAACTGATTTTTTAGAAAAGTTAAAACTGATTTTAAAGGATTTGAAAACTGTTTTTTTAAGAAGATTTTGAAGAAAACAGATTTTGTATAAAAGATTAAAAACAGTTTTTTTTTGTAAAAGAAAAAAAACTGATTTTTAAAAGATTTTAAAACTGATTTTAAAAGATTTTAAAACTGATTTTCTTTAGAAAGATTAAAACTGTTTCTTTAGAAAGATTAAAACTGTTTTTTTAGAAAGGTTAAAACTGTTTTTAAAGAAAGGTTAAAACTGATTTTTCGAAAAAGGATTTGAACTTTAAAAAGTAAAAATCATATTTTTATATATCGAAAGTCGAAAGAAAAAATATGATTTTTATATATTGAACTTCGAATTAAAAATATGATTTTTATATATTGAACTTCGAATTAAAAATATGATTTTTATATATTGAACTTCGAATTAAAAATATGATTTTTATATATTGAACTTCGAATTAAAAATATGATTTTTATATATTGAACTTCGAATTAAAAATATGATTTTTATATATTGAACTTCGAATTAAAAATATGATTTTTATATATTGAACTTCGAATTAAAAATATGATTTTTATATATTGAACTTCGAATTAAAAATGTGATTGTTATATATTGAAAAGCGAAGTAAAAAATTCGATTCTTATATATGTAGTGAAAGCGGACAACGAAGGTGACGAAGATGTGATAGCAAAGAAGATTTCTATCAATGAAGTCCCGTGGAGCTAGGATAGCTATATGTGAGAACTCCTCACCTTTCAATTTAATTTTTCTAGTTATATATATACTAGGATGCAGACGGTGCTTAGCAGCACCCGACACCCGTCATCCACAGACCATGGATGGCTTGTTTGTTAAATTGTTTGGTTGAGTAGTTAGTTAGAATATCTGATTGAATGGAAATTGTTTGGTGAAATGAAATTGATTTGATTGATGTGTGAATGGCGTGGGCCTTCACTAGACCGGGGATAAGGCTAGGCCTTGTCCCGTTTCTAGTATCGTGCCGTTACGCCGCCGAAATTTTCTAAAAAGTGTTAGAAAAATTTAGATTGCTAAAATATTATTTTTAGCTATAACTACGATAAATAAAATAATTTATCGAATAGTGAAAAATAGGACTACACTTCCATTTACAAGTCGGCCGACTTGTTTATGCTCGCCTATTTTTGTGATATCGATTGGGACGATAATTTTTACACATCGCCCAAAGTGCACAAATAATGTTCTGTGTTTGATTGGTTGAAACCCCACACGGGTGTTGGGATGAAAATTGATGTACACTAATCCCAATTGTTAGTTATATGTCGATCGATGGGTTGACAGGCTGTGTTAAGCGTCGATTATTTATATTTGATGCTTATACAGTTATGCGATGCACTTTGGGTGATGGATGATTGTTTATATACGTGTGTTGTATGAAAATCCATATAAATCACTTTATATGGTAATTGATTGGGCCTCATTCCAATTTAGAAAATAAAATCTCATGTGTTGAGTAAAATAAAATCTCATGTGTTGAGAATATTCATATGTTGAAATAAAATATATATGTTCATGTGTAAAAGGAAATATTCATTTGTTGAATATAATAACGAAGTTATAGAAATTTATGAAGCCGTGTTGATTAGATTGACGCCATTTTGACGTGAACGATATTTATATCGATTTTATTTATTTCGAAATGAATTGAATTGAAAACGATTTCGAAATGAATTGAATTGAAAACGATTTCGAAATGAATTGAATTGAAAACGATTTCGAAATGAATTGAATTGAAATGAATTCAAATTGAATTGAAATTTGAATTGAATGGAAATGAATTTTAAAACGAATTTATAAAGAAGAATTCAATTTTGATTTGAATTGAAAAGAAAGTTGAAATTGCTTTTGAAACGATTTCAAAACTAATTATATAATTCGTTTTAAATAGAAATCGACGAAATATATATTATATATATTATATATATAATATAATGGCCTGAATAGAACGCGCCGCGCCGCGGCAGTTCGCGAATTTCGACCATTGACTTCGAATGGACATTACGGGAGATCCGACCGTCGGATTCTCCTAAAACCGGAACCGTTGGGTTCGTATCGAAAAGAGCTTTCTAGCGAATGTTAGAAATTTGAAATCTAACGGTTGGATTTGGAATTATGTCCAAATCAAATTTGAAAAAAGGTCGCTGTAAGTGCAGTTCGATGGCCATTGATGGAAATCGACTGTACGGGCCTTGATAAAATTATTAAAAATAGTAATAATTTGTGTAAAATCATAAGAAATGATTTGTGAAGATTTGGGATGAAAAACTTCATGTTTGAAAAGATAAAAATAGATTTTTATCGAAATGAACTAGTTTTGAACTAGAAATATAATTCTATTTATTTTTAAATAAATAAATTGAATTTGAAAAGGGTTTTGAAAATAACCAGAATTTCCAATGATTGCATTGGAGTGGATTTGAATCGAAATTGTCTTCGGAATATTTCGATGTTGGAATTCGTGATTATACGGATGTTGTTATGGAAATTTGAAAGATATATATTTATATCGTTATTTCCAATACGACATTTGTTAGTCGTAGAATTTGATATTGAATATAAGCCGGTATATTTTCTATTCAGAGCCTTGTATTGAATATCAAATGTGATTTGGGTTTGTCGTGAATGGTGTCTTCACTAACACTGTTCTTGAACCCAGTTGAGAAAAGATTAAATCTTTTTATTTAGATTTAATGATGTGTACCAATTGAATGATATTTAATTGGAATTGAAGTGATATTGATTTTTGGGTTTATCGTGAACAGTGTTTTAAATAACACTCGTTCTTTAACCCAATAATTAATGGAATGTGATTTTGGGTTTATCGTGAACCGTGTTTTAAATGACACTGATTCTTTAACCCAGCCGAAGATTAAAACTAAGTGGAGTTTTAATGAATCTTTAAATAGATTGAAAAGATCGAGAATGGAGTATCACCAGTTTTACTCCAAGCGATAGTTAAATCTTTAATTAGATTTGAACGTGAAATGGTAATTGAGTTACCGATAACACTGTGGTGTTAGATATGAAGTACTACCAGTTTTACTTCATGGGATGAATAGGTTGGGATTGGGAAATAAAATAAATGATTACTTCGGTGTGGTTCGCTAATCCCGACTAGTTTGAATTGATATTCAAAGGTGATTAAAGAATAAATTTAAAGAATTTATCTTGGATAAAATTAATGGGAACTTTTCCCAAAGTATAGGAATATTTGAATAAAAGAATATTCTGGATTGGAATGAGGCGTATGTTGTGTTTGTGTAACACTTTTATAATATATACGCGAGTTATTCAGAAAGACCGGGTTTATCCCATTCTGAATAACTGATTCGACGTGGTGTCGAAGATGAAGACGGTGGTCGAAGACCAGAAGTCTTCACGTCGTTTGGGTGATTACTGATGATCTTGATTGGGCTGTACACCCAAGAAGATGGAAACAGTTTGTGATCGTCCAGACGTACTTGGAGATCGATGGATATGCGAGGTACTAGGTGCCTCCGGTTTCGTTCAGGCCCAGAACGGACTTGTAAATGGACTGTGTGTCTGACATTGGATTTTAGTCCGTGTGATTGATCTCTATTAAATATATATCTGTTTGGCGGCGGAGAATTTATTCTCTTGCTTAACGCCCTTCTCTGAGACGTACGAGCTCAGGGGTTATATATTGATGGATATCAGACGCATGGAGTGAATTGCCTGTGTGGCATGCCTAAGTGGCAATTGATCGAGGCTTCTGTTGAAAAGCAAAGTCTTGTGGTGATGATCAAAGCACGGCCTTTGTGGCGTAGCTTTGTGTAACGTTTACTTCGCGAGTCTCGCACCCCGGTTGTGAGCCAAAAACGGGAGAGGACATCAGGGAGGGCCTGCGTTTCTTCCTAGCTAGGGTGGTGTCAGTGACCTACCAGCCCTGACATTTATATATTTTTCACCTGTGTGGTTGTTGCTGTTGCGAGGCGCCTCGGTTTGATCGAACGATCCGGGTCCGATGGAGTCATTCGTTGGCTCATTTACGCCCCAAAGGGCGGGGAAACGCAGTGTTCAGGCATTTTAATCCACATCGGTGGACAGGCCCTGACGATCCAAGGGTCGATGCGCTCTGACCCTGAGGCTCGGGCTAGGCAGTCTCGAAGTCGGTGAGGACTATCTCTTGCCTCGGTTCATAGATGGAAATCCAATTTCCAAATACGTGACATTTGCGGTTTTATTTGTAAACCTATATATGGCGACATAGTGGCATGGGACGCTCATGCCGCCTATGATTGATACTTATGATTTGAAGTTGTTTTATACACTATGCACTTATAATAGTATCAAATGATTTGTTTTAACCGTATCAAGCATTCTTTGGCTGTTATAAGGGAAAACCCTATCCTCGGCTGCGTTGCATTGTGTGATGGGACCTGGGTCTTATAACAGCTTCATTTTTCTTTATTTAGCATTGCGCTGTTGTTTTATGCACTGGTATTCTTGGGAGGAAACCCGTTCCGTGTTATACGGCGTGGTCCCTTGATTTACCTAACTTTTAAAATAAATAATAACTGTTTTAGTTCTCACACCAGTCACATGACTGACCTGGAGTTTATTGTTTTAACCTAAACTCTGGGTGCCCTTATTTTGACACGGGCAGCTAGTAGTTTTGGTTTTGCAGATTTATATTCACAGGATCCTGGTTTACAGCTGGAACGATATCCGGAAAGCTTTGTATCCGTATATCTCATTCTAGTTGTGTATTGTATTATTTTCCGCTGCTATGTATTTAAATGTAATTTAAATCTCTGATATTTCTGTGTAATATTTATTCATTTATACTCTGTATATTCTTGTAATCTGATGCATTGTTGTAATATACAATGAAATGTTCTTGTGTATGCATTCTGATTTGTCGTGTTCTCAAACGATAGGGCGTTTCGAACGGTCTGGGTCGGTTTAGCGACTGGTTCGGACCGAGCGAAATTCCTTGCCGTCACATTTGCACAATACAAAAGAATAACATATTGAGTGTATGACCCCGAAGGCCTAAACCAACATCAGATCAAATACCCAGAAGATCACTCAACTCAATGATAAAGCAATCAAGTTCTGACTTCTTTCTTTATCAATTTTTTTAATTTAAGATTCGACCCATCTTTACGCAAAAACATGCTTATCTTCACTTAAGTGATCCTTAAACTTTGTTCCCATTGTCGTTTGCTAGAGGAAATTCTTTCACTAAATATTTGTATTCAAATTTAATAAAGATTACTCCTCGACTTAATCTTGGAAAATCATCTTTCCTTTAATGGGTTATAGAACAAATGTTATTTAAGACATCGTTCACGATAAACCGAAAATCATACTTTTATTCTCAATGAATCTTCACGGAAATCGTATCAGCTTATAGTGGATATAAATTCTTGTACCAGACTAATACTACAAGCGAATTAATGGCAAAGCATTTTAAATTCCATAAATATAAAGGTCTTCATCCACAAAGACTTAACCCAATTATCACCAAATCAATTCCCATTTAATTCCAATTTAATTCAATAATTGGAAAAATTAACTTTGTTACATATTCTTCAAATCCCGAAAATATTTTAAAATCCCCATTATAATCTTTTCGATATGTTTGCAAAATTTTGGATACCATTGGTTGTATCAAAACCTTTTATTTCAAACCGGTCCAAAAACCCGTTGCAAAAAGCATTGCTAAAACGGTTCATTTTCATAAAATAATTGTTTATCTTTTCCAAATTTGTTTTATTCAATCCAAATCATTTTCAAACAACTTATTATGATTTATCATAATTTATCTCTATTTTTATTAATTTAAAATATCTCATTTCAATAAAATCCAATTTCGGGTCCTAAACTACACTAGCGATGATTTTGTTCAAGTATGATTTGAATTTATTTTAAAATCTATTCGTCAGATTATAAAACTATGTTTTGCATTTGAAAACTCTTCTTATTTTGAACCAAACGTTTTTCTTTCTAGAAAATCCGATGGTTGGATCTTCCGGTACGTCAATTTGAAGTCTACGGTCGAAAATCGCGAACTACCGCTGCATGACTAGTCCTATTCGGACCAACCTTTGAGTTATATTTAAAATCGAATTGAATTTATTTCAAAATAATTTACTAATTATATAAAACATATATATTAACCATTATAAACAATGTTTCGAGTATTTAACTTCAAATTCAAATATTCCATTATTTAAATTTTATAATATTATTTAAATCATTAAAATAATATTATTTTTAAACTTCAACTTTTGAAATCCAAACTTTTCTGAAACCCATAATAAAAATAAATTAGATAGTGTGGATAATAAAATCTAGTTCAAACATTTCTATATATCGGAACTGAACTTCACTTTATAAAGTTACTATTTATTTTCAAATTCAAATTTAAAACATGCCTTAATTACTTGAAAACTTATTCAAATAACTTTTCCACCCTTATGAAAACTACTCGTAATTACTTAAACTATCTTTCCAAATTATTTTGGATTAAAACTTCAAACTTTTATTTTTCACTTATTATTTAATTAATAAAATATTTAATTAAATTCCGATTTGGAAAAAAACTCAATCAATCACCACATAATTCTAATCATATGGGTTTAACACATCATTAACATCCTTTAACAATCATCAACATCCAATTATCACATAATGACATCATTAACATAAGCGTTAAGGTCATTAGCACTTAATTACTAATTCAAATCACTTTAACTAAATTATTAACCATCGTTAATAATTTGTTTGCTATTATTAGCAAATCCAATCTTGTCAAATTAATTTCAACACACATTGCTTCAAGTTGTCAATCAGTGTCACATCAAAATTAATTGATGTTACTATTCATCCATAACATAACAATCACGTTATCAACAAAACTAACTGATCATTTATTTACAGTTAACTTCATAACCATAAGGGATTCCCTTTAATTACTAAACTACTAAATAATCAAATTTTGTAACTTCCATTTGCACCATTAAACTCATAGTTACTCAACAAACTACCAATTACCAAAGATAACATAATTAACTACACTAATTATAAAAGTTAACCAAACGTGAGCAAAGTGTGCTCATCATAGGTTTTCCACTCTACCATCCTTTAAAGGTAGGACCTTCAAGTTACCAAGCAACTTCGAACCTCAGTGGCAACTCAATATTGCAACTTTATGCACTACGAACTAGTATATATAAGTATATATATTTTTACTTGCGTTTAAGAAAAGAAAGGAGGGTCTTTAAGCTTTTAACGACACAACAAAGGGTGTGGGACCCATAGCTAATAGGAATGGGTTGCTAGGAATTGGTTGCACACGGGTGGGGTCCACAGGGTGGCGATGGTGGCTTAAGTGGTGGTTCTTTACTTAGATCTAAGGTTTAAAGAATAAAAATGTGATTTTTGAAGTAAAGGAGATTGTTAAGAAGTGGGCCCACATAGAGTGGTATGAGGCCTTACTAGGGCTTTTGTGTGCTGGTGTGGGGTCTGAGGGAGGAGTCGAAGGCGGTATGGGGATGCAAATGGCTTGGGTAGTTGCAAAATGTGGATAATAGATGTAGTTTTTGGGTTTTAAGAAGGAAAGGAGGGGTCTTTGGCTAAAGGGAGGCCCACGTGGGTGTTAGGGGCTGATAGGGGCGCAAGACTGTAGGGGTTGTGGTGGTGAGGGTGGCGGTCATCAGAAGAGAGGAGGATCATGAGTGGAGAGAGGAAGAAGATGGAAGAAATAATTAAAAAAAATGAACATTGAAATGAATCATATCTTAACATACGTTAAGTAACTTAGGAAGGTGGCAAAGTGGAGGAGCGTGACATATGGAGCGGACATGTAACACCCCACACTCTTCTGTTCCCTAATTTCGAAAAAAAATTGAAATTCAAACATATCCAAGAACGGAGCATGTAAATCTGGTACCTACAAATAAATGAGCATGAGTATAATCAGAGTACGATAAGATAACTCACAGCAGAAACAAAATAGGATAGACTAGTATTAACTCAAGTAACTACCTTTTCAAAGTAAGTCACTTTGCCAATACCGAGCATGAGAGAGAACGAGAACCGCAAGCCAAACTAAAACACCTGTGAGAACCCGACCTTCTCTGGAAAACCTGGGTGGTTGTAATGAGGAAGGGTTCCGAACAACAAGATTATGGTCAATAGGAAATGTACAACACAGATTATAATACACAAATGTATCCCGTTTGGTTCAACCCAAGATGTATGCCTACCAAGGTTAGTGATTCTAGCCTAACCTTGTAGATGTTTACACACGACCCTACTACCCTTCCCAAAGTAGTATTCCCAAAGTTTAATACCAAGATATGACATTTTCGCATATACTTAGGAAGCCTTCCTACTAGAAGATGGTTGGTTATCTAATCAAGAGTGGACCCCAAATAATGGAGTTTATATATATATATATATATATATCCTCATTCACTATCCTTTATTGTTTAATGCCTCACTTAATAGGGTGGATTCTCACTGATCACTTAAGACCCTAGGTGGACCTATTGGTTACTTATTATTCCTCGATAATATATTCAACATTTACATAAATTAGAGGGCCTAGCTATGGGCCCTATTAGTTAAGGCTTCCGTTATTCACGCATATAGCCTTGTCCCATGTAAGGTGAGAGGTGGTATTTTATCGTTCGCTGTACCATCTAGCTTACCTTATTGAATAACCTCCTTAAGAGCTTACGACTTCCCTATGGTAGGTTGCCATATCTGACATTTTAAGTTTCTAGGTTTGGGTAGGCAATACTCATACATGTCGTTTAATACCCTAAACTGAAAGACCTATTCCCAAGTGGACTTCTCAACCCCAAGCCACTTAAGACCTAGGAAGCGGACTGTATGTGAAGGTTATTAAGTTCATACTCCATTAGCCTTGAATACCTTCCATTATTAGGATAAAGTGAGCTACATCATTAAGTCATTTCCGTTTGGTTTCTCTTTACGGAAATACCATACGTACACGATTTATTATTATCACGGGCTCATATGGTTAATAATATATTTTACATCATCAACGTAATAAGTCCAACATTAACTTTTAATTATAAGCTTTATATTAATTAATGTAAATAAGGAAAGTTATATCCTCCTTACCCTAGGATATTTACTTAATTACTTCACTTATTGGACTTAGTATTTAAACAACAATCGATACCCATTAATTCCCTTTATACACCCATTACATCTATTTCTTAGTTTATTGCCCTTTATGATCATAATGGTCATATTTTCCTGAGGCAACCATTTACCAGTCCCAAAGTATCTATTTGTTGTACCCTAACAGACAAATACTATTCCTATTTATTTATTTGTTGCTTTATATATATTTATTTATTTATGTATTTGTGCACCAGACTTCTCACATTGAGTTGACCACTTGCGGATGCTGGATTTGCCGGTCGATTCTGGGCAGACTTCTACCATAAATTGAACTTAACCTCGTGCCTTGCTACATTTAAATTTACGCATTATATCCCTCATATTAAGCTAACCACTTGTGGATGCTGGATTTTTCGGTCGGTTCCGGGAAGACTTCTACCACAAGTTGAGCTTAACCTCGTGTCTAAATACAGTTATAATTCAAATTCCCTAATTGAGGTGTACAACATTAATCCTAATTAATTTAGAAATTGTAACCATTATCCTATATTCACTTTCCCCGATTAACATTGGTTACAATTGTTAATTATTGGCTCTATTCATAGCAATTAATTATATTAATTACTACAATGGTCACTGTAACACCCCACGTCCATTAATGTCACTCACAAGGGGAATGCATTAACTTCCATGGAGGTTATAAGTGAATATAGAACAGTAAAATTACAACAAGACAGATATAAGATAGTACTTGGAAATTAAAAACTTTATTTTATTGCAGCAGAAGTCAAAACATGTTTGATTACATCTTAATACCATAAATCAGAGTCAAGTAAAATATCCATCTTGATAAAACAAATACATAATCACATTACACAAATAGCCATTATAAAAAAGATAACAAGCTGGACTTTACTTCAGCAGTCCTAGCTTTCCGAAAGAGATACGCAATCCAATCTGACTCCACTAGAACTGGGTCCAACCTGAGGATCTGGAGGGAGAAAAATATGGAAAAGAGGGGGGGTCAGACATAAAGTCTGGCGAGTATGATAATTCTACAATACTATTATCAAAATAACTAGACTAAGGCATAAACTGGAAAACAAGGAAATGTCTATGAAAGTGCAGATAAAGGACATAGACAATCGCTAAAGGCAACTTTTTAGGCGCTCCTTAATTACTAAAGGATAATTATTACACTGCACCACACTGGTCTGCTAACACTGATATTACTGGCGCTTGCTAATCAATATAGGATAATTATTATATTCTACTGTACTGTACCGTTCTGTACTGTACTAACACTAACTGCATACTAGTCGCTCTAGAAACTTGATCCCTCTTGGTTAAATAGAATGATGATAGCTTCGTGTACTACTAGATGTACCCGCTATCCTCCTCATTTAACAGTATATCTCTAGCTGCTACCATAGGTAACCAACATGTACCTATCCCCTCTAGATGTACCCCCTTAAATGGTAATTCCATGTACTCCTAGCTGACGTCATAGGTGCCGCCTGCTCCTATCTCTACTAGGTGTATCCCCTTAGTAATTAAATGATAGTGGTAGCTCTATATACCCCTAGCTGACTACATAGGGCCACCTGCTCCTATCTCCACTAGGTGTGTCCACTACCCTGCCCCATTCGATCGGCTTCCTAACTCGTAGATACCCGTGCTGGACCCACAGTGGGGTGTATCACTCCCCTAAAGTGGCAACCCAATACAACGGAGATGCATGGCTTATACCTACACGATGCAACAACGTCTTACCTACCAGCCCGGGGCCACGCACGCACGTGAACCCGTTGGACGTGCGTTGCCACCGCTAACCCGCTTTGGCCTCTAACAATCAGGCCCAGTAGGCGTGTCCCGTCCTCGACTTGGGTCGAGCTTACAAAGATACGAAATGGGCTACTGGTCTGAAAAGGGCCCCCACCAAGCTTCCCACCTAGGCTTGGTCCCCTCTAGTATATCCCACTTAACCCCTCCATGTCTATTTACATGTCCGAATTTGGTTAAGGGTTCTTATAGTAATTCCACCTGCCACCCAAGGCACCCACTTAACCCCCATGTCCCACTTACATATTTACTTTGGTTAAGTGTTACTAATCATATTTTCTTATGCCACCCAAGGCACTTACTTAACCCTTTAGTCATGTTCATTTACATGTGTGTTTGGTTAAGTCTTTACTAATCGTATTTCAAATGCCACTAAGGGCAACCACTAGATTCCTCATGCCACCCAAGGCACCTACTTAACCCCCATGTCCCACCTTACATGATTATCTGGTTAAGTATTTCTTAATTCATTAAGGCCATAACCTCAAAAAGACCTCTCACATTAGACTGACATTTATGGCAGCTGGATTTGCCGGGCGGGTCCGGGCAGTCTTACACCATAAAAGAGTCTAACCTCGTGTCTTTACAACTGTTATGCTTTAGTTTGGGCCTAGGACCTCTCACATTGGGCCGACATTTGTGACTACTGGATTTGCCGGGCGGGTCCGGGCAGGTTTACGTCACAAACGAGTCCAACCTCGTGTCCTAAGCATTTATTATTATTAATAATCCATTTTCCCCCAATTTTAATAATTCCCTATTTGAATTATTAATTAATTTCCAGTTTTAACGATGTCCATAATTGACTCAATTATGGCCATCCATTTATGGTATGCAAAATCATACCAAATTTCATCACAAGTTCATTATATGCCATTAAAGGCATTCTAATTCAAGTTAATCCATAATTAGATTATGTCCATTACTCCACATTAATTTTCCAATTAATGTCTTAATTAAAATTTCCACCTTTTAAGGCAATTTCTTAACATATCAATTTTTGTTATATGCCTTTTTAAGGCTATCTCATGCAAATTCTCAATTTTAAATCTTTTAATATTATTCCAACCCCACGTTGTACGTTTCGTTCATTAAACGTAAAATATACGTTAGACTCGAATAGTCTAACTCATAGCATAAAAGAAATTATCACAGCAACCACAACATATACATGTGACTAAAATAGATCTAGTCGTAAAAAGGGTGAAACTTGCATATATGTCCAAAATACAACTTGCATAAGAATTATACATGTCATGGATCTAAAGGTGTCAACTTGTTCATGATTCACATAATATGATCTTAATCCAATTTCATAAACTTGCACAGGTACATGTGTGAATCAACATCATCTAACTTAACAATATGGTTTTATATGGATACACCTAACTTAATAGGCAAATTCCCATAATCAAGTTTCATTTAATCATAGATTCATGTTTATGGGTACACCTAACTCAATAGGCAAATTCCCATAATCAAGATCCATTAAATTGTAGATTCATGTATATGGGTACACCTAACTCAATAGGCAAATTCCCATAATCATGATCCATTTAATTTTTAGAAGAAAAACATAAACTTTAAAACATGATCCAATTCGCATAAATAACAACATCATGATTTTACAACTTGTACGATTCAACACAACTTAGCATGATATCATAATCATATAACTTATGGATTTCCAACATGTGTGATAATATGAGATCTACAACATATATAAGATTTACAACATAACATAGCATGGTTTAAAACATAGCATAGCATGATAGCATAACGTTGCATAACATGATTTACATCATAGCATAACATAGCATAGGAGCCTTTACAACATATAATTCACAACAACATATGACAACATAATAGAATAACAAGAGATCCACAATATAGAATTTACAATTACAATTCATATCACTTTCTTGTGATCCATTCATAACTTAATCAAATTATTTTATAATATCATTGTGGGAATCATCATACTCACAATTTTAAGACGAGAAAGGGAAAGAGTCTTTTGATTTGATTTGTTGTTGAGTAGATTTAGTTTGTAGGTTAGGCTTTCTTCTTCTTCTTTAATTTGCGACGGCTACGCTGAACTCCATGGCAACGGCATGACGGTGGCTCTCCAATTTTCAAGTGATTTAGGGTTAGAGTCTACCCACTTATTTATAGATGTTAGGATGCATTTAGGCCATTAGATTTACCCTAGAATAGATTAGAGCCATTAGATTTCGTCCAGCCCTCAAAACACAGCCCGAAACCCAACCAGATGCACCCAGGTCGCCTGGGCTCGACCAGGGAGGTCGACACCCAGGTCGACTCTAGTGTCGACCTGGCCCCCCCCAGGTCGACTCCCAAGTCGACCCCCAGGTCGACCAGGTCTGGGCGGGAGTTTTCCCGCCTGCCTCCATTTCTGCGTTTTTGAAATCTGTTTTAAAATTTGAATTTTTCGTGAAACTTCTCGAGGCCATATCTCGGTCATACGAACTCCGATTTACAAAATTTCGGACTCTATTTCGCGTATTTTTCCGAGACGAACACAATGGCGCAGCCCGTTTCCCAATATTCTTATATTTGAAATTAATTATTCTTTCATTTGTGAATATTAGTATTAACTGATTTACGGGGTGTTACATTCTCCCCTCCTTAAAGGATTTCGACCCCGAAATCTTCAAGTCAAGAAGAATGTTTAACCTAACATCCTATCAACCATCTACTCAATCATCAAACACTGGCATCCACTGTCCTTATAGACTTCTAATGCTTTTATGTTTAAATGCATAGTGTGTGTATATGTCCGTATCTAATGCAAAATCAGGCGGTCCACTGATTCAGTTGACCTCCTTGATGCAATTCATGACAGTGCCATGCATCCATTATGTATGCAAAAGATCCTAATTGCTTACATACTACTTCTATATGCATGCACATCCATTCAACCGAATGCAACATCTATATGATGGTACAACCATTATACATCCATTATACTAAATACATTTATTTATGCAATATGCAATATGTAGTGACTGAGCCGATCTAGTGCCTAAAGTGTGTGTATATATGCATCCACGAGCAACCACTAGCAAACACTTGCATCCATTTTGCATCCATCATACATAACATGTCTCAAACACATGTTTCAACCATAGGATTATCCTAACTAAAGGTCAAAGATACTAATGAGAGGACATAATAAAGATAAGATAAGATAAGCTATGCGATAAAGGAGAAATTAAAAGACATACCCTCAAAAAGAAAAGGGTACAACGAACGCATCTTCTCTTCTGTCTCCCAAATAGCGTTGCGCTCATCATCTCCCCATTGCACTTTAACTAGTCTGACCTCTCGATTCCTCAACTTTTTGATCTCCGACCCAAGAATGCCTGTAGGAGCTCGTCGAATTGTTGCATCACGCTCTATTTCCACCTCTTTAGGCAAGCTCGGCTCCACCACCTCTGTGGTCTCGTGCAAACACTTCTTCAACTGTGATACATGGAATACATCATGTATACCACTACGTCTCTTAGGCAACTTCCACTCTGCCCAATCCTCTCCTTAATAGGAAGCGGCCCTACTAATCTTGATGCTAACTCCCCACTTGATCCAAAGCGAACATTGTTCCTTAATGGAGATACCCTGATAAAGACCATGTCCCTTATGCGAAACTCCAGCTCGGTCCTCCTTTTGTTGGCATATAATTTTTTTTTTTTTTTTGCCTACCTTGCGCCATTTTCATCTTTCTTTGAATCAAGTCGATTCTCTTCCGTAGCCTAAGACACATGACCTAAAAGAAAGAAATACTCAAGAATATGATTCATCCTCTTGGTCTGGCCATCTGTCTGAGGATGATATGCGGTGCTCAGACATAACTGAGTCCCTACCGCCTCTTGTAAGCTCTTCCCAAATTCGCTAGTGAAGATAGGGTCGCGGTCGCTCACCATGCTAGAAGGAACACCGTGCAAACTAATTATCTCCTTAATGTATGTGGAAGCTAACCATGGAGCAGTCCTATTACTCTTCACGGGAATGAAATGGGCGCTCTTAGTAAGTCTGTCTACTACAACCCAAATCCCCGTATCTTGATTTTGGTAACCCATCGGGTTTCCTTTGCTCCGCTTTTACTTGATGGCACTCTGAACATTTAACGACATATTCGGCCACATCCATCTTCATACCGTCCCAAAAGAAAACTTGCTTCATGTCCTTTTTCGTCTTGTCCCCGCCAGGACGAATGGTCATTTCTAAATGATGTGCATCATCAAGAATAACCTTCCTTAAGCTCCCGTCCCGTGATACACAAAGTCTATCGTACTTATGCAACCAACCCTTATTATCTAGGTATATCTACTTAGGTGGCTTGATGACTCCCCTCTTATGAGTTTCTCTACTAACTCTATCAACTGTGGGTCATCACGCTGTGCCTCTCCATTCCGTCCCACAAGCGTAGGTCTAATCTTAAGGATGCTAGCAAACCGAGTACAAAACCAATGGATGGTCTAAAGTAAATGGTAGGGATAAACCCGAAGCTATGCCGCTCAACAGACAAAGGGCTCGATGTCGATCCTTCCCTACCTAAGGCATCCACCACAACGTTACCCTTTGTAAGGGGTATATGTTACCTCGAAATCGCAGGACGGCAAGAACTCCATCCACCTTTTCTGCCTCCAGTTCAAATCTTTCTGAGAGACCAAAACTTTAGCGACTTATGGTCTCTAAACAACTCAAACTTTTACCAAGACTTGAGCGCAAAAGCTATGGCAGCCAATCCTAGGTCATGGGTAGGGCAATTTTTCTCATGGACTTTCGATAGTCTTCCTTCATAACATATTACCCTTCCTCTGAGACCTCCCTAAGATGTAGGGCATGTTCTTCTCCGCTTCTAGAGAAAACCAGGATGATATCCCATGCAAAATCATCACAACTATCCATCTCTCACGCAGACTATCCTAGTCAAACTCGACATCCCCCAAGTGCAAGCCCCAAAGGCCTAAACCAATATCAGACAAACACCCAAGGGATACTTCCTTCGAATTCAGACGACCTACGTGAGATGATATTAGTAAAACGGCCAAATAATTGAGCACTTAACTGACTCTGGCTGTCCTTGCCAGTCTTGCTCCAAAGCCATCATTGCTCACCTAACTGGCTTTGAACTATCCACTAGGCACACACGAAGGCTTACTTCGTGCCTCTAGGTAAATCCCGCACTTCATCGAAGACGTCACTATACTCACGGACCACACAAACAAATTCCAAATCACCGTTGGATGCGTCAAAAGATTCTATGCGGCTAAGCATTACTGAACCCCTAGGGTCTCAAGAAATATCGAGGGTCTTTCCATAACGAGTCACAGTCTAACTACCCTCCCTTCCCCATCTAGGATGGCACCACACCTGGCTAGCCAATCCATCCCTAGAATCAAACTACAGCCCGTGAAATGAAGGCGTTGCATTCAACCCCAACGCTCCAGATAGACACTCTCAAATCCCAACAAACCATTTAAGGATGAGCCGAACCACCAACCGGATTTGAGACTAGAATGGGATCTTTAACTAGACTAGTATTTAGGTGCAGTATTTCAACTAACTGAGCAGATACTAACGAGTATGAAGCACCAGAATCGAATAAGGTACGGACAGGATGATCAAACTGAAAAACTAAGCTTTCAACAGAAATTTTTCTACCTCGTTCTTGCAGCGGTGGGGCCTCAATAGCCTGAACTTGCCCCCTTGCCTGCCTGGGTGCCATAAGAGCCTGCACCTGTCCTCCTGAGGTAGACTCTGCCCTCTGCCCCTCCTTTGGGCAGTCCTTCACTAAATGTCCTATAACTAGCCTTCTTCTTCTCATTCTCCATTCGTGACCTCCCACCAAGATGAGGTTTCGTCCTTTGTTATCCTAACAGCTATTTGAACCATCCTCCCCATTGTCCATCTTTAAAGGTACCAACAAGCCCTCCACTTTCTTGAATCAACTTCTAGCCCGTCAAACGTCGAAGTCCCTTGAAGTGGTTTTTCCGTCCTTCGTACGAAAGTCCTTATTTATCTTATCTACACGCGGAGGGGAAAGATTTGAAAAGGGAAAGAGGAAGAGACTCAAGCGGAGAATCGAAGGAAAGGATATGGCTATTGGGGATTATGTTTTTCATAAAACTTTCCTCTTAAAATTACTCACTAAGACATGTTTTTGGAAACACTTCTTCCAAAAATACTTTAGAAAAATAGTTTTTCTAAAAAAAAAATTATCTGTTCTGGTAACCTTAAGCTCTGATACCACGTGTAACACCCCACGTCCATTAATGTCACTCACAAGGGGAATGCATTAACTTCCATGGAGGTTATAAGTGAATATAGAACAGTAAAATTACAACAAGACAGATATAAGATAGTACTTGGAAATTAAAAACTTTATTTTATTGCAGCAGATGTCAAAACATGTTTGATTACATCTTAATACCATAAATCAGAGTCAAGTACAATATCCATCTTGATAAAACAAATACATAATCCCATTACACAAATAGCCATTATAAAAAAGATAACAAGCTGGACTTTACTTCAGCAGTCCTAGCTTTCCGAAAGAGATACGCAATCCAATCTGACTCCACTAGAGCTGGGTCCAACCTGAGGATCTGGAGGGAGAAAAATATGGAAAAGAGGGGGGGTCAGACATAAAGTCTGGCGAGTATGATAATTCTACAATACTATTATCAAAATAACTAGACTAAGGCATAAACTGGAAAACAAGGAAATGTCTATGAAAGAGCAGATAAAGGACATAGACAATCGCTAAAGGCAACTTTTTAGGCGCTCCTTAATTACTAAAGGATCATTATTACACTGCACCACACTGGTCTGCTAACACTGATATTACTGGCGCTTGCTAATCAATATAGGATAATTATTATATTCTACTGTACTGTACCGTTCTGTACTGTACTAACACTAACTGCATACTAGTCGCTCTAGAAACTTGATCCCTCTTGGTTAAATAGAATGATGATAGCTTCGTGTACTACTAGATGTACCCGCTATCCTCCTCATTTAACAATATATCTCTAGCTGCTACCATAGGTAACCAACGTGTACCTATCCCCTCTAGATGTACCCCCTTAAATGGTAATTCCATGTACTCCTAGCTGACGTCATAGGTGCCGCCTGCTCCTATCTCCACTAGGTGTATCCCCTTAGTAATTAAATGATAGTGGTAGCTCTATATACCCCAAGCTGACTACATAGGGCCGCCTGCTCCTATCTCCACTAGGTGTGTCCACTACCCTGCCCCATTCGATCGGCTTCCTAACTCGTAGATACCCGTGCTGGACCCACAGTGGGGTGTATCACTCCCCTAAAGTGGCAACCCAATACAACGGAGATGCACGGCTTATACCTACACGATGCAACAACGTCTTACCTACCAGCCCGGGGCCACGCACGCACGTGAACCCGTTGGACTTGCGTTGCCACCGCTAACCCGCTTTGGCCTCTAACAATCAGGCCCAGTAGGCGTGTCCCGTCCTCGACTTGGGTCGAGCTTACAAAGATACGAAATGGGCTACTGGTCTGAAAAGGGCCCCCACCAAGCTTCCCACCTAGGCTTGGTCCCCTCTATTATATCCCACTTAACCCCTCCATGTCTACTTACATGTCCGAATTTGGTTAAGGGTTCTTATAGTAATTCCACCTACCACCCAAGGCACCCACTTAACCCCCATGTCCCACTTACATATTTACTTTGGTTAAGTGTTACTAATCATATTTTCTTATGCCACCCAAGGCACTTACTTAACCCTTTAGTCATGTTCATTTACATGTGTGTTTGGTTAAGTCTTTACTAATCGTATTTCAAATGCCACTAAGGGCAACCACTAGATTCCTCATGCCACCCAAGGCACCTACTTAACCCCCATGTCCCACCTTACATGATTATCTGGTTAAGTATTTCTTAATTCATTAAGGCCATAACCTCATAAAGACCTCTCACATTAGACTGGCATTTATGGCAGCTAGATTTGCCGGGCGGGTCCGGGCAGTCTTACACCATAAAAGAGTCTAACCTCGTGTCTTTACAACTGTTATGCTTTAGTTTGGGCCTAGGACCTCTCACATTGGGCCGACATTTGTGACTACTGGATTTGCCGGACGGGTCCGGGCAGGTTTACGTCACAAACGAGTCCAACCTCGTGTCCTAAGCATTGATTATTATTAATAATCCATTTTCCCCCAATTTTAATAATTCCCTATTTGAATTATTAATTAATTTCCAGTTTTAACGATGTCCATAATTGACTCAATTATGGCCATCCATTTATGGTATGCAAAATCATACCAAATTTCATCACAAGTTCATTATATGCCATTAAAGGCATTCTAATTCAAGTTAATCCATAATTAGATTATGTCCATTACTCCACATTAATTTTCCAATTAATGTCTTAATTAAATTTTCCACCTTTTAAGGCAATTTCTTAACATCACAATTTTTGTTATATGCCTTTTTAAGGCTATCTCATTCAAATTCTCAATATTAAATCTTTTAATATTATTCCAACCCCACATTGTACGTTTCGTTCATTAAACGTAAAATATACGTTAGACTCGAATAGTCTAACTCATAGCATAAAAGAAATTATCACAGCAACCACAACATATACATGTGACTAAAATAGATCTAGTCGTAAAAAGGGTGAAACTTGCATATATGTCCAAAATACAACTTGCATAAGAATTATACATGTCATGGATCTAAAGGTGTCAACTTGTTCATGATTCACATAATATGATCTTAATCCAATTTCATAAACTTGCACAGGTACATGTGTGAATCAACATCATCTAACTTAACAATATGGTTTTATATGGATACACCTAACTTAATAGGCAAATTCCCATAATCAAGTTTCATTTAATCATAGATTCATGTTTATGGGTACACCTAACTCAATAGGCAAATTCCCATAATCAAGATCCATTAAATTGTAGATTCATGTATATGGGTACACCTAACTCAATAGGCAAATTCCCATAATCATGATCCATTTAATTTTTAGAAGAAAAACATAAACTTTAAAACATGATCCAATTCGCATAAATAACAACATCATGATTTTACAACTTGTACGATTCAACACAACTTAGCATGATATCATAATCATATAACTTATGGATTTCCAACATGTGTGATAATATGAGATCTACAACATATATAAGATTTACAACATAACATAGCATGGTTTAAAACATAGCATAGCATGATAGCATAACGTTGCATAACATGATTTACATCATAGCATAACATAGCATAGGAGCCTTTACAACATATAATTCACAACAACATATGACAACATAATAGAATAACAAGAGATCCACAATATAGAATTACAATTACAATTCATATCACTTTCTTGTGATCCATTCATAACTTAATCAAATTATTTTATAATATCATTGTGGGAATCATCATACTCACAATTTTAAGACGAGAAAGAGAAAGAGTCTTTTGATTTGATTTGTTGTTGAGTAGATTTAGTTTGTAGGTTAGGCTTTCTTCTTCTTCTTTAATTTGCGACGGCTACGCTGAACTCCATGGAAACGGCATGACGGTGGCTCTCCAATTTTCAAGTGATTTAGGGTTAGAGTCTACCCACTTATTTATAGATGTTAGGATGCATTTAGGCCATTAGATTTACCCTAGAATAGATTAGAGCCATTAGATTTCGTCCAACCCTCAAAACACAGCCCGAAAACCCAACCAGATGCACCCAGGTCGCCTGGGCTCGACCAGGGAGGTCGACACCCAGGTCGACTCTAGTGTCGACCTGGCCCCCCCCCCAGGTCGACTCCCAAGTCGACCCCCAGGTCGACCTGGTCTGGGCGGGAGTTTTCCCGCCTGCCTCCATTTCTGCGTTTTTGAAATCTGTTTTAAATTTTGAATTTTTCGTGAAACTTCTCGAGGCCATATCTCGGTCATACGAACTCCGATTTACAAAATTTGGGACTCTATTTCGCGTATTTTTCCGAGACGAACACAATGGCGCAGCCCGTTTCCCAATATTCTTATATTTGAAATTAATTATTCTTTCATTTGTGAATATTAGTATTAACTAATTTATGGGGTGTTACAGTCACCACAAATATATTAATTCAATACGGATTACATTTTCATTTATATAGTTACATAATTGAACATCATTCAATCATTCACTAGAATATGTATTTCACCGTTTTACGCAGATTTGGACGGATAATATTTATATATTTATATTTTCGTGCAGTCAACGTAATTATCTTATTATTATTAGTAAATTTAATGATTTGGTTTAATCAATATCCAAACGTTCCTTTTTGCATTCAGTCTTTCCATAAGGTTCCAAATCTTACAAAAAGACCATTAGCTGTAGTTATCGTAAATCATGCTTGATTTGTGGAATAGACGTATTTCAAATTCATAAGAAATATATATATATGCGCGCGCGCACACACACACACACACACACACACATATATATATATATTTGGAATAGTTGATGCAAACTACGCACAAATATGTATATTACATGTATGTTTGCACCACTTTTCCCTTTTTCAATCTTTTTATCATATCTCTTGGGAATTCAAAATAATATCTTTTTATTTAAAAAGAGGAAAACGACATATTTGCAACAATTTAGCTAAAACCCCAACAAAACTGAATGCAAATATGCATAATTCTTTTAAATTAAAATCACATAATTCACCATCTTACACTGAAATTAGGGATTTGGAAGAAAATACAAATAAACATTATTACTGGGACTGATTTCCAAATCCTTAGTGTTTTACAACAAGCTACAATACATTTCACAACATTATTGTTGGAAATATAAACAAATTTAAGAATCCTACAATTAATGCTATTACTAACCACTATTTGCAATTTACAAGTTTTGACAATTTTTACAATCAGATCAGATGTGTGTCAATTCAATTACAACAATGTTATGAACAGATCTAATGAAAATAAGCATAAAATTTGAGATATAATTCAAACAAAATAAACAGGCTATTATAATTGTGTATGTAAATTTCTCACTCACCTTAAAGCATCCAAATCTGAAGTTTGAAAAATCTTTTAGGCCTACAATTCCCAAATTTATAAATCTACAATTTATCTGAAAAGGGGATAATTTCAGATCTGAAGATATGTAAGAAAATAGGAAGAGGGGGGAGAATTCGATTTAGAGCGCCAATTCACATTCTTTTCCATTGCATCTGATAATCTTCTCAATTCTATATGATTTGTGGTTGATTTGTTATATATGAATATGTTTTTAATTAGGAAATTAGGTTTGAAGAGGGAGAAAAATGGCAGAGCTTTGATGCTTTCCACTAATTTGTATGGAAAAGAACGAGGCCTTACCACATTATTTATAGGAGTGGAATTGGCCATGAACTGTTAGATTTGATTTATTTAATCTCCGTCCATTCATATATAATATTATATAGTTAAAACCCTAACTGTCACTGCCTGGCTCGACCAAGTGGTCGCAGCTAGCGGTCCACCTAGTAGTGAGGTGACTGGAGGATTTATTTATTTCTATATATATGCTATTCTGTTTTATTAATTTTCCGTCCACTATCGTATTTCATTCGTAACTTCATCATATGGACTCCGTTCGCGAAACTCCAAGCATGAAAGTTGACCAGAATTACGAGATGAATTGGTTAAAGTTTCGTGGTCAAATCCCATCGTTTGCAGAAATTCCTATTTTGAGATTCTAATTAAATAATCAATCTATTGTCAAAATTCCGGGTTGTTATAGGACAGGGTGTGAGGTGTCAAAGGGGAAGAGCTATAGGAAGTTGTGCATAAGTTGATTTTGATTTAATTAATATTTGATTTAATTAAACAATGTTTATACGATTTAAACTCGCACGTCCAAACCGTATGTCCGATCAATACGAAATTTGAAATCTTGCTATATGAAACAAATACGGATCCAATGAAACTAGTCTCATCGAATTCTGAGATTGTTTGCAAAATGGCCTATTTTTGGGCTGTTATTAAGTTTCAATTGATCTTTTAACATGTGTTTATATCGCAAACGCTCACATACTAACTCCGATTGATACGAAATTTGAAATTATACCACATTTTAACATTACGGCTCCGACAAAATTAGTTTCGACGAAATCCAAGATTGTTTGCAATGGCCCATTTTTGGCTATTAAAATAGTATTAAATTATAGAATTTTAATATTCTTACTTTTAATTCAATTTTAAAAGTTCAGTAACCTCATTTTAACTTTAGTAAAATATGAAACAAAGTTAGAATTCATTTTCAATAGTTTTCAGGGCTAGATTCAATATTTGACCATTTAAAATCCACTGAAATCAATTTAAAATCCATATTTTAAATTGACTAAAAATACAGGTCATTACAGTCTCCCCCAATTAAAAAGATTTCATCCTCGAAATCGAAGATGAAACTGAAGGTCGTTTACTTAAGCAACAAGGCCAATTTTATGTTGCCAAAACATATATCTTTTATATACTTAAAATACATTTTCAAAAACAAAATCATGTGTAATGACCCGCATTTGCAGAGGTATTATAATTTATTTATTTAATTATATAAAGAGTGATATAGTGAATTTAATGGTGGTTTAATTAAATAATGGTGAATATTCAATTAAAATAATAAATCAAATAATATATTTAATTTTGAAATAATCAGAATTGGCTGAAATGGCGATATGGTGTGAACTGGATCATCTGTGATATTTAATTCAATTTAGAATTGAATTAGAATAACGAATATATTATTTGTATGACAGTTTGAACGTATAATTATATTATAATTAAAATCGAGCTTGAAATGGCGCTGCAGTTCGTAATTTGGCGATTTGAACTTCAACTAAATGTACAAGATTCGTTTTAAGCCGGATTTCTATGAAACAAGAAACGTGTGGAGCTGGTGGAGTATATCTTTCTAGTGGAAGAGGAAAATCTGGATTTCTTCGGGTAGATTTTGATTTACGTCCAAATCAAATTTTAGAAAAGTCACTGTGGAATTCCTTTATAATTTATAAAGGAATTATTTATAATTTTAAAAGGAATTTCAATATAAATCGAATACCGGGTTGACCCAGATTTGAAATATCAAGTTAGAAATTCATATAGCAATATTCTAGAGCTGTATGATATTCTATTGTGAATATATACGATAATATTTATTTTTAAATATTAATTTTAATTGCTTTTAAATATAATTATATATTTAAAAGGGTTATACAGAACTTTAAAAATAGCCAGTTTTGCAAACGAAGTCGGAATTCGACGAAACTAATTTTGTTGGATCCGGAACATCAAGTTATTATTAGATTCCAAGTTCTGTGATTTTTGGGGTCACTGTGTGGCCGTACGGATTTTTAGAGTGGAAAACAGTCAGTATTTTGACGGTTAAAAATAAGCTGTGTGAGCATACGAAGTCGGAATTCGACGAAACCAGTTTCGTTGGGACTGTAATGTCAAGCTCTAGAAGTATGTCCAGTTTGGTGATTTTTGGGTATCGTGTGTGATCACATGAATTTTAGAAGACAAATACAGATAGAAATTTGCAAGATAAAATATTAATAAAAAAATCTAGATATTTTGTTGTCCTATAAATAAGCCCTCCCAAACCCTTAAAGCCTAATTCTCAAGTCAAAAGACCAAAAAGTTGCGCTGTTGCTTTTTCTTCCTCCTTTTAGCAAACGCAAGTCCTTAAAAATCAAAATCAATGTGGATAAAATTCCATAAATTATTCTGTACATATGTTTGAACTCCTGGTTGTTTTCCCTTCACACCCATATAAGGATCATTGGGTTCGACGTCAAAATTGAGGTAGTGGGTTTCAGCAGCAAGGTCTAGGGTTAAGGCTTTGTTAGATTTTGAGGTACCAATTGAAGAAATAGAGTTCGAAATCAGGTTAAGGGGATCAAGGCGAAAGCAGTTGGAATTTCTGGGTTGACTCGATGCAGTTTTTGTTTGGTGCTCTTTCACAGGGTCTCGCGAGATCTGGTGAACGCGTTCTAGGATGTAGGGCCGAGCTCAAAGGTGATAGGATAAGGAGAGGGAGGTTTTCATTTGAGTGGATGATGTGGTGTTGACTTCGGTTGAGTGATAATGGATCAAGGAGGATGGGAAGCTTTTGAAAAGGGGCGTGTTTCCTGGTATAAACTGAAGCGTGAGGTGGGATTCGGGGAAGAAGAGAACGTGAGGTGGATTTGGGCCGTGATGGTAGTGGGCCGGTTATGTTAGAAGGGGTGAGGCCAAAATGCAATTAAATTCTAGTTTTTTATTTATTTAAAATAGTGTATGAACTTCGTAAATCATAACTTCGCCGTACTGTATCAGAAATTCGAACCGTCAGTCACGTTAGGATCGTATGGACGAGAGCTACACATTGGAACTGACTGTCAGTGGATTTGAGTTAGTTCGAATTTGTGACAAAATAGATTTTTTGATTCAAATCAAACAAACAAATTATCGTTCTTTAACGATGAACTGCCAAAGTGAGTAAAACGCACCAACTCTGAACAGTTATATTTTTATAACGTACTTTTAGGACTGTTAATCATCTGTTGATTGTTGTGTGTTGATTTGGTTGATTGAAATGCTAGTCAGTTTGTGAATTTCTATATTGATTCTGTTTAACAGAATATATCATATGGAACTGAAAATGATGTTGATTTTATTGTGTAACATCTATGGATGCAGGGAAACAGGTTGGAGGAATCCGACTGGATTCCTCAACAGTTATTTTATGGTTTTTCATATATTTTGATATATGATGTGAGTTATAACTTGTTGTTGATTGTGTGTGTTTGAAGGATATTGGTCAGCGTGATTTGATATGTTAAATACCATAACATACAGGCATGTGGAAAAGGGAATTTTCAAAATGAATATTGAAAATAGATTATTTATAAAATCAAAGGATTTTATAAAAGAGATAATATTTTTAAAGTCAAAGAAGATTCTATAAAAGGAATTATTTATAAATGGAATATTTATAAATAGAAATTTATTTATAAATGGATTATTTATAAATAGAAAATACTTAGAAATGAAACCCTAAAGGAATTTTTTGCAAACCATTTGCAAATAGATTAGAACGAGAAATGTTTGTAAACCATTTAAAAATCAATCAGAAAGAGAAATGTTTGTAAACCGTTTACAAATCAATTAGAACGAGAAATGTTTGTAAACCACTTACAAATGGAATCGAAAGAGGAATATTTGTAAAACCTTTTCAAATGAAATCGAAAAGGAGGTATTTGTAAAACCATTTACAAATAGAATTAAAAAGGAAATATTTAGAAAATAAATAGAGTTATAAAAAGGAAATTTGTTTATAACTGAATAGGATGTTATAAAAAGGAAACCGTTATAAAAAGGAAAACGTTACTAAAAAAGAAATCATTTGTAAAGTGAAGAACCGTTACAAAAAGTAAATCTTTATAAATGAATAGTTTATTCGAAAGGAGTTAATCGAATTTAGTTATTCGAATAGAGTTAATCGAATATGGTATTCGAAGGGAGTTAATAGAATATGGTATTCGAAAGTTAGTAAATCGAATATGTTATTCGAAAGGGGTTAGTCGAGTCGACTTAAGTGAATAGAGTTAATCGAATATAAGTAATCGAAAGTAAGCAAATCGAATATAAGTTATTCGAATAAGTTATTCGAATAAGAGTTAATCCAGTAAGAGTTAATCCAGTAAGGGCTATTGTATAAATCTTAGATAATAGTGCCTAAGATGGATATACTGAATAGTACCTTCGGTTCATCCTGTTCCTGGATGACTTGTATGGATGAATGTCTGACAAAGTATTTCCAGAAAGGTCACGTACATTGATTTCTTCAATAGTACTAAGAGCAGAAGCGGAGAAGGGCACTTCTTTAGCTAACACGTAATGTACTGTTGTAGACGTCATTTAGTGATTTTCGATGGATCTGACAATGTGGCATTCGAATTGAATCTGATGTGATGATAAAGCGTAGCTTCTAGCCTCACATCCGGTAAATGACAAAAACCGGGCAGGCAGCACGGCTAAGTCGGTCGCTCCGAAGTAGGGTGTATAATCACCTGATCTAGAGTTTCATTTACATCTAAAAATCTATTGTTGATGCTGTCCCAATCGGGAAATGGTTGCTGATCCCAACCGTTGGTGATATACATTCGATACACTCAAGCGAAATGAGTGGTCGGTCATGTGTGGCCGGGTTGCAAGATGTTCTTGTTGAACCCAGTGTATTCCTCTCTAGAGGTACACTAGCGAAAGGTGGTTCCATACCCTGTCATGGTTGGAAATCCAGTACCCAATATGTGCTTGCGGTTTTGATTGTATACTATATATGTAGAACATGAGATGAAAGCGTTTCTGCTAGATGATTATTATATTGTGGTTGATAGACATTATTATAATATCAAAAGGTTTTGATATAAAGATATTTTGGATTCTCATAAGGGAAAAACCCGTTCCGTTATACGGCGTGGTCTTACGACATATCGTTTACTTGTTCGAACTGTTTTAAACTGTTTTACTCATACCAGTCCCATGACTGACCCAGAGTTTATTTTGTTTTGTTTTCCCTAAACTATTGGGTGTCCAATTTTGTACGGGCAGTCAAGTAGTCGGGATTTACAGATACTTGAAGAGCTGGAGCAGGAGGCTTCAGGATCATATAGGTATTGTTTATTTCCGCTGTGTTGTAAGTGTTGTATTGTGACATTGATGTATATTCAAGTACAGATTTATATTTCAAAGTTAATGTTATATATATTATATGTTATTCGTTCCGCTGTGAGGTTCGTGTTACTCTGATGTTGTGTTCTTCTTCTTCTTCTGTTCTAAGTTCTATCTTATCTTTTCTCACCCTCTAATTTCTTTCAAAAATATTTGGTTATTTTCGATCCTTGGATGTTCGATATGTGTTGTATATCGGATAACCAAGATCGCAAATTTCTGGGTCGTTACAGTTGGTATCAGAGCTTAAGTTAAGTGAATTACCTTGGCTCTGTGGCGTGACTCGGTAGAGATAGGGTTAGTAATACCCTAGTTTGAGTTTGAGTGTATATATACGAGAGAGCGTATTTGTTATTTGATATAAAATTGTTTTATATTGAGTAGATTTATTGGTTGAGTTGTTTATGGATTCTGGTCGATGGTGGGGCACCACAATAGTCGATAGGGGTTTCTAAACACTCGAATACGATGGGTCGACACAATATGTTTTGAAAAGAGGGTAAATGAAAATAATTTTACCCAAAATTATATTTTGATATAGACAAAGTATGGAAATTGGAATTATAATATATTGGTTGTTTATAATCGAGTAAGGTTATAAATTAAATGGTTATGTAAATAACCAATCAGAATTCATATAAGTGAAATACGTAAATCAGATGAGTTAAATCTGAAATTTAAACCAGAAATTGAATTAAAATTCTGGAAAAAATTGGATAAGTGTTTGTAAATGGATTTGGATTAAAAATAAGGAAAATTTAAGATCCGGGGAGATTTTAAATTGTTTTACAAGCAGTGTGAATTATATTTTGAAATGAATTTCAAAGTGGAAATGTTTAGAAATGGTTTTATAGTATTGAACTCACTTCAATCGCTGGAAAATAGATTCTGATGATGACAGCTGCATTATAAATATTCATCTTCGAGTTGTAAGTGACGAATTACTACCAGAGATACTGTTTTGAATTTGTTTTGGGAAAGACAAGTTGTGTTGAATTTCAAAAAAAAGAAAATTTGATTTTTTTTGAAAAGAGTAAACTTTTTAAAAACTCCCAAGGAAAGACTGTTTGAATTAAAAACAAATTTAACAGAAATTTGTGAAAGCAAATTTGAGTTAAAGTAAACCCAGTAAAGTGGTAACTGAGATTGAATTAGAATGATATCAATACAAATTGGATTGTGAGATTCAAAATTTGAAGTGTAATGTGATAATCAAGTTAAGAGTTGGGAATCGAGAAGAAACTCGAGTTTAAATGATATTTGGCTCGGATATAAGCGAATGGTTGTGTTGTGGATAAAAGCAGATTGGAATTTGATTGGGATGACCCTTGTATCTGCTGAATTGATAACAGATGGAAAGGATATAATGATATGCCGACAAAAAGGTACAAGTTTATATTTCTGTTAGATATAAGATTTATGAGCCGAATTAGCAAGCCGCTTGGTTGTTTGATTTTCTTTTGGGATGGAGATGGCCCAGAGAGGCGAGTGGTGGTTTGACGTATTGACCAGTACAAAGGAGGTGCTGGCGAAATATTTCGAAAAGTTAAGGCATTAGAAAATTTTCAGGATTTTTGAAAATTTTCGTTGATAAGAATTAATTAATATTTAATTGAAATTAAATTGGTCCAGTTGAAAACTGGAGTTAAGAAGTGAACAAATATGTTCTAACCAGTCGATAGGGTCGTTCTCTACCTTAGCAATTTCGAGGACGAAATTATTTTAAGTTGGGAAGATTGTAATGACCCGCATTTGCAGAGGTATTATAATTAATTTATTTAATTATATAAATAGTGATATAGTGAATTAAATGGTGGTTTAATTAAATAATGGTGAATATTTAATTAAAATAATAAATCAAATAATATTTAATTTTGAAATAATCAGAATTGGCTGAAATGGCGATATGGTGTGAACTGGATCATCTGTGATATTTAATTTAGTTTAGAATTGAATTAGAATAACGAATATATTATTTGAACGACAGTTTGAACGTATAATTATATTATAATTAAAATCGAGCTTGAAATGGCACTGCAGTTCGTAATTTGGTGATTTGAACTTCAACTGAATGTACAGGATTCGTTTTAAGCCGGAATTCTATGAAACAAGAAACGTGTGGAGCTGGTGGAGTATATCTTTCTGGTAGAAGAGGAAAATCTGGATTTCGTCGGGTAGATTTTGATTTATGTCCAAATCAAATTTTAGGAAAGTCGTTGTGGAATTCCTTTATAATTTATAAAGGAATTATTTATATTTTTAAAAGGAATTTCAATATAAATCGAATACCGGGTTAACCCAGATTTGAAATATCAAGTTAGAAATTCATATAGGAGTATTCTAGAGATGTATGATATTCTATTGTGAATATATACGATAATATTTATTTTTAAATATTAAATTTAATTACTTTTAAATATAATTATATATTTAAAAGGGTTATATAGAACTTTAAAAATAGCCAGTTTTGCAAATGAAGTCGGAATTCGATGAAACTAATTTTGTTGGATCCGCAACATCAAATTATTGTTAGATTCCAAGTTCCGTGATTTTTGGGGTCACTGTGTGGCCGTATGGAATTTTAGAGTGGAAAACAGTCAGTATCTTGACGGTTAAAAATACGCTGTGTGAGCATACGAAGTCAGAATTCGACGAAACCAGTTTCGTTGGGACCGTAATGTCAAACTCTAGCAGTATGTCCAGTTTGGTGATTTTTGGGTACCGTGTGTGATCACACGAATTTTATAAGACAAATACAGATAGAAATTTGCTAGATAAAATATTAAAATATTAATAAAAAAATATCTAGATATTTTGTTGTCCTATAAATAAGCCCCCGCAAACCCTTAAAACATAATTCTAAAGTCAAAAGAACAAAAAGTTGCGCCGTTAGTTTTTCTTCCTCCTTTTAGCAAACGCAAGTCCTTAAAAATCAAAATCAATGTGGATAAAATTCCATAAATTATTCTATACATATGTTTGAACTCCTGGTTGTTTTCTCTTCACACCCATATAAGGATCATTGGGTTCGACGTCAAAATTGAGGTAGTGGGTTTCAGCAGCAAGGTCTAGGGTTAAGGCATTGTTCGATTTTGAGGTACCAATTAAAGAAATAGAGTTCGAAATCGGGTTAAGGGGATCAAGGCGAAAGCAGTTGGAATTTCTGGGTTGATTCGATGCAGTTTTTGTTCGGTGCTCTTTCACAAGGTCTCGCGAGATCTAGTGAACGCGTTCTAGGATGTAGGGCCGAGCTCGAAGGTGATAGGATAAGGAGAGGGAGGTTTGCATTTGAGTGGATGATGTGGTGTTGGACTTTGGTTGAGTGATAATGGATTAAGGAGGATGGGAAGCTTTTGAAAAGGGGCATGTTTTCTAGTATAAACTGAAGCGTGAAGTGGGATTCAGGGAAGAAGAGAACGTAAGGTGGATTTGGGCTGTGATGGTAGTGGGCCGGTTATGTTAGAAGGGGTGAGGCCTAAATGCAATTAAATTCTAGTTTTTTATTTATTTAAAATAGTGTATGAACTTCGTAAATTCATAACTTCGCCATACTATATCAGAAATTCGAACCGTCAGTCACGTTAGGATCGTATGGACGAGAGCTACACATTGGAACTGACTGGGAGTGGATTTGAGCTAGTTCGAATTTATGACGAAATAGATTGTTTGATTCAAATCAAACACACAGTTTATCGTTCTTTAACGATGAACTGCCAAAGTGAGTAAAACTCACCAACTCTGAACAGTTACATTTTTATAACATATTTTTAGGACTGTTAATCATCTGTTGATTGTTGTGTGTTGATTTGGTTGATTGAACTGCTAGTCAGTTAGTGAATTTCTATATTGATTATGTTTAACAAAATATATCATATGGAACTGAAAGTGATGTTGATTTTATTGTGTAACATCTGTGGATGCAGGGAAACAGGTTGGAGGAATCCGACTGGATTCCTCAATAGTTATTTTATGGTTTTTCATATATTTTGATATATGATGTGAGTTATAACCTGTTGTTGATTATGTGTGTTTGAACGATATTGGCCAACGTGATTCGATATGGAAAAAAGAATTTTCAAAATGAATATTGAAAATAGATTATTTATAAAATCAAAGGATTTTATAAAAGAGATAATATTTTTAAACTCAAAGAAGATTCAATAAAAGGAATTATTTATAAATGGAATATTTATAAATAGAAATTTATTTATAAATGGATTATTTATAAATAGAAAATACTTAGAAATGAAACCCTAAAGGAATTTTACGCAAACCATTCGCAAATAGATTAGAACGAGAAATGTTTGCAAACCATTTAAAAATCAATCAGAAAGAGAAATGTTTGTAAACCATTTACAAATCAATTAGAACAAGAAATGTTTGTAAACAATTTACAAATGGAATCGAAAGAGGAATATTTGTAAAACCTTTACAAATGAAATCGAAAAGGAGGTATTTGTAAAACCATTTACAAATAGAATTAAAAAGGAAATATTTAGAAAATAAATAGAGTTATAAAAAAGAAATTTGTTTATAACTGAATAGGATATTATAAAAAGGAAACTGTTATAAAAAGGAAAACGTTACTAAAAAGGAAATCATTTGTAAAGTGAAGAACCGTTACTAAAAGTAAATCTTTATAAATGAATAATTTATTCGAAAGGAGTTAATCGAATTTAGTTATTCGAATAGAGTTAATCGAATATGGTATTCGAAGGGATTTAATCGAATATGGTATTCGAAAGTTAGTAAATCGAATATGTTATTCGAAAGGGGTTAGTCGAGTCGAGTAAAGTGAATAGAGTTAATCGAATATAAGTATTGAAAGTAAGCAAATCGAATATAAGTTATTCGAATAAGTAATTCGAATAAGAGTTAATCCAGTAAGAGTTATTAGGTTGGAGTTATTCAAATAAGAGTTATAGATTAGAGTTAACCGAATAGGAGTAAATAAATTAGTTGTCGTTATATTATTCGAGTTAGGAAATAAAATTCATATTAAAGATAATATATTTCGGATACAGGAGATTATAACACCATTGTTATAATCACGTAAATTTGTAAAAGACAGGCGGTTCATAAATAGAATCCGGGGGTTTGTAAGGAAGTGTTAAAGAGTAAAAATGTGAATCTTATCTATTTCGAGATTTGAAGGGTGGTTCAGTTAAGGTATGAGAGGTAGCTATACCCCAGCTTGATTGACTGCGTTTTTAATTTAGAAATGGTTAAGGTTCGAGAGTGAAAGTGGTTAAGTGAATTTAGTAAATAAGTATAGTGTTTCGAGTTGTCGTCGCGATGTTGATTTAAACATCTGTTTAAATCCAAGTAAAGAAGATTTGGAAATGTTTTACCAATAGAATCAGAAACGTAATCAAATATTGAAATTGGAAGTATGGATTATAAATGGAAATGTTTTCCAGTGTTAATAACGTATATTTTCTAAACATAGAAAATAAGGAAATATATATAGATACATATATATATATATATGTATGTATATATGATTGAGGATTGATTTGATAGAATTTCCATCTGGAAATAATATCGTTGTTTGCACACGTATTTTTCTTTGATAGTTAAATCACAGACTGTCGAAGTTTTTGACCATTTTAACATTGTTATTATTTAGAGACCGGTTGGATTATTATCCATAGAACCACTCTGTATTGGCATAAGCGTGCGAATCATATATGCCAAAGATAATTGAAGACGGAGTAAAGTGCAAGAGCTATTGTATAAATCTTAGATAACGGTGCCTAAGATGGATATACTGAATAGTACCTTCGGTTCATCTTGTTCCTGGATGAATGTCTGACAAAGTATTTCCAGAAAGGTCACGTACATTGATTTCTTCAACAGTACCAAGAGTGGAAGCGGAGAAGGGCACTTCTTTAGCTAACACGTAATGTACTGTTGTAGACGTCAATTAGTGATTTTCGATGGATCTGACAATGTGGCATTCGAAGTGAATCTGATGTGATGATAAAGCGTAGCTTCTAGCCTCACATCCGGTAAATGACAAAAATCATGCAGGCAGCATGGCTAAGTCGGTCGCTCCGAAGTAGGGTGTATAATCACCTGATCTAGAGTTTCATTTACTTCTAAAAATCTATTGTTGATGCTGTCCCATTCGGGAAACGGTTGCTGATCCCAACCGTTGGTGATATACATTCGATACACTCAAGCGAAATGAGTGGTCGGTCATGTGTGGTCGGGTTGCAAGATGTTCTTGTTGAAACCAGTGTATTCCTCTCTAGAGGTGCACTAGTGAAAGGTTGTTCCA
The DNA here is from genome assembly GCA_030737875.1 of Allium sativum. Lineage (NCBI taxonomy): Eukaryota > Viridiplantae > Streptophyta > Magnoliopsida > Asparagales > Amaryllidaceae > Allium > Allium sativum. The sequence goes on from CM060915.1 coordinate 135,939,948, forward strand.
TACCTTGTCATGGTTGGAAATCCAGTACCCAATAAGAGCTTGCGGTTTTGATTGTATACTATATATGTAGAATGTGAGATGAAAGCGTTTCTGCTAGACGATTATTATATTGTGGTTGATAGACATTATTATAATATCAAAAGGTTTTGTGTGACGAGAAGGAATTTCGCTCGGTCCGAACCAGTCGCTAAACCGACCCAGACCGTTCGAAACGCCCTATCGTTTGAGAACATGACAAAACAGAACGCATACAGAAGAACATTTCACTGTATATCACAACAATGCATCAGAATACAAGAATATACAGAGTATAAATGAATATTACACATAAATATCAGAGATTTAAATTACATTTAAATACATCGCAGCGGAAAGTAAGACAATACACAACTAGAAGAGATATACGGATACAAAGCTTTCCGGATATCGTTCCAGCTGTAAACCAGGATCATGTGAATATAAATCTGCAAAACCAAAACTACTAGCTGCCCGTGTCAAAATAGGGGCACCCAGAGTTTAGGTCAAAAACAATAAACTCCAGGTCAGTCATGTGACTGGTGTGAGAACTAAAACAGTTATTAATCTTTATTTTTAGAGTTTGGTAAATCAAGGGACCACGCCGTATAACACGGAACGGGTTTCCTCCCAAGAATACCAGTGCATAAAACAACAGCGCAATGCTAAATAAAGAAAATGAAGCTATTATAAGACCCAGGTCCTATCACACAATGCAACGCAAGCCGGGGGATAGGGATTTTACCTTATAATAGCCAAAAATGCTTGATACGTTTAAAAGAAATCATTTGATACTATTATAAGTGCATAGTGTATAAAACAACTTCAAATCATAAGTATCAATCATAGGCGGCATGAATGCCCCATACCACTATGTCGCCATATATAGGTTATACAATCAAAATCGCAAAGTCACGTATTTGGAAATTGGGTTTCCATCTCTGAACCGAGGCCAGGGATCGTCCTCTACCGATTCGAGACAATCTATCCTACCATGTCTCAGGAACAGCCGCAACTGCCCCCTGGATCGTCAGGGCCGGTCCACCGATGTGGATTATTATGCCTGAACAATACGTCTCCCCGCCCTTTGGGGCGCAAATGAGCCAACGAATGACTCCATCAGACCCAAATCGTCCGATCAAACCGAGGCGCCTCGCAACAGCAACAACCACATAAGTCAAACTCGTCAGGGCGTGTAAAAGCACTGACGCCACTTTTAGCTAGAAAGAAACGCAAGTCCTCCCTGAGGTCCCTCTCCCGTTTTTGGTTCATACCGGGTGTGAAACCCGCAAAGTAAACGTTACACAAAGCTGTGCCACACAGGCTGTGCTTTGATCATCACCACAAGACTTTGCTTTTCAACAGAAGCCTCGATCAATTTCCACTTAGGTATGCCACACAGGCAATTCACTCCATGCGTTTGATATCCATCAATATATAACCCCTGAGCTCGTACGTCTCAGAGAAGGGCGTTAAGCAAGAGAATAAATTCTCCGCCGCCAAACAGATATATATTTAATAGAGATCAATCACACGGACTAAAATCCAATGTCAGACACACAGTCCATTTACAAGTCCGTTCTGGGTCTGAACGAAACCGGAGGCACCTAGTACCCCGCATATCCTTCGATCTCCAAGCACGTCTGGACGATCACCAACTGTTTCCATCTTCTTGGGTGTACAGCCCAATCAAGATCATCAGTTATCACCCAAACGACGTGAAGACCTCCGGTCTTCGACCATCGTCTTCATCTTCGACATATCGTCGTATCAGTTATTCAGAATGGGATAAACCCGGTCTTTCCGAATAACTCGCGTATATTTTAAATAAGTGTTACACAAACACAACATACGCCTCATTCCAATTCATCAGTCACTAACCGTAAATTAATCAAGAGAATAATTCCCCAAATATTAACCCCGAAGGCTGAAACCAACATCAGATCAATATCCAAGAAACCATTCTGCTTAGCTAACCGACAGTTAGTTTCTAAATTTCACATTCATAGGGAAAGGTTCCCATTAATTTTATCCAAGATAAATCATTAAAATTTATTCTCAAATCTTCTTTTGAATTTCGATTCAACTAGTCGGGATTAACTCACCTTACCGAAGTAATCATTTGTTTTAATTTCCCAATCCCAACCTATTCATCCCATGAAGTAAAACTGGTAATACTTCATATCTAACACCACGGTGTTATCGGTAAATTCAATTACCATTTCACGTTCAAATCTAATTAAAGATTTAACTATTGCCTGGAGTAAAACTGGTGATACTCCATTCTCGCTCTTTTCAATCTAATTAAAGATTCATTAAAACTCCACTTAGTTTTAATCGTTAACTGGGTTAAAGAATCAGTGTCGTTTAAAACACGGTTCACGATAAACCCAAAGTCACATTCCATTAATTATCGGGTTAAAGAACGAGTGTTATTTAAAACACTGTCCACGATAAACCCAAAAATCAATATCAATTCCATTCCAATTAAATATTATTTAATTGGTACACTTCATTAAATCTAAATAAAAAGATTTAATCTTTTCTCAACTGGGTTCAAGAACAGTGTTAGTGAAGACACCATTCACGACAAACCCAAATCACATTTGATATTCAATACAAGGCTCTGAATAGAAAATATATCGGCTTATATTCAATATCAAATTCTACGATTAACAAATGTCGTATTGGAAATAACGATATAAATATATATCTTTCAAATTTCCATAACAACATCCGTATAATCATGAATTCCAACATCGAAATATTCCGAATACAATTTTGATTCAAATCCACTCCAATGCAATCATTGGAAATTCTGGTTATTTTTAAAACCCTTTTCAAATTCAATTTATTTATTTAAAAATAAATAGAATTATAATTCTAGTTCAAAACTAGTTCATTTCGATAAAAATCTATTTTTATCTTTTCAAATATGGAGTTTTTCATCCCAAATCTTCACAAATCATTTCTTATGATTTTACACAAATTATTACTATTTTTAATAATTTTATCAAGGCCCGTACAGTCGATTTCCATCAATGGCCATCGAACTGCACTTACAGCGACCTTTTTCAAATTTGATTTGGACGTAACTCCAAATCCAACCGTTAGATTTCTAATTTCTAATATTCTTTAGAAAGCTCTTTTCGATACGAACCCAACGGTTCCGGTTTCAGGAGAATCCGACGGTCGGATCTCCCGTAATGTCCGTTTGAAATAAATGGTCGAAATTCACGAACTGCCGCGGCGCGGCGCGTTCTATTCAGGCCATTATATTATATATATATATAATATATATAATATATATTTCGTCGATTTCTATTTAAAACGAATTATATAAATAGTTTTAAAATTCGTTTCAAAAGCAATTTCAACTTCCATTTCAATTCAAATCAAAATTGAATTCTTCTTTATAAATTCGTTTTAAAATTCATTTCTATTCAATTCAAATTTCAATTCAATTTGAATTCATTTCAATTTGTCTCCAATTCAATTCGAATTCGTTTTCAATTCAATTCGAATTGGTTTTATATTCAATTCAATTCAAATTCGTTATCTATTCAATTAAATTCGAATTCGTTTCGTTTGCTATTCAATTGAAATCAAATTCGTTTTCCATTCAATTCGAATTCATTATATATTCAATTCATTTCGAAATCGTTATATGTTCAATTCATTTCGAAATCGTTTTACATTCAATTCATTTCGAAATCGTTATACATTCAATTCATTTCGAAATCGTTATACATTCAATTCATTTCGATTTCGTTTTACATTCAATTCATTTCGAAATCGTTTCAAAATATGCGTTTTCGAAATCACTTTTCAATATGCATTTTAAAATGAATAAAATCGATATAAATATCGTTCACGTCAAAATGGCGTCAATCTAACCAACACGGCTTCATATATTTCTATTTTCAAATATTCTATTCAACAAATGAATATTTATTCTTGTCAACACACGACTAATCTCAACGAATGAGTACTGTCCACGTGTGACAATTTTTGTTAAATTATTTCGTTCAACACATGACTAATCTCAACGGATGAGTACAGTCAACACATGAACCTTTATTTTATATTGATAAAGATGCAAATTTTATTATTAAAATATTTCGTTCAACACATGACTAATCTCAACGGATGAGTACTGTCAACACATGAACCTTTATGTTATAATATTCTTTATTTTCTAAATTGGAATGAGGCCCAACCAATCACCATATAAAATTAATTATATGGATTTTCATACATCACACGCATATAATAGCATTGAAAAATAATCAACCATCAACCAAAGTGCACTACACTGTATAAGCATCAAATATAGATATATAACGCTTATAACAGCCTGTCAATCAATCGATCGACATATTTAATCAATCAGGATGAGTGAACTTCAAATTTCATCCCAACACCCGTGTGGGGTTTCAAACAATCAAACACATATTTTATTTATGCAGTTGGGCGATGTGTGAAATTTATCGTCCCAATCAATGTCCTTCAAATAGGTGTACATAAACAAACCGTCCGGTTTGTAAATGAATATTTTATTTTATTCACTTCACGTTAAAAATTATATTTTTAACGATAAAACATTTTATTCTAACCTATGAATTTCTAATCAGTTCATTCTTTAAATAAAATGATATTTTTATTTTTCTAACTTATTTTTAGAAAATTTCGGCGGCATAACGGCACGATACTAGAAACGGGACAAGGCCTAGCCCTATCCCCGGTCTAGTGAAGGCCTACGCCATTCACACATCAATCAAATCAATTCATTTCACCAAACAATTCCATTCAATCAAATATTCTAACTAACTACTCAACCAAACAATTTAACAAACAAGCCATCCATGGTCTGTGGATGACGGGTGTCGGGTGCTACTAAACACCGTCTGCATCCTAGTATATATATATAACTAGAAAAAAAGAAATTGAAAGGTGAGAAGTTCTCACCGATAGCTATCCAATTATCTTGACTCTTCTTTTGGAGAAATCATCGCCATTCTCGCCTTTTGTCGCTTTCATTGCCCGTAGCCACTACATATGTAAAAATCGAATTTTTACTTCGCTATTCAATATATAAAAATCGAATTTTGACTTCGCTATTCAATATATAAAAATCGAATTTTGACTTCGCTATTCAATATATAAAAATCGAATTTTGACTTCGCTATTCAATGTATAAAAATCGAATTTTGACTTCGCTATTCAATATATAAAAATCGAATTTTGACTTCGCTATTCAATATATAAAAATCGAATTTTGACTTCGCTAATCAATATATAAAAATCGAATTTTGACTTCGCTATTCAATATATAAAAATCGAATTTTGACTTCGCTATTCAATATATAAAAATCGAACTTTGACTTCGCTATTCAATATATAAAAATCGAATTTTTAGTGTTCGAACTTCATAGTAAAAATCAAATTTTTTTTATAACTCTTCTTACATAATAAAAATCTAATTTTTATTTCTTTAAAACTGAGAATAACTCCTACGCTTTATACTAATAAGAATAAAATCTTTATTTTTAAACTAATTAACTTGAATAAATAAAAATAAACAAATAAGAATAAGGACTTACAGTTTTCTTTTCAGCGAAGGAGGGGGGGTTAGGAGGTGGTTTTGAGAAGAAGAAAAAGGGAAAAGGGAGAGGAAGGCAGTGGAGGAGGTCAGAGGAGGCTGTCGCCTGGGGGGGGGGGGTCGGCGCGGTTCTGCGTGGGTGGGAGGGCGATGGCGCGGTTCGATTTCTGGTGGGTTTGGGGATTTTGGCGAACAGAGGAGCGTTGGGGGGGGGGGACGCGGTGGAGGAGAGAGGAGGTCGGAGAGGAGCGACGGCTGGTGGGTGCGACGAGGTCAACGGCGGAAGGGGGTGGAGCGGTTTTTTTTTCTCTGTTGAATCGAGAATGAGGAGGGGGGGCCAGAAGATAATAAAGATGAGGATATATATTTATTTTTATTATTATTTAATTATTTAATTTGGCAAAAAGTTGACTTCCACATACGACCTCGAAACGAGGCCCACCGCCTGTCGTCCATAGCGTTTCACCCCCATTCCGAACACAATGGGATATGTATCGTAGGCTGATTTGATCATTACAATCAGTTTCCGTTGAATTTACATTCAAATCACCATATTGAATTTTAGACGTACATTTCAAATTACCGAGGTCACATACTAACTCTATAAATTGCAGAAAAATATTTTCTAGCTTCGTACTGACGATACGGTCCTAACAAAAATAGTTTCGTCGAATTCTGAGACCGTTTGAAAAATGGTCATTTTCCCGTCGATTAAAATCAACTGAAACCGGTCAAACGCGTTTTCCTTTGCCACGCTCACATATTGATTCGAAAAATTACGAAATTTGAAATCTAGCAATAACTTGACATCACGGACCCAACGAAACTGGTTTCGTCGAAATCCGAGGTCGTTTGCAGAATGTCTATTTTTAAGGGCCTGAATTCCATAGCGACTATTCAGAATTTTCAACTGGACATATCTTTTGATTCCCGCTATGAAATCTTGATTTTTCGGATTCACTGGAAAGATAACATCATTTAGATCCTAATGTTTTTGGTTTCACTAAAATCCGGATTGTTTTGCACCCGGTATATTCAATTGAAGTTTGAAATCGAATTATCGAACTACCGCGCCATTTTCAATTCTATTTATAATTATATATAATTATTTATATTCTAACGACGACGTATATAATATATACGTTCGAATTATATTCAAAATAAATTTCTCGTCGATTTTATTTAAAATAATCTATTTTAAATAATCAAAATTCGCTAAAATTGCAAAAATAAAAATTTTAAACTGGCCCAGATTTTCGGGTTGTTACAATCTCCCCCACTTAAAACTTTTCGTCCCCGAAAAGGAACAAAGTCGAAAGTGGTTTGATTAATAAGCTCTACGTTCGATCTGGCTTCCATTCTCCAACTTTTCAGTTTCTGAGAATTTTCAAATATTCAAAAATTTGGCTAACACCCTAAATTTTCGAAAAATTTCGCCATAACCTCCCCTGCATCGGGGAATTTCAAATAGCTTCCCCGGTCCTTCTAATCTCAAAAAGAAAAAGAAAAAGCCAAACGGCTAGCCAATAGGCTCATAAAATCATCATCACCCAAACAAAACAGTAAATTATGTAGTAAACATGTACCTATTTGTCGGGCAAACAAATTTTATTCTCTGGCTCTAGCCTCCTTGCTATGACCTGTTCAATGTAAGTATATGTATATGCAAACAAATGCGACCAATTTTCAATATAATTTAATATGTGATTCAATTAGGCATAAAGGTTAAAATTATCAAACAAGTAAACAAACAACACAAACATCAATCAATTAGTGGATTAGAGTTTCAAATTCATAATTTTGATACATACACAAAAAATCATGTTTTTGATTCCAATTCACAACAATGTGTTCTAACTATATTAGTTTTGGTTCTCACACCAGTCTAATGGAAATATATAGAAAATCACACCTTCGAAACACGAATATAAATACTGATGATGTGGCCACATCACCAGAATTATCCCCGGGTGTCTAGAATGTGACTCTATATCTATCCAGTATATTGAAACTTCGACTATACGTTCATGACGCGTATACGCGAAATCTTTATACACTCGATTGTCCATATTCAAAATAAATAAATAATCAAATACGTATAAAGCGATTTAATTTAAAACAAAATTGTTTTCATTTGAAAAATATACTCTTCACACTCGTTCTAGGATACTACTGATCCCATCTCTAACGAGCCATTCTATTTGGATGTTACTAATCCAATATCTGATGAATTCTTTCGTATGGTTCTAATGTGTCTTGTTCCCGAGCTCTGTAAACCAAAGCTCTGATACCAACTGTGACGAGAAGGAATTTCGCTCGGTCCGAACCAGTCGCTAAACCGACCCAGACCGTTCGAAACGCCCTATCGTTTGAGAACATGACAAAACAGAACGCATACAGAAGAACATTTCACTGTATATCACAACAATGCATCAGAATACAAGAATATACAGAGTATAAATGAATATTACACATAAATATCAGAGATTTAAATTACATTTAAATACATCGCAGCGGAAAGTAAGACAATACACAACTAGAAGAGATATACGGATACAAAGCTTTCCGGATATCGTTCCAGCTGTAAACCAGGATCATGTGAATATAAATCTGCAAAACCAAAACTACTAGCTGCCCGTGTCAAAATAGGGGCACCCAGAGTTTAGGTCAAAAACAATAAACTCCAGGTCAGTCATGTGACTGGTGTGAGAACTAAAACAGTTATTAATCTTTATTTTTAGAGTTTGGTAAATCAAGGGACCACGCCGTATAACACGGAACGGGTTTCCTCCCAAGAATACCAGTGCATAAAACAACAGCGCAATGCTAAATAAAGAAAATGAAGCTATTATAAGACCCAGGTCGTATCACACAATGCAACGCAAGCCGAGGGATAGGGATTTTACCTTATAATAGCCAAAAATGCTTGATACGTTTAAAAGAAATCATTTGATACTATTATAAGTGCATAGTGTATAAAACAACTTCAAATCATAAGTATCAATCATAGGCGGCATGAATGCCCCATACCACTATGTCGCCATATATAGGTTATACAATCAAAATCGCAAAGTCACGTATTTGGAAATTGGGTTTCCATCTCTGAACCGAGGCCAGGGATCGTCCTCTACCGATTCGAGACAATCTATCCTACCATGTCTCAGGAACAGCCGCAACTGCCCCCTGGATCGTCAGGGCCGGTCCACCGATGTGGATTATTATGCCTGAACAATACGTCTCCCCGCCCTTTGGGGCGCAAATGAGCCAACGAATGACTCCATCGGACCCAAATCGTCCGATCAAACCGAGGCGCCTCGCAACAGCAACAACCACATAAGTCAAACTCGTCAGGGCGTGTAAAACCACTGACGCCACTTTTAGCTAGAAAGAAACGCAAGTCCTCCCTGAGGTCCCTCTCCCGTTTTTGGTTCATACCGGGTGTGAAACTCGCAAAGTAAACGTTACACAAAGCTGTGCCACACAGGCTGTGCTTTGATCATCACCACAAGACTTTGCTTTTCAACAGAAGCCTCGATCAATTTCCACTTAGGTATGCCACACAGGCAATTCACTCCATGCGTTTGATATCCATCAATATATAACCCCTGAGCTCGTACGTCTCAGAGAAGGGCGTTAAGCAAGAGAATAAATTCTCCACCGCCAAACAGATATATATTTAATAGAGATCAATCACACGGACTAAAATCCAATGTCAGACACACAGTCCATTTACAAGTCCGTTCTGGGTCTGAACGAAACCGGAGGCACCTAGTACCCCGCATATCCTTCGATCTCCAAGCACGTCTGGACGATCACCAACTGTTTCCATCTTCTTGGCTGTACAGCCCAATCAAGATCATCAGTTATCACCCAAACGACGTGAAGACCTCCGGTCTTCGACCATCGTCTTCATCTTCGACATATCGTCGTATCAGTTATTCAGAATGGGATAAACCCGGTCTTTCCGAATAACTCGCGTATATTTTAAATAAGTGTTACACAAACACAACACACGCCTCATTCCAATTCATCAGTCACTAACCGTAAATTAATCAAGAGAATAATTCCCTAAATATTAACCCCGAAGGCTGAAACCAACATCAGATCAATATCCAAGAAACCATTCTGCTTAGCTAACCGACAGTTAGTTTCTAAATTTCACATTCATAGGGAAAGGTTCCCATTAATTTTATCCAAGATAAATCATTAAAATTTATTCTCAAATCTTCTTTTGAATTTCGATTCAACTAGTCGGGATTAACTCACCTTACCGAAGTAATCAGTTGTTTTAATTTCCCAATCCCAACCTATTCATCCCATGAAGTAAAACTGGTAATACTTCATATCTAACACCACGGTGTTATCGGTAAATTCAATTACCATTTCACGTTCAAATCTAATTAAAGATTTAACTATCGCCTGGAGTAAAACTGGTGATACTCCATTCTCGCTCTTTTCAATCTAATTAAAGATTCATTAAAACTCCACTTAGTTTTAATCGTTAACTGGGTTAAAGAATCAGTGTCGTTTAAAACACGGTTCACGATAAACCCAAAGTCACATTCCATTAATTATCGGGTTAAAGAACGAGTGTTATTTAAAACACTGTCCACGATAAACCCAAAAATCAATATCAATTCCATTCCAATTAAATATTATTTAATTGGTACACCTCATTAAATCTAAATAAAAAGATTTAATCTTTTCTCAACTGGGTTCAAGAACAGTGTTAGTGAAGACACCATTCACGACAAACCCAAATCACATTTGATATTCAATACAAGGCTCTGAATAGAAAATATATCGGCTTATATTCAATATCAAATTCTACGATTAACAAATGTCGTATTGGAAATAACGATATAAATATATATCTTTCAAATTTCCATAACAACATCCGTATAATCACGAATTCCAACATCGAAATATTCCGAATACAATTTCGATTCAAATCCACTCCAATGCAATCATTGGAAATTCTGGTTATTTTTAAAACCCTTTTCAAATTCAATTTATTTATTTAAAAATAAATAGAATTATAATTCTAGTTCAAAACTAGTTCATTTCGATAAAAATCTATTTTTATCTTTTCAAATATGGAGTTTTTCATCCCAAATCTTCACAAATCATTTCTTATGATTTTACACAAATTATTACTATTTTTAATAATTTTATCAAGGCCCGTACAGTCGATTTCCATCAATGGCCATCGAACTGCACTTACAGCGACCTTTTTCAAATTTGATTTGGACGTAACTCCAAATCCAACCGTTAGATTTCTAATTTCTAATATTCTTTAGAAAGCTCTTTTCGATACGAACCCAACGGTTCCGGTTTCAGGAGAATCCGACGGTCGGATCTCCCGTAATGTCCGTTTGAAATAAATGGTCGAAATTAACGAACTGCCGCGGCGCGGCGCGTTCTATTCAGGCCATTATATTATATATATATAATATATATAATATATATTTCGTCGATTTCTATTTAAAACGAATTATATAAATAGTTTTAAAATTTGTTTCAAAAGCAATTTCAACTTCCATTTCAATTCAAATCAAAATTGAATTCTTCTTTATACATTCGTTTTAAAATTCATTTCTATTCAATTCAAATTTCAATTCAATTTGAATTCATTTCAATTTGTCTCCAATTCAATTCGAATTCGTTTTCAATTCAATTCGAATTGGTTTTATATTCAATTCAATTCAAATTCGTTATCTATTCAATTAAATTCGAATTCGTTTCGTTTGCTATTCAATTGAAATCAAATTCGTTTTCCATTCAATTCGAATTAATTATATATTCAATTCATTTCGAAATCGTTATATGTTCAATTCATTTCGAAATCGTTTTACATTCAATTCATTTCGAAATCGTTATACATTCAATTCATTTCGAAATCGTTATACATTCAATTCATTTCGATTTACATTCAATTCATTTCGAAATCGTTTCAAAATATGCGTTTTCGAAATCACTTTTCAATATGCATTTTAAAATGAATAAAATCGATATAAATATCGTTCACGTCAAAATGGCGTCAATCTAACCAACACGGCTTCATATATTTCTATTTTCAAATATTCTATTCAACAAATGAATATTTATTCTTGTCAACACACGACTAATCTCAACGAATGAGTACTGTCCACGTGTGACAATTTTTGTTAAATTATTTCGTTCAACACATGACTAATCTCAACGGATGAGTACAGTCAACACATGAACCTTTATTTTATATTGATAAAGATGCAAATTTTATTATTAAAATATTTCGTTCAACACATGACTAATCTCAACGGATGAGTACTGTCAACACATGAACCTTTATGTTATAATATTCTTTATTTTCTAAATTGGAATGAGGCCCAACCAATCACCATATAAAATTAATTATATGGATTTTCATACATCACACGCATATAATAGCATTGAAAAATAATCAACCATCAACCAAAGTGCACTACACTGTATAAGCATCAAATATAGATATATAACGCTTATAACAGCCTGTCAATCAATCGATCGACATATTTAATCAATCAGGATGAGTGAACTTCAAATTTCATCCCAACACCCGTGTGGGGTTTCAAACAATCAAACACAGATTTTATTTGTGCAGTTGGGCGATGTGTGAAATTTATCGTCCCAATCAATGTCCTTCAAATAGGTGTACATAAACAAACCGTCCGGTTTGTAAATGAATATTTTATTTTATTCACTTCACGTTAAAAATTATATTTTTAACGATAAAACATTTTATTCTAACCTATGAATTTCTAATCAGTTCATTCTTTAAATAAAATGATATTTTTATTTTTCTAACTTATTTTTAGAAAATTTCGGCGGCATAACGGCACGATACTAGAAACGGGACAAGGCCTAGCCCTATCCCCGGTCTAGTGAAGGCCCACGCCATTCACACATCAATCAAATCAATTCATTTCACCAAACAATTCCATTCAATCAAATATTCTAACTAACTACTCAACCAAACAATTTAACAAACAAGCCATCCATGGTCTGTGGATGACGGGTGTCGGGTGCTACTAAACACCGTCTGCATCCTTGTATATATATATAACTAGAAAAAAAGAAATTGAAAGGTGAGAAGTTCTCACCGATAGCTATCCAATTATCTTGACTCTTCTTTTGGAGAAATCATCGCCATTCTCGCCTTTTGTCGCTTTCGTTGCCCGTAGCCACTACATATGTAAAAATCGAATTTTTATTTCGCTATTCAATATATAAAAATCGAATTTTGACTTCGCTATTCAATATATAAAAATCGAATTTTGACTTCGCTATTCAATATATAAAAATCGAATTTTGACTTCGCTATTCAATATATAAAAATCGAATTTTGACTTCGCTATTCAATGTATAAAAATCGAATTTTGACTTCGCTATTCAATATAATAAAATCGAATTTTGACTTCGCTAATCAATATATAAAAATCGAATTTTGACTTCGCTATTCAATATATAAAAATCGAATTTTGACTTCGCTATTCAATATATAAAAATCGAATTTTGACTTCGCTAATCAATATATAAAAATCGAATTTTGACTTCGCTATTCAATATATAAAAATCGAATTTTGACTTCGCTATTCAATATATAAAAATCGAACTTTGACTTCGCTATTCAATATATAAAAATCGAATTTTTAGTGTTCGAACTTCATAGTAAAAATCCAATTTTTTTTATAACTCTTCTTACATAATAAAAATCTAATTTTTATTACTTTAAAACTGAGAATAACTCCTACGCTTTATACTAATAAGAATAAAATCTTTATTTTTAAACTAATTAACTTGAATAAATAAAAATAAACAAACAAGAATAAGGACTTACAGTTTTCTTTTCAGCGAAGGAGGGGGGGTTAGGAGGTGGTTTTGAGAAGAAGAAAAAGGGAAAAGGGAGAGGAAGGCAGTGGAGGAGGTCAGAGGAGGCTGTCGCCTGGGGGGGGGGGGGGGTCGGCGCGGTTCTGCGTGGGTGGGAGGGCGATGGCGCGGTTCGATTTCTGGTGGGTTTGGGGATTTTGGCGAACAGAGGAGCGTTGGGGGGGGGACGCGGTGGAGGAGAGAGGAGGTCGGAGAGGAGCGACGGCTGGTGGGTGCGACGAGGTCAACGGCGGAAGGGGGTGGAGCGGATTTTTTTTTCTCTGTTGAATCGAGAATGAGGAGGGGGGGCCAGAAGATAATAAAGATGAGGATATATATTTATTTTTATTATTATTTAATTATTTAATTTGGCAAAAAGTTGACTTCCACATACGACCTCGAAACGAGGCCCACCGCCTGTCGTCCATAGCGTTTCACCCCCATTCCGAACACAATGGGATATGTATCGTAGGCTGATTTGATCATTACAATCAGTTTCCGTTGAATTTACATTCAAATCACCATATTGAATTTTAGACGTACATTTCAAATTACCGAGGTCACATACTAACTCTATAAATTGCAGAAAAATATTTTCTAGCTTCGTACTGACGATACGGTCCTAACAAAAATAGTTTCGTCGAATTCTGAGACCGTTTGAAAAATGGTCATTTTCCAATCGATTAAAATCAACTGAAACCGGTCAAACGCGTTTTCCTTTGCCACGCTCACATATTGATTCGAAAAATTACGAAATTTGAAATCTAGCAATAACTTGACATCACGGACCCAACAAAACTGGTTTCGTCGAAATCCGAGGTCGTTTGCAGAATGTCTATTTTTAAGGGCCTGAATTCCATAGCGACTATTCAGAATTTTCAACTGGACATATCTTTTGATTCCCGCTATGAAATCTTGATTTTTCGGATTCACTGGAAAGATAACATCATTTAGATCCTAATGTTTTTGGTTTCACTAAAATCCGGATTGTTTTGCACCCGGTATATTCAATTGAAGTTTGAAATCGAATTATCGAACTACCGCGCCATTTTCAATTCTATTTATAATTATATATAATTATTTATATTCTAACGACGACGTATATAATATATACGTTCGAATTATATTCAAAATAAATTTCTCGTCGATTTTATTTAAAATAATCTATTTTAAATAATCAAAATTCGCTAAAATTGCAAAAATAAAAATTTTAAACTGGCCCAGATTTTCGGGTTGTTACATTTTGATATAAAGATATTTTGGATTCTCATAAGGGAAAAACACGTTCCATTATACGGCGTGGTCTTATGAGATATCGTTTACTTGTTCGAACTGTTTTAAACTGTTTTACTCATACCAGTCCCATGACTGACCCACAGTTTATTTTATTTTGTTTTACCTAAACTCTTGGGCGCCCAATTTTTTACAGGCAGCCAAGTAGTCGGGATTTACAGATACTTGAAGAGCTGGAGCAGGAGGCTTCAGGATCATATAGCTATTGTTTATTTCCGCTGTGTTGTAAGTGTTGTACTGTGATAATGATGTATATTCAAGTATAGATTTATATTTCAAAGTTATGTCATATATATTATATGTTTTTCGTTCCGCTGTGAGGTTCGTGTTACTCTGATGTTGTGTTCTTCTTCTTATTCTGTTCTAAGTTCTATCTTATCTTTTCTCACCCTCTAATTTCTTTCAAAAAATATTCAGTTATTTTCGATCCTTGGATGTTCGATATGTGTTGTATATCGGATAACGAAGATCGCAAATTTTCGGGTCATTACATCATTTGTATATTAAAATAAGAAATATGACTCTCATATATAATATTCTCAACTTATCTTAGGGTATTACTAGCCCTATCTCTAATGAGTTACTCGTCCTAGGATACTATTGATCCGATCTACAATGAGTCTTTACCGCACAGAGCCAAGGTTTTTTGCTAAACCAAAGCTATGATACCACGTGAAACAAACAACAACCCTTACCTTTTGAACCAACAATAAACCACATAAGTCCAGTCCAAAAAGTAAGCATCCACGAAAAGTCCTGCAGTAAACCGAATTTTCGATCTTCGGTAGTCGAACTTAACACATCCTTGTTGTTCGTGTACCGAAAAACAAAATCTCTCAAATTCAACCCACCGGGGTTTATCAGAGCAAACAAAGTGGAACATAATAAAGGAGAAGAATAGAATCTCACAACGGAATAAAAATATATAATATTTAATATAACTTTACAACAGAAACTTTACAATGGAAACCATTTAAATAAGCAGAGTAAACATAACATGGATAGTTATAAACACTATCCTCACATGATACGACCACGACATCCAAGTATAGATAATAGAATACACCTTGTATTGATGATGATCACCAACTCTTATGGAATTGTCTGGGCACTCCTGGAATCCTTTCTAAACCTGAAATACACTCGGATCTGACCCATGTGTCAAACACTCGAGTCAGGCTTGGATTAACCAACTTGAGAACTAGATGACAAGTCATATGTTAGTGTTGAGGATCAAGGATCTTACGACAAAACAAACACTAGAGGGGGTGAATAGTGTTTTAAAAAATTTATAGAATTCTTAACCAATTATCGATTACTCTAACTACTATATGAATCACAGAATAAATATTTTAACAGAAGCAATCACAGATGCAAATATAAACAAAAGTAGAATGTAGAAAAGAAAAGAACACACCAGATTTTTATACTGGTTCGGATTGCTCGTACGTTCAGTCCCGCAAAATGCTGGATTGTGCAGAGTTTTATTATTATCAATGTCCAATTACAAAAACTTTGATTTCATGGCTACAAGGTTAACACCTCTTACAACACCCTTGATTTCACGGCTACAAGGTTAAAACTGCTCCTTTTCCTTGATTTACGGGCTACAAGGAACACGTTCTTCCCTTACCTTGGTTTTTTCCCTAGAAATTTTGAATAACACTTCCAAACAGAGAGTATTTGATAGAGAATGAGAATATAAGAAGAATGATATAATTTGTATTGAAATCAGCAGAGTATAAGTGTACAATCTTAGAAATTTGAGAAGAATAATGGTGGTATGTTAAGGGAGGAAGAAGGAGAATTTTATTTATAAAAATTTCGAAATGAAGGCCTTTATATACTGTTCCAAAGGACACAACTATTTCTGCAACCTTTTAAAATGAAAAGACACAGACTTAAATTTAAATAAAATATGACTGTTATATGTCGACATGTAGAAATGTGTATGTCGACATACATGTTGTACTTTAAAAAAAAATTAAATCAATTTTTAAAGTATTTAAACTATATATATTCTAGAAATTCCTAAGATAAAACTAGTTGTTAAAATATCATTTTTCAAGTATAAAAACGTAATAAAATATTATTTAAACGTATGATTAAAAAAACTATACATATAAGTGATATAAAACCTATACAATATAGTTATAAACACATGTATATAGAGGAATTTATAAGGAGATATATATAAACTATATACATATAAAATGTTTTATGAAAAACTTAAAGTTAAATAAGAATATTTGAAATTATAATCAAATATAAACTTAGTATATAAAATATTTATATAAACGATTTAATATATAAAACTGTAGAAATAAGAAACTTATAAATTAGGAAATATATATTCGAAATCCATGGATGATTAAAAATCATTTTGAAAGGAGTTTGAAATCAATTTGAAAATAGTTTAAAACCAATTTGAAAAGAGATAATTTGAAAATAGAGTTTGAATGCTACTCTGAGTTTTACATAAAATTTAGACTCTATTACCCTGATCGTCTTGGACTCTTGAACTCTTGATATCTTGGTACTCATGAATCTTGATTCTCCTTTGAAATCTTGAATCTCTTTACTGTACAGTCTTTATTATCTATTGCATGCATATAAATCCTACATATACATACATATATACATATATATATATTCTAGATAAAAGTGTTAGTATATATATTTTATAATCAATAACGATAATGATTGAAACAAGGTTGTTGTCAACAAAACATCATCAACATTCCGTTCTCCAACATCATACATCTCAAACAATCCTCAAAAGGGTTTCAAAACTTCATGCATGCTTTTTGGAAAATGAAGCTACCATAAGACCCACATCCCGTCACACATTGCAACCACACACCATTAGGAGCAAAATTTACCTTACGATAGCCAAATATGCTTGATACATGAGAATCATTTAATATTATCATTAATGTCTATCTTTGAAATCCTTTCCAAAACTAATTGTATTAATCCTAGCAGACGCATGTACCCATATATAAGGTCTGCAGATAAAGTGTACAACTAAAACCGTAAAGCTTCGTATTGGAGGTTGGATTCCAACAATGACCAGGCAATGGATTTTACATTTTCCATGGGTGGATACACCTCTAGAGGGATAACCCTGGGAGATAACAACCCCCATGTTCACAAAGCCGGTCCACCCGGGTGGAGTTCGGGTTACTCCTAGCACATAACGTTCCCGGTCGTGACCAATCTTTATCCAAGGCACCTTGATCTATCATCCACATAATTAAAGTTCCAAGGCTCAATAACATCACTTTCTATATAGAAGAAATGTTATGGTCATAACTTTGCCACACACATCTTGTTTTAGTCATTCTCGAGTTGTGAGGCTTCTAGTCATGTTTCCATATAAAATTACACTATATTAGCAATTCTTTGACCATCAATTGCTCATCACTTAACCTTCCACATTGTCAATTCACAGCATATAATTGGTCTCAATTAATATATAACCCTATGAGTACATATGTCTCAGAGGAGGGTGTTAAGCTAAGAGAATAAATCCTCCATCACCATCTGAATATCATTATTACTACCCAAATTCAACACCACGGCCTACTGACGGTGAAGTGGTATCGGACCGAAACCAACATAGAAGAGTGATCTGAAAGCATGAATCCAGTGGAAGGCTAAAGCTGAAAGCACGAAGGAGGTCATTGGGTCAACTAGCTATCGGCATCAACATAAAAGAGGGAAGCCTGGTGCCGATACGGAAGGAGATTGTGGCAAAGCAATGAAGACACCAAAAGCAGCTAGTATGAAATTGATCCCAAAGGAAAATTACCAAAAGTGGATGAGAAGGAAAGAATGAGAGTTTATAACCCAAAAACAAAGGCGAGACAGGAAGCCCCAAGCCAAACAAAAAAAGGCGAAGGGTCTATCGGCACTAATTAACCTAGTGTCGATACGAAAGACGGTGAATATCTTAAGAGCAGAAGAAGCCGAAACACAAGAAATTTACCCCGAAAGCCTGCTATCGAATTTAAAGCTGGACGGCTACTAGAGTCCATTTCTATAAGCCGAAACTCATTCCCAAAGTTATCCATACCAACTGGCATAGTATCGAAACGGAAGGCAGAAGCAGCATCAAAGAGTAGCTCTTAAGACTAGGACCAACCCTTTAAAATCCATGACCGACATACTGAAAGCCCAGATGGGTCTCGAAAACAACAACAAGTGCCATGAAAGGCATCGAATCCCCCACTACCGGAACCGAAAGGTGCGGGGAGGCCAACGCCATGTTGTTGCACTCAAAAGGGGTATTGCTGAGTCAATAACAAAGGTGGGGCCAAACTATAATGTCCCGTATTTTTACAGTGTTATAATTAATTTATTTAATTATTTAAATACTGATTTAGAGATTTAAAGTGTTGTTATATTAAATAATATTGAATAATTGATATAAATAATAGAATAATATATTTATTTCCGAGATAATCGGAAATAGTGGAATTCGCAATATTGTGTGAATTGGATTATTTGTAATATTTAATTCAATTTTTAGATTGTAATGACGAATTTATTTATATAACAATGGTTGAACGTATTAATTATATTAATTATAATTGAGCTCGAAATGGCGCGACAGTTCGTAATTTGGCGATTCGAACTTTAAACGAATATACAAAATCTGTTTTAAGCCGGATTTCTATGAAACAAGAAACATTCGGAGCTGGTGAAGTATATTTTTCTAATGGAAGAGAAAAATCGAGATTTCGCTTTATAAATTGTAAGTTATGTCCAAATCAAATTTTCAAATAGTTGATATAGAATCGTTTATAAACCATAACGATATATTTAATTATAATTAAATATCGATTTCGAATTTGGACAAAATATTTGAGACGTAGCTATAATTTAACTCATAGAATTTTTCTATAATTTTTATTTTGCAAAATAAGCAACTTTTTATTTGGAGTATTTCACACCCTATAACAGCATTTTTGGATTTCACAGAATTAGTTAACTAGTCTATTTTATTATATTTTTGAAACCATAGTGCATTGCTCGGCACAATGGTATTTTTATATTTGTCGATAGCGGTCCTTATATGATAAAATTTTATGTAAAACGGTACCCTAAAATTTAAATAATTCTAAACATATATATAAAGCTTTCCTTCAGCGCTAAGATAAAGTACTGCCTCTCTTTTTGCTGTCCCTATCCTACTCCGTGAATTGTCACTCATCTCCATCAATTTGTCACCCCTCGCAGACCTGCAGCATGTACCTTCCCTATTACTTAGTTGTTGAGGGCCGTTCGTTTATAAATACATGCAAGTAGTGCCTCATTTCTTTTTCGCGGAACAAACGAAGTAAACTTCTAAACAAAACAATTAGTTCATTTAGTTGCTCTTCAGAAAATCAGACCCAAAAATACGAACCAATTACTTCACGTAATATCCTAAAATAACCTTCGCTAGACATGCAAACTCGATGACTTAACTGTCGAGTACCGTCACTGTTTTTCCGCGAGCAAGACTGAAAATGGCGATGGCCATTTGTAAGAGGAGTGCGGGTTTACATTTACTGGAGAAGAAGTTAAATACTGGAAGCCGTGATCTTCCTATGGGGTTCAAGTCCTGTGTTCCTGTGTTGTGGAGTTCTGGTATGGGGCGGTACTAGCTGAAAGCGTGAAGTGAAGACATGGAAAATGGTAGATGCGTTACTGGAAGTAGGAGTAGTTGTGTAATAACCCAGAAAATCCGAACCAATTTAAAAATTTTATTTTGGCAATTTTAGTGAATTTTGAATATTTAAAATGATTTATTTTAAATAATAATAATGAGAAATTTATTTTGAATAGAATTGGAGCGTATATATTTATATAGATCATTGTTAGAATATAAATATTTATTTTTAATTATAAAAGGTATTGAAAATAGGGCGGTAGTTCGAAAATTCGATTTCAAATGAATGTACAGGATTCAAAATAAACCGGATTTTAGCAAAACCAAAAATATTAGAATCTATTTGAAAATATCTTTCCAAGGAATCTGAAAATTTGAAATTTCATAGCGGGAACAAAAAGTTATGCCCAGTTGAAAATTCAGAATAGTCGCTATGGAATTTTGGCCTCTAAAAATGGAATTTTTGCAAATGATCTCCGTTTTCGATGAAACCACTTTTGTTGGATCTAGGATGTCAAGTTATTGCTAGATTCCAAAACTCGTAATTTCTGAAATCAATATGTGAGCGTGGCGAAGTTAAACGTGTTTTGACAGTTTCAGTCAATTGGGATTGACCAGAAAATGGCCATTTTTCAAACGGTCTCCAAATTTGACGAAATTAGATTTGTTAGAACCGTATCGTCAATACGATGCTAGAAAATATTTTTCGAGTATTTTTAGAATCCGTATGTAGCCCCAGTAAATTGAAATGTGCGTTCAAATTAAATATATATTGTTTTATATTTTAATTTTGATGGAAACTAATTCAAACAGTCGAACTGGCTAGCGGGACATATTCCATTACGCTCAGAATGGGGGTAATTAGCTAGGGACGATTGTCGGTGGGTTCAGAATTGGGGTTAAAATGAAAAGGTAACTTTTTGGAATTAAAATAATTAAATAATTATACATAAAGTCAATCTTTTCTTTCCCTCTCTCTTCATTCAAAGGAGAAAAAAATTAAAACCTAAATCCCGTCAACCCTAAATCCCCAGCGCCACCGCCACGTTCAGACAACCGCACCCCTCCCACTGCACCGCCGCACTTCTCCGATCATCTCCCTTTACCGCCGGCCACCCATCCCCTTCTTCTTCCTCTTTCCAATTGTAAACCTCCCCAAACCCATTCGAGACCGCCGCTGTGGGGCCAGCGCCACCACCTGCCCGCTCTCAGTCACATCAGAGACCCACCTCGTCCTCCTTTCGCACCCTAGCTCTCTCTTCTTCCCAATTGAAACCGCAACCACCCAGAACTGCTGCCGCCACCCTTAAGGCCCCACCTGACCATCCGCGCTACCTGAAGACCGACGCCCCACCTCTGCCGTCGAGCGAAACAGCCCTCCACCCCGCTTCTTCGCTGAAAACAATGTGAGTTTTCCAAATTTATATACATATAATGTAACGACCCAGGAATTTTCAGACCCGAAAATCGACATAAATACCTTTACCGTAACTCATGCCGACTTTCCAAACACCGAAAACACTGGAACGTTATTAGAAAGAAATTAGAGGGTGAGCTAAAAAAGAAAGAAATATTAGAATAGAAGAAGAAGAAGAACTAACACAACACAGAGTCTCACATCACAGCAGAACAAAATATAATACAGAAATAAATCTTTACTGAGAGCTTTAAAATACTTACAATCATCAGAGTACATCAACATTTGGACAGTTATAATAACCTGTCCTCAGATACAACACACAGCAGAATAGTAGCTATATAATATCACACGTCTGGACTCTTAAAGCTCGTCTTTTCACATCATTCGATAACCTGAACCTGTACACCTTGGGCTAACCCGAGCATTTACAAAACACCGGGTTAGTCTGGTGAACCAGATTGAGAAAAACTCGCACAGTACTAAGGTAACACACAACTTGATTTTAAAGTCAAAATCTTTTCAAAGAAAAGAATAATCGTAAGACCAAATCCACACATAAACATGGACGGTTTTTACCTTACGATAACCCAAACCATTTTTGAAATCAATATCTTTTCTGATATTATAATAATATCTAAATACAAGTAAATATCAATCTAGTGGAACGCTTGCATCTCACGCTCCACATATATGGTATACAATCAAAACCGCGGGCGCTTATTGGAGATTGGATTCCAACTATGACAAGGTATGGGACCACCTGCCGATTGTGTATCTCTAGAGGCGAATACACTGGGTTCAACAAGAACGTCTTGCAAACCGGCCCACACATGACCGACCACTCATTTCGCTTGAGTGTATCGGATGTATATCACCAACGGTTGGGCTCAAACCACCGTTTCCCGAAAAGGGACAGCACCGAATTTAGATTAAAGAAACAAAAGAATTTTTCTCTAGATAGGTGATTATACACCCTAATGGGAGCGACCCACATAGCCATGCTACCTGCCCGATTTTTGTCATTTCCCAGTTGTTGAGGCTTGAGGTCAGAATTTCCTTTACAACACCTGGCCACCATTCACTTTGAATGCCACATCGTCAGATCCGCTAGATATCACTAATTGACATCCACAAAAATACCGGGTTGGGAGCAACCCAACTATGGTACGTTTGAAGAAATCAACATACGCGATCCCTTTGAAAATACTCTGTCAGACATCCGTCCATACAAGTCATCCAGGAATAGGATGAACCGAAGGTACTCTCCTACCGCATCCAATATAGGAATCACCCCATGGATCAGTAGCGAGAAGTCCTTGCAAATCCGTAGATTCCAACCACGACAGGACCACGATACATCTTTGGCTGCAGACCGAAGATTATTAGCAGTCCTTCCGTGTAATAACCCGCAAAATCTGGGCCAGTTTAAAATTTTTATTTTTGGCAATTTTAGCGATTTTGAATATTTAAAATAGATTATTTTAAATATAATCGACGAGAAAATTATTTTGAATAGAATTCGACGTATATATTATATACGCCGTCGTTAGAATATAAATATTTATATATAATTATAAATAGAATTGAAAATGGCGCGGTAGTTCGATAATTCGATTTCAAACTTCAATTGAATGTACCGGGTGCAAAACAATCCGGATTTTAGTGAAACCAAAAACATTAGGATCTAATTGATGATATCTTTCCAACGAATCCGACAAGTTGAAATTTCGTAGCGAGAATCAAAAGATATGTCCAGTTGAAAATTCTGAATAGTCGCTATGGAATTCAGGCCCTTAAAAATGGATATTTTGCAAATGACCTCGGATTTCGACGAAACCAGTTTTGTTGGATCCGCAGTGTCAAATTATTGCTAGGTTTCAAATTTCATAATTTTTCGAATCAATATGTGAGCGTAGCAGAGGAAAACGCGTTTGACCAGTTTCAGTTGATTTTAATCGACTGGAAATTGGCCATTTTTCTAACGGTCTCAGAATTCGACGAAACTAGTTTTGTTAGGACCGTATCGTCAATACGAAGCTAGAAAATATTTTTCTAGAATTTTTCTAGTTAGTATGTGACCCCAGTAATTTAAAATGTACGTTTAAAATTCAATATAGTGATTTAAATGTAAATTTAACGAAAACTGATTGTAACAGTCGAATCAGCTTGCGGTACATATCCCATTGTGTTCGGAATGGGGGTAAAATGCTATGGACGACAGGCGGTGGGCCTCGTTTCGAGGTCGTATGTAAAAGTCAACTCTTTAGGATAAAATAAATAAATTAATTAATAAAATAATAATAATAATAATAATAATATCTCTCTTCCTATATCCCCTCTGCCCCCCCCCCCCCCCGTTTCATTCGAACAGATAGAGAAAAAAAAAAAGGGGAAGGCGACGTTCGCCATCGCCAGGGCGACGCCCTCAACGCCGCCACCCCCAGACCGGCCTCCACCCACCTCCGTTCAAGCCCCTCCCCTTCCTCTTCTCCACCTCGTCCGCCTTCTTCCCCAATCGCAGAAGCCCCCAAACCCACCGCGCCGCTCCAAGATCGCCGCCGCCACATCGCGGCCCCCCAGAGCCGCCGCCGCTTCCTCTTCTTCCTCCCTTCTTCCCTCCTCCAGCCTCCCTTCTCTCTCCCGCGATCCCCTCTCTCTCCCCTCGCTCTTCTGTAAAAAAAAAAAAAAAACCCGCGACACCCACAAACCCGAAAACCTTGGAACCGACAGGAATCGCCCCCCCCTCTGTAAGTTTTTTTAATTTATTTATTTTATTTTTATTTTATATAATTAGAGGATTTTTAAACTGATTTTTTTTTTTTTTAGGATTTGAAAACTGTTTTTTATTTATGTTGTAAAGTTATAAAAATGTAATCTTTTATATAGTGGAAGTAAAGATACGATCTTTATATTTTTAAAGTGATAAAAATATGACTTTTATATTTTTAAAGTATAAAAATATAATCTTTACTATATAGAAATATTAAAAATATGATTTTTATATTTTTAAAGTATTAAAAATATAATCTTTATAGGATAGAGAATATAAAAATATCATCTTTGTGTATGTAACGAAATAAAAATCTGATTTTTATTTTATCTACGTTGAGATAAAGTGGTTAAATTTAAAAAGGTGAAATCTTTAAATTTAAAAAGGTGAAATCTTTAAATTTAAAAAGGCAAAATCTTTATATAGAAAATAGCGTGATAAAAATATAATTTTTATCTATATAACATAGTAGTAAAAATTCGATTTTTTTTTTTTGAAGTGATTATAAAAATATGATTTTTAAATTGAAAACGAACAAATAAAAATGTGATTTTTATTTTAAAGACATCGAAATATAAAAATGTGATTTTTATGTATATAGTGACTACGGGCAACGAAGATGACGAAGACGGGATAACGAAGAAGATTTCTATAAATGAAGAGTCGTGGTATTGGATAGCTTTCGGTGAGAATTTCTCACCTTCCAATTTCATTTCTATTTATATATATATATACTAGGATGCAGACGGTGCTTAGTAGCACCCGACACAATTGTCCACAGACCATGGACTTGTTTGTTTGGTTGCATAGCTTAGTTATATGATTTGATTTGAATTTGGTTGTTTGGTGAATTTGATTGATGTGTGAATGGCGTGGGCCTTCACTAGACCGGGGATAAGGCGAGGCCTCGTCCCGTTTCTAGTATCGTGCCGTTATGCCGCCGAAATTTTCTAAAATATGTTAGAAAAATAAAAATATCATTTTATTGAATAAATGAACCGAATAGAAATTCAAGTGTTGAAATAAATATTTTTGACGTTGAAAATATAATTTTTAACGTGAATGTGAATAAATAAATATTCATTTACAGACCGGACGGTTTGTTTATGTACACTGATTTGACTGATATCGATTGGGTCGATAAATTTTACACGTCGCCCAACTGCACAAATAAAATCTGTGTTTGATTGTTTGAAACCCCACACGGGTGTTGGGATGAAATTTGAAGTTCACTCATCCTGATTGATTAAATATGTCGATCGATTGATTGACAGGCTGTTATAAGCGTTAGATGTCTATATTTGATGCTTATACAGTGTGGTGCACTTTGGATGATGGTTGATTGTTTATTATTGCTATTATATACATGTGTTGTATGGAATCCATATAATTAACGTTATATGGTGATTGATTGGGCCTCATTCCAATCGGGAAAATAAGGAATATTATAAAAGAAAATTCATGTGTTGAATATAAAAATAGTCATGTGTTGACGATGTTCATGTGTTGAAAATATTCGTGTGTTGAGTAAAATATTTTAAATAATAAAAATTACATCTTTATCATATTTAAGATTAGAACTACTTCCCAGTAGAAGTCTAATTAAAAATCAAACGATAGATACCATAGTTTTATAAAATATTTTACATAACAACAATAGTGATGTGTTGACAATACTCATGTGTTGAGATTAGTCGTGTGTTGAAAGAAATATAGATTCATGTGTTGAATGGGATAAATATTCATCTGTTGGATAGAATAAAGGAGTTTTGAAAAATATAAAGCCGTGTTGATTAGAGATGCGTTATTTCGACGTGAACGATATTTATGTGAATTGAAAACGATTTCGAAATGAATTGAATTGAAAACGATTTCGAAATGAATTGAATTGAAAACGATTTCGAAATGAATTGAATTGAAAACGATTTCGAAATGAATTGAATTGAAAACGATTTCGAAATGAATTGAATTGAAAACGATTTCGAAATGAATTGAATTGAAAACGATTTCGGAATGAATTGAAAACGAATTCAAATTGAATAGAAAGTGAATTGAAATGAATTCAAATTGAATTAAAATTTGAATTGAATAGAAATGAATTTTAAAACGAATTTATAAAGAAGAATTCAATTTTGGCTTTGAATAGAAATGGAAGTTGAAATAGATTTTGAAACGAATTTTAAAACTATTTATATAATTCGTTTTAAAAGGAAATCGACGAAATATATAATATATATATATTATATATAATGGCCTGAATAGAACGCGCCGCGCCGCGGCAGTTCGTGAATTTCGACCATTTATTTCAAACGGACACTGCGGGGGATCCGACCGGCGGATTCTCCTAAAACCGGAACCGTTGGGTTCGTATCGAAAAGAGCTTTCCAATGAATGTTAGAAATTTGAAATCTAACGGTTGGATTTGGAATTATGTCCAAATCAAATTCAAAAAAGGTCGCTGTAAGTGCAGTTCGATGGCCGTTGATGGAAATCGACTGTACGGGCCTTGATAAAATTATTAAAAATATCTATAATTTGTGTAAAATCATAAGAAATGATTTGGGAAAAATTGGGCTGAAGAATTCCACATTTGAAAAGATAAAAATAGATTTTTATCGAAAAGAACTAGTTTTGAACTAGAATTAAAATCAATTTATTTTTAAATAAATAAATTGAATTTGGAAGTGATTTTAAAAATAATCGATATTTCCAATACGTGGATTGGACTGGAGTTGAATCGAAATTATCTTCGGGATATTTCGATGTTGGATTTCGTGACTATACAGATATTGTTATGGGAATTTGAAAGATATATTTTATATCGTTATTTCCAATACGATATATGTTGGTTTCAGAATTTGATATTGAATATAAGCCGATATATTTTCTATTCAAAGCCTTGTATTTAATATCAAATGTGATTTGGGTTTGTCGTGAATCGTGTTTTAGAAGACATTGGTTCTTTAACCCAGTTAAAGACAGAATATTGATTTTTGTGAAGATTAAAACTAAGTGGAGTTTTAATGAATCTTTAATTAGATTAAAAAGTGAATTGATAATTTAAATTATCAAATCTGAAAAGTGATCGAGAGTGGAGTACCACCAGTTTTGCTCCAAAGCGATAGTTAAATCTTTAATTAGATTTGAACGTGAAATGGTAATTAATTTTACCGATAACACCGTGGTGTTAGGAATGGAGTATCACCAGTTTTGCTCCATGGGATATATAGGTTGGGATTGGGAAATAAAATAAATAATTACTTCGGTGTGGTTCGTTAATCCCGACTAGTTTGAAATAATATCCAAAGGAAGATTATAGAATAAATTTAGAAGAATTTATCTTGGATAAAATTAATGGGAACATTTCCATAAGAATGTGATTTTGTGAATAAAAGAATATTCTGAATTGGAATGAGGCGTTTGTTGTGTTTGTGTAACGTTCGTTTATTATATACGTGGGTTATTCAGAAAGGCCGGGTTTATACCCATTCTGAATAATCGATTCGACGAGATGTCGAAGATGAAGACGGTGGTTGAAGACCGGAAGTCTTCACATCGTTTGGGTGATTACTGATGATCTTGATTGGGCTGTACACCCAGGATGAGGGAATCAGTTGGTGATCGTCCAGACGTACCTGGAGATGGATGGATATGCGAGGAAAGTGCCTCCGGTTTCGTTTAGACCCAGAACGAACTTGTAAATGGATTGTGTGTCTGACACTGGATTTTATTCTGTGTTGATTGATCTCTATTAAATATACATCTGTTTGGCGGCGGAGAATTTATTCTCTTGCTTAACGCCCTTCTCTGAGACGTACGAGCTCAGAGGTTGTATATCGATGGACATCAGTCGCATGGAGTGAATTGCCAATGTGGCATGCGTAAGTGGCAATTGATCAAGGCTTCTGTTGAAAAGCAAAGTCTTGTGGTTGATGATCAAAGCACGGCCTGTGTGGCGTAGCTTTGTGTATAGCGTGAATTCGCGAGCCTCACACCTCGGTATGAGTCAAAAACGGGATAGTGACTGCAGGGAGAGCACGACGTTTCTTTCTAGCTAGGGTGGTGTCAGTGACCTACCAGCCCTGACATTTATATACTTTTCACCTGTGTGGTTGTTGGAATGCGAGGCGCCTCGGATATAGGTCTGTAAGGACCGGGAAACGTGTGTTCAGGAATAATTAATCCTCAAAAGTAAGAGAGGACCGACCCTGAAGATCCAAGGATCATAGTGGGGTCCTGAGACATTTGCTAGAGTGTCTCGAATCGGAGAGGAGCTTGCCCCTTGCCTCGGCTCATGATGGAATCCAATTTCCAATACGTGTGTTTCGGTTTTATTTGTAGAGCCTAGTATGGCGACATAGTAGATGGTAGCTATGCCGCCTATGATTGATACTTATGATTGAAACTGTTTTGACACTATACACCTATAATAGTATCAAATAATGTGTTTTAAACGTATCAAGCATGCTTTGGCTGTTATAAGGGAAAACCCTATCCTCCGGCTTGCGTTGCATTGTGTGATGGGACCTGGGTCTTATAACAGCTTCATTTTTCTTTATTTAGCATTGCGTTGTTTGTTCTATGCACTGGTATTCTTGGGAGGAAACCCGTTCCGTGTTATACGGCGTGGTCCCTTGATTTACCTAACTTTAAAACCAATATTAATAACTGTTTTAGTTCTCACACCAGTCACATGACTGACCTAGAGTTTATTGTTTTAACCTAAACTCTGGGTGCCCCTATTTTCCGCACGGGCAGCTAGTAGTTTTGGTTTTGCAGATTTATATTCACAGGGTCCTGATTTACAGCTGGAACGATGCTCGGAAAGCTCTGTATCCGTGTATCACTTTCAGTTGCGCGTTTGTATTATTTTCCGCTGCTATGTATTTAAATGTAATTTAAATCTCTGATATTTGTTGAATGTAATTTAAATCTCTGATATTTGTTGAATGTAATTTATTCATTTATACTCTGTATATTCTTGTATCTGATGGAATTGTTGTAATAACAATAAAATGTTCTTCCGTATGTGTCCTTTTGTGTATTGTTCTCAAAGTATTCGTGCTTTCCTTCACGGGGAAGTTACGGGTTCTTTCAGTTGGTATCAGAGCTTTGGTTTACAGAGCTCGAGAACAAGACACATTAGAACCATACGAAAGAATTCATCAGATATTGGATTAATAATATCCAATTAGAATGACTCGTTAGAGATAGGATCAGTAGTATCCTAGAACGAGTGTGAAGAGTATATTTTTCAAATGAAAACAATTTTGTTTTAAAAATTTAAATCGTTCTATACGTATTTGAATATATATTTATTTTGAATATGGACAATCGAGTATATATAGATTTCGCGTATACGCGTCATGAACGTATATTCGAAGTTTTAATATACTGGGTAGATATAGAATCACATTCTAGACCTCCGGGGATGATTCTGATGATGGTGCATCATCATCAGTATTCATATTCGAGTTTCGAAGGTGTGATATCTATATATTTCCATTAGACTGGTGTGAGAACCAAAACTAATATAGTTAGAACACATTGTTGTGTATTGGCATCAAAAACATGATTTCCTTTATATATATCAAAAAATTATGAATTTGAAACTCTAATCCACTAATTGATTGATGTTTGTGTTGTTTGTTTATTTGTTTGCTAATTTTGAACCATTTAGCCTAATTGAACCGAATATTGAATTGTATTGAAAATTAGTCGCATTTGCTTGCATATATATATACTTGCCTTGAACAGGTCATAGCAAGGAGGCTAGAGCCGAAGAATAAAATTTGTTTGCCCGACAAATAGGTACATGTTTACTATATAATTTACTGTTTTGTTTGGGTGATGATGATTTTGTGAGCCTATTGGCTAGCCGCTTGGCTTTTTCTTTTTCTTTTTGAGATCTGAAGGACCGGGGAAGCTATTTGAAATTCCCCGATGCTCCCGGTGCAGGGGAGGTTATGGCGAAATTTTTCGAAAATTTAGGGTGTTAGCCAAATTTTTGAAATTTTTGAAAATTCTCAGAAACTAAAGAGTTGGAGAATGGAAGCCAGATCGAACGTAGAGCTGAATAATCAAACCACTTTCGACCTTGTTCCTTTTCGGGGACGAAAAGTTTTAAGTGGGGGAGATTGTAATAACCCGCAAAATCTGGGCCAGTTTAAAATTTTTATTTTTGGCAATTTTAGCGATTTTGAATATTTAAAATAGATTATTTTAAATATAATCGACGAGAAAATTATTTTGAATAGAATTCGACGTATATATTATATACGCCGTCGTTAGAATATAAATATTTATATATAATTATAAATAGAATTGAAAATGGCGCGGTAGTTCGATAATTCGATTTCAAACTTCAATTGAATGTACCGGGTGCAAAACAATCCGGATTTTAGTGAAACCAAAAACATTAGGATCTAATTGATGATATCTTTCCAACGAATCCGACAAGTTGAAATTTCGTAGCGAGAATCAAAAGATATGTCCAGTTGAAAATTCTGAATAGTCGCTATGGAATTCAGGCCCTTAAAAATGGACATTTTGCAAATGACCTCGGATTTCGACGAAACCAGTTTTGTTGGATCCGCAGTGTCAAATTATTGCTAGGTTTCAAATTTCATAATTTTTCGAATCAATATGTGAGCGTAGCAGAGGAAAACGCGTTTGACCAGTTTTAGTTGATTTTAATCGACTGGAAATTGGCCATTTTTCTAACGGTCTCAGAATTCGACGAAACTAGTTTTGTTAGGACCGTATCGTCAATACGAAGCTAGAAAATATTTTTCTAGAATTTTTCTAGTTAGTATGTGACCCCAGTAATTTAAAATGTACGTTTAAAATTCAATATAGTGATTTAAATGTAAATTTAACGAAAACTGATTGTAACAGTCGAATCAGCTTGCGGTACATATCCCATTGTGTTCGGAATGGGGGTAAAACGCTATGGACGACAGGCGGTGGGCCTCGTTTCGAGGTCGTATGTAAAAGTCAACTCTTTAGGATAAAATAAATAAATTAATTAATAAAAAAAAAAATCTCTCTTCCTATATCCCCTCTGCCCCCCCCCCCCCCCCCGTTTAATTCGAACAGATAGAGAAAAAAAAAGAAAAAAAAGAAAAGGGGAAGGCGACGTTCGCCATCGCCAGGGCGACGCCCTCAACGCCGCCACCCCCAGACCGGCCTCCACCCACCTCCGTTCAAGCCAAGCCCCTCCCCTTCCTCTTCTCCACCTCGTCCGCCTTCTTCCCCAATCGCAGAAGCCCCCAAACCCACCGCGCCGCTCCAAGATCGCCGCCGCCACATCGCGGCCCCCCAGAGCCGCCGCCGCTTCCTCTTCTTCCTCCCTTCTTCCCTCCTCCAGCCTCCCTTCTCTCTCCCGCGATCCCCTCTCTCTCCCCTCGCTCTTCTGTAAAAAAAAAAAAAAACCGCGACACCCACAAACCCGAAAACCTTGGAACCGACAGGAATCGCCCCCCCCTCTGTAAGTTTTTTTAATTTATTTATTTTATTTTTATTTTATATAATTTGAGGATTTTTAAACTGATTTTTTTTTTTTAGGATTTGAAAACTGTTTTTTTTATTTATGTTGTAAAGTTATAAAAATGTAATCTTTTATATAGTGGAAGTAAAGATACGATCTTTATATTTTTAAAGTGATAAAAATATGACTTTTATATTTTTAAAGTATAAAAATATAATCTTTACTATATAGAAATATTAAAAATATGATTTTTATATTTTTAAAGTATTAAAAATATAATCTTTATAGGATAGAGAATATAAAAATATCATCTTTGTGTATGTAACGAAATAAAAATCTGATTTTTATTTTATCTACGTTGAGATAAAGTGGTTAAATTTAAAAAGGTGAAATCTTTAAATTTAAAAAGGTGAAATCTTTAAATTTAAAAAGGCGAAATCTTTATATAGAAAATAGCGTGATAAAAATATAATTTTTATCTATATAACATAGTAGTAAAAATTCGATTTTTTTTTTTTTTGAAGTGATTATAAAAATATGATTTTTAAATTGAAAACGAACAAATAAAAATGTGATTTTTATTTTAAAGACATCGAAATATAAAAATGTGATTTTTATGTATATAGTGACTACGGGCAACGAAGATGACGAAGACGGGATAACGAAGAAGATTTCTATAAATGAAGAGTCGTGGTATTGGATAGCTTTCGATGAGAATTTCTCACCTTCCAATTTCATTTCTATTTATATATATATATATACTAGGATGCAGACGGTGCTTAGTAGCACCCGACACAATTGTCCACAGACCATGGACTTGTTTGTTTGGTTGCATAGCTTAGTTATATGATTTGATTTGAATTTGGTTGTTTGGTGAATTTGATTGATGTGTGAATGGCGTGGGCCTTCACTAGACCGGGGATAAGGCGAAGCCTCGTCCCGTTTCTAGTATCGTGCCGTTATGCCGCCGAAATTTTCTAAAATATGTTAGAAAAATAAAAATATCATTTTATTGAATAAATGAACCGAATAGAAATTCAAGTGTTGAAATAAATATTTTTGACGTTGAAAATATAATTTTTAACGTGAATGTGAATAAATAAATATTCATTTACAGACCGGACGGTTTGTTTATGTACACTGATTTGACTGATATCGATTGGGTCGATAAATTTTACACGTCGCCCAACTGCACAAATAAAATCTGTGTTTGATTGTTTGAAACCCCACACGGGTGTTGGGATGAAATTTGAAGTTCACTCATCCTGATTGATTAAATATGTCGATCGATTGATTGACAGGCTGTTATAAGCGTTAGATGTCTATATTTGATGCTTATACAGTGTGGTGCACTTTGGATGATGGTTGATTGTTTATTATTGCTATTATATACATGTGTTGTATGGAATCCATATAATTAACGTTATATGGTGATTGATTGGGCCTCATTCCAATCGGGAAAATAAGGAATATTATAAAAGAAAATTCATGTGTTGAATATAAAAATAGTCATGTGTTGACGATGTTCATGTGTTGAAAATATTCGTGTGTTGAGTAAAATATTTTAAATAATAAAAATTACATCTTTATCATATTTAAGATTAGAACTACTTCCCAGTAGAAGTCTAATTAAAAATCAAACGATAGATACCATAGTTTTATAAAATATTTTACATAACAACAATAGTGATGTGTTGACAATACTCATGTGTTGAGATTAGTCGTGTGTTGAAAGAAATATAGATTCATGTGTTGAATGGGATAAATATTCATCTGTTGGATAGAATAAAGGAGTTTTGAAAAATATAAAGCCGTGTTGATTAGAGATGCGTTATTTCGACGTGAACGATATTTATGTGAATTGAAAACGATTTCGAAATGAATTGAATTGAAAACGATTTCGAAATGAATTGAATTGAAAACGATTTCGAAATGAATTGAATTGAAAACGATTTCGAAATGAATTGAATTGAAAACGATTTCGAAATGAATTGAATTGAAAACGATTTCGAAATGAATTGAATTGAAAACGATTTCGGAATGAATTGAAAACGAATTCAAATTGAATAGAAAGTGAATTGAAATGAATTCAAATTGAATGAAAATTTGAATTGAATAGAAATGAATTTTAAAACGAATTTATAAAGAAGAATTCAATTTTGGCTTTGAATAGAAATGGAAGTTGAAATAGATTTTGAAACGAATTTTAAAACTATTTATATAATTCGTTTTAAAAGGAAATCGACGAAATATATAATATATATATATTATATATAATGGCCTGAATAGAACGCGCCGCGCCGCGGCAGTTCGTGAATTTCGACCATTTATTTCAAACGGACACTGCGGGAGATCCGACCGGCGGATTCTCCTAAAACCGGAACCGTTGGGTTCGTATCGAAAAGAGCTTTCCAATGAATGTTAGAAATTTGAAATCTAACGGTTGGATTTGGAATTATGTCCAAATCAAATTCAGAAAAGGTCGCTGTAAGTGCAGTTCGATGGCCGTTGATGGAAATCGACTGTACGGGCCTTGATAAAATTAATAAAAATATCTATAATTTGTGTAAAATCATAAGAAATGATTTGGGAAAAATTGGGCTGAAGAATTCCACATTTGAAAAGATAAAAATAGATTTTTATCGAAAAGAACTAGTTTTGAACTAGAATTAAAATCAATTTATTTTTAAATAAATAAATTGAATTTGGAAGTGATTTTAAAAATAATCGATATTTCCAATACGTGGATTGGACTGGAGTTGAATCGAAATTATCTTCGGGATATTTCGATGTTGGATTTCGTGACTATACAGATATTGTTATGGGAATTTGAAAGATATATTTTATATCGTTATTTCCAATACGATATATGTTGGTTTCAGAATTTGATATTGAATATAAGCCGATATATTTTCTATTCAAAGCCTTGTATTTAATATAAAATGTGATTTGGGTTTGTCGTGAATCGTGTTTTAGAAGACATTGGTTCTTTAACCCAGTTAAAGACAGAATATTGATTTTTGTGAAGATTAAAACTAAGTGGAGTTTTAATGAATCTTTAATTAGATTGAAAAGTGAATTGATAATTTAAATTATCAAATCTGAAAAGTGATCGAGAGTGGAGTACCACCAGTTTTGCTCCAAAGCGATAGTTAAATCTTTAATTAGATTTGAACGTGAAATGGTAATTAATTTTACCGATAACACCGTGGTGTTAGGAATGGAGTATCACCAGTTTTGCTCCATGGGATATATAGGTTGGGATTGGGAAATAAAATAAATAATTACTTCGGTGTGGTTCGTTAATCCCGACTAGTTTGAAATAATATCCAAAGGAAGATTATAGAATAATTTTAGAAGAATTTATCTTGGATAAAATTAATGGGAACATTTCCATAAGAATGTGATTTTGTGAATAAAAGAATATTCTGAATTGGAATGAGGCGTTTGTTGTGTTTGTGTAACGTTCGTTTATTATATACGTGGGTTATTCAGAAAGGCCGGGTTTATACCCATTCTGAATAATCGATTCGACGAGATGTCGAAGATGAAGACGGTGGTTGAAGACCGGAAGTCTTCACATCGTTTGGGTGATTACTGATGATCTTGATTGGGCTGTACACCCAGGATGAGGGAATCAGTTGGTGATCGTCCAGACGTACCTGGAGATGGATGGATATGCGAGGAAAGTGCCTCCGGTTTCGTTCAGACCCAGAACGAACTTGTAAATGGATTGTGTGTCTGACACTGGATTTTATTCTGTGTTGATTGATCTCTATTAAATATACATCTGTTTGGCGGCGGAGAATTTATTCTCTTGCTTAACGCCCTTCTCTGAGACGTACGAGCTCAGAGGTTGTATATCGATGGACATCAGTCGCATGGAGTGAATTGCCAATGTGGCATGCATAAGTGGCAATTGATCAAGGCTTCTGTTGAAAAGCAAAGTCTTGTGGTTGATGATCAAAGCACGGCCTGTGTGGCGTAGCTTTGTGTATAGCGTGAATTCGCGAGCCTCACACCTCGGTATGAGTCAAAAACGGGATAGTGACTGCAGGGAGAGCACGACGTTTCTTTCTAGCTAGGGTGGTGTCAGTGACCTACCAGCCCTGACATTTATATACTTTTCACCTGTGTGGTTGTTGGAATGCAAGGCGCCTCGGATATAGGTCTGTAAGGACCGGGAAACGTGTGTTCAGGAATAATTAATCCTCAAAAGTAAGAGAGGACCGGCCCTGAAGATCCAACGATCATAGTGGGGTTCTGAGACATTTGCTAGAGTGTCTCGAATCGGAGAGGAGCTTGCCCCTTGCCTCGGCTCATGATGGAATCCAATTTCCAATACGTGTGTTTCGGTTTTATTTGTAGAGCCTAGTATGGCGACATAGTAGATGGTAGCTATGCCGCCTATGATTGATACTTATGATTGAAATTGTTTTGACACTATACACCTTTAATAGTATCAAATAATGTGTTTTAAACGTATCAAGCATGCTTTGGCTGTTATAAGGGAAAACCCTATCCTCCGGCTTGCGTTGCATTGTGTGATGGGACCTGGGTCTTATAACAGCTTCATTTTTCTTTATTTAGCATTGCGCTGTTTGTTCTATGCACTGGTATTCTTGGGAGAAAACCCGTTCCGTGTTATACGGCGTGGTCCCTTGATTTACCTAACTTTAAAACCAATATTAATAACTGTTTTAGTTCTCACACCAGTCACATGACTGACCTGGAGTTTATTGTTTTAACCTAAACTCTGGGTGCCCCTATTTTCCGCACGGGCAGCTAGTAGTTTTGGTTTTGCAGATTTATATTCACAGGGTCCTGATTTACAGCTGGAACGATGCTCGGAAAGCTCTGTATCCGTGTATCACTTTCAGTTGCGCGTTTGTATTATTTTCCGCTGCTATGTATTTAAATGTAATTTAAATCTCTGATATTTGTTGAATGTAATTTAAATCTCTGATATTTGTTGAATGTAATTTATTCATTTATACTCTGTATATTCTTGTATCTGATGGAATTGTTGTAATAACAATAAAATGTTCTTCCGTATGCGTCCTTTTGTGTATTGTTCTCAAAGTATTCGTGCTTTCCTTCACGGGGAAGTTACGGGTTCTTTCATTCCGCTTATGAAATTCTACAGTCTTCAACGCTCCATCTCGATCGTCTTTTATTATCTTCACGTATTTGTTGGTTGGAATGGTTTTCGAATATAAATTCAATCCCGATTTTTCCGTACCAACAATCGTATTGGACAGATTTGATAGTCGGTGATTTAACTATCAAAATAAACAGTGTTTCAATCATGTCAATCAAATGGGTTCACTGGTTCAGTATCCAACATTTACTTGGCCTTTTAAATTAAAAAAAACTGTAAATTTAAAACTCTTAAGTATTTCGATATTATAAATATAGTTTCTCGCTTCTTTATTTATCATAAGATTTTACTTTAACCAAATTCCTTTTAATACTTAGTAGAATCCCATATCATATGTAGTTCTCCATATTTTTCCTTCGAAACAACTCGTAAACAAAATTACGAAATATGCTTTATTTATTACTTGACACTACCGAGTGTTTATTCCTGTTGAATAAAACCCAACTTTTACATTGTTATTTCACTAATGGAAATAAGTTATCACGAATCCCTTTTACCATTACAACTAATATCATCCTTAGATAGTCCTGATGTCGTTCAAGTTGGGGTATTTTAATTACCTCTCAGACCTTGATCAACAACGTTCATATCTAGAGATGGATACAGGTTGTAATATAAAACCAACATCTCATCTAATCTCAACACAACTATCATTAAACTATTTTGTTTAAAAGTACAGTTTCATAACCCTTCTTTCCTTTTGAAAATCTTTTTCCTCGAATATATCATTAGTTCTTAATTCACTATTTAAGAAATCCTCTTTCTAAAACATCACTTTTAACTCTTCTTCTTTAACCAAAATCATTTTATACTTCAAATTTGGTTACCAAAACTCATGATCCACTTCTTTTACCAAATCCACTTTTACTAATCCCTTTTTAAATCCATTCGATAATTACTGCTTTGAAAATCTTATCTTAATCCCCTCCCTTTTTACTTAATCCATTTTTAAGTAACTTTAATGTACAATTAACCCTTTTACACATTAAATCTCCTTTGCATAGCCATGATTTATTTTAATCTTTTGATCTGAATTTCTTTTCACCCAACTCAAATAATTAAGTAACATTCATTTTTAAGCTATTATCTTCTCTTAAAAATTCCTTTTTATAACTTGTTATACCAATTCGGTTTTTTAAATATAAAACCTGTTCGTAATTCTCTTTTACCATTTCATTGGATTCCACTTCAATTTCAAGTTCTTTTTAAACGAATCTCAATTTAAAAGTACTTCTCTAAATTATTAAAATAATAATATCCTTTGGTGGTAAACTACTTACGTAGTTAATTCCTTTATTAAATTTTCCCTTTCAAACCTTATTAACATTAAAACAATACCATTCGATTTATTTCTCATTCTCGTACTTATAAATCTGATTAACATTAATTACTAATAAATCAAATCTTAAATACAACATTTATTTATTTTCCCTTTTTATAACTTTTATTTTAAATAATATGTTTCAAAATCTACCACCAGTTGTAAAAATAAATTTTAGGCCATATGTTGCCAGATACTCAACCAATACCGCCCATTGGTTTAAACTACACTGATGTTGAAATTTCAGTCAACAACCAATACTCAAATCAACCACCCCATCGGGTCAGTTCATATACGATAATAATAAATAACGACCATTTAACATCAACCAATAAACAAAACAATCCAACTAATTCAAACCATTAAACACGTTGATTTTATAAACGTGACCAACAAGATAATTTACCTTCATTGGATCAAAAACGTTAAAATAACGATTTGATTTTAATACTGAAATTAAACAATAGTTTAATTCCATTGGTGAAATCAACAAATAAATATATAACTGGCAAAATGTCAACCACCAACAACCAGAGCAAAATAAACACCCAATTTATATAAAAATATAAATGGGAAAACTGAGTGAGTTTAACTCACCTTGATTTGATTTGTTGATAATACGGTTTGGTTTTAGTCAAATTGAAACGACCCGAACTCCCCCGGTCTCCGAAGAGAAGGGAAAGCGCGGATTGTTCGAGAACAAGCCACAAAATAGAACGCATACAGAAGAACATTTCACTGTATATCACAACAATGCATCAGATTACAAGAATATACAGAGTACAAACAAATAAATATTACACAGAAATATCAGAGATTTAAATTACATTTAAATACATCGCAGCGGAAAATAATACAATACACAACTAGAAGGAGATATACGGATACAAAGCTTTCCGGATATCGTTCCAGCTGTAAACCAGGATCCTGTGAATATAAATCTGCAAAACCAAAACTACTAGCTGCCCGTGTCAAAATAAGGGTACCCAGAGTTTAGGTTAAAACAATAAACTCCAGGTCAGTCATGTGACTGGTGTGAGAACTAAAACAGTTATTAATCTTTATTTTAAAGTTAGGTAAATCAAGGGACCACGCCGTATAACATGGAACGGGTTTCCTCCCAAGAATACCAGTGCATAAAACAAACAACGCAATGCTAAATAAAGAAAAATGAAGCTGTTATAAGACCCAGGTCCTATCACACAATGCAACGCAAGCCGGGGGATAGGGTTTTTCCTTATAACAGCCAAAGAATGCTTGATACGTTTAAAACAAATCATTTGATACTATTATGAGTGCATAGTGTATAAAACAACTTCAAATCATAAGTATCAATCATAGGCGACATGAGCGTCCCATGCCACTATGTCGCCATATATAGGTTTACAAATAAAACCGCAAATGTCACGTATTTGGAAATTGGATTTCCATCTATGAACCGAGGCCAGGGATCGTCCTCTACCGATTCGAGACTCTCTAGCCCGAGCCTCAGGCAAGTACTCAGTCAAGCCTTGGAGCGATAGGGTCGTTCCACCGATGTGGATTAAAATGCCTGAACACTACGTTTCCCCGCCCTTTGGGGCGTAAATGAGCCAACGAATGACTCCATCGGACCCGGATCGTCCGATCAAACCGAGGCGCCTCGCAACAGCAACAACCACACAGGTGAAAAGTATATAAATGTCAGGGCTGGTAGGTCACTGACACCACCCTAGCTAGAAAGAAACGCATGCCCTCCCTGAGGTCCTCTCCCGTTTTTGGTTCACAACCGGGGTGCGAAACTCGCGAAGTAAACGTTACACAAAGCTACGCCACAAAGGCCGTGCTTTTATCATCACCACAAGACTTTGCTTTTCAATAGAAGCCTCGATCAATTGCCACTTAGGCATGCCACACAGGCAATTTTACTCCATGCGTTTGATATCCATCAGTATATAACCCCTGAGCTCGTACGTCTCAGAGAAGGGCGTTAAGAAAGAGAATAAATTCTCCGCCGCCAAACAGATATATATTTAATAGAGATCAATCACACGGACTAAAATCCAATGTCAGACACACAGTCCATTTACAAGTCCGTTCTGGGTCTGAACGAAACCGGAGGCACCTAGTACCCCGCATATCCATCGATCTCCAAGCACGTCTGAACGATCACCAACTGTTTCCATCTTCTTGGGTGTACAACCCAATCAAGATCATCAGTTATCACCCAAACGACGTGAAGACTTCTGGTCTTCGACCACCGTCTTCATCTTCGACTTATCGTCGTATCAGTTATTCAGAATGGGATAAACCCGGTCTTTCCGAATAACTCGCGTATATTTTAAATAAGTGTTATACAAACACAACATACGCCTCATTCCAATTCATCAGTCACTAACCGTAAATTAACAAGAGAATAATTCCCCAAATATTAACCCCGAAGGCCGAAACCAACATCAGATCAATATCCAGAAAACCGTTCTGCTTAGCTAACCGACAGTTAGTTTCTAAATTTCACATTCATAGGGAAAGGTTCCCATTAATTTTATCAAAGATAAATCATTAAAATTTATTATTTAATCTACTTTTGAATATCAATTCAAACTAGTCGGGATTAACGAACCTTACTGAAGTAATCATTTGTTTTAATTTCCCAATCCCCAACCTATTCATCCCTTGAAGTAAAACTGGTAGTACTTCATATTTAACACCACGGTGTTATC
The DNA here is from genome assembly GCA_030737875.1 of Allium sativum. Classification (NCBI taxonomy): domain Eukaryota; kingdom Viridiplantae; phylum Streptophyta; class Magnoliopsida; order Asparagales; family Amaryllidaceae; genus Allium; species Allium sativum. Next base: position 135,981,267 of record CM060915.1, read on the forward strand.
GGTAAATTCAATTACCATTTCATGTTCAAATCTAATTAAAGATTTAACTATCGCCTGGAGCAAAACTGGTGATACTCCATTCTCGATCATTTCAATCTAATTAAAGATTCATTAAAACTCCACTTAGTTTTAATCGTTAACTGGGTTAAAGAATCAGTGTCATTTAAAACACAGTTCACGATAAACCCAAAATCACATCACATTAATTATCGGGTTAAAGAACAAGTGTTATTTAAAACACTGTCCACGATAAACCCAAAAATCAATATCAATTCAATTCCAATTAAATATTATTTAATTGGTACACTTCATTAAATCTAAATAAAAAGATTTAATCTCAACTGGGTTCAAGAACGGTGTTAGTCAAGACACTATTCACGACAAACCCAAATCACGTTTGATATTAAATACAAGGCTCTGAATAGAAAATATATCGGCTTATATTCAATATCAAATCCTACGACCAACAGATATCGTATTGGAAATAACGATATACATATCTATATCTTTCAAATTTCCATAACAACATCTGTATAATCACGAAATCCAACATCGAAATATTCCGAAGACAATTTCGATTCAAATCCATTCCAATGTAATCATTGGAAATTCTGGTTATTTTCAAAACCATTTCAAATTCAATTTATTTATTTAAAAATAAATAGAATTATAATTCTAGTTCAAAACTAGTTCATTTCGATCAAAATCTATTTTTATCTTTTCAAATATGGAGTTTTTCATCCCAATTTTTCCCAAATCATTTCTTATGATTTTACACAAATTATTAATATTTTTAATAATTTTATCAAGGCCTGTACAGTCGATTTCCATCAACGGCCATCGAACTGCACTTACAGCGACCTTTTTCAAATTTGATTTGGACATAATTCCAAATCCAACCGTTAGATTTCAAATTTCTAATATTCGTTAGAAAGCTCTTTTCGATACGAACCCAATGGTTCTGGTTTTAGGAGAATCCGACGGTCGGATCTCCCGTAATGTCCGTTTGAAGTCAATGGTCGAAATTCGCGAACTGCCGCGGCGCGGCGCGTTCTATTCAGGCCATTTATATTATATATAATATATATAATATATACTTCGTCGATTTCAATTCAAAACGTGCTTTATAAATCGTTTTTAAATTCTTTTTCAAAACAGTTTCAACTTCATATTCAATTTCAAATCAAAATTGAATATTCCAATATAAATTCGTTTTAAATTCATTTCAAATCGATTTCAATTCAAATTGATTTCTAATTCAATTTCCGTTCGTTTTCAATCTCAATTCGAATTCATTTCTATTCAAATTCAATTCGAATTCATTTATATTCAATTTCAATTCGAATTCATTTCTATTCAATTTCAATTCGAATTCATTTCTATTCAGTTTCAAATCATTTCAGTGTATTTCGAATTTCAAATCAATTCAGTGTATTTCGAATTTCAAATCAATTAGTTTAATTCGAATTTCAATTCACTTATAATATTATTCGAATTTCAATTCATTTCAATATTGTTCGAATTTCAAATCTATTCAATATTCATTAAAGAATGAATAAAATCGATATAAATATCGTTCACGTCAAAATGGCGTCAATCTAACCAACACGGCTTCATATGTTTCTATTTTCAAATATTCTATTTCAAATATTTCTATTTCGAAACTGGAATGAGGCCCAATCAATTACCATATAATGTTAATTATATGGATTTTCTACAACACATGTACACAATAACAACGATGAATAATCAACCATCATCCAAAGTGCATTCTACACTGTATAAGCATCAAATATAAATATTCAACGCTTATAACAGTCTGTCAATCAATCGATCGACATACAACTAAACAATCGGGATTAGTGTACGTCAAATATCATCCCAATACCCGTGTGGGGTTTCAAGCAATCAAACACAGATTTTTATTTGTGCAGTTGGGTGATGTGTAAAATTTATCGTCCCAATCAATGTCCTTCAAATAGGTGTACATAAACAAACCGTCCGGTTTGTAAATGAATATTTATTTATTCACATTCACGTTAAAAATTATATTTTTAACGATAAAATAGTTTATTTCAACACATGAATTTTTATTCAGTTCATTTACACAATAAAAATGATATTTTTATTTTTCTAACATATTTTAGAAAATTTCGGCGACATAACGGAACGATACTAGAAACGGGACGAGACCTAGCCTTATCCCCGGTCTAGTGAAGGCCCACGCCATTCACACATCAATCAAATCAATTTCATTTCACCAAACAATTCAATTTCAATCACATAATCTAACTAATTTTTTTTGCAATCAAACAAACAAGTCCATGGTCTGTGGACGATTGTGTCGGGTGCTACTAAACACCGTCTGCATCCTAGTATATATATAACTAGAAAATGAAATTAAAGGTGAGAAATTCTCACCGATAGCTATCCTAACTCCACGGCACTTCTAATGCAGGAAATCTTCACTGTTCTCGTCTCTTATCACTTTCTTCGCCCGTAGCCACTACATATATAAAAATCGAATTTTTACTTCGCTATTCAATATATAAAAATCGCATTTTTACTTCGATGTTCAATATATAAAAATCTCGCCTTTGTAGTGTATAAAAATCCTATTTTTCTTTAAAATCCTACATATAAAAATCTGAAATTGAATTCACTTATTTAAAAACAAGATCCTAATTTATATTTAAACAATGCTAATCTATATTTTTAAAATCTTCCAAGCATCATTAACTTAACCAATTAAGAGTATTACCCTTAGCTTCCTCCACCTTCATCACGGCTATGTACTGCTGAACCCGTCGCTCCTTCATCGCGGAAGAAGATCGCCAGCGCCGCCTGACAGGAGCCAACGGAGCTGAATCGGCTGACACCACTTGAAGCGGCGCAACACCTCCTCCCCACTTGCAGAAATCGAGGTGGCTCGATGGTCCTGGTTGCCAGAAAAACGGGCTCGTGAGGAGAGAGAATAGAGAAGGAGAGGGGCGCGAGGTCAGAGGGGGTGCCCGCGAGTAGGTCGGAGGGTGGTGGAGGACGATCGTCGGTGAAGGGGAGGGCTGAACGTGGGCGGCGCTAGGGTTTTAGGGGCTCGATGTTTTTTTTCTGAAACGTGGAAATGGATTTGATCGGGGAAAATAACGAAGGGGGGGGGGGTTTATATGAAAAGAAAAGGTTTTTTTTTATTATATTTTTATTTAATTCTCCCCTTTATATTGATTTTCCTTTCGAACTCTAAACAGGACCCAACTACTGTCGTCCCTAACTAATTACCCCCAATTCGAACACAATGGGATATGTATCGTAAGCTGATTCGGCTGTTACAATCAGTTTCCATCAAAATCAAAATATAACTCTATATATTGAATTTGAACGCGCATTTCAATTTACCGGGGTCACATACTAACTCTAAAAATTCCTGAAAAATATTTTCTAGCTTAGTTTTGACGATACGGTCCTAACAAAACTAGTTTCGTTGAATTCTGAGACCGTTTGAAAAATGGCCAATTTCCAGTCGATTAAAATTGACTGAAACTGGTCAAACGCGTTTTCCTTTACCACGCTCACATATTGATTCGAAAAATTATGAAATTTGGAATCTAACAATAATTTGACATCACGGATTCAACAAAAGTGGTTTCGTCGAAATCCGAGGTCGTTTGCAAAATTCCCATTTTTAAGGGCCTGAATTCCATAGCGACTATTCAGAATTTTCAACTGGACATATCTTTTGATTCCCGCTATGAAATTTCGATTTTTCAGATTCGTTGGAAAGATATTCACAAATAGATTCTAATATTTTTGGTTTCACTAAAATCCGGATTGTTTTGCACCCGGTACGTTCAATTGAAGTTTGAAATCGAATTATCGAACTACCGCGCCATTTTCAATTCCTTTTATAATTTAAAATAATTATTTATATTCTAACGACGACGTATATAATATATACGCTCCAAACATATTCAAAATAAATTTCTCGTCGATATTATTTAAAATAATTCTTTTTAAATAATCAAAATTCGCTAAAATTGCCAAAATAAAAATTTTAAACTGGCCCAGATTTTCGGGTTGTTACAATCTCCCCCACTAAAAACTTTTCGTCCCCGAAAAGGAACAAAGTCGAAAGTGGTTTGATTAATCAACTCTACATTCGATCTGGCTTCCATTCTCCAACTTTTCAGTTTCTGAGAATTTTCAAACATTTCAAAAATTTGGCTAACACCCTAAATTTTCGAAAAATTTCGCCATAACCTCCCCTGCACCGGGAGCCACGGGAAAATCCCGAAATTGCCATATAGGCCTTCTGATCTCAAAAAGAAAAAGAAAAAGCCAAGTGGCTAGCCAATAGGCTCATAAAATCATCATCACCCAAACAAAACAGTAAATTATAGTAAACATGTACCTATTTGTCGGGCAAACAAATTTTATTCTCTGCTCTAGCCTCCTTGCTATGACCTGTTCAATGAAAGTACATGTATATGCAAGCAAATGCGACCAAATTTCCAATATAATTCAATATTTGGTATAATTAGGCGTAATGGTTCAAAATTATCAAACAATTAAACAAACAACACAAACATCAATCAATTAGTGAATTATCATTTGAATTTCATAACTTTGATATATAGTCAAAAATCTCATTTTTGATGCCAAATCACAACAATAGGTCCTATCTAATTTTGGTTCTCACACCAGTCAATAGGAAATATATAGAAATCTCACTTTGGTCACTCGAATATAAACACTGATGATGAGGCCTCATCATCAGAATCATCTCCGGGCGATTAGAGTGTGATTCTATATCTATCCAATATATTAAAGTTTCGAACACACGTTTGCAAGACGTATATGCGAAATCTCTATATACTGGACTGTCCTAATCAATACAAATAAATAATCAAATACGAATAATTGATTTAAATTTTCAAAACAAATTTTGTTTTTACTTTCAAAAATATACTCTTCACACTCGTTCTAGGATACTACTGATCCTATCTCTAACGAGTCATTCTAATTGGATATTATTAATCCAATATCTGAAGAATTCTTTCGTATGGTCCTAATGTGCCTTGTTCTCTAAGCTTTGTAAACCAAAGCTCTGATACCACGATGAAACGACCCGAACTCCCCCAGTCTCCGAAGAGAAGGGAAAGCGCGGATTGTTCGAGAACAAGCCACAAAATAGAACGCATACAGAAGAACATTTCACTGTATATCACAACAATGCATCAGATTACAAGAATATACAGAGTACAAACAAATAAATATTACACAGAAATATCAGAGATTTAAATTACATTTAAATACATCGCAGCGGAAAATAATACAATACACAACTAGAAGGAGATATACGGATACAAAGCTTTCCGGATATCGTTCCAGCTGTAAACCAGGATCCTATGAATATAAATCTGCAAAACCAAAACTACTAGCTGCCCGTGTCAAAATAAGGGCACCCAGAGTTTAGGTTAAAACAATAAACTCCAGGTCAGTCATGTGACTGGTGTGAAAACTAAAACAGTTATTAATCTTTATTTTAAAGTTAGGTAAATCAAGGGACCACGCCGTATAACACGGAACGGGTTTCCTCCCAAGAATACCAGTGCATAAAACAAACAACGCAATGCTAAATAAAGAAAAATGAAGCTGTTATAAGACCCAGGTCCTATCACGCAATGCAACGCAAGCCGGGGGATAGGGTTTTTCCTTATAACAGCCAAATAATGCTTGATACGTTTAAAACAAATCATTTGATACTATTATAAGTGCATAGTGTATAAAACAACTTCAAATCATAAGTATCAATCATAGGCGACATGAGCGTCCCATGCCACTATGTCGCCATATATAGGTTTACAAATAAAACCGCAAATGTCACGTATTTGGAAATTGGATTTCCATCTATGAACCGAGGCCAGGGATCGTCCTCTACCGATTCGAGACTCACTAGCCCGAGCCTCAGGCAAGTACTCAGTCAAGCCTTGGAGCGACAGGGCCGGTCCACCGATGTGGATTAAAATGCCTGAACACTACGTTTCCCTGCCCTTTGGGGCGTAAATGAGCCAACAAATGACTCCATCGGACCCGGATCGTCCGATCAAACTGAGGCGCCTCGCAACAGCAACAACCACACAGGTGAAAAGTATATAAATGTCAGGGCTGGTAGGTCACTGACACCACCCTAGCTAGAAAGAAACGCATGCCCTCCCTGAGGTCCTCTCCCGTTTTTGGTTCACAACCGGGGTGCGAAACTCGCGAAGTAAACGTTACACAAAGCTACGCCACAAAGGCCGTGCTTTGATCATCACCACAAGACTTTGCTTTTCAACAGAAGCCTCGATCAATTGCCACTTAGGCATGCCACACAGGCAATTTTACTCCATGCGTTTGATATCCATCAGTATATAACCCCTGAGCTCGTACGTCTCAGAGAAGGGCGTTAAGCAAGAGAATAAATTCTCCGCCGCCAAACAGATATATATTTAATAGAGATCAATCACACGGACTAAAATCCAATGTCAGACACACAGTCCATTTACAAGTCCGTTCTGGGTCTAAACGAAACCGGAGGCACCTAGTACCTCGCATATCCATCGATCTCCAAGCACGTCAGAACGATCACCAACTGTTTCCATCTTCTTGGGTGTACAGCCCAATCAAGATCATCAGTTATCACCCAAACGACGTGAAGACTTCTGGTCTTCGACCACCGTCTTCATCTTCGACTTATCGTCGTATCAGTTATTCAGAATGGGATAAACCCGGTCTTTCCGAATAACTCGCGTATATTTTAAATAAGTGTTACACAAACACAACATACGCCTCATTCCAATTCATCAGTCACTAACCGTAAATTAACAAGAGAATAATTCCCCAAATATTAACCCCGAAGGCCGAAACCAACATCAGATCAATATCCAGAAAATCGTTCTGCTTAGCTAACCGACAGTTAGTTTCTAAATTTCACATTCATAGTGAAAGGTTCCCATTAATTTTATCAAAGATAAATCATTAAAATTTATTCTTTAATCTACTTTTGAATATCAATTCAAACTAGTCGGGATTAACGAACCTTACTGAAGTAATCATTTGTTTTAATTTCCCAATCCCCAACCTATTCATCCCATGAAGTAAAACTGGTAGTACTTCATATTTAACACCACGGTGTTATCGGTAAATTCAATTACCATTTCATGTTCAAATCTAATTAAAGATTTAACTATCGCCTGGAGCAAAACTGGTGATACTCCATTCTCGATCATTTCAATCTAATTAAAGATTCATTAAAACTCCACTTAGTTTTAATCGTTAACTGGGTTAAAGAATCAGTGTCATTTAAAACACAGTTCACGACAAACCCAAAATCACATCACATTAATTATCGGGTTAAAGAACAAGTGTTATTTAAAACACTGTCCACGATAAACCCAAAAATCAATATCAATTCAATTCCAATTAAATATTATTTAATTGGTACATCTCATTAAATCTAAATAAAAAGATTTAATCGCAACTGGGTTCAAGAACGGTGTTAGTCAAGACACTATTCATGACAAACCCAAATCACATTTGATATTAAATACAAGGCTCTGAATAGAAAATATATCGGCTTATATTCAATATCAAATCCTACGACCAACAGATATCGTATTGGAAATAACGATATACATATCTATATCTTTCAAATTTCCATAACAACATCTGTATAATCACGAAATCCAACATCGAAATATTCCGAAGACAATTTCGATTCAAATCCATTCCAATGCAATCATTGGAAATTCTGGTTATTTTCAAAACCATTTCAAATTCAATTTATTTATTTAAAAATAAATAGAATTATAATTCTAGTTCAAAACTAGTTCATTTCGATAAAAATCTATTTTTATCTTTTCAAATATGGAGTTTTTCATCCCAATTTTTCCCAAATCATTTCTTATGATTTCGCACAAATTATTAATATTTTTAATAATTTTATCAAGGCCTGTACAGTCGATTTCCATCAACGGCCATCGAACTGCACTTACAGCGACCTTTTTCAAATTTGATTTGGACATAATTCCAAATCCAACCGTTAGATTTCAAATTTCTAATATTCGTTAGAAAGCTCTTTTCGATACGAACCCAACGGTTCCGGTTTTAGGAGAATCCGACGGTCGGATCTCCCGTAACGTCCGTTTGAAGTCAATGGTCGAAATTCACGAACTGCCACGGCGCGGCGCGTTCTATTCAGGCCATTTATATTATATATAATATATATAATATATACTTCGTCGATTTCAATTCAAAACGTGCTTTATAAATCGTTTTTAAATTCTTTTTCAAAACGGTTTCAACTTCATATTCAATTTCAAATCAAAATTGAATATTCCAATATAAATTCGTTTTAAATTCATTTCAAATCGATTTCAATTCAAATTGATTTCTAATTCAATTTTTGTTCGTTTTCAATCTCAATTCGAATTCATTTCTATTCAAATTCAATTCGAATTCATTTATATTCAATTTCAATTCGAATTCATTTCTATTCAATTTCAATTCGAATTCATTTCTATTCAGTTTCAAATCATTTCAGTGTATTTCGAATTTCAAATCAATTCAGTGTATTTCGAATTTCAAATCAATTAGTTTAATTCGAATTTCAATTCACTTATAATATTATTCGAATTTCAATTCATTTCAATATTGTTCGAATTTCAAATCTATTCAATATTCATTGAAGAATGAATAAAATCGATATAAATATCGTTCACGTCAAAATGGCGTCAATCTAACCAACACGGCTTCATATGTTTCTATTTTCAAATATTCTATTTCAAATATTTCTATTTCGAAACTAGAATGAGGCCCAATCAATTACCATATAATGTTAATTATATGTATTTTCTACAACACATGTACACAATAACAACGATGAATAATCAACCATCATCCAAAGTGCATTCTACACTGTATAAGCATCAAATATAAATATTCAACGCTTATAACAGCCTGTCAATCAATCGATCGACATACAACTAAACAATCGGGATTAGTGTACGTCAAATATCATCCCAATACCCGTGTGGGGTTTCAAGCAATCAAACACAGATTTTTATTTGTGCAGTTGGGCGATGTGTAAAATTTATCGTCCCAATCAATGTCCTTCAAATAGGTGTACATAAACAAACCGTCCGGTTTGTAAATGAATATTTATTTATTCACATTCACGTTAAAAATTATATTTTTAACGATAAAATAGTTTATTTCAACACATGAATTTTTATTCAGTTCATTTACACAATAAAAATGATATTTTTATTTTTCTAACATATTTTAGAAAATTTCGGCGGCATAACGACACGATACTAGAAACGGGACGAGGCCTAGCCTTATCCCCGGTTTAGTGAAGGCCCACGCCATTCACACATCAATCAAATCAATTTCATTTCACCAAACAATTCAATTTCAATCACATAATCTAACTAATTTTTTTTGCAATCAAACAAACAAGTCCATGGTCTGTGGACGATTGTGTCGGGTGCTACTAAACACCGTCTGCATCCTAGTATATATATAACTAGAAAATGAAATTGAAAGGTGAGAAATTCTCACCGATAGCTATCCTAACTCCACGGCACTTCTAATGCAGGAAATCTTCACTGTTCTCGTCTCTTATCACTTTCTTCGCCCGTAGCCACTACATATATAAAAATCGAATTTTTACTTCGCTATTCAATATATAAAAATCACATTTTTACTTCGATGTTCAATATATAAAAATCTCGCCTTTGTAGTGTATAAAAATCCTATTTTTCTTTAAAATCCTACATATAAAAATCTGAAATTGAATTCACTTATTTAAAAACAAGATCCTAATATATATTTAAACAATGCTAATCTTTATATTTAAAATCTTCTAAGCATCATTAACTTAACCAATTAAGAGTATTACCCTTAGCTTCCTCCACCTTCATCACGGCTATGTACTGCTGAACCCGTCGCTCCTTCATCGCGGAAGAAGATCGCCAGCGCCGCCTGACAGGAGCCAACGGAGCTAAATCGGCTGACACCACTTGAAGCGGCGCAACACCTCCTCCCCACTTGCAGAAATCGAGGTGGCTCGATAGTCCTGGTTGCCAGAAAAACGGGCTCGTGAGGAGAGAGAATAGAGAAGGAGAGGGGCGCGAGGTCAGAGGGGGTGCCCGCGAGTAGGTCGGAGGGTGGTGGAGGACGATCGTCGGTGAAGGGGAGGGCTGAACGTGGGCGGCGCTAGGGTTTTAGGGGCTCGATGTTTTTTTTCTGAAACGTGGAAATGGATTTGATCGGGGAAAATAACGAAGGGGGGGTTTATATGAAAAGAAAAGGTTTTTTTTATTATATTTTTATTTAATTCTCCCCTTTATATTGATTTTCCTTTCGAACTCTAAACGGGACCCAACTACTGTCGTCCCTAACTAATTACCCCCATTCCGAACACAATGGGATATGTATCGTAAGCTGATTCGGCTGTTACAATCAGTTTCCATCAAAATCAAAATATAACTCTATATATTGAATTTGAACGTGCATTTCAATTTACCGGGGTCACATACTAACTCTAAAAATTCCTGAAAAATATTTTCTAGCTTCGTGTTGATGATACGGTCCTAACAAAACTAGTTTCGTCGAATTCTGAGACCGTTTGAAAAATGGCCAATTTCCAGTCGATTAAAATTGACTGAAACTGGTCAAACGCGTTTTCCTTTGCCACGCTCACATATTGATTCGAAAAATTATGAAATTTGGAATCTAACAATAATTTGACATCACGGATCCAACAAAAGTGGTTTCGTCGAAATCCGAGGTCGTTTGCAAAATTCCCATTTTAAGGGCCTGAATTCCATAGCGACTATTCAGAATTTTCAACTGGACATATCTTTTGATTCCCGCTATGAAATTTCGATTTTTCAGATTCGTTGGAAAGATATTCACAAATAGATTCTAATATTTTTGGTTTCACTAAAATCCGGATTGTTTTGCACACGGTACGTTCAATTGAAGTTTGAAATCGAATTATCGAACTACCGCGCCATTTTCAATTCCTTTTATAATTTAAAATAATTATTTATATTCTAACGACGACGTATATAATATATACGCTCCAAATATATTCAAAATAAATTTCTCGTCGATATTATTTAAAATAATTCTTTTTAAATAATCAAAATTCGCTAAAATTGCCAAAATAAAAAATTTAAACTAGCCCAGATTTTCGGGTTGTTACACAAATTAAACAGCGTTTAATTTGACTAAAAATTACAGCTGCTTTCATTACTGATCAGACCAAGTCCATGATGAAGTGCTCGTCGATGCGGTTCCGATGCTTCCTATTTTATCGAATTCCGATCACGTATGCGTTCGGTATTAACATTTAAAGTTCATACGAATAATAAAATTAAATAAATTTTTAATTAAATAAATCCTTGGCCTCACCCTTAATTTCCCGTTCAGCCCATTTAGAAAATGATCCAGCCCGTTTAACTTTATCCAAATAAATAAGCGGATCCCCTCTTCCATTCATAATATCCGCCGCCTTCAACAATCAGAAAAAAAAGAAAACCCTCCATCGAAGATAAATTCCATGGCCGCGCGACTCTCCAGAGAATCGAAGGTAAATCTGCATCGCCACTTCCTTGCACTTCCGTACTCCGATCGTCCCCTTGCCTCCTACCCTCTGTCGCTCAAAAAAATCCCAATTCCTCAATCCCCTTTCCGCAACCGAAGCTTCACCGATTGACACCCAGATCCTTCAGAAATAAAAGAACTCCCTACCCTCACCCACTACGATTTCAGAAAACTCCAGACCAAGCCTTCCATAAGAAGATAGGCCAAACCCTAGTTCATCTACCCTAACAGTTTCAACGAGGAATGCATCCAAGATCGAAGTGTGTCTATTCAGATAAGTGATCTACTGATTTTTTTTATTTGCTGTTTTATTATTTGTTTTGATTTCAAGTGGCCGAACTATTTTCTGTTTCACTGTTTTTGATTCTGGAATAGGGAAAACACCCTGCGTATTTATAGTGTGATAAATTTCAGATAATATCAACGTCCATCAACCCTTACCCAAGATAGGATCAGCTACATTCTTAGACCATTGGGTTTTTCCTTTCTTTTCAAACTGTGTACTAGCGATAGAAAATAATGGTTGTGTGATGGTTGACATAGATTTGGCATTCGGATTTTTACTGTATAGAACAGTGAATTTGCACATGAGATTCCCTATATATATATATATATATATATATATATATATATATATGTGTGTGTGTGTGTGTGTGTGTGTTAATTCATTGTCTGTAGATTGGGTGCAATATATACTCATATTTGATTGTTTAACTGTTGTCCTTGTTTCCAATTTGTTGTTAATGGTCATGTTTTCGTTGCATGTATCCATTTCTTGAAAGAACCATTCACGCTGACATTAAGTTTCAAAATGAACTGTCCAGCTCATTGTTAGCTTAGCTATTTATGTAGCTGTGTCTCTATATATACAGCTTGTTCGATTGATGTGTGAAAAAAAAAATCTACTAGTTTTTTTTAGATGTTCTTGATCTATAGGGATTTGATGTGTGGATCTATATTCAAGTGTTTTCTGATCCTATATAGATTATGATGCATAAAGTATATACATACCAATTTTCTTAGCTGTTTTAGTACAGCTTCTAGCTGTTTTGGCTATTTCCTTTATCTTTTTCCCCTCCTTTTTTTCCAGATATTGCTTGTACCAGTGATGGCAACGGTGATAGGTATACAGAGATTTCCTGATTAGAGTGTTGGCCAAAAGAAGTGATCGGACTTTACCATGTGAATGGATCTGGTGATAGTGAAGCTATGGATTTGTTTACAGAATTTGAAAATCTGTACTTTATAGATTCTGTATTTGGTTTTTAAATGTATGGTAGTAGTCCCAATGTATTTTTATATGGATTCTCGATAGTGTATATTGCCAATTCATTGTCTATAAAGATTTGATGGTAAATATTCATGTATTTGATTTTCCTCTTAGTTGTTTACTTCTGTTTCATTAGTTGTTCCTTTTTACTGTGCATAAGTTCAGCTATTTTTAGTTACTATAAATAAAAAGGTTTGTTATTCCAAATCTGACTCTATGTTTAGTCATGAACATTAAATATCATAGCAGCATTGTCCTGCCATAAAATTGGTAGCACTATATATGATTGGAATTGGATAAATCATTTATATCTATAAATGGTCCGCATATTAGATTTAACTTACTAACATTGATAACCTTACATGTTACTATCATCGTAAGTGGTTAAACCTCAAGCAAAATGTTATTAACATTGATAACGCTATTTAACCTCCAACATCAAAAATTGGTTACTATTTAACCTCAAGCATCAGTAAAATCTTAACTATGCTATGGTTTGTACGTTGAAAACGGAAATCATTTAAAAATAATAATGATTACTACTATGACTTATATAATAATATTACAAAATAATTACATTAAATAAATAAATTATTATTACCAAATATACCCAAATAAAATAATACATTACTTCAAATATAAATTCATATGAATTTACACTCAATATCAGCATTTTCAAGTCGAACGATATTCGAATATACAGAATTTCTTTTTTATAATTTACAAACGATTTCTATAGCGATTATTTTAAAATTTTATATGGCCATAACTAACAATCCGTAACACAAAATCTGGATTTCTCCCTTTCATATGAAAATTATCATCAACAAGATTCTAACATTTCTAGTTTCACAGAAATCCGACTTATATCGGATCCTGTATACTCAGTTAAAGTTCAAATCGAAAATTTCGAAATACCGCGACGTTTCGAGCTCGTTTTAATATATATATATATATATATATATTCGAACTCTATTTTAAATAAATAAATTTGATTAAAAATCCATTATATTCTTAATATAATATTTAACCAAATTTAAATATTCTAATTAAATGGCAGAAAAATCTGGGACATTACATTCTTCCCCCTTAATATAATTTCGTCCTCGAAATTGCTAAGGTACGAAAGAACGTTACAAACCCATTAAATTTCAAATCCAATTTATTTTAAATCAAAAACAATTCAATATAGTAAATAAATAATTTCCAAAATCAAGCATGAAGTATTCATTTGCAACACAGGACGGAATTATTCAACTTTAATCCATGTGATTACACTCCAGTTGACTATACTGGAATTTAATTATAATTCAACTTTTTACTAAATTGTCGATGAATTTTTATTCAAGCAATCTAACACCGGATCAATACCAATCAACCATCCATGCACAAACAATCTCAATCAAAATAATTGAATTTACGCTCAATTTAATATTTTACTTTGGTCTCACATATTTGAACATCAATCGGTTAATACCCGATTTATTTCTATTTGATTAATTCAAATTCCAAATTTAATTAGTTTAATTAAATTTGACCAAGTTAAGTTTCAATTCAAATTTAATCAAATTTGAATTTCATTCACATCAATCAAACACACAAACCAATATCTCAATAATTTGACAAATTATTTCTTTCCTATACAAAATATAATTTGGGTAAAATTATTTCATTTACCCTCTTTATAAAACAATATTGTATCCATTGCCAGTTCAACGCTTCTCAACACTTGAACCGACCAAATAACACAGTACAAAACATTTGTATATAAAATTTACAATTACGCTCTCATATATATACTCAATCTCGATCTAGGGTATTACTAACCCAATCTCTATCGAGTTACACCACAGAGCCAAGGTTATTACTAAACCAATAGCTCTAATACCACTGTAACGACCCAGGAATTTTCAACCCCGAAAATTGACATAAATACCTTTACCGTAACTCATGCCGACTTTCCAAACACCGAAAACACTGGAAGGTTATTAGAAAGAATTTAGAGGGTGAGCTAAGAAAGAAAGAAATATTAGAATAGAAGAAGAAGAAGAACTAACACAACACAGAGTCTCACATCGTATCAGAACAAAATATAATATAGAAATAAATCTTTACTGAGAGCTTTAAAAAACTTACAATCATCAGAGTACATCAACATCTGGACAGTTATAATAAACTGTCCTCAGATACAACACATAGCGGAATAGTAGCTATATAATATCACACATCTGGACTCTTCCAGCTCATCTTTTCACATCATTCGATAACCTGAACCTGTACACCTCGGGCTAACCCGAGCATTTACAAAACACCGGGTCAGTCTGGTGAACCAGAGTGAGAAAAACTCGCACAGTACTAAGGAAACACACAACTTGATTGTAAAGTCAAAATCTTTTTAAAGAAAATAATAAATCGTAAGACCAAATCCACACATAAACATGGACAGTTTTTACCTTACGATAACCCAAACCATTTTTGAAATCAATATCTTTTCTGATATTATAATAATGTCTAAATACAAGTAAATATCAATCTAGTGGAATGCTTGCATCTCATGCTCCACATATATAGTATACAATCAAAACCGCGGGCGCTTATTGGAGATTGGATTCCAACTATGACAAGGTATGGGACCACCTGCCGATTGTGTATCTCTAGAGGCAAATACACTGGGTTCAACAAGAACGTCTTGCAAACCGGCCCACACATGACCGACCACTCATTTCGCTTGAGTGTATCGGATGTATACCACCAACGGTTTGGCTCAAACCACCATTTCCCGAAAAGGGACAGCACCAAATTTAGATTAAAGAAACGAAAGAATTTTTCTCTAGATAGGTGATTATACACCCTAATGGGAGCGACCCACATAGCCATGCCGCCTGCCCGATTTTTGTCATTTCCCGGTTGTTGAGGCTTGAGGTCAGAATTTCCTTTACAACACCTGGCCACCATTCACTTTGAATGCCACATCGTCAGATCCGCCAGATATCACTAATTGACGTCCAGAAAAATACCGGGTTGGGAGCGACCCAATTATGGTACGTTTGAAGAAATCAACGCACGTGATCCCTTTGAAAATACTCTGTCAGACGTCCGTCCATACAAGTCATCCAGGAACAGGATGAACTGAAGGTACTCTCCTACCGCATCCAATATAGGAATCACCCCATGGATCAGTAGCGAGAAGTCCTTGCAAATCCGTAGATTCCAACCACGACAGGACCACAGTACATCTTTGGCTGCAGACCGAAGATTATTAGTAGTCCTTCCGCTTATGAAATTTTACGGTCTTCAACGCTCCATCTCGATTGTCTTTTAATATCTTCACGTATTTGTTGGTTGGAATGGTTTTCGAATATAAATTCGATCCCGATCTTTCCGTACCAACAATCGTATTGGACAGATTTGATAGTCGGTGATTTAACTATCAAAATAAACAGTGTTTCAATCGTGTCAATCAAATGGATTCACTGGTTCAGTATCCAAAATTTACTTGGCCTTTTAAATTAAAAAAAAACTGTAAATTTAAAACTCTTAAGTATTTCGATATTATAAATATAGTTTCTCGCTTCTTTATTTATCATAAGATTTTACTTTAACCAAATTCCTTTTAATACTTAGTAGAATCCCATATCATATCTAGTTCTCCATATTTTTCCTTCGAAACAACTCGTAAACAACATTACGAAATATCCTTTATTTATTACTTGACACTACCCAGTGCTTATTCCTGTTGAATAAAACCCAACTTTTACATTGTTATTTCACTAATGGAAATAAGTTATCACGCATCCCTTTTACCATTACAACTAATATCATCCTTAGATAGTCCTGATGTCGTTCAATTTGGGGTATTTTAATTACCTCTCAGACCCTGATCAACAACGTTCATATCTAAAGATGGATACGGGTTGTAATATAAAACCAACATCTCATCTAATCTCAACACAACTTTCATTAAACTATTTTGTTTAAAAGTACAGTTTCATAACCCTTCTTTCCTTTTGAAAATCTTTTTCCTCGAATATATCATTAGTTCTTAATTCACTAATTAAGAAATCCTCTTTCTAAAACATCACTTTTAACACTGCTTCTTTAGCCAAACTCATTTTATACTTCAAATTTGGTTACCAAACCTCATGATCCACTTCTTTTACCAAATCCACTTTTACTAATCCCTTTTTAAATCCATTCGACAATTCCTGCTTTGAAAATCTTATCTTAATCCCCTCCCTTTTTACTTAATCCATTTTTAAGTAACTTTAATGTACAATTAACCCTTTTACACATTAAATCTCCTTTACATAGCCCTGATTTATTTTAATCTTTTGATCTGAATTTCTTTTCACCTAACTCAAATAATTAAGTAACATTCGTTTTTAAGGTATTATCTTCGCTTAAAAATTCCTTTTTATAACTTGTTATACCAATTCGGTTTTTAAATATAAAACCTGTTCGTAATTCTCTTTTACCATTTCATTGGATTCCACTTCAATTTCAAGTTCTTTTTAAACGAATCTCAATTTAAAAGTACTTCTCTAAATTATTAAAATAATAATTTCCTTTGGTGGTTAACTACTTATGTAGTTAATTCCTTTATTAAATTTTCCCTATCAAACCTTATTAACATTAAAACAATACCATTCGATTTATTTCTCATTCTCGTACTTATAAATCTGATTAACATTAAATACTAATAAATCAAATCTTAAATACAACATTTATTTATTTTCCCTTTTTATAACTTTTATTTTAAAATAATATGTTTCAAAATCTACCTCCAGTTGTAAAAATAAATTTTAGGCCATATGTTGCCAGATACTCAACCAATACCGCCGATTGGTTTAAACTACACTGATGTTGAAATTTCAGTCAACAACCAATACTCAAATCAACCACCCCATCGGGTCAGTTCATATATGATAATAATAAATAACGACCATTTAACATCAACCAATAAACAAAACAATCCAACCAATTCAAACCATTAAACACGTTTATTTTATAAACGTGACCAACAAGGTAAGTTACCTTCATTGGATCAAAAAAGTTAAAATAACGATTTGATTTTAATACTGAAATTAAACAACAGTTTAATTCCATTGGTGAAATCAACAAATAAATATATAACTGGCAAACGGTCAACCATCAGCAACCAGAGCAAAATAAACACCCAATTTATATAAAAATATAAATGGGAAAACTGAGTGAGTTTTACTCACCTTGATTTGATTTGTTGATAATACGGTTTGGTTTTAGTCAAATTAAACAGCGTTTAATTTGACTAAAAATTACAGCTGCTTTCATTACTGATCAGACCAAGTCCATGATGAAGTACTCATCGATGTGGTTCCGATGCTTCCTATTTTATCGAATTCCGATCACGTTTGCGTTCGGTATTAACATTTAAAGTTCATATGAATAATAAAATTAAATAAACTTTTAATTAAATAAATCCTTGGCCTCACCCTTAATTTCCCGTTCAGCCCATTTAGAAAATGATCCAGCCTGTTTAACTTTATCCAAATAAATAAGCGGATCCCCTCTTCCATTCATAATATCCGTCGCCTTCAACAATCAGAAAAAAAAAAAAGAAAACCCTCCATCGAAGATAAATTCCATGGCCGCGCAACTCTCCAAAGAATCGAAGGTAAATCCGCATCGCCACTTCCCTGCACTTCCGTACTCCGATCGTCCCCTTGCCTCCTACCCTCTGTTGCTAAAAAAAATCCCAATTCCTCAATCCCCTTTCCACAACCGAAGCTTCACCGATTGACACCCAGATCCTTCAGAAATAAAAGAACTCCCTACCCTCACCCACTACGATTTCAGAAAACTCCAGACCAAGCCTTCCATAAGAAGATCGGCCGAACCCTAGTTCATCTACCCTAACAGTTTCAACGAGGAACGCTGAAACGACCCAAACTTCCCAGTAAAGGAAAGACTGGATTGCTTTGAGAATGACACACATCAGAACATAAACTGAAGAACATTTTATCGCTGATTACAACAATTACATCAGAGTACAAGAATATAGCAGAGTATGAATACTTATTACATAATAGAAATACAATAATATCAGAGTTTTAAATTACATTTAAATAGCAACGGAAAATATTACAAATATACAACTGAAAGGAATACACGGATACAGAGCTTTCCGAGTACTGCTTCAGCTGTAAGCTAGGATCCTGTAAATATATCTGCAAAAAAGCTACTCGACTGCCCGTGTGAAAAATATGGGCACCCGAGTTTGCCAGTGAAACAAACTACAGGTCAGTCATGGGACTGGTATGAGAAATCTTAACTTAACTTATCTAATAATAAGGCTAATCACAGGACCACGCCGCTAACGCGAACGGTTTACTCCATTGGATTGCCAGTGCATAAAATAAGGTAAATCGTTAAACAACGCAATGCTTTTTAGAAAAATGAAACCATTATAAGACCCAAGTCCCATCACACAATGCAACGCAAACCGGAGGATAGGGTTTTACCTTATAATGGTCAAAAATGCTTGATACGATAAAACGGAGTTAATATTAGTGTGTATATCTATGGGTATATATATTTCAAAAACAATTTCAATCATAATGTATTAATCATAGACGACATAGTACCCCATCCTACTATGTCGCCATACTAGTTCTACAATCAAAACCGCAAGGTCGTATTGGAAATTGTATTTCCATCATGAGTCGAGGCTAGGGGCAAGCTCCTCTCCGATTCGAGACACTCTAGCAAATGCCTCAGGATCCCCCGCAGTGAACCCTTGGATCTTCAGGGCCGGTCCCTACCTAAGGGTAGTGGATTAATTATGCCTGAACACACGCTTCTCGGTTCCTTTGAACCTATAATATGACCACTATCGGCCTATAAAAATCTGAGGCGCCTCAAAATCCATCATCCACATAAGTAAAATGCCAGGCCGTGTCAAAGCACTGACACTACCACTAGCTAGAAAGAAACGTGTGCACTCCCTGCAGTCCATATCCCATTTTTGACTCATACCGGGGTGTGAGGCTCGCGAAGTCACGATATACACAAAGCTATGCCATAATAGGCTATGCTTTGATCATCCCACAAGGCCCTGCTTTTCAACAAAAGCCATGATCAATTGCATCTTGGCGTGCCACATTGACAATTCACGCCATGCGATCAATCACTATTAATATATACCAGGGTGTTATGTAAAGAATAAATCCTCCACCACCAAACATACATACATTAACAGAAATCGATTTAATTCACATGGAACGAAATCCAATGTCAGACACGCATCCATTTATTAGCTTATGCTCTGGGTCTGAGTGAAAACCAAATCTGAACAATCAACAATAGTCCGGACGACCACCACTGAAGCCCCTTCAAGGTAGCTACTCCCATCAGGGTCTCAGTAGCAACACATCCATTCGATGTGAAGATCGTCGGTCTTCAAACACCGTCTTCATCTTCGACTCTTCATCGTCGTAATGATTATCCGGAATGGGTTAAACCCGGTCTTTCCAAATAACTTGCGTATTTTTATAATAAAAAAAATCAAGTATTATAAAAACACATCCAACGTCTCGTTCCAATGCAGAATATCCTTTTTAATAAAATACTCACATTATCTTATCAAAGATAAGTTCTTCAAATTTTATTCTTAAATTTTAAAGATTTATTAAACCCTAAATTTGGTTTTAAAAACAAAAATCATTATTCAATGATTATTTACATTTAAGAAATTTTTCTTATCTTTAACTGGGTTAAAGAACTAATGTCATTTAAAACATTGTCCACGGTAAGCCCAAAATCATCCTCCATAAAATATGGAATCTTCCCAGAAAACAAATCGATATATAATCTTTATAAATTTCTGTATCCAACCAATAATATAAATGGAATAACGGCAAGGCCTCTTAAATTCTGATTGACATAGAAATGTGTTTATTTTATGCTCTTATATCTTATCTTTT
Organism: Allium sativum; assembly: GCA_030737875.1. Classification (NCBI taxonomy): domain Eukaryota; kingdom Viridiplantae; phylum Streptophyta; class Magnoliopsida; order Asparagales; family Amaryllidaceae; genus Allium; species Allium sativum. The sequence continues at coordinate 136,002,147 of CM060915.1, forward strand.
GTATATAAATAAATATTACTTGGGTATTGTTTTGCCACCTTTACAGATATTCCAACCCAGCCCGCATGCAACCAGAAAAGTAGAGAAATGGAGATGAAATTGATATATATTTACATTCTGAAGATGAAGATCTCACATCTAGTTGCTGTTGGACAAGAAAAGGCTTGATAAAAAGGCTTTGCACATCACAAATCAATGAAGAAGTGTCAAGGAAGCAAGAGGAAAAGAGAAAAGGCCAAAATTTGCTTTAATTATCTAAGGCCCATTTATGTTTCTCATTGTAAAGTGATGTAATGACCAGGCCCAGTTATCATTAGGGTTTGGCTATCTACCCTATATATACCCTTGTAGTATCATTGTAGCCACCATCATATATCTCATTCTATTCTCTTCTTCATTAATAAAACTCATTTTTCTTTTTATTTTATGCAATTTTCTATTTCTTAGCAATTAGTGTTGTCTACACGATTAGATTCGGTAGAACACTATTTGTATTTTGCATTTCTTTTCATTAGTGATTGACCGTCTGATTAGATTCAGCGGTAATCCTAATTTTATTTCCTGTTGTTATTTATATTCTGCACTTTTATTTTCTGTATTTTAATCGCGTTCATAGGTTAAATTGGATTTGATTCGATTTGAATCTGATTCATAGTTTCATTGCTTTTCCATTGAAATTGTGATTTGATCGTCGGTTCAGTTAGATCTGTTCTGAATCAAATTATAGTTTTAATTTTGTTTTGTTTTAATTTCAAAATCAACCTCCAAAGTTTTGTCTAACTCGCCCAAGAGATTAGATAAATAATTTGATTTAATTCACCTCCCTGTGTTCGACCTGTATGCTACACACCTGTATGCTTGCAGAATTTATTACAAATGTCGCGCTTTTCTAATTCGAAGATTAGCGTCGATCAAGTTTTTGGCGCCGTTGCCGGGGAGGTAACGATTAAATTTTATTATTTATTTAATTTCTGATTCGTGTTAGTTTTTATTTTTTTCTTGTTTTTGCGTATTCAAAAAAAAAATTTGCTGTTTTTGTTTATACATAGAAAAAAAATCTTGATTGGATTGATTTGGTATTGGTCAATGATGCTATAATCGTCTATACAAGAGAAAAAAAAAATTCTTGCCATTTTTTTTTCTTTCAATTTCTTTCTTCTCTTCCCTCATATTTCTTTCCTTTCTTTTACAATCTTATTTCTTTCAAAAAAAAAATATTCCACAAATTTCCTTCTGTTCCTTTCCTTGTGTTCTTCTGCCGCTTGTTCACCATTTCTCTACCAGACCACATCCAACCTTAGCCAACCCATTCTTCAACATCTTAGCACCATCATCTTCACTTGAATTCAACCATCGAAATCACCCACTTCTCATTATTCACGTCTGTCACAAGCATCATCGACTGCCTTCATACCCATCAATCCCTTTCTGCACCCTTACCACACCAGATCCATACCCAGTTCCATCTGCCGCAAGCAACAGTCACCAGTCCATCATCTAAAAAAAAAAAAAAATATTCTGATCACCACATAAACCTTTCAGCCCACCAGCGTTCACAGTTCACCCCATCTCACCTTCCTTCATACCCATCAACCCCTTTTTGCACTTCATCCAACCGAATCCACCCTCCAGCGCATCAAGCCACCCGCGCAAACACTCATTCCACAGTTCGAAAACTAACCAGTACCAGACTCCACAACAATCTTCAAACCATTCTCCACCGGAAAAAAAACAAAAAAAAAACAAACAAATTTCTTTCTATTCTTTTCCCCTTTCTTTCTGTAGTCTTTTCTGCCTTTGATCATCTTCTTTTCTTTGGCCATACCCAAATCCCCTCACACCAAATCCACCGTACCCCCTCATCATTCCACAGTTCGCACACCAACAAATCACAATCGAAGACCTGAAATCTCGAATTAGTGTTGTGGCAGTGGAAATCGAACGCGATCCAAAGTTCTCTTTTCTTTCTGTTTTTCTTTCTTTCGTGATTTGTATTGATCAGAAAGAAATAAAAAAAAGGGGGCGGCGTTTGTTTTAAGAAGGGGCGTGAATTTTATAATTGGAGCGGTGTGGTTTAGTTGAAATCTGGGTACCATTTAGGGTTTGTGTACGGGCCGAAATTGGCTTTTATTATTGATATTGAGTTCGTAATTTAGTTTGAATTAGCCAAGTCGGATTTAGTTCAGTTTAGTTTATTTATTTTGTTTGATTTTTTTTTATTTTTTTTTTATTTTTTTTATCGATTTGTAGTTTTCATTTGTTTTTTTTTATTTCTTTGTTTTCTCATAAAAAGAGTGAGTTTTTTTTTTTTTTTTTTAGGCTTAATCGAGTAGGTTCGTTAGTTTTTTTTTCTAGTTGTTTGTTAGTTTTTTTTTTCTTTTTAGGTTTTCACATTTTACATTTTTTTTTGTTTGTCTTAATTGCATTTCTGCATTGAAAAAAAAAAGAGAAAATCAAATCAATTCAAAGGGAAAAAGCAAAAAGGTCAAGAAACAAATAGGGAATTTAGATATCAGTCAACTTGCAAATAGAGATTGAAACAGGAGCACTACTCAAACTTTCTCTGGACGGACTGCCATACCCCACTGTAAATTTCTTTTAACTCTACAGGTGCTCTGCTGCAAAATATATATATATATATATATAGACAATTGTTGTAAAAAAATTCTGCAGGGGCAGCGGCTTTGAATGTACAATTTTTAATTTTTGCAGTTATTTTGTGTGATTTCTGCATTTTTTTTTATTCATTCTGTTAAGGGCAATACCCCAATTCACATAAGGTGAGGGATTTCATCACCCTTTCCTTAGCCCACAAATTGCATTTCATTGTAGAATCTGACTAATAATAACGGTTAGACGTTGGACTTAAGGGAGTCACGGGCTCATCTAGGGCTTAATTATATTGTGATAGTTGATTCATTTGGGACGAATTATTTCTCGGTGTCTAGACTACGGCAGAGAAATAACCGTTTATAAATATTACGGTGATTCGTAAATATTATATCGGTTGTTACTCTGAAGGTACTTAAACCTTCGGCTGCATTGCTAGGGTGATTCCTGGTGCACCGATAACTCCTGTCCGTTAACTGGCTGAGAAATCTTTTGATCTAAGTAATCAAACACATCACTTTATAATTTTGGGTTAGGAGCCAATAAGGACAGAAAACTTCATTGTAGCTAATTTCTGTGCTTGCATTTAACAACAATGAGTGAAAAAAGTGTTAGCCAACAAAATTCTCCTAGGGGTTCTCGTATCAACCAAAATTTTCCAACCGAATTGGATCAAAATCGAGTGAATCAAAACTTTCAAAACTTTGGGGATCAAAACCAAATAAATCAAAATTTTCAAAACCTCAATATCCAAGTGGATAGACCCTTGTCTCTTCGTGATCGATGTTATCCTACTAGGACCGTTGAACCATCTGTCATTGTGTTCCCACCAGCTGAAGGAAACAATTTTGAGCTAAAACGTTCTTTTATCCAAGGGGTACCAAAATTTACTGGGTCTGAAAATGCTTATGAATTTCTAAGTGAATTTGAATTGTATGCGTCCACAACAAAAATGCAACAATTGTCTAACGAATCGATCAAGCTAAGGCTAATTCTATTTGCACTACTTGAAAGCGCTAAAAGATGGCTAAATTCTCTTCCACGACATTCCATAAGAAGTTGGGATGAATTTGTCACTGCATTCTTGAAAAAGTTTTTCCCTTTCCATAAAACTCTAAAAATCCGAACCGAGATAAATCAATTTTGTCAAAATGAGGGGGAAACTTTTTCAAAATACTTTGAGAGATTCAACCAGCTATTATATAGTTGCCCTCATCATGGAATTCTAAAAGATCACTTATGTCAAATTGCATATGAAGGGCTAAACTATCAGACTAGAACTCAACTAGAATCAATGTGTGGGGGAGACTTTATGTCTAAAACAGCCGATGAAGCTTGGCGGTTCTTAGAAGATTATTCTGAAAAGGACATGCAATGGGAATCAATTCGTGTTCCCATTCGTACTTCTACTAAAGGAGTGCATGTCGTGGACCCAAGTCAAATTCCTTTAGAAAATCAAACTCCTCAAGCCGGAGAAGGGTTACCCCACTATTACTCTCAAGACCAAGCCAATGCCATAGCTCAAAATAATCCTTACTCATCCACGTACAACCCTGGTTGGAGGAACCACCCAAAATTTTCCTGGTCAAACCCCAATAATTCGGCTAACCCATCTCACATGCAACCCTTTATCCCCAATCCGAATTACCAAGCTCCACCTCCCAATTCTCAAACCTCTCAAGCTGCACCTCAATCCAAACAACCCTATAGGCACCCCAATTTTCAATCATCGAACTTATCCTCTCAATCTGGTCAATCGTCACAAGATTTTGTTCGATTAGAGAAACAGATGAACTCTTACGAAGCTAAAATAAACTCGAAAGACGCTAAAATGGACCAAATGATGAATATGATAAAGGAAATGGCGAAAAATAATGAGAGGGGAAAGTTGCCAAGTCAACCTGAGGTGAATCCAAAATATAACTCTCGTGCTGTAAATTCCTGTGAGGACGAAAATCATAATCCAGTCAACGCAATTACAACCCTTCGATCTGGAAAGAGGATTGATAATAACGTGGGCGACCCTGACGAACTTTCTAACTCGACCCCAATGCCAAATCTTGATGATCACCCATTGGCTTCGAATGCCAATTCTTCTAAACCTCAAGTTCCCTTAAATGTTGGCAATCCCAACAGTTCTTCTCCCAGTGTCGGCAAACCCGACCCACCTTCGAAAATTAATGTTGGCAATACCAACATTCCATCTTCTACAACCTTACCACCTTCTCTTCCCTTGGATAAATCTTCTCCCTCGAATGATGAAACTGATCACAAAGTCGAAAAACCAATAGCTCCATTTCCCCATAGGCTCAACAATAAGAAGAAAGCGGCAAATTTCGATAAAATCTTGGAAATTTTCAAACAAGTCCGTGTGAACATTCCCCTTTTAGACACAATCGAACAAATTCCTCAATATGCCAAATGTCTTAAGGAGTTGTGCACACAAAAACGTGCAACTAATGTTCCAAAAACCGCCTTTCTAACGGCGAATACAAGCTCTGCTCTTTCGAATCTTGCCCCAGTCAAGTATAAAGACCCTGGCTGTCCTACGATTGATTGTAAAATAGGAAACACTCACATCTCTCGTGCCCTACTCGACCTTGGTGCCAGTGTTAACCTTCTCCCTTATACTGTCTATCGTCAACTTGGACTAGGGGAGATTAAACCAACAAACATCACACTTCAACTAGCCGATCGATCTATCAAAAAGCCATTAGGAATTATCGAAGACGTCTTGATACAGATCGAACAGTTTTACTTCCCTGTCGATTTTATAGTTCTAGAAACAGAGCCTGTCTCAAATCCCAACATTCAAATACCATTGATCTTAGGACGCCCTTTCCTAGCAACCTCTAATGCTGTCATTAATTGTAGGAATGGTCAGCTTAGACTTTCCTTCGGGCACCTAACCATTGAGCTAAACATCTTTAATCTCAACAAACAACCTAGGGATTTTGAGATCGATGAAATTGACATGATTCAAACCACAGTTGATGAAACCTCTAGTGACACTTCTGAAGCCTTGAAAATGTGTCTTGACCATTTCGACTCTGATTTCGATGAACTCGAATACATTTCTGAACTAAACAAAATTCTTGACTCCGACACTTCGTCACCTGAATCTAACCAAGGAATGTTGACCAATGTTGATACACAAGAACTTCCTAAGTTAGACCTCAAACCCTTGCCACCAGACCTTAAGTATGCCTACCTAGACTCTTCAAAAACTTTTCCCATAATCTTGGCTTCCGATCTTATCGAGGACCAAGAAGAAAAACTTTTGGATATCTTGCGGGAAAATAAGGACGCATTGGGGTGGGAAATTAGCGATATAAAAGGAATTAGCCCATCAATTGTGGAACATCGCATACATTTAGTTGATGAGGCTAAACCCACTCGTGAGGTTCAAAGGCGATTAAACCCAAACATGAGAGAAGTGGTCAAGGAGGAAATAATCAAATGTCTAGACAATAACATCATCTATCCCATCTCTGATAGTACTTGGGTGAGTCCGGTACAAGTTGTACCAAAGAAGTAGGGAGTCACAGTGATCAAAAACGACAGTAATGAACTCGTCCCAACAAAAATCAAAACCAAATGGCGTGTGTGTATCGACTATCGAAAGCTTAACTCAGCCACACGAAAAGACCATTTTCCCTTGCCTTTTATTGACCAAATGCTCGAACGCTTAGCGGGACATGAGTACTACTGTTTCCTCGATGGATACTCTGGCTATAACCAAATTCCTATTGCTTTAGAAGATCAACATAAGACCACCTTTACTTGTCCCTTTGGAACCTTTGCTTATCGTCGCATGCCTTTTGGTCTTTGTAATGCCCCCGCGACTTTCCAAAGGTGTATGATGAGTATTTTCTCCGATATGGTGGAAGAATTCTTGGAAATATTCATGGACGATTTTTCAATATATGGATCATCTTTTTCCCAATGTCTCACTCATTTAGAACTCGTCCTTAAGCGTTGTAAGGAGAAATCACTCGTGCTTAATTGGGAAAAATGTCACTTTATGGTAAAAAGGGGGATAGTTCTAGGTCATATCGTCTCCAAAGATGGCCTAGAAGTCGATAAATCCAAAATCGATTTGATTGCTAATTTACCTCCTCCTAAGTCTATCAAAGATGTTCGTTCATTTCTTGGCCATGCGGGATTCTATAGAAGATTCATTAAGGATTTCTCGAAAATTTCAAAACCTCTCTTGAATTTACTTGCCAAAGACGTAAAGTTTGAATTTTCCAAAGATTGCAAAACATCTTTTGAAACTCTTAAGTCAATCTTGACCACAACTCCCATCATTCAACCTCCTGATTGGACTCAACTCTTTGAACTTATGTGCGACGCTTCTGACTTTGCAATTGGAGCCATCTTGGGTCAGCGAATTGATAAACTCCCTCGAGTCATTTACTACGCTAGCAAAACCTTAAACGAGGCCCAATTGAATTACTCAACTACTGAAAAGGAATTTTTGGTAGTTGTCTTCGCTCTTGAGAAATTCAGACCATATCTCATAGGATCCAAAGTCATAGTTTACACTGACCATGCTGCCCTACGATATTTGCTTTCTAAAAAGGATGCCAAGGCCCGCTTGATTCGTTGGATCCTCCTTCTTCAAGAATTCGATATAGAAATACGGGATAAAAAGGGTTCTGAAAATGTCGTAGCTGATCATCTCTCTCGAATTGTGCACGAAAATGATAACGACACCCAAATCGATGACTATTTTCCTGACGAACAACTCCTTTTGATCTCTAACACCCCTTAGTACGCTGACATTGTGAATTATCTTGTCACACAACAAATGCCCGCTGAATGGTCGAAACAAGATAAACAAAAATTTCTCTCGAAAGTTCGAAACTTATATTGGGACGACCCATATCTTTTCAAATACTGTCCAGACCAAATCATTCGAAGGTGTGTGCCCGATCATGAACACCAAAGTATTCTCTCCTTCTCACATGACCATGCTTGTGGCGGTCATTTTGGAGCAAGAAAAACTGCTGCAAAAGTTTTGCAAAACAGTTTTTATTGGCCCACACTCTTCCGTGACGCTTTCGAATTTTTCTCTAAATGTGAGCGATGTCAAAGAACGGGTCGAATCTCCAAGCGAAACATGATGCCTCTCAACCCCATTTTAGTGATTGAGTTATTCGATGTTTGGGGCATCGATTTCATGGGACCGTTCCCTAATTCATTTGGGAATCTTTACATCTTACTTGCGGTAGATTATGTCTCAAAATGGGTTGAAGCCATTCCGACCAAAACCAACGACAACAAGGTTGTTGTCAAATTCCTCAAAGAAAACATCTTTTCACGCTTTGGCACACCTCGAGCTATCATTAGCGATAATGGCACTCACTTCTGTAATCGTGCTTTTGAGTCCTTGATCAAGAAATACTCAATCACACACAAGCTGTCGACCCCCTACCATCCACAAACGAGTGGGCAAGTAGAAGTCTCCAATAGACAAATCAAACAAATTCTTGAGAAAACCGTGAATTCCAATAGAAAAGATTGGTCCGTAAAACTGATTTATGCACTTTGGGCTTTTCGCACTGCTTATAAAACAAATCTAGGGATGTCACCATATCGATTAGTCTTTGGAAAGGCCTGTCACTTACCTCTTGAATTAGAGTATCATGCTCTTCGGGCCATAAAATTTTTGAATTTTGACTTAGAAAAAGCCGGCTCACATAGGAAGTTACAAATTTCGGAATTAGAGGAATTAAGAAATGAGGCGTATGAAAATGCGAAAATCTACAAAGAAAGAACCAAAGCCCAACACGACAAAAACATACTTCGTAAGGAATTCAACGTAGGTCAAAAAGTTCTTTTATACGACTCTAGACTTCACTTGTTTCCAGGAAAACTCAGATCTCGATGGACTGGACCTTATGTCGTGAAAACAGTATATCCTCATGGAGCGGTTGAAATTGAAAATCCTAGGGATGGAAAAGTCTTCAAAGTAAACGGTCAATGACTGAAACCATTTTTGGAATTCGAGCAATATGACGAAGATGACTCTATCGATCTGCATGATCATCCACCATGAAATCAGGTGGTACACGTTCTTTTTCTTTTATTTTTATTTTTCATTTTTGTTTTTCTGCCTTAGACAATTGGGACACTGTCTCAATCAAGTGTGGGGGGAGTCTGCATTGCATTCTTTTGATTTTTCTTTAATTTTTCTTTCTTTTCATGTAGGACCATCATACATTTTATATCATAGTAACATACCATATTTTTAAAAAATATATATATATATATATATATGACTCATTTTCAATTGATACAACAAAATAAGTTTACAATTTTTAGCCAGTTGATAGTATTTTTTTCTCTCAACTTAGATCGAATAAGAAATATAATGAAAAGTTTAATTTTGAGGGATAATAGTGTAACCGGTACATAGGGAGATTCTTAGGTGATGGCCATGAAATCTATTCTATATTGTAGACTTTGTTTAAATAAGTGGAGGACTTAAAATACTTATAATGGCTTGTCAAATCTTTAAAACTAAGTTGTGTTAAGTTGAATTCGCGTAACTCTCTTTTTGTGCTTATAAATTCAATAATAATAATAATAGTAATCCAAGGGTATCCAACATTGCTTGTATATCGAGCGTTGGTGTGCAAACCCGCCAAGCTCTATCCGACACGTTGTTGACAAAGTCAAAGTTGGAATATCTTGGTCTCATTTTATGAGATTGGACACCTAAGGATTACCGACACGTTGTTGACAAAGTCAAAGTCGGCCTGCACAATCCGCCAAGCTCTTTACCCACTCTCCGTTAGTCCGCGAGGCAGTGCATGGGTGGTAAACCTTGGTCTTTTTAGTTAGGTGTATGTACTTAATCATAAATCTTAAAATTTTATAGAATAAAGAATAAGCGATGATACCCAAACACTTCTTGACCTTATTGATTTGACTAGCCATACATGAGAAAATTAGAATACCACTTTGCAAACTGTGCCAAGCAAACTTAGAATTTATTTCATGGCTGCACTATGTTATCGACCGAACTAACTGGCCAAACTGGAATTTAACATTTGAAAACTTGATTTATATTGAAAATTTGTGACAAGTCGAGGTATCTAAAATAAAATCAACTGATCAGAAATTGTTAACTTAATTTGTTGTACCACTTTCCTGAAATAAGTCGTGTTTTCATTTTTCGTTTTTATTTGCATATGTCCATTGCATTCATGTAGTTTCATTAGAATCATAGCATACTGCATTTGGATTTTGTGGGTAGTATCCGCTGAAAACCCTCACGAGACACCACTCGTCCTACTAGGGACACCTAGAGGTTTAACGGCTTGTTGCATACGCTCAATGCAATCGTGTTTCCTACGAAAGTGCGACCTATCTAGTTAGTTTTTCATTTCTTTGTTTTACTCGAGGACGAGTAAAAGATAAGTGTGGGGGTATTTGATTGACATAGAAATGTGTTTATTTTATGCTCTTATATCTTATCTTTTGTATATAAATAAATATTACTTGGGTATTGTTTTGCCACCTTTACAGATATTCCAACCCAGCCCGCATGCAACCAGAAAAGTAGAGAAATGGAGATGAAATTGATATATATTTACATTCTGAAGATGAAGATCTCACATCTAGTTGCTGTTGGACAAGAAAAGGCTTGATAAAAAGGCTTTGCACATCACAAATCAATGAAGAAGTGTCAAGGAAGCAAGAGGAAAAGAGAAAAGGCCCAAATTTGCTTTAATTATCTAAGGCCCATTTATGTTTCTCATTGTAAAGTGATGTAATGACCAGGCCCAGTTATCATTAGGGTTAGGGTTAGGGTTTGGCTATCTACCCTATATATACCCTTGTAGTATCATTGTAGCCACCATCATATATCTCATTCTATTCTCTTCTTCATTAATAAAACTCATTTTTCTTTTTATTTTATGCAATTTTCTATTTCTTAGCAATTAGTGTTGTCTACACGATTAGATTCGGTAGAACACTATTTGTATTTTGCATTTCTTTTCATTAGTGATTGACCGTCTGATTAGATTCAGCGGTAATCCTAATTTTATTTCCTGTTGTTATTTATATTTTGCACTTTTATTTTCTGTATTTTAATCGCGTTCACAGGTTAAATTGGATTTGATTAGATTTGAATCTGATTCATAGTTTCATTGCTTTTCCATTGAAATTGTGATTTGATCGTCGGTTCAGTTAGATCTGTTCTGAATCAAATTACAGTTTAAATTTTGTTTTGTTTTAATTTCAAAATCAACCTCCAAAGTTTTGTCTAACTCGCCCAAGAGATTAGATAAATAATTTGATTTAATTCACCTCCCTGTGTTCGACCTGTATGCTACACACCTGTATGCTTGCAGAATTTATTACAAATGTTGCGCTTTTATAATTCATAGATTAGCGTCGATCAAATTCCATATGTAGTATCGACCTTCTTTTACAGAAGCTTATCTCGGTTATAATTAATTCGAATCCTATTCAATTCCAATTTAATGTATTAAATTGGAAAACTTCACTTTTGGAAAATTCCTATTTAAATCTTAATAAAAGATTTATAAATTCCAAATCATATTCTCACTGTCAGTTGGGTTAAAAACAAATGTCGCTTAGAAACACAGTTCACAATAAACCCGACTCCCATTTCATCTTATTTCAATTACTAAATGAAAACTTTAATAATCTAAATTAAAAGATTATTCTTTTCATACGGGGTTTAAGAACAGTGTTATTTAAGACACTATTCACGACAAACCCAAAATCCAATTTAATTTAATTTAACTTCAATTAAATCTTAACAAATTGGAAAACTCATTAAATCTAAATTTTATGATTTATTCTAGTTAATAACTAGTTTATTTCAATAAAAATATATTTTCCCAAAATATTTTTTTTTTTAAATATTCTTTCAAAAATATTTTCTCTAAAATATTTTCTTCTTGAATATTCTTTATTGGAATGTGACTCAACCAACAACCATATAATTTGTATGAAATCAACAATCAGGATAAATAATTATCAAACATCCAAATGATGACCAAAGTGGAATCTATAACTGTGTGAGCATTAAAGTAAATAACTGACGCTCATCACAGACTGTCAATCCATCGATTGACAGATAACTAAATACCAGGATTAGTGTGTGTATCCAATATCATCCCAATACCCGTGTGGGGTTTCATCCATCAAGCAATAAAAATTCATTTGTGCACTTGGGCGATGTGTGAAAATTATCGTCCCAATCACATAGACAAGTCGGATGACTTGTAAATGGAAGTGTAGTATTCCAGCATCATAAACATATATATAATGATGAATCAGTTCATATATAATAAAAACGAAAGTTCTCATGTTAACATAATTTATCAAAACAATGAATCCTTCCTACTGATTTATTTACATTAAAAATGTGAATTCTGATGTTGACTTACCTACAATGAAGTATGATCTTTTCATTTTACATAAAAATGATATTCTTTTTACATTGTATAAAATGTAATTATTTATTCTTATCATTTTTATAACAACTAAAGTGTAGATAAAAATATACTTTTTAATTTCATGTTTTATTTGCAATAGAGAATGCAGATAAAAATATAACTTCTTATTTCATGCTTTATTTGCAAAAGAGAATCAAAATAAAGATTCAAATTTTTATGTTTATTTACATCGAGGGACGTAACCTTTTTATTTCTAGTTTTATTTGCAACAAGGGTTGCAAATGAAAAGGATAACTTTTAAATTTAAAGTTTTGTTCACATCTAGAGTTGCAAACAAAATGCATCTTTTTCCTACGGTGTTTATTTGCCTCTAAATATCCAAATAAAAATATAATCTTTTAACTAAGATGTTTATTGGCATCTAAATATGCAAATAAAAGAAAATATAATCTTTATTAAATGTTTGTTTGCAACTAAATTTGCAAAAAAAAACGTATATTCCTATTGCTAACTAAAATACAAAATAAAAATGTAATAATTGTTTGCATCTAAATTTGCAAAACAAAATGTAACTCTTTAAATCATATTTTGCTTTTAACTAGTATAGATTTATAAAAGTGTTTGTTTTGTTTCAACCAGTGTAAAATGACAAAAATGAATAATTTGGTTTAATTACTGTAAACTGATCAAAAATGAATGTTTGTTCAATTCTTTTTATTGAACTAAATTGACCAATAAAATGTACTTTTATTTTCAAGTTGTATTTACATTATGAGATGCAAATAAAAAGTGGACTTTTATATCATGTTATATTTGTATTGAAAAATGCAAATGAAAAGTGAACTTTTATTTTCTATGTTTATTTGTGTTGTAGAATACAATAAAAGGTTACCTTGTCTTCCTATGTTATATTTGCATTATTGAATGCAAATAAAAGAACAATTTTTGTTTTTAATTCATATTTGCATTAGTGAATGTAAATAAAGAAAAAACTTGAATTTCAAAGTATATTGGTATTTGAGAATGCAAATAAAAGAGTAAGTTTTATTTTCAATATATATATTTGCATAGAGTAATACAAATAAAGGAACAAACTTGATTTTTAATGCATATTCGCATTTGTGAATGCAAATAAAGGAACAAATTTTATCTTCAATATATATTTGCATTAGTGAATGCAAATAAAAGAACAATTTTTAATTTCAAAGTATATTTGCATTTATGAATGCAAATAAAAGGACAAAGTTTATTTTCAAAGAATATTTGCATTTGTGAATGCAAATAAAAGAACATATTTTTATTTCAATGATCTTGTTTTGACAAAAATGATATTTTCACTTCAAAAATCAAGTTTTGATAAAAGTGTGATTTTTATTTCGTAAAACTAATTCTAACAAAAGTGTTATTTTTGTTTCATAAATCATGTTCTAACTAAAATGTTATTTTTATACACTAATCACAATTTGACTAAAAATGTTATTATTTTATCCAATGTATAAAAATGTATATTTTTAACAAATTCAATTCAATGTATAAAAATGTGTATTTTTAACAAATTATATTCAATGTAAACAAATATGAGAATTTTTGTTTAATTCTTTAATGTAAACAAATATTCCAAATTTTGATTGATTCTTTTATGTAAACAAAATGTTAATTTTGATTGGTTCTTTTATGTAAACAAAATGTTAATTTTGATTAGTTCTTTTATGTAAACAAAATGTTAATTATTTTATTCATTCTTTAAATTGACCAAAAATGAGGTTTTTATTTCAACACTTATGTTTTAACCAAAATGTTATCTTTTATTTCAATACAAACAAATTTGACAAAAACCATGTTTTAATGAAAACAATAAAATGAATGTTTTATTGTTATTCTATTTTTAACAAAAATTGACAACTTAATTTATTTCAATAAATAGGATAAAAATAATAATTTAATATTAAATTAACAATTTAATCCAATTTAACAAAAATCCAAATAATTTTTTTATGCTGAATTGAAAATCTAATGCAATTCAACACATAACTGTAACACCCCGTGTACTTTATAACAGTGAAATTCACAAATTAAAGTATAATAAATTTTAAATTAAAGTATTAAGGGAAACGGGATATGCCATTGCGTTCGTCTCGGAAAAATACGCGAAATAGAGTCCGAGTTTTCGAAAAACGGAGCCCGTATGACCAAATTATGGCCCGATGAAGTTTCAGAAAATTCAAAATTTCGAAAACAGATTTGAATTTCAGCCCAATCAGAGTAGGCGGGAAAATTCCCTCCCAAACCCACCAGGTCGACCTGGGGGTCGACCCTAGGGTCGACCTGCCAGGCCAGGTCGACCTGGGAGTCGACCTAGGTGTCGACCTGCCCCAGGCAGGTCGACTCTAGAGTCGACCTGGGGGTCGACTGGGGAGTCGACCTGGCCCCTGAGCCAGGTCGAATCCAGCCCCCCTGGCAGGCCTAGTCTGTGTTTAGTCGATTTTCTGAGCCTTGCCTTGTCACTAGGGCTAAGTGTCAGCTCCTGATTGGCCTCTCCTTTGAACGAACGGCTATTATTAAACCAAGCTCCATCGACGGTCTAAATTAACTCAAAAACTCTATAAAAAGGACCTAAGACTAATCCTAATTCACACAAACTAAAATGGAGATGAGACCGTCATGTTGCTGAGGAGAGACTAAGGATAGCCGTCAGAAATAGAGAGACAATTAGGAGATAAATCAAAAGCTTAAAGCAACGTTAGTTGAATCAAAGCAACGCCTACAACAAAGGATAGCATCTCCAATTTCAGAATTCAGATTCCTGAATTGAAGATTCGTCATACGTTGTAAGTAGAGTGCTATTCCGATGTGAATTAAATAATTGTGTTGATTTGTGTAAAGTATGAAATGGAATTGTGGCGATAATAATCTATATTTGTACGTTGCTTTGATGCTAAACGATTTGGGAATATTATGGTATACGATTGGATATTTGCAAGTATGCGATTTGCGTTGGAAGTTAACAACGAAATGGAATTGTGGCAATAATAACCTTTATTTGTATGTTATTTTGATTCTAAACGATTTGGCAATGCTATGGTGTACGATTGGATTCATACAAGTATATGGTTTATGTTGACAACCACATGTTGTGGAATTTTAATTGGGATTCATGCAAGCATATGATTCATATTGAAAACTACATGTTTGTGGTAGTTATTTACAACACCCATTTGATAATTGCAAGTATATGATTCATGTTGAAAATAACAACTATGTGTTGTAATAGTTTATTTGAAATTCATGCAAGTATATGATTTATTGTTATGCCAACATGATGTATAATTCTATGGTCATCTTTAGTGTAATTTGGTCCATTTGAGTATTATGATTCATATGAAGTTATGTTGGAATTGGCATTATAGTTCAAGTATAAAAATCATGCTTTTGTGATAGTGACAAAAGCAAGCATCTTTGTAAGCTTGTATTAATTTTATGAACATGACTAAACTATGTTTGTTATTATGCCCAATTGAAAAACATGTTTTTAGGTTTATGTTGTTATCATAATCATATGATAATATATGTGACACATAAGTTACATTAGAATTACATTAGAATTACATTCCACTTGCAAGTTTACATAGATAGAATAAAAACCATGATTTAAGTTTAGGTATGTTTATGCTATAATTCTATAAATGGATTAAAAACCATGATTCATATAAGAATTAGGTTGGGATAATTCTAGTTGAACCATACTTTTGTATTAGTGACAAAAGTAAGTACCTTTTTGTTAGCATGTAGTGAATTTATGAACATGATTAGTTTGTATTATGCCTAAATAAAAATATAGGCTTATATTTCTAGTCAAGACCATGTTCCAATAATAATGATATCTAATTTAGTTAGATTCTTAATTTCAACTTTACATGGTTAGTTGAACCTATGATTCATGTTTAAGTATTGTTTATGCCATAATCATATGAATAGAATGATTCATGTTTAAGTATTGTTTATGCCATAATCATATGAATAGAATAATTCATGTTTAAGTATTGTTTATGCCATAATCATATGAATAGAATAATTCATGTTTAGGTATTGTTTATGCCATAATCATATGAATAAATGATTCATGTTTAAGTACTGTTTATGCCATAATCATGTGAATAGAGTGATTCATTTTTTAGTATTGTCTATGCATTAACCATATGAATAGAATGATTCATGTTTAAGTATTGTCTATACCATAATTATATGAATAGAATGATTCATGTTTAAGTATTGTTTATGCTATGATTATATGGATAAAATGATTCATGTTAAGCCATGATTATATGATGTTACAATTGCAAGTTCACATTTGCCTACTTTATGTTAATTGAACAGTTTGTTGCAAGTTTATGCGTTCACACTCCCCTTTTTCATGTTATCTTATAAACACCATGTTATAAGCCTCCCCTTTTTCATATGGCTAAATTGGGTTTAAGTGTTAAACCCAACACACCTTACATTGGAGCGAACGTATAAAACGGGGGTAATGACGTTTGGGCTAAAATATAGAACATATGTGTTGACATGTTTGACGCATGCCAACAACCTTGAAAAACAATTAAGTGGCGTAAATAAATCTTAATCAATAAAGATGAATTTGAATAATGGGCCGCAAATATTTACATATAAAAAAGAAAAGAGACAAAATATGTAAATGTAGAAAATACGATGTGTTTAACCCGAGGTTGGATTGAGTTGTGATGTAAACCTGCCCGGAACCGCCCGGCTGTCCATTAGTCACAACAATACCTATCCAATGTGGGTGGTTAAACACGGAGCCCAATAAGGACCCGAGGTTAGACTGAGTTGTGGCGTAAGACTGCCCGGACCCAACCGGCAACAGGCAGCCACAACAATACCTGTCTAATGTGAGAGGTCAAGGCTTTAATAAGACAATTAAGGCAGAGTCAGGATTGATAGGATTAAGTGAATTAAGACTTAATCAAAATGGAACATGCTAAACTAAACAGACTGATTGGGGTTAGGTTTATAAAACACTTAACCAACTTAGAATGTTGGCTAGAAATAGAAAAACCTAGTAGCGGGGGACCCTTTTCAGCAGTAACCCTACAAGGTATCATGATACCCTGAAACTAGGCAGGGTGGGGCACGATTACTGGGCTGACTGTAAGAGGTCAAATCGACGGCGGTGGTGCAGCAGTGTAGGTTCTAACGGGGTGCGGGCGTGCACACACTCCGGCGTAGAAAAATAAGGCACTGGGCACCAGTAGCATACCTGTGCATTCTAGGATTGTGTCGGGCCGCCACCATGGGACTTGATACACCCCATGGTGGGACCAGCATAGGTAACTACAACATCGGGGGCCGTGAGACACAAGTAACTATACGAGTAGGAGCCGATCATCATAAAATGGACCACTTCACCCTGATTATGGGGTGCCTGTTGGAAACTAGTTTATATGGGTACAGAGATTAATATGGGGTACGATAGTATATTCGACCCTAGACAACTTAACTTAGTTTATGGTGCTTTCCCATTTCTAGTTTATACTTATCATACCCAGTTCTTTATTCATAGACTGAATGGTCCTAGACTTACTCAGGCTTTATGTCTGACTCTACTTTTCTTTCGTCTTCTTTTCTTCCGTTTACCCCCCCCCCCACCCCAAGGTCCACAGGGAGGGAATACCGCAGCTTGACCAGCCTTCATATCCAGCTTGAAGAGAAAGAATGTATTGCTTGGACCTTTTCGTTTCGGACTATGGCTTTGGACAGCAATTATGGGACTTTTGCAGTTTATTTATATTTTCTTTATGCTTCTTTAAATAATGTAATCAAGGCAGTTATGATTTTGGAAGTATTGTAAGACAATTATGGCATGGTTTGTGTAACACGTATTTTGATGAAATAAAAGTTGTTGTTTTTCCGCTGTTCAAAAATATGTGTTATTATATCTGTCTTGTATATCTGTGACTTATACTTATAAACCTCCACCAAAATTAGGGCATTCCCTTTGAGAGTGACCCTAATGGAGGTGGGGTGTTTCACTTGGTATTAGAGCATAGGTTTACCAGATAAGATAAAAAGTTTTGAAAATTTATTTTTCAAAAAGAAATTTAAAGAAGCATTTTTAAAAGATAAAATATTATTTTATTTTAAAAGGCAAAGTCCCCTCCCCAAAGCCATAGGTACTATCTCTTATCCTTCGTTTTGAACCTGTCCTTTCTGTCTCAGCATGTCTGGAGACCTTACTCCCCAGCTGCTGACGCTTTCACTCCTCCTCCTCCACGTGAACCAGCAAGCGGAAGAGTCCCAGAGTAGGAAGACGAATAATAGTCAAACAAGAAAGGATTGTAACAGTAATAACAAGAAACGAGAAAAAAGGAAATGCAATTTTTGCGGTACGGAAGGGCACATAGCCAAGGATTGTAGGAAGAGGAAAAGAAAGCAAGGAGAATGTTTTCATTGTGGGGAGACTGGACACATTAGCAAAGATTGCCCTGAGAAGACAGACTTCAAGAAGGGCGGAAAAGACAACAAGTCCCAAGAGAAGAGGAAGTGTAAATTCTGTGGCAAAGTGGGGCACTTAGTAAAAGATTGCCGGAAAAAGAAGGCCAAGATGAATGGTGGGTGTTTTTCTTGCGGTGAGACATGCCACATGGCTAAGGATTGCCCAAAGAAACGAGGACAGGGGCAGAGGGCTGGATCCACCTCAGGGGCACAAGTTCATATGCTAGAGGCGCCACCTCTGCAACAGCGAGGTATAAATACTTCTGTAGAAAGTGTAGTTTATCTTTATGATCACCCCGTTCGCACTTTATTTGATTCTGGCGCATCACACTCCTTTATCTCGTCTGCTTTAGTAGAATCTCAGCACCTAAAAACTAGTATGGTAGAGGACCCCTTAATTGTTTCAAACCCAATTGGGGGCCCAGCTCATTTGTCTATGATCTGTTTGGGATTGAAAATTTCTATTCTAAGCGTAGAATTTAAATGTAGTGCCTTTGTTTTGGGCTTTTCGGGATATGGTTTGATTTTGGGCATGGATTGGCTATCCAGTAATGGGGCCATCCTTGATTGTGAAAAAAGGGTTGTTAGGCTCCTGACCCAACTCGGTAACACTTTGGAAATTTCTTGTAATCCCTCGTATGCGGTTATGCTTAGTTACCTTGAATCGCTAGATGCCTCCGTTGAAAATTTGCAATCGGTTAGAGTGGTCCGGGAATATCCGGATGTCTTCGAAGAGGTGAAGGGCTTGCCTCCGAAGCGGGAGATAGACTTCCGCATATACCTTGTAGATAAAGCAAAGCCCGTTGCGTTGCCCGTTAGACACATGGCTCCATGGGAAAGGAAAGAGCTCAGTAAACAGATTAAAGAGCTTCTAGAAAAGGGGTTCATTAGGAGGAGCATTTCAGAATGGGGCGCTCCAGTGGTGTTCGCCACTAAGGCAGAAGGTTCATTTCGCTTATGCATGAGTTGTGGAGAATCACCTTAGTAAGTACATTTGGCAACATGGTTGGCATTTATTTCCGAGAGATAGTTCTTCTACGTGGAATACCTGATAGTAAGTGGACGAGATCTAAGATTCACTAGTGAATTTTGGAGAGCTTGCATGAAACCATGAGTACGCCGTTATGTTTGAGCCGAGTATACTAGAAGTAGAGTAAGTGAAAGAGGAACGAGAGGCAACAGTGAAATAGGTTCCAACTCATATTTTGGAAACAAGAATTAAGAAGCTACGAAATTGTGAAGTTAAAGACAGACAAAGCATAATGGAGTTAAGCTCAAGGAAATGCGACTTAGAAGATTGAAGACTAGATTCGTGCATCATATCTCTTCTTAAGAGTATATCCTTGATCCCTCTCTTCCTGTAGAGCTTACTTGCATACTATCTTTTGTGTATATCCTCTCGGTCCCGTTCTCAATCCAATTTCTGTTGCAAACCCCATAGGGAGTATGACTCATCTGTTAGTAACACATGTTGGGGCTTGAGGGTGTTCGTTGGTTTGACTAAACTTTTTGGGTTTTATAGGTTGGTCTTAGGAAGGGACTCCCTTGTGACCTAAAAGGAGTCCATCATGCTTGGTTTCCTAGAATCTAGTGGTTGGGTTGAGTAATTCTTTGGGTGTAAGTCTGATGTTGATTTCGGTCTTCGGGGCTGATGCTTAGAGAGTTCTTCTCCTAATCAATATATATGTGGAATAGATTTCCAGTTTTGACATTGCCTAATGGGCACAAAGTTTTTACTTGCTTCTATCATTCGACTATACCTTTAGGTAGGACCATTTCCTATTATTGAGGAACAATTGGGAAAATGGCCTATAGATTAGAGCTACCCGAAAGATTGGCAGGAGTTCACAACGTCTTTCACGTTTCGCATCTCAGAAAATGTCTACATGAGTCTGCTGAAGTGGTAGAGCCAAATATCCTAGAAGAAGCTGAAGTGGAACGCGAAGCAACCGTAAGGAAAGTTCCAACCCGCATATTAGGAACGGAAGTAAAGAAACTACGCAACCGCGAAGTCAAGCTCGTCAAAGTGCAGTGGAGCGACGCCGAAGAAGATGCAACCTGGGAAACTGAAGCTAGAATACGCGCGGCCTACCCTTTTCTTTTCGAGGGTACATCTTTGATCTTTTCTTTTTCCTTAAGTTGTGCTTTTATCTATCTTTTAGGTATATCTCCTCGACCCTATCTTTTAGGTAGAAACCCTTTGGATGAAAACATGTAATTGAAACATGTTATGGATGATGGTTGCAAGTGGTTGCAAGTGATTGCTAGTGGTTGCTCGTGGTTGCATATACACACACAATCTAGGTTTTAGATCGGCTCAATCACCTCATATTGCATATGCATATATGTTTGCATTCGTATATGGTTGAACTTTAATATGTGTCAGATGAATGTTGCATTTGTATGAATGATTGTGCACTCATGTAGAATCATGAATAGGAGGATTTGCATACATAATGGATTCATAGCACTTACATAATTCGCATTAAGGAGGTCAACTGAATCAGTAGACCGCCTGATTTTGCATTAGATAAGTTCATGTACACACACACTTCGCATATTATCATGAAGCATTAGAAGTCTTTTAAGGACAATGGATGCTCGTGTTTGATGGATGAGTAGATGGATGTTAGGATGTACATTCTTCCTGAACTTGAAGATTTCGGGACGAAATCCTTTTAAGTGGGGGAGAATGTAACACCCCGTGTACTTTATAACAGTGAAATTCACAAATTAAAGTACAATAAATTTTAAATTAAAGTATTAAGGGAAACGGGATATGCCATTACGTTCGTCTCGGAAAAATACGCGAAATAGAGTCCGAGTTTTCGAAAAACGGAGCCCGTATGACCAAATTATGGCCCGATGAAGTTTCAGAAAATTCAAAATTTCGAAAACAGATTTGAATTTCAGCCCAATCAGAGTAGGCGGGAAAATTCCCGCCCAACCCCACCAGGTCGACCTGCCAGGCCAGGTCGACCTGGGAGTCGACCTAGGTGTCGACTTGCCCCAGGCAGGTCGACTCTAGAGTCGACCTGGGGGTCGACTGGGGAGTCGACCTGGCCCCTGAGCCAGGTCGAACCCAGCCCCCCCTGGCTGGCCTAGTCTGTGTTTAGTCGATTTTCTGAGCCTTGCCTTGTCACTAGGGCTAGGTGTCAGCTCCTGATTGGCCTCTCCTTTGAACGAACGGCTATTATTAAACCAAGCTCCATCGACGGTCTAAATTAACTCAAAAACTCTATAAAAAGGACCTAAGACTAACCCTAATTCACACAAACTAAAATGGAGATGAGACTGTCATGTTGCTGAGGAGAGACTAAGGATAGCCGTCAGAAATAGAGAGACAATTAGGAGATAAATCAAAAGCTTAAAGCAACGCTAATTGAATCAAAGCAACGCCTACAACAAAGGATAGCATCTCCAATTTCAGAATTCAGATTCCTCAATTGAAGATTCGTCATACGTTGTAAGTAGAGTGCTATTCCGATGTGAATTAAATAATTTTGTTGATTTGTGTAAAGTAAGAAATGGAATTGTGGCGATAATAATCTATATTTGTACGTTGCTTTAATGCTAAACGATTTGGGAATATTATGGTATACGATTGGATATTTGCAAGTATGCGATTTGCGTTGGAAGTTAACAACGAAATGGAATTATGGCAATAATAACCTATATTTGTATGTTATTTTGATTCTAAACGATTTGGCAATGCTATGGTGTACGATTGGATTCATACAAGTATATGGTTTATGTTGACAACCACATGTTGTGGAATTTTAATTGGGATTCATGCAAGCATATGATTCATATTGAAAACTACATGTTTGTGGTAGTTATTTACAACACCCATTTGATAATTGCAAGTATATGATTCATGTTGAAAATAACAACTATGTGTTGTAATAGTTTATTTGAAATTCATGCAAGTATATGATTTATTGTTATGCCAACATGATGTATAATTCTATGGTCATCTTTAGTGTAATTTGGTCCATTTGAGTATTATGATTCATATGAAGTTATGTTGGAATTGGCATTATAGTTCAAGTATAAAAATCATGCTTTTGTGATAGTGACAAAAGCAAGCATCTTTGTAAGCTTGTATTAATTTTATGAACATGACTAAACTATGTTTGTTATTATGCCCAATTGAAAAACATGTTTTTAGGTTTATGTTGTTATCATAATCATATGATAATATATGTGACACATAAGTTACATTAGAATTACATTAGAATTACATTCCACTTGCAAGTTTACATAGATAGAATAAAAACCATGATTTAAGTTTAGGTATGTTTATGCTATAATTCTATAAATGGATTAAAAACCATGATTCATATAAGAATTAGGTTGGGATAATTCTAGTTGAACCATACTTTTGTAATAGTGACAAAAGTAAGTACCTTTTTGTTAGCATGTAGTGAATTTATGAACATGATTTGTTTGTATTATGCCTAAATAAAAATATAGGCTTATATTTCTAGTCAAGACCATGTGCCAATAATAATGATATCTAATTTAGTTAGATTCTTAATTTCAAGTTTACATGGTTAGTTGAACCTATGATTCATGTTTAAGTATTGTTTATGCCATAATCATATGAATAGAATGATTCATGTTTAAGTATTGTTTATGCCATAATCATATGAATAGAATAATTCATGTTTAAGGATTGTTTATGCCATAATCATATGAATAGAATAATTCATGTTTAGGTATTGTTTATGCCATAATCATATGGATAAATGATTCATGTTTAAGTACTGTTTATGCCATAATCATGTGAATAGAGTGATTCATGTTTTAGTATTGTCTATGCATTAACCATATAAATAGAATGATTCATGTTTAAGTATTGTCTATACCATAATTATATGAATAGAATGATTCATGTTTAAGTATTGTTTATACTATGATTATATGGATAAAATGATTCATGTTAAGCCATGATTATATGATGTTACAATTGCAAGTTCAAATTTGCCTACTTTATGTTAATTGAACAGTTCGTTGCAAGTTCATGCGTTCACACTCTCCTTTTTCATGTTATCTTATAAACACCATGTTATAAGCCTCCCCTTTTTCATATGGCTAAATTGGGTTTAAGTGTTAAACCCAACACACCTTACATTGGAGCGAACGTATAAAACGGGGGTAATGACGTTTGGGCTAAAATATAGAACATATGTGTTGACATGTTTGACGCATGCCAACAACCTTGAAAAACAATTAAGTGGCGTAAATAAATCTTAATCAATAAAGATGAATTTGAATAATGGGCCGCAAATATTTACATATAAAAAAGAAAAGAGACAAAATATGTAAATGTAGAAAATACGATGTGTTTAACCCGAGGTTGGATTGAGTTGTGATGTAAACCTGCCCGGAACCGCCCGGCTGTCCAGTAGTCACAACAATACCTATCCAATGTGGGTGGTTAAACACGGAGCCCAATAAGGACCTGAGGTTAGACTGAGTTGTGGCGTAAGACTGCCCGGACCCAACCGGCAACAGGCAGCCACAACAATACCTGTCTAATGTGAGAGGTCAAGGCTTTAATAAGACAATTAAGGCAGAGTCAGGATTGATAGGATTAAGTGAATTAAGACTTAATCAAAATGGAACATGCTAAACTAAACAGACTGATTGGGGTTAGGTTTATAAAATACTTAACCAACTTAGCATGTTGGCTAGAAATAGAAAAACCTAGTAGCGGGGGACCCTTTTCAGCAGTAACCCTACAAGGTATCATGATACACTGAAACTAGGCAGGGTGGGGCACGATTACTGGGCTGACTGTAAGAGGTCAAATCGACGGCGGTGGTGCAGCAGTGTAGGTTCTAACGGGGTGCGGGCGGGCACACACTCCGGCGCAGAAAAATAAGGCACTGGGCACCAGTAGCATACCTGTGCATTCTAGGATTGTGTCGGGCCGCCACCATGGGACTTGATACACCCCATGGTGGGACCAGCATAGGTAACTACAACATCGGGGGCCGTGAGACACAAGTAACTATACGAGTAAGAGCCGATCATCATAAAATGGATCACTTCACCCTGATTATGGGGTGTCTGTTGGAAACTAGTTTATATGGGTACAGAGATTAATATGGGGTACGATAGTATATTCGACCCTAGACAACTTAACTTAGTTTATGGTGCTTTCCCATTTCTAGTTTATACTTATCATACCCAGTTCTTTATTTATAGACTGAATGGTCCTAGACTTACTCAGGCTTTATGTCTGACTCTACTTTTCTTTCGTCTTCTTTTCTTCCGTTCCCCCCCCTCAGGTCCACAGGGAGGGAATACCGCAGCTTGACCAGCCTTCATATCCAGCCTTCATATCCAGCTTGAAGAGAATGAATGTATTGCTTGGATCTTTTCGTTTCGGACTATGGCTTTGGACAGCAATTATGGGACTTTTGCAGTTTATTTATATTTTCTTTATGCTTCTTTAAATAATGTAATCAAGGCAGTTATGATTTTGGAAGTATTGTAAGACAATTATGGCATGGTTTGTGTAACACGTATTTTGATGAAATAAAAGTTGTTGTTTTTCCGCTGATCAAAAATATGTGTTATTATATCTGTCTTGTATATCTGTGACTTATACTTATAAACCTCCACCAAAATTAGGGCATTCCCTTTGAGAGTGACCCTAATGGAGGTGGGGTGTTTCAATAACAGAATGATCTATTTTTATTGAAATGGAAATTCTATCCCAGATCAATAATATAACAAGTGATATATCTTTTATTGAACACATATTGATCTGTGTTTATAAATCATCAACAAGTTGATAAATTATTCACAATTCATCACATAACAGATCTAAGTCATACAAACCAATCGTTCATCACAATCACCGCACAATCAATAATAAAAATAACATATACATACAACATGGATTTCACACTGAATGGATATATAAATAACACAATAAAATAAATAATTAATTTTAATTTTAAAAATGGAAATCTCACCTTGATTTTTGAATTATACAAAATTCTAGGTTGCTTCGCTTCCGATCTAGTCTTTTCCACCTCGTAGTGCTCGAAATTATGGTTTCAACGTAATCGGTTTCGTCGAATTCTGATAAGATCTGAATAAGTTATGGCGTTTCAAATATTTGATTACTAAATAATGAACTAAATTAATTTAACAACGTTTAGTGTTAACCTTAATTACATTTTTAGAACGTTGTCCTCTGTTTTACCTTTCCTCCTCCATCGTTTTGTTTGTCACAACTGAACCCATTCGTTCACCTTTCTCTTTCCTCCACCGCGGCCTCTACATCAAATCGGAGCAGGATCGGATGGTACCTCGTCGAAGGCCGACGCGAGAGGCTCGACCGCCAGGAACGGCGCACGACGCGGTGGCCCAACCGCCATGAAAACCTGCCTCGAACGGACGTGATTCAAGCTCGAAATTCACCCAAGTTTCAACATGAAATTCAATCTCATCCGTACCATTGAAAAGCTCTCGAGTTGGCCTTGAATTTTCGGGTTGAATTCAGTTTTTAATTCGTAAAGATAAGAGAGGATTTAAGGGGAAAAATCCGGAGCATGATGGCCATTGAAAGTAGGAGATGGCGGCTGTAGCGTTTGGGGCATTAGGGTTAGGAGTATTGCGTATTTATACTGTATTTGTAGCGTATTTTTATTTCATTTAAATTTATTTAATTTTAAAATATCTGTATGTTGATACAAACTCCCAATCAAACCCAACGAGTGTCGCCCCCAGCTAATAACCCCCGTCCCCGACACAATGGAATATGTTTCATAACCCAGTTCGACTGTTACGATATGTTTTTCTTTAAATTAAATTATAAATCATTTAATTATTAAATTCAAATGTACATTTTAAATTACCGGGGCCACATACTGACTCTAAAAATTATAGAAAAATTATTTCTAGTTATGTTTTGACGATACGATTCTAACGAGACTAATTTCGTCGAATTCTGAGACCGTTTGAAAAATGGCTATTTTTAAGCTGATTAAATTTGACCGAAACTGACAAAACACGTTTTCCTTTGCCACGCTCACATATTAATCCGAAAAATTATGAAAATTGAAATCTTGCAATAATTTGACATTCCGGTTCCAACAAAAGTGGTTTCGTCGAAAACCGAGGTCGTTTGAAAAATGACTATTTTTAAGGCCAATATATTTAATATTAAAAATACATTTTTAAACAAATAAATTCCGAAACTCAAAATATATAAGTGTTTACTATTTTTCAATGCAGAAACATCATTCCGAACTCAATGGAAGTGGTTTCGAGTCGAAATTCCTCCATATGTGAAAAGTAGCCTTTTGGGCCCTATATAATATATATATAAATTCTACAGCGACTTTTCTAAAAATTGAATTGGCCATAACTTTTGATTTCCGCAATGAAATTTCAATTTTTCAGATTCGTTAGAAAGATATGATTAAATAGATTTAAATATTTTTGGTTTCGCTCAATTCTGATTTATTATGAATCATGTTCATTCAGTCAAAATTCAAATTCAAATTTTCAAACTGCAGCGCTGTTTTAAACTCCCTTTTATAATTAAATTGAATTTATTCGTTTTAAAATAAATTTTTAGTTGTTCTTATTTAAAGTAAATTACTTTAAATATTAAAATTCCCTTAAAATTTCTAAAATAAAAATTTTAAATTGGCCCCGAAATTCCGGGTCGTTACAAATGCATCTAGGATCGAAGTGTGTCTATTTAGATAAGTGATCTACTGATTTTTTTTTATTTGCTGTTTTATTATTTGTTTTGATTTCAAGTGGCTGAACTGTTTTCTTTTTC
This sequence comes from Allium sativum, assembly GCA_030737875.1. NCBI lineage: Eukaryota > Viridiplantae > Streptophyta > Magnoliopsida > Asparagales > Amaryllidaceae > Allium > Allium sativum. The sequence goes on from CM060915.1 coordinate 136,029,528, forward strand.
ACTATTTTTGATTCTGGAATAGGGAAAACACCCTACGTATTTATAGTGTGATAAATTTCAGATAATATCAACGTCCATCAACCCTTACCCTAGATAGGATCAGCTACATTCTTAGACCATTGGGTTTTTCCCATCTTTTCAGACTGTGTACTAGCGATAGAAAATGATGGTTGTGTGATGGTTGACATAGATTTGGCATTCATATTTTTACTGTATAGAACAGTGAATTTGCACTTGAGATTCCATATATATATATGTGTGTGTGTGTGTGTGTGTGTGTTAATTCATTGTTTGTAGATTGGGTGTAATATATACTCATATTTGATTGTTTAACTGTTGTCCTTGTTTCCAATTTGCTGTTAATGGTCTTGTTTTCGATGCATGTATCCATTTCTTGAAAGAACCATTCACGCTGACATTAAGTTTCAAAATGAACTGTCCAGCTCATTGTTAGCTTAGCTATTTATGTAGCTGTGTCTCTATATATACAGCTTGTTCGATTGATGTGTGAAAAAATATATAAATCTACTAGTTTTTCTCAGCTGTTCTTGATCTATTGGGATTTGATGTGTGGATCTATATTCAAGTGTTTTCTGATCCTATATAGATTAAGATGTATAAAGTATATACATACCAATTTTCTTAGCTGTTTTAGTACAGCTTCTAGCTGTTTTAGTACAGCTTCTAGCTGTTTTAGTACAGCTTCTAGCTGTTTTGGCTATTTCCTTTATCTTTTTCCGCTCTTTTTTTCTTCAGATATTTCTTGTGCCAGTGATGGCAACAGTGATAGGTATACGGAGATTTCCTGATTAGAGCGTTGGCCAAAAGAAGTGACCGGACTTTACCATGTGAATGGATCTGGTAATAGTGAATTTATGGATTTGTTTACAGAATTTGAAAATCTGTACTTTATAGATTCTGTATTTGGTTTTTAAATGTATGGTAGTAGTCCCAATGTATTTTTATATGGATTCTCGATAGTGTATATTGCCAATTCATTGTCTATAAAGATTTGATGGTAAATATTCATGTATTTGATTTTCCTCTTAGCTGTCTACTTCTGTTTCATTAGTTGTTCCTTTTTACTGTGCATAAGTTCAGCTATTTTTAGTTACTGTAAATAAAAAGGTTTGTTATTCCAAAACTGACTCTATGTTTAGTCATGAACATTAAATATCATAGCAGCATTGTCCTGCCATAAAATTGGTTGCACTATATATGATTGGAATTGGATAAATCATTTATATCTATAAATGGTCCGCATATTTGATTTAACATACTAACATTGATAACCTTAAATGTTACTATCATCGAAAGTGGTTAAACCTCAAGCAAAATGTTATTAACATTGATAACACTATTTAACCTCCAGCATCAAAAATTGGTTACTATTTAACCTCAAGCATCAGTAAAATCTTAACTATGCTATGGTTTGTACGTTGAAAACGGAAATCATTTAAAAATAATAATGATTACTACTATGACTTATATAATAATATTACAAAATAATTACATTAAATAAATAAATTATTATTACCAAATATACCCAAATAAAATAATACATAACTTCAAATATAAATTCATATGAATTTACACTCAATATCAGCATTTTCAAGTCGAACGATATTCGAATATACAGAATTTCCTTGTTATAATTTATAAACGTTTTCTATAGCGATTATTTTAAAATTTTATTTGGCCATAACTAACAATCCGTACCACGAAATCTGGATTTCTCCCTTTCATATGAAAATTATCATCAATAAGATTCTAACATTTCTCGTTTCACAGAAATCCGACTTATATCGGATCCTGTATACTCAGTTAAAGTTCAAATCGAAAATTTCGAACTACCGCGACGTTTCGAGCTCGTTTTAATTAATATGTAAATATATATATATATATTCGAACTCTATTTTAAATAAATAAATTTGATTAAAAATCCATTATATTCTTAATATAATATTTAAACAAATTTATATATTCTAATTAAATGGCAGAAAAACCTGGGACATTACATTCTTCCCCCTTAATATAATTTCGTCCTCGAAATTGCTAAGGTAAGAAAGAACGTTACAAACCCATTTAATTTCAAATCCAATTTATTTTAAATAAAAAACAATTCAATATAGTAAATAAATAATTTCCAAAATCAAGCATGAAGTATTCATTTGCAACACAGGACGGAATTATTCAACTTTAATCCATGTGATTACACTCCAGTTGAGTATACTGAAATTTAATTATAATTCAACTTTTTATTAAACTGTCGATGAATTTTTATTCAAGCAATCTAACACCGGATCAATACCAATCAACCATCCATGCACAATCTCAATCAAAATAATTGAATTTACGCTCAATTTAATATTTTACTTTGGTCTCACATATTTGAACATCAATCGGTTAATACCCGATTTATTTCTATTTGATAAATTCAAATTCCAAATTTAATTAGTTTAATTAAATTTGACCAAGTTAAGTTTCAATTCAAATTTAATCAAATTTGAATTTCATTCACATCAATCAAACACACAAACCAATATCTCGATAATTTGATAAATTATTTCTTTCCTATACAAAATATAATTTGGGTAAAATTATTTCATTTACCCTCTTTATAAAACAATACTATATCCATTGCCAGTTCAACGCTTCTCAACACTTGAACCGACCAAATAACACAGTACAAAACATTTGTATATAAAATTTACAATTACGCTCTCATATATATACTCAATCTCGATCTAGGGTATTACTAACCCAATCTCTGTCGAGATACACCACAGAGCCAAGGTTATTACTAAACCAATAGGTCTAATACCACTGTAACGACCCAGGAATTTTCAGCCCCGAAAATCGACATAAATACCTTTACCGTAACTCATGCCGACTTTCCAAACACCGAAAACACTGGAACGTTATTAGAAAGAAATTAGAGGGTGAGCTAAGAAAGAAAGAAATATTAGAATAGAAGAAGAAGAAGAACTAACACAACACAGAGTCTCACATCGCATCAGAACAAAATATAATATAAAAATAAATCTTTACTGAGAGCTTTAAAATAATTACAATCATCAGAGTACATCAACATCTGGACAGTTATAATAACATGTCCTCAGATACAACACACAGCGGAATAGTAGCTATATAATATCACACATCTGGACTCTTCCATCTCACCTTTTCACATCATTCGATAACCTGAACCTGTACACCTCGGGCTAACCCGAGCATTTACAAAACACCGGGTCAGTCTGGTGAACCAGAGTGACAAAAACTCGCACAGTACTAAGGTAACACACAACTTGATTTTAAAGTCAAAATCTTTTTAAAGAAAATAATAAATCGTAAGACCAAATCCACACATAAACATGGACGGTTTTTACCTTACGATAACCCAAACCAATTTTGAATTCAATATCTTTTCTGATATTATAATAATGTCTAAATACAAGTAAATATAAATCTAGTGGAATGCTTGCATCTCACGCTCCACATATATAGTATATGTAATGACCCGGAAAATCCGAACCAATTTAAAAATTTTATTTTAAATTATTTGGTGGAAAAATGTGGCAGGAATTAAAAATTCCTTTTTTAAATAATATTAAAGCCAGTGAAAATAGTCAATTTTCAAACGATCTCTGTTTTCAACGAAACCACTTTCATTGGAACCAGAATGTCATATTATTGCTAGGTTTCAATTTTTAGAATTTTTCGATTTAATATGTGAGCGTGGCGAAGGAAAATGTGTTTGGTCGATTACAGTCAAATTTAATCGACTGAAAAATAGCCATTTTTCAAACAGTGTCAGAATTCGACGAAATTAATTTTGTTAGGACCGTATCGTCATAACATAGATAAACGTTTGTGGCCTCGGTGAATTTATTTATGCAGACGAATTAAATTAATAAAGGAATTAAATATTAAATTAAATAATACAGGCCACAGACAACCGTTTGGGCTGACGGGACCTGTCCCATTGGGTCCGGAATATGGGCTATAGGCTAGGGGCACTTTCTTCTGGGCTAGAATCGAAACAGTTTAAGAGACATGGATTTTTATGTAAAATTACATTAAAATAGTATAAAAATAGGAAAATAAACCATAGAAAAACACTATTCACTGTCATCGTTAGCCGCCACCCACTCAAATCCATGGCCACCGATTTCTGAACTTCCTCCACTTCGTTCTCCCTCTCCTCCAAGAATTAAACCCCATACTTCACACCATTTCAAACCTCTCCTCCTCCTCTACAATTCCATACCACCTGATCATCTCCTGGTGCTGCAACCACCAAGCACCGACGACCCAAAGGCCGCGCCTTTGAAGCTCCGCCCAACCCCGTGGTCACCGTCGAACTGACCGACGCCACAGCCAACGGCGGCGCCATCCGACCCTCTTCGGCATCCAACCACCCGATCGACTTCAAACCTTCCAGATTTAGTGAAAGGTCGGATCGAAGTTTTGAACCTAATAGATATTACGGCGGCCAAGTTCTGTTAATTGGAAGAAAGGTCAAATTCCTAAATTGATTTTTAATTAATTAAAATAAATCATTCTATAACTTAATTTGATCGTATCTAATTCATACGAAATCGAAACTTGATGATTTCAGGAGCTGTGCGATCGTAAGACAGAGATCTGCAATTCTTGACTGAAAAGGAGTGATTCTGAACAGTTTGAAATTTTGGCCAAAAATCGTCAATGACAGTGAGATTCTGAATTTAAATAATTTATTCGTTGTGATGTCATGTTATAATTTGACTGTTTGGATCTGTAAAATTCAGATGAAATCATAATAAAGTTCTCGCCTTTACTTTTATTTTTTTTATTTTTATTTTTATTTTTATTTTTATTCCTTTCTTTTGAAATTGATCTTTTGATTTGAAAATAAAATATAATAAAGTTGGGATATTTGTGTAAAAGTTTTGATTTTTTTTTGATTTGAAATAAAATATAATTAAGTTTTAATCTTTTGTTTTGAAAATAAAATTAAGTTTGGATCTTATATTTTGAAAATAAAATAAAGTTCAAACTTTTGTTTTTGAAAACAAAATAAAGTTCTAATCTTTTGTTTTTGAAAACAAATTAAAGTTGAATCTTTTGTTTTTTGATCTACGAAGAAAACAAAGTTTTAGTCTTTTGTTTTGATTAACAGAATTTTGTTTTTCAAAAACAAATATGAAGGAAAGTTTGATCTTTTGTTTTTTTTTCAAAAACAAAATATAAAGGAAAGTTTGATCTTTTGTTTTTTTTTTGAAAACAAAATAAAATAAAGTTCAATCTTTTGTTTTCCTTTCATTTGTTTTAAATAAAGATTTGATCTTTTATTTTGACATATAAAATAAAAGAAGTTGAATTTATATAATGAATAAAGATTTGATCTTTTATCCTATAAAATGAATAAAGTTCATATATTTTGTTTTATTTCACAAAATAAAGGCGGGATCTTTTATTTTTGATTCATAGAAATTTTACAACCAATCATATGTTGTCGTTGTTGTAATGCACAAAATCCATCGTATGTTAAATTAGTTGTAATGAATCAAATTTCATCGTCCTGTTAGTATGGTTGAAATGAACCAAATTTCATCGTCATGTTAGTATAGTTGAAATGAATCAAATCTTGACATTAGAAATTATATTTATTTTAGGAATGTTGACGCTAGAAAAGATGTTTACATTGGAAATAAAGTCCACCTTTTTAATTGCATTTTACAATGCAAATATTACATAGAAAGATGAATTTACTTTTTAATTGAGTTCTCTTAGTTAAAGAAAAGAATAGAAAAGAATAAAAAGTCATTTTCTTTTTCAATGTAAATAGAAAAGAATAAAAAGACATTTTCATTTTCAATGTAAATAGGAAAGAGTAAAAAGAGATGTACATTTTATATGTAAATAATAAGAATAAGGGACATATCATTTTTTTTGAATATAGAAAATGTACATCGTTGAAATATCATTTTGGTCGCATTAGAATTGGCGAACAAAAATGTCATTTTTGTTGAATATTGAAATTATACATTTTGAAATATCATTTTTGGTCGCATTAGGGTTGGCGAACAAAAATGTCATTTTGTTGAATATTGAAATTATACATTTTAAAACACCATTTTGGTCGCATTAGAATTGGCGAACAAAAATGTCATTTTTGTTGAATATTGAAATTATACATTTTGAAATATCATTTTTGGTCGCATTAGAGTTGGCGAGCAAAAATGTCATTTTGTTGAATATTAAAATTATACATTTTAAAACACCATTTTGGTCGCATTAGAATTGGCGAACAAAAATGTCATTTTTGTTGAATATAGAAATATACATTTTAAATTATCATTTTTGGTCGCATTAGAGTTGGCGAACAAAAATGTCATGTCTATTTGATATAAAATGATACATTGTTGAAACCACCATTTTTGTCGCACTAGAATTGGCAGACGAAAATATTACTTTCATAGAATAAAAGGAATGGATTTTAATAAAGGAAATCGCTCAAATGGTTTATATATTATATAAATATAAAATATAAAAACAAACGAAATGAGCGCGGCAGTTCGCGTATCGACAAACGTAACTTCAAACGAATATATAGAAAGATCCGACCGTTGGATTTTTCCCAAAACTGGAACCGTTAGGACCACTTTGGGAAGAGCTTTCCAACGATATAAATTTCATCAAAATCCGACGGTTATATTTTAAGATATGTGTAAATCAAATTTTGGTAAAAACAGCGCCAGCACCGCCCATTGACCCGAAACGTCGTTTATATATTCCGAGCTATTTTTAATAAATAAAAATAGCAATAAATAGGTATAAATATATATGAAATGTTTTTAACTATAATTATGCGACAATTATTTGAAAAGGCCGAGTTTAACTCATTTCAAATAATTGAACGGCGATTGAATCAAAGATGCAAGAAGACGACGGTTGAAGACCGGCGATCTTCACATCGAATGGGCGATGACTTCTGATACCTTGGACTGACTTGCTCCCAGGACTGGGTTGAAGCAGTAATTGCTCGGACGTGCGTGTTGGTCGTGCGGATAAGCGAGCGCCTTTTTGGTGTCTCTGGTTTCGTTCAGACCCAGAACGGACTTGTTAATGGATGCGTGTCTGACGTTGAAATCCACTTCATGTAATTAAATCGATTTCCTTTAATATATGTCTGTTTGGTGGTGGAGAATTTATTCTCTACTTAACACCCGGATACGTAGTAGTAGTTATCGATAGCAGGGCGTTGAATTGTCAACGTGGCACGCCAAGATGCAATGATCAAGGCTTCGTTGAAAAGCAGGCCTTGTGGCTGATGATCAAAGCATAGCCTGTTTAGGCATAGCTTTGTGTATAATGTGACTTCGCGAGCCTCACACCCCGGTATGAGTTAAAAACGGGATTAGGACCGCAGGGAGTGCACACGTTTCTTTCTAGCTAGTGGTGTTTGGATTTTAACACGGCCCGGCATTTTACTTATGTGGATTTTGGATTGAGGTACCTCGGGTTTTTATAGGCCGGAAGTGGTCATACTATAGGTTCATAGGAACCGGGAAACGTGTGTTCAGGCATAATTAATCCACTACCGTTAGGTGGGGACCGGCCCTGAAGATCCAAGGGTTGCCCATAGGTGTGATCCAGAGGCATTTGCTAAAGTGTCTCGAATCGGAAGAGGACGATCCCTAGCCTCGACTTCATGACAGAAAACCAATTCCCAATACGACAACATTTCGGTTTTGATTGTAAACTTATATACGGCGACATATTATATGATACCGATGCCGTCTAGGATTGATATATGTATTTTGAAGTATTTTAATACTGCCTAAACACTAATGATAATATCAAACATTACTTTTCACGTATTAAGCATGTTTGATCATCATAAGGGAAAACTCTATCCTCCTGTGTGCGTTGCATCGTGTGATAGGACTTGAGTCTTATGATGATTTCATTTTTCAAAAGTCATTTCGCTATTTTATATAAACTTTATAAAATATTGCACTGGCAATCCAATGGAGTAAACCCGTTCCGCATTAGCGGCGTGGTCCTGAGATTCGCCATCTTGATAGTTAATTTAGTTAAGAATTCTCACACCAGTCCCATGACTGACTCGTAGTTTGTTTCACTTTTGCAAACTCGGGTGCCCTCTTTCCGCACGGGCAGCCAATTGACAGGTTTCTAGGTGATACTTTCTGGTGGGAGCTTGCTTTGGAAGGAAGAAGAAGAAGACCCTTTCTCCATCTTTTATTCAGCTTTTAAGACATTTTTCTATCTTTTATTTTTGATGTATGTAATGGGATTTGAAACTCATTTCTTTTCATTTGAGACTTGTTTCTCTTTTGTTAAGACTTCTATTATGCTAAGTGGATCCTGTAAAACTGCATACTCTGATGTTTTTCTGTGATGCTGATGACATTTATTTCCGTTGCAAATGTTTATGTGTTATGATAATTATCTGAGATCTGTTTTTGTTGTAAATATGTTGTATTCCAAAATGATTATCCTTACTTTCGGTCTATGGAAGTTTGGGGTCATCACAGTTGGTATCAGAGCCTAAGGTTTACGTTAGCTACGGAATATAACATATTTAGAACAATTCGTCTAAATAGAATCCATATTATTCTAAGACGAGTAGCTCATTAGAGATAGGACTAGTAATGTCCTAGAGTGAGCACAGCAGAATAGCACATATTTACCAGTCATTACATCATCATCTTTTCATCTCGTCCTTATCTTATCTTTTCTTGAAATTTTTCATTTTGTTGGTCTGACTCTTTCCTTGATGGTACAGACTGATTTAAATGGATACTAGATCAAGAACAGCCCGAGGCGGAGCCCGTGGTGGAGCTCGAGGCGGGGCTAGAGGAGGAGCCCGAGTAGGAGCTGGAGGGCAAGCTTGAGACGAGACACCCATCACTCAAGACCAGCATAATTCAGAGGTCGTAGTAGAACCACCTCCACCTCCACAGCCTTTCGATTTGGAGAGAATGTCAAAGAAATTAAAGAACCTTGGAGGTGTACCTTTTACAGGGCGGGAGTCTGCGATTCAGGCAGAAGCATGGCTTAAAGATTGCCAAAAGATCCTAGAAGGCTTGGAACTGGAAGATCAGCGAAAGCGTTACCTGGCAGTTTGGCAACTAAAGGAGGAAGCAGGGCATTGGTGGGATACAGTTAAAATCTGCAATGACGTGGCCAATATGTCCTGGCCAGATTCAAGGAGCTTTTCAATGAGAAGTATATACCCCCACAAGCTAGAGAGCGTCTGCGCGAGTAGTTCGTTAACCTACAGCAAGGGAATATGACCGTTTCTGAGTATGTGAGGAAGTTTGATGAGCTTTCACGATATGCCCCTAGTTTGATTCAAGATCCAGTAGAGAAGAATAAGAAATTTATCAAGGGGCTATCCAAGAAATATTTGAATCGAGTCACTGCCCATATTAAGCTTCCTTTCAATGAAGTAGTGGAGATGGCATGCCGCTATGAGGAGAATGATGATTCTGGACCGCATGATAGGGGGAAAGGTCAAAGCAACAACCCGAAGCAACAGGCTAATAAGAAACAGGAGGAGAGCAATTCCTCTGCAGCTAAGCCCCAAGGGAAGAAGAGGGATAGGAGCAAGGTGACCTGCTATAACTGCGGCAAGATTGGGCATTTTGATTACGAGTGTAGAGCACCAAAAAGGGTCAAGAGAGATGATTCAGGCCCTAGTCAGAACCGTGGTCAGAGTTCCCGGAACCGTGGTCAGAATTCTCAGAATCGTGGTCAGAACCCCAGGAACACACAGGATTGCTAAACTTCCATAAGCTGGGGAACTTTGCCAGAAATTTTCCTCTGTTGAAGAAAACCGAAGTGGCACATGTTTAGGAGGGAGCAGTTGCACCAGCTTCGACTGAGGGGCCTAATAAACCCGATGTCTTAGGAGGTACGCTTAATATTAAGAACATCCCTATCACTATCTTATTTGATACTGGTGCTACAGGAAGCTTTATTTCTAATGATGCGATTCAAAAGTTGAAACTGAAACCAAGAAAACTTAAATAGTTGATTAGAGCAAATAGTCTGATAGGAGGTTCTCTTATACTCGATAAATACTGTAGAGTGCCAATCTCCTATTCTTGCTACAAATTCCCTATAAATCTAATAGTTATGAATTTCTCTGGGTATGATGTAATCCTTGGTATTGATTGGTTATCGAGGCATGAGGCTGAAGTCAAATGTGCCGAAAGAATTGTCAAAGTTAAAACTAATCTCGGAAATGTATGTATCCCCTGCCATGGCACAACCACCGACAGGAAAACCTTCTGGTCTTCACTAGAAGTTACCCCTACTTCTATTGAGGATATCCCTGTCGTCAAAGATTACGCCGATGTTTTCAAAGAAGTTGAGGGCCTACCTCCACATAGAGAAATCAGCTTCCGAATTGATTTAGTTCCGAATGCAAGGCCTGTTGTACATCCCATTCGGAGAATGTCGCCAAAAGAAAGAGAGGAGCTGAAAAGTCAAACCAAGCAGCTTTTGTGGAAGGGTCTGATCTGGCCCAGCTTCACGGAATGGGGAGCTGCAGTGGTGTTCGTCCCAATATCATACGGTACTCTCAGGCTATGTGTAGACTACCGTGATCTCAACAAGCAAACTCTTAAGAACAAATATCCACTGCCTCGTATTGATGACTTGCTTGACCGACTGCATGGGGCACGAGTATTCTCTAGGATGGACCTAGCTACAGGCTTCCATCAACTTTGCATTGCAGAGGAGTGTGTGCCTTTAACTGCTTTCCGAGGCCCTGATGTAACACCCCACCTCCGTTAAGGTCACTCAAAAAGGGAATGCCTTAACTTTGGTGGAGCATTTTAGTAAACAGAACAGAAACTTACAAGACAGATAAAACAGTACTTGAAAATTTTATAACTTTATTTCAACAGAAACCGAAATAAGCTTGGTTACATCCTTTCAAATCACAATATCAGAATTAAAGTACAAAATATCAGTCTTGTACAAAAGCCTTCAGAATGCATAGTTTAAAATCATAATCCCCATAGAAGAAGACAAGCCATACTTTAAGCACTTCAAGCAGAAGAAATCTGGATCAAGCTAGAGTATTCCCTTTTACAAAACCTGTGGGGGGGAACGGAAGAAAGGAGGCGAAACAACAAGGGTCAGACAAAAAGTCTGGCAAGTCCAGTGATTTTCAGTTATGAACAGATAATAATAACATGACATGAAATAAAACTGGATGAGAGATAACAGTAACAGGTGTAGCGGATATTACAGAAGAACAGAATGACATAAGTTATTTCTTTACACTTCTCTGCACTAATACTAGTATAACAGAATTAGGTGTCACCCTAATGTCTAAACTGAAACATAAACGGGTACAGAATAATGTCCATAGAAGAGAGTGCTAGTAATGGGCCTTTACCACCCCAACAGAAACGGACAGAAATAGAATGCTAATAATGGGCCTTTACCACCCGAACAGAAACAGACAGAAATAGAAACAGATTAATCCCTACGAAAACAGAATGTAGAATTAGGTGTACACTAGTAAATGGGCCTTTACCACCCGAACAGACGGTACCACGCAGATAGGTGTTGCCACCCAACAGAAACAGACGGTACCAACATAAACAGACAGAAACTAAGTGTACCCTAAAACCCTTCCCCAAGCGATCGGCTCCCTAATACATAAATACCCTGTGTCTGCTCCACAATAGGGTGTATCACTCCCTAAAGTGACAACCAATTGGCACAGGCCTATTTACAGATGTCACGGCGTCTTACATCCTCAGAGGCAGACTGGGATCCATGCACGCACATGACCCGGTTGGAACGCACCATCAACACCCCTCGCCATTATCAGAATGAACCGCTTATAATTAGTTCAGTAAGCGTGCCCGGACCCTACCTACTGTTCGGTCAAAGGTTTGATACCAGAAAGGGTTACTGACTAATATGGGTCCCAAACAACAGATGACACAAGTAGATTCCCTCCTAACCTTGTGTCCCCAGACTAAAAGATTTCAGATTAACTTGTTTACAAGTTCAGACATACAGGGATCAGATTTACTAGTTCACAGATCAGAAAATCAAATCAACAACTTTTCAGACTAACGGATCAGATGTACAGATTTAACAGAATTTCAGATTTGTCTAACTTTGTATTGGGCCTACAGATTCATGAATGGGTTTATTATATATATTCGTCCAGTTGGTTTAACCCTATTCACCCAACACGTTTTGGACATCATTTTTATCTCAGATTTGCATTGATTAATTATTAATGCACAGACCTCTCACATTAGGTCGCTAGCTTGTGGCCGCTGGATGGGCCGGGCGGTTCCGGTCAGACTTCTGCCACAAGCCAGACCTAACCTCGTGTCTAAGCATATTATGACTAACTTCTCACATTAGAACCTATTGTTTGCGGCCACTGGATGTGCCGGGCGGTTCCGGGCAGGATTACGCCGCAAACTCATTCTAACCTCGAGTTAGCCATGTTCATCTTTGCGGCCAATTAATTAATAATTTACCATTTATGCCCATGCCTAATATACATGTCAATTATTCCTAACTATAGCCAATTCAGATTATGTCAATAACAGACTAATTATATCAACTCAACAGATATAGCAGATAACAGATTTTGCAGATTAGGCGACTTAACGGATTTAGCAGATTAAGCAAACTAGCAGATTTAGCAGATAACAGATTAGGCATCTCAATAGATTTAGCAGTTTAGGCATCTCAACAGATTTAACAGTTTAGGCATCTCAACAGATTTAGCAGTTTAGGCATCTCAACAGATTTAGTTTAGCAGATTTGGCATTTTCAACAGACTTAGCAGATGATAGATTTAGCAGATTTAATATTTCTAAAGGTTCTATTTACATGCCTTGTTTAATCATAAATTAGGCCTAAATAATTATCATGATTCACAATATGATCATATACCCCTTGTTTGCATAAATTTACATAACACATAATATGGACCATATAACATATGTTCCCATTTTGGTTAAACTAGCATTGTACATCAGATTCATCTATAAATTATACCAAATATTACAATGCATGCCATATATCCAAAAATCCCTATTTAGGTGTATTCACACTTAATAGTCCTCAAATCTTATTATATATTTTAATTTCTACACCTAAGTCACATATCTTCCCCTTCTTAAAATGTGCCACAAATCTAGGTTTTAATCAGGTATCCTATTCTTAAAATCAGACATTGAATTATGTCCCCAAACCATAGATTATCATACATAGCTTGCTCAGATCCAGATCTAGTTTACAACATGTAATATGTATCTAAACTAATTACATGCCTACGGTCAAATTTATGCCCCAATTCCTAAGTCATATGTCCAATGTAAATTTTATGCCTCAACTTCTCAAGTCGTATGTTCAATATTCTTTACGCCACTAAACTCAAGTCATAGGTTCAATTATATGCCTTAGATTTATGTCCTAAGTTCCAAGTTCAACCTATGTTCTTTCCCCAAATCAGTCACATATCGGTCATGCCCATCTCATGCATTATTCATTTTATTGTCCCAAATATTTTAGCGTATGTTAATCTCTTATGAGATTGGCTCAGGCTCGTGGTAGTCTGGCTATAGAACGGAAAGCAGAAAGAAATACAGAATAAGGTAGATCTAAACAGAACAGAACATACATAATCTCAGATTCAGATATACAATTCATGTCACAATCAGAATTAACGTTTATATTGGAAAATAACTGTACTTGCCTTGATTGGATTCTAAAAGAAAGATAGTTGTAGCGACGTTAGTTGATCTTCTTTAACCGTTGCTGATGTTTCAAGCTTGAATTGAGTTGCTTAGGTTGATGTTGATTAGCTTCTAGTTTTGCTTCCAGCAGAGTAGCGATGCCATTTTTATTTTTATTTAGATCAGAGGCAGAGCAGAAGAAGAATAGAATTGTGTGTAGAGAAGGCTAGGTTTGGGGCTGTTTAAATAGGTTTAGGCAGATGAATCTGGACAGAAATCGGACTGGAAACATCAGAACGAACACTGGCCCAAAAATGGGCTCGGGGACCAGGTCGACACCCAGGTCGATTGCCCAGTCGACCTGGTCTGGGGGGGGGGGGTCGACTTCCCAGTCGATTCCCCAGTCGACCTGGGTCTGGGTGGGAAATTTCCCGCCCAGTCTGTTCTGCGTTTGAAATTCGAATTTTTAATTCGAATTCGAGCTGTTTTGAACTCTGAATATTTCTGAAACTTTGGAGGGCCATATGTTGGTCATACGTACTCCGATTCTCACAAACTCAGACTTGTTTCCAAGCAGAATTCTGAGTCGAATGCAATGGCGCAACCCGTTTCCTTTGATTCTTATTTAAAAATTAATTATCCTCTGATTTGTTACTTATACGTTCATAGAAAATACGGGGTGTTACACCTGACATCTTTTATGAATGGCTAGTAATGCCTTTCGGTCTATGTAATGCTCCAGCATATTTTGTTGACTTGATGAATAGAGTATTCAGAGATGTTTTAATTAAATTTGTGCTCGTGTTCGTCGATGACATTCTCATCTTTTCTAAATCCGCTGCAGAGCACGAACAACATCTAAGAGAAGTCTTAGAGATTTTTCGAAGAAATGTGCTGAAAGCAAAATTTTCTAAATGCATACTCTGGCAAGAGGAGGTGAAATTCCTCGGCCATGTTGTATCAAAGGAAGGCATCTCAGTAGATCCAGGAAAGATCTCAGCCATCCAAGAATGGAAGCAGCCTAGAACTCCCACGGAGGTCAGAAATTTCTTGGGACTGGCCGGCTATTATCGGAAATTTGTCAAAGACTTTTCGAAGGTAGCTTATCCATTGACAAACCTGACCAAGAAGCATACGAAATTCAAGTGGACACCGGAATGCGAGGCAGCTTTCCAAGAGCTAAAGAAGAGGTTGACCAATGCTCCTGTGTTGACCATCATAGATGGCAATCAGGATTTGAAGGTCTGGACCGATGCCTCTAAGCAAGGTTGTATCTTTATAAATTAACATGTCTGAGATAACATTTTTCCTTTAATGACAAATCTCATTTTAACATGTTATCCCTTATTTATTTAAGGTATTGGTGCAGTGCTGATGCAAAGAGGCAGGGTAGTCGCATATGCTAGCCGCCAACTGAAACCGCATGAGAAGAATTATGTCACGCATGACCTTGAACTAATGGCCATCGTGTTTGCTCTTAAAATATGGAGGCATTATCTTTTGGGTGAAAAGTTTTAAATTTACATGGATCACAAATCCTTGAAGCGCCTTTTTACCCAAAAAGATTTGAATATGAGGCAGCAGCGCTGGGTCGAATTTCTTGCATCATATGACCTGGATATCCTATACACTCCGGGAAAAGCAAACGTTGTAGCCGATGCATTCAGTAGAAAGAATGCAGAATGCAACAATCTCATTATCGCCAGTCTCATTATCACTCCTTCTTTGATTGATAAAGTCTCTGCTCTTTAGAAGGATGATAAATTTATTCAGAGGATTATTAAAAGAATTCAGGATGGTGAAACCAGAAGTTTCCAAATTGATGACAAAGGGGTTCCGAGGCTATTAGGCCGAATCTGTGTCCCATATGACTCTAAACTCAGAAGGGAGGTTATGGATGAATGTCATAAATCTAAGCTTAGTGTTCAACCTGGAGTGAGCAAGATGTATCACGATCTTAAGCGCACATTTTGGTGGAGGTTGATGAAGAGAGATATTTCTATTTATGTTGCTAGATGTCCCACTTGTCAGCAAGTCAAAAGTGATCAACAGAAACTGGCAGGTTTGTTGCAACCGCTAGGAGTTCCTGGTTGGAAGTGGGAGGAGATTTCTATGGACTTTATAGATGGCTTGCCTCGAAGCCGAAAGGGCAACGATAGCATATGGGTGATTGTCGACCGCTTAACAAAATCTGCCCATTTCATCCCTGTTCGGTCCAATAGAACAACTCGAAGTTTAGCACAGCTCTATCTTGAAGAGATAGTCAGACTGCATGGGGTTCCCAAAAGCATTGTCAGTGATCGGGATCCATTGTTTACCAGTAAATTCTGGGAAGCTTTTCAAGAAGAGCTTGGGACCAAGTTAAATCTGAGCTCTGCCTATCACCCTCAGACAGATGGCCAGACTGAGAGGATGAATCGTGTTTTGGAAGACTTATTGCGTGCTTGCATTCTCGACTATGGCGGTTCATGGGAGGACCACTTGCACTTGGTGGAATTCTCCTATAATAATAGCTACCAAGCAAGCTTGGGGATGTCACCGTTTGAACTACTTTACGGCAGGCCGTGCAGATCTCCAACATGTTGGGTGGAGTCATGCAATCGACTAGTCTTGGGCCCCGACATGGTTCGTGAAGTATCAGATAAGGTTGACTTGATTAAGAAGCGCTTGTTGACTGCTCAGAGTCGACAAAAGAGCTATGCAGACCAGCGAAGAAGGAATCTTGAATTCTCTGTGGGTGATCGAGTATACTTGACGGTTTCTCCTTTGAGAGGCGTGATTCGTTTTGGGAAGACGGGAAAGTTGGCACCGAGATTCATTGGTCCATTCCCTATTCTCGAAAGGATTGGTACTCTCGCTTATAGAGTGCAGCTGCCCGACTGGTTGCCAGGGGTGCATGATGTATTTCGTGTGTCTCAACTCCGCAAGCATGTGCACGATCCAGATCTGATTGAGGACGAGTTAAACCAACAGGTCCTAGATATTGCTCCAAATCTGACAGTGAGAAAGTACCCGATTAAGATCATTGGCAAAGAAACCAAAATCTTGAGGAACAAGAAGATCAACCTAGTCAAGGTCCAATGGAGTGGGGATCCTAGAGACTGTACTTGGGAGACAGAGGATAGCATCAAAAAGGCTTACCCAAAGTGCAGAGTGGATATCTCCGAATAACTCTTGGGTTAAGGTACATTTTCCTCAATTTACATTTTCCATCTTGGTTCCTACTTTACTTTGTTTCCTTTTCGAGGACGAAAATTCTTAAGTGGGGGAGATTGTAACGACCCGGAAAATCCGAACCAATTTAATTTTTTTTTTAAAATTATTTTGTGGAAAAATGTGGCTGAAATTAAAAATTCCATTTTTAAATAATATTAAAGCCAGTGAAAATAGTCAATTTTCAAACGATCTCTGTTTTTGACGAAACCACTTTCATTGGAACCGGAATGTCATATTATTGCTAGGTTTCAATTTTTACAATTCTTCGATTTAATATGTCAGCGTGGCGAAGGAAAATGTGTTGGTCGATTACAGTCAAATTTAATCGACTAAAAAATAGCCAATTTTCAAACAGTGACAGAATTCTACGAAATTAATTTTGTTAGGACCGTATCGTCAAAACATAGATAAATATATTTTTTCTGGATTTTTCTGAGTCCGTTTGTGGCCTCGGTGAATTTATTTATGCAGACGAATTAAATTAATAAAGGAATTAAATATTAAATTAAATAATACAGGCCACAGACAGTCGTTTGGGCTGACGGGACCTGTCCCATTGGGTCCGGAATATGGGCTATTGGCTAGGGGCACTTTCTTCTGGGCTAGAATCGAAACAGTTTAAGAGACATGGATTTTTATGTAAAATTACATTAAAATAGTATAAAATAAGGAAAATAAACCCTAGAAAAACACTATTCACTGTCATCGTTAGCCGCCACCCACACAAATCCATGGCCAGCGATTTGTGAACTTCCTCCACTTCGTTCTCCCTCTCCTCCAAGAATTAAACCCCATACTTCACACCATTTCAAAGCTCTCCTCCTCCTCTACAATTCCATACCACCTGATCATCTCCTAGTGCCGCAACCACTAAGCACCGACGACCCAAAGGCCGCGCCTTTGAAGCTCCGCCCAACCCCGTGTTCAGCGTCGAACTAACCGACGCCACAGCCAACGGCGGCGCCATCCGACCCTCTTCGGCATCCAACCACCCGATCGACTTCATACCTTCCAGATTTAGTGAAAGGTCGGATCGAAGTTTTGAACCTAATAGATATTACGGCGGCCAAGTTCTATTAATTGGAAGAAAGGTCAAATTCCTAAATTGATTTTTAATTAATTAAAATAAATTATTCTATAACTTAATTTGATCGTATCTAATTCATATGAAATCGAAACTTGATGATTTCAGAAGCTGTGCGATCGTAAGACAGAGATCTGCAATTCTGGACTGAAAAGGAGTGATTCTGAATAGTTTGAAATTTTGGCCAAAAATCGTCAACGACAGTGAGATTCTGAATTTAAATAATTAAATAATTTAGTTTAAATTCTATTCGATCAGTTGAATCATTGTATATTATTCTAATCTGTTATGTGGTGATTGTTGTATTATTGAATTTTATTCGTTGTGATGTCATGTTATAATTTGACTGTTTGGATCTGTAAAATTCAGATGAAATCATACTAAAGTTCTCGCCTTTTTTTTATTCCTTTCTTTTGAAATTGATCTTTTGATTTGAAAATAAAATATAATAAAGTTGGGATCTTTGTGTAAAAGTTTTGATTTTTTTTGATTTGAAATAAAATATAATTAAGTTTTAATCTTTTGTTTTGAAAACAAAATTAAGTTTGGATCTTATGTTTTGAAAACAAAATAAAGTTCTAATCTTTTGTTTTTGAAAACAAAATAAAGTTCTAATCTTTTGTTTTTGAAAACAAATTAAAGTTGAATCTTTTGTTTTTGATCTACGAATAAAACAAAGTTTTAGTCTTTTGTTTTGATTAACAGAATTTTGTTTTTCAAAAACAAATATAAAGGAAAGTTCGATCTTTTGTTTTTTTTTCAAAAACAAAATATAAAGGAAAGTTTGATCTTTTGTTTTTTTTTGAAAAAAAAATAAAATAAAGTTCAATCTTTTGTTTTCCTTTCATTTGTTTTAAATAAAGATTTGATCTTTTATTTTGACATATAAAATAAAAGAAGTTGAATTTATATAATGAATAAAGATTTGATCTTTTATCCTATAAATGAATAAAGTTCATATATTTTGTTTTATTTCACAAAATAAAGGCGGGTTCTTTTATTTTTGATTCATAGAAATTTTACAACTAATCATATGTTGTCGTTGTTGTAATGCACAAAATCCATCGTATGTTAAATTAGTTGTAATGAATCAAATTTCATCGTCATGTTAGTATGGTTGAAATGAACCAAATTTCATCGTCATGTTAGTATAGTTGAAATGAATCAAATCTTGACATTAGAAATTATATTTATTTTAGGAATGTTGACGCTAGAAAAGATGTTTACATTGGAAATAAAGTCCACCTTTTTAATTGCATTTTACAATGCAAATATTACATAGAAAGATGAATTTACTTTTTAATTGAGTTCTCTTAGTTAAAGAAAAGAATAGAAAAGAATAAAAAGTCATTTTCTTTTTCAATGTAAATAGAAAAGAATAAAAAGACATTTTCATTTTCAATGTAAATAGGAAAGAGTAAAAAGAGATGTACATTTTATATGTAAATAATAAGAATAAGGGACATATCATTTTTTTTGAATATAGAAAATGTACATCGTTGAAATATCATTTTGGTCGCATTAGAATCGGCGAACAAAAATGTCATTTTTGTTGAATATTGAAATTATACATTTTGAAATATCATTTTTGGTCGCATTAGGGTTGGCGAACAAAAATGTCATTTTGTTGAATATTGAAATTATACATTTTAAAACACCATTTTGGTCGCATTAGAATTGGCGAACAAAAATGTCATTTTTGTTGAATATTGAAATTATACATTTTGAAATATCATTTTTGGTCGCATTTGAGTTGGCGAACAAAAATGTCATTTTGTTGAATATTGAAATTATACATTTTAAAACACCATTTTGGTCGCATTAGAATTGGCGAACAAAAATGTCATTTTTGTTGAATATAGAAATATACATTTTAAATTATCATTTTTGGTCGCATTAGAGTTGGCGAACAAAAATGTCATGTCTATTTGATATAAAATGATACATTGTTGAAACCACAATTTTTGTCGCACTAGAATTGGCGGACGAAAATATTACTTTCATAGAATAAAAGGAATGGATTTTAATAAAGGAAATCGCTCAAATGGTTTATATATTATATAAATATAAAATATAAAAATAAACGAAACGAGCGCGGCAGTTCGCGTATCGACAATCGTAACTTCAAACGAATATATAGAAAGATCTGACCGTTGGATTTTCCCAAAACTGGAACCGTTAGGACCGCTTTGGGAAGAGCTTTCCAACGATATAAATTTCATCAAAATCCGACGGTTAGATTTTAAGATATGTGTAAATCAAATTTTGGTAAAAACCGCGCCAGCGCCGCCCATTGACCCGAAACGTCGTTTATATATTCCAAGCTATTTTTAATAAATAAAAATAGAAATAAATAGGTATAAATATATATGAAATGTTTTTAACTATAATTATGCGACAATTATTTGAAAAGGCCGAGTTTAACTCATTTCAAATAATTGAACGACGATTGAATCAAAGATGCAAGAAGACGACGGTTGAAGACCGGCGATCTTCACATCGAATGGGCGATGACTTCTGATACCTTGGACTGACTTGCTCCTAGGACTGGGTTGAAGTAGTAATTGCCCGGACGTGCGTGTTGGTCGTGCGGATAAGCGAGCGCCTTTTTGGTGTCTCCGGTTTCGTTCAGACCCAGAACGGACTTGTAAATGGATGCGTGTCTGACGCTGAAATCCACTTCATGTAATTAAATCGATTTCTGTTAATATATGTCTGTTTGGTGGTAGAGAATTTATTCTCTACTTAACACCCGGATACATAGTAGTAGTTATTGATAGCAGGGCATTGAATTGTCAACGTGACACGCCAAGATGCAATGATCAAGGCTTTGTTGAAAAGAAGGCCTTATGGCTGATGATCAAAGCATAGCCTGTTTAGGCATAGCTTTGTGTATAACGTAACTTCGCGAGCCTCACACCCCGGTATGAGTTAAAAACGGGATTAGGACCGCAGGGAGTGCACACGTTTCTTTCTAGCTAGTGGTGTTTGGGTTTTAACACGGCCCAGCATTTTACCTATGTGGATTTTGGATTGAGGTACCTCGGGTTTTTATAGGCCGGAAGTGGTCATACTATAGGTTCATAGGAACCGGGAAACGTGTGTTCAGGCATAATTAATCCACTACCGTTAGGTGGGGACCGACCCTGAAGATCCAAGGGTTGCCTATAGGTGTGATCCTGAGGCATTTGCTAGAGTGTCTCGAATCGGAAGAGGACGATCCCTAGCCTTGACTTCATGACAGAAAACCAATTCCCAATACGACAACTGTAGCGACCTGAACTTCCCCGGTCTCCTAAGAGAAGAGAAAGAACGAATTACTTTGAGGACAAGAAGAATCAGAACGCAGATAGAAGAACATTTCATTGCTATTACAACAATTCCATCAGATACAAGAATATACAGAGTATAAATGGATAAATTGCATTCGATAAATATCAGAGATTACAATAAATTATATAGCAGCGGAAAAACAATATAAAACACAACTGAAAGTAATGCACGGATACAGAGCTTTCCGAGCATCGTTCCCGCTGTAAATCAGGATCCTGTGAATATAAATCTGCAAAACCAAAACTACTAGCTGCCCGTGTCGAAAATAGGGGCACCCAGAGTTTAGGTTAAAACCATAAACTCTAGGTCAGTCATGTGACTGGTGTGAGAACTAAAACAGTTATTTAAACATTTACTTTAAAAGAGAGTAATTCAAGGGACCACGCCGTATAACACGGAACGGGTTTCCTCCCAAGAATACCAGTGCATAGAATAAACAGCGCAGTGCTTTTTCGAAAAATGAAGCTATTATAAGACCTAGGTCCCATCACACAATGCAACGCAAGTCGGAGGATAGGGTTTTCCCTTATAATAGCCAAACATGCTTGATACGTTTAAAACAAATCATTTGATACTATAATAAGTGTATAGTGTCAAAACAATTTCAATCATAAATATCAATCCTAGGCGGCATGGGTACCATCTATCATGTCACCATACTAGGCTCTACAAATAAAACCAAAGTATCTCGTATTGGAAATTGGATTTCCGTCATGAGTCGAGGCAAGGGGCAAGCTCCTCTCCGCTTCGAGACACTCTAGCAAATGCCTCGGGACTACACACTCTGGGTAACCCCTGGATGCTTCAGGGCCGGTCCTCTCTTACGTTTGAGGATTAGTATTCCTGAACACACGTTTCCCGGTCCTTACAGACCTAAAATCGAGGCGCCTCATCCAACAACCACATAGGTGAAAAGTATATAAATGTCAGGGCTGGTAAGTCACTAACACCACCAAAGCTAGAAAGAAACGTCGTGCTCTCCCTGTAGTCCTTATCCCGTTTTTAACTCATACCGAGGTGTGAGGTTCGCGAATTCACGTTATACACAAAGCTACGCCACAAAGGTCGTGCTTTGATCATCAACCACAAGACTTTGCTTTTCAACAGAAGCCTTGATCAATTGCCACTTAGGCGTGCCACACAGGCAATTCATGCCATGCGACTGATGTCCATCAATATACAACCTCTGAGCTCGTACGTCTCAGAGAAGGGCATTAAGCAAGAGAATAAATTCTCCACTGCCAAACAGATGTATATTTAATAGAGATCAATCAACACAGAATAAAATCCAATGTCAGACACACAGTCCATTTACAAGTTCGTTCTGGGTCTGAACGAAACCGGAGGCACTTTCCTCGCATATCCATCGATCTCCAAGTACGTCTGGACGACCACCAACTGATTCCCTCATATTGGGTGTACAGCCCAATCAAGATCATCAGTAATCACCCAAACGATGTGAAGACTTCCAGTCTTCAACCACCGTCTTCATCTTCGACATATCGTCGAATCGGTTATTCAGAATGGGTATAAACCCGACCATTCCGAACAACCCGCGTATATAGTAAACAAATGTTACACAAACACAACATACGCCTCATTCCAATTCAGTAGCTACTAATCGTAAATCAGCAAGAGAACAATTTCCCAAATATTAACCCCGAAGGCCGAAACCAACATCAGATCAATACCCTGGAAACCATTCTTCTTAACTAACCTACAGCTAGTTTCTAAATTTCATATTCTTAGGGAAAGGTTCCCATTAATTTTATCAAAGATAAATTCTTTAAAATTTAATCTTTAATCTTCCTTTGGATATCATTTCAAACCAAATTACGGTTTTTCAAACTAGTCGGGATTAGCGAACCACACCGAAGTAATTATTTATTTTATTTCGCAATCCCCACCTATTTATCCCATGAAGCAAAACTGGTAATACTCCATATCTAATACCACGGTGTTATCGATAAAATTAATTACCATTTCACGTTCAAATCTACTTAAAGATTTAACTATCGCTTTGGAGCAAAACTGGTAATACTCCATTCTCGCTCACTTTCCAAATTTGATAATTTAAATTATTAATTCACATTTCAATCTAATTGCAGATTCATTAAAACTCCCTTTACTGGGTTAAAGAACTAATGTCATTTAAAACACAGTTCACGATAAACCCAAATCACATTCTATTTATTTTCGGGTTAAAGAACAAGTGTTATTTAAAACACCCTTCACGATAAACCCACAAATTAATTCTATTTAAAACCCATTTCAAATCCAATTTATTTATTTAAAAATAAATGGGTTTTAATTTTAATTCAAAACTAGTTCATTTCGATAAAAATCTATTTTTATCTTTTCAAACATGGAGTTTTTCATCCCAATTTTTCCCAAATCTTTTCTTATGATTTTACACAAATTATTACTATTTTTAATAATTTTATCAAGTCTCGTACAGTCGATTTCCATCAATGGCCATCGAACTGCACTTACAGCGACCTTTTCCAAATTTGATTTGGACGTATCTCCAAATCCAACCGTTAGATTTCAAATTTCTAATATTCGTTAGAAATCTATTTTCGATACGAACCCAACGGTTCCAGTTTTAGGAGAATCCGACGGTCGGATCTCCCGTAATGTCCATTCGAAGCCAATGGTCGAAATTCACGAACTACCGCAGCGCGGCGCGTTCTATTCAGGCCATTATATATATATTATATATATTTCATCGATTTCTATTTAAAACGAATTTTATAAATAGTTTTAAATTCGTTTCAAAAACATTTCAACTTCCATTTCCAACTCAAATCAAAATTGAATTTTTCCTTATAAATTCGTTTTAAATTCATTTCAATTTAATACAAATTTCGATTCAATTTGAATTCATTTCAAATCGATTTTTATTCAATTTCAATTCGTTTTCAATTCAATTCGAATTCGTAATTCGAATTCGTTTTCTTTTCAATTCAATTTAAAACGAATATAATCTATATAAATATCGTTCGTGTCAAAATAGCGCATCTCTAATCAACACGGTTTTATATATTTCAATAATTCCGTTATTCTATTCAACAAATGAATATTTATCATATTCAATACATGAATCTATATTTTTGTCAATACATGACTAATCTTAACGAATGAGTACTGTCCACGTGTGACTATTTTTGTTATTTAATATATTTTATAAAAATCATGGTATCTATCGTTTGATTTCAAATCAGACTCCAACCGTAAATTAGTAAGAGAACGATTCCCTGAATATTAACCCCGAAGGCCGAAACCAACATCAGATCAACATCCAGGAGACCACTCATCTTATCTATTTTCCAGTTAGTTTCTAATTTTATATATGATAAAGATGTAAATTTTATTGTTAAAATATTTCGTTCCATACATGACTAATCTCAACGGATGAGTACTGTCAACACATGAACCTTTATTTTATAAAGAAGTTAGTTTCTAATTTTATATATAATAAAGATGTAAATCTTATTGTTAAAATATTTCGTTCAACACATGAATAATCTCAACGGATGAGTACTGTCAACACATGAACCTTTATTTTATAATATTCTTTATTTTTCTAAATTGGAATGAGGCCCAATCAATTACCATATAAAGTTAATTATATGGATTCCATACAACACATGTATATAATAGCAACGATAAATAATCAACCATCATCCAAAGTGCACTACACTATATAAGCATCAAATATAGATATCTAACGCTTATAACAGCCTGTCGATCCATCGATCGACATACAACTAATTATTGGGATTAGTGTATGCCGTATTTTATCCCAATACCCGTGTGGGGTTTCAAACAATCAAACACATATTTTATTTTTGCAGTTGGGCGATGTGTAAAATTTATCGTCCCAATCAATGTGCTTCAAATAGGTGTACATAAACAAACCGTCCGGTTTGTAAATGAATATTTATTTATTCACGTTCACGTTAAAAATTATATTTTTAACGACCAAATTATTTTATTCAACCTATGAATATTCTATTCGGTTCATTTATTAAATAAAATGATATCTTTATTTTTCTAACTTATTTTAGATAATTTCAGCGGCATAACGGCACGATACTAGAAACGGGACAAGGCCTAGCCTTATCCCCGGTCTAATAATGGCCCACGCCATGCACATATCAATCAAACCAATTTCAATTCACCAAACAACCAAATTTAGATCAAATAATCTAACCAACTACACAACCAAATAAACAAGTCCATGGTCTGTGGACAATGGTGTCGGGTGCTACTAAACACCGTCTGCATCCTAGTATATATTTATACCTAGAAAAGGAAATTTAAAGTGAGAAGTTCTCACCAAAGCTATCCCAACTCCACGACTCTTCTTATGTAGGGAATCATCGCCGTTCTCTCCTTTTGTCACTTTCGTTGCCCGTAGCCACTACATCTATAAAAATCATATTTTTATAATCACTCCATATGGATAAAAATTCTATTTTTTTACACCACTACTATATAGATAAAAATTCTATTTTTACATCGATGTTCATATAATAAAAATTATATTTTTATCAGGCTATTCTCTATATAAAGATTTCGCCTTTTCCAATATAAAGATCAATTTTTTATTGTCTATATGATATATAAATCATATTTTGAATACTTCTACTTTATAAAAGATTATATTTTTATCCTTCTACATATAAAAGATTATATTTTTATACTTCACATATGCTAAAAATCATATTTTTATTCTTTTTATAATATAAAAATCATATTTTTATTATCTTCTTCACCCGACAAAAATCATTACTTTTTATAACTAAAAGTCGCTCCTTTTTGCAATCAAAAATTATATTTTTACTAAGCTAAAAATCCTAACTTTACATCGATGTATATATATTTTAAAACAATTCTAATTTCAGTCCTAAAATCCCATTAATTTTTATTTTAAAATCCCGTCATTACTGAATAATAATAAAAAAATAAAAAAAATAAAAAAGGAAGGAAAGGGGGAGAACACTCACCGATTCGCGGCGGAGGAGGTTGAATGGGGCTAGGCTGTGCGCGCAGGCGAGGGAAGGAAGAAGAGGGGGCTTCAGGCGGCGTCGGGGTGGTTGCTGCGGTGGTGGCAAGCGAATGGCGGGGGTCTCGGGGTTTGCATCGCGAGGTGGAAGCAGGGGGGGTCCAGCGTCGCCGAGGAGAAGGGAGGAAGGAGGAGGAGGTGAACACGAGGGAGGAGAAGGCGAGGGAAGAGGAAGGAGGCGGAGCGCAGGGGGGTGCGGCGATGGCACGGGGATCGATCCCGATCCCTTTTTTTTCTTTTTTTCCCGTGAATGGATGAAGAATGAGGTGGGGGGGGGGGGCAGAGAGAAAGGATATGGATGGGGGGAATTATTTTAATTTTATATTATTTTAATTTCAAAAGGTAACTTTTTCATTCGACCTCGAAACAAGGCCCACCGCCAGTCGTCCATAGCTAATCACCCCCATTCCGAACACAATGGGATATGTATCGTAGGCCAATTCGACCGTTACGATCAGTTTCCGTTGAATTTAAAATATAACTCTATATATTCTATTTTAAACGTACATTTCAATTTACCGGGGCCACATACGAACTCGAAAAATTACAAAAAAATTATTTCTAGCTTCGTATTGACGATACGGTCCTAACAAAACTAATTTCATCGAATTCTGATACCGTTTAAAAAATGGCCAATTTCCAGTCGATTAAAATCAACTGAAACTGGTCAAACGCGTTTTCCTTCGCCACGCTCACATATTGAATCGGAAAATTATGAAATTTGGAATCTAGCAATAACTTGACATCATGGATCCAACAAAAGTGGTTTCGTCGAAATCCGAGGTCGTTTGCAAAATGGCTATTTTCAATGGCCGAAATTCCATAGCGACTATTCTGAATTTTCAACTGGACATATCTTTTTATCCCCGGTATGAAATTTCAATTTTTCGGATTCGTTGGAAAGATATTATCAAATAGATCCTATTATTCTTGGTTTCACTAAAATCCGGTTTATTTTGCACCCGGTATGTTCGATTGAAATTTGAAATCGAATTATCAAACTACCGCGCCATTTTCAATTCCTTTTATAATTATAAAGAATATTTATATTCTAACGACGACGCGTATAAATATATACGTTCGAATTCTATTCAAAATAAATTTCTCGTCGTTATTATTTAAAATAATTTATTTTAAATATTCAAAATTCATTAAAATTGCAAAAATAAAAAAATTAAACTGGCTTAGATTTTCCGGGTTATTACAATCTCCCCCACTTAAAACTTTTCGTCCCCGAAAAGGAACGAAGCCGAAAGTTGTTTAACAAATCAACTCAACTTCCTTTGTCCTCTTTACGGCTTAAGTCCTTCAACTTTTTAGTTTCTAAGAACTTTTCAATTTTTTCAAAAATTTCGCTAACACCCTAAATTTTCGAAAAATTTCGCCATAACCTCCCCAGCACCGCGAGCACCGGGAAAATCCCGAAATTGCCATACAGGCCCTCTGATCTCAAAAAGAAAAAGAAAAAGAAAAAGCCAAGCGGCTAGCCAATCGGCTCATAAAATCATCATCACCCAAACAAAACAGTAAATTATGATAAACATGTACCTATTTGTCGAGCAAACAAATTTTATTCTCTGCTCTAGCCTCCTTGCTATGACCTGTTCAATGTAAGTACATGTATATGCCAGCAAATGTGACCAATTTTCAATGCAATTTAATATTTGATTCTATTAGGCTAAATGGTTCAAAATTATCAAACAAATAAACAAACAACACAAACATCAATCAATTAGTGAATTAGAGTTTCAAATTCATAATTTGATATATATACAGAAAAACATGTTTTTGATGCCAAATCACAACAATAAACCTATATATATTTTGGTTCTCACACCAGTCTAATGGAAATATATAGATATCACACCTTCGTCGCTCGAATATAAATACTGGTGATGGTATACTTCATCATCAGGACCATGTCCGGGCGACTAGAGTGTGACTCTATATCTATCTAATATATTAAAACTTCGAATATACGTTCATGACGCGTATATGAAAAACCTTTATATACTAGATTGTCCAACTCAATATAAATAAATTATTCAAATACGTATAAAACGATTAAACTTTCAAAACAAAATTGTTTTCATTTGAAAAATATACTCTTCACACTCGTTCTAGGATACTACTGATCCTATCTCTAACGAGTCATTCTAATTGGATATTACTAATCCAATATCTGATGAATTCTTTCGTATGGTTCTAATGTGTCTTGTGCTCGAGCTCTGTAAACCAAAGCTCTGATATCAAATGTAGCGACCCGAACTTCCCCGGTCTCCGAAGAGAAGAGAAAGAACGAATTACTTTGAGGACAAGACGAATCAGAATGCAGACAGAAGAACATTTCATTGCTATTACAACAATTCCATCAGATACAAGAATATACAGAGTATAAATGGATAAATTACATTCGATAAATATCAGAGATTACAATAAATTATATAGCAGCGGAAAAACAATATAAAACACAACTGAAAGTAATGCACGGATACAGAGCTTTCCGAGCATCGTTCTCGCTGTAAATTAGGATCCTGTGAATATAAATCTGCAAAACCAAAACTACTAGCTGCCCGTGTCGAAAATAGGGGCACCCAGAGTTTAGGTTAAAACAATAAGCTCCAGGTCAGTCATGTGACTGGTGTGAGAACTAAAACAGTTATTTAAACATTTACATTAAAAGAGAGTAATTCAAGGGACCACGCTATATAACACGGAACGGGTTTCCTCCCAAGAATACCAGTGCATAGAATAAACAGCGCAATGCTTTTCGAAAAATGAAGCTATTATAAGACCCAAGTCCCATCACACAATGCAACGCAAGCCGGAGGATAGGATTTTCCCTTATAATAGCCAAACATGCTTGATACGTTTAAAACAAATCATTTGATACTATAATAAGTGTATAGTGTCAAAACAATTTCAATCATAAATATCAATCCTAGGCTGCATGGGTACCATCTATCATGTCGCCATATTATGCTCTACAAATAAAACTGAAGTATCTCGTATTGGAAATTGGATTTCCGTCATGAGTCGAGGCAAGGGGAAAGCTCCTCTCCGCTTCGAGACACTCTAGCAAATGCCTCTGGACTACACACTCTGGGTAACCCCTGGATGCTTCAGGGCCGGTCCTCTCTTACGTTTGAGGATTAGTATTCCTGAACACACGTTTCCCGGTCCTTACAGACCTAAAATCGAGGCGCCTCATCCGACAACCACATAGGTGAAAAGTATATAAATGTCAGAGCTGGTAAGTCACTGACACCACAAAAGCTAGAAAGAAACGTCGTGCTCTCCCTGCAGTCCTTATCCCGTTTTTAACTCATACCGAGGTGTGAGGTTCGCGAATTCACGTTATACACAAAGCTACGCCACAAAGGCCGTGCTTTGATCATCAACCATAAGACTTTGCTTTTCAACAGAAGCCTTGATCAATTGCCACTTAGGCGTGCCACACAGGCAATTCATGCCATGCGACTGATGTCCATCGATATACAACCTCTGAGCTCGTACGTCTCAGAGAAGGGCGTTAAGCAAGAGAATAAATTCTCCGCCGCCAAACAGATGTATATTTAATAGAGATCAATCAACACAGAATAAAATCCAATGTCAGACACACAGTCCATTTACAAGTTCGTTCTGGGTCTGAACGAAACCGGAAGCACTTTCCTCGCATATCCATCGATCTCCAAGTACGTCTGGAAGACCACCAACTGATTCCCTCATCTTGGGTGTACAGCCCAATCTAGATCATCAGTAATCACCCAAACGATGTGAAGACTTCCGATCTTCAACCACCGTCTTCATCTTCGACATATCGTCGAATCGGTTATTCAGAATGGGTATAAACCCGGCCTTTCCGAACAACCCGCGTATATAGTAAACAAATGTTACACAAACACAACATACGCCTCATTCCAATTCAGTAGCTACTAATCGTAAATCAGCAAGAGAACAATTTCCCAAATATTAACCCGATGGCCGAATCCAACATCAGATCAATACCCAGGAAACCATTCTTCTTAACTAACCTACAGCTAGTTTCTAAATTTCATATTCTTAGGGAAAGGTTCACATTAATTTTATCAAAGATAAATTCTTTAAAATTTATTCTTTAATCTTCCTTTGGATGTCATTTCAAACCAAATTACGGTTTTCCAAACTAGTCGGGATTAGCGAACCACACCGAAGTAATTATTTATTTTATTTCCCGATCCCCACCTATTTATCCCATGAAGCAAAACTGGTAATACTCCATATCAAATACCACGGTGTTATCGATAAAATTAATTACCATTTCACGTTCAAATCTACTTAAAGATTTAACTATCGCTTTGGAGCAAAACTGGTAATACTCCATTCTCGCTCACTTTCCAAATTTGATAATTTAAATTATTAATTCACATTTCAATCTAATTGCAGATTCATTAAAACTCCCTTTACTGGGTTAAAGAACTAATGTCATTAAAAACACAGTTCACAATAAACCCAAATCACATTCTATTTATTTTCGGGTTAAAGAACAAGTGTTATTTAAAACACCCTTCACGATAAACCAACAAATCAATTCTATTTAAAACCCATTTCAAATCCAATTTATTTATTTAAAAATAAATGGGTTTTAATTTTAGTTCAAAACTAGTTCATTTCGATAAAAATCTATTTTTATCTTTTCAAACATGGAGTTTTTCACCCTAATTTTTCCCAAATCATTTCTTATGATTTAACACAAATTATTACTATTTTTAATAATTTTATCAAGGCCCGTACAGTCGATTTCCATCAACGGCCATCGAACTGCACTTACAGCGACCTTTTCCAAATTTGATTTGGACGTATCTCCAAATCCAACCGTTAGATTTCAAATTTCTAATATTCGTTAGAAATCTCTTTTCGATACGAACCCAACGGTTCCGGTTTTAGAAGAATCCGACGGTCGGATCTCCCGTAATGTCCATTCGAAGCCAATGGTCGAAATTCACGAACTACCGCAGCGCGGCGCGTTCTACTCAGGCCATTATATATATAATATATATATATATTATATATATTTCGTCGATTTCTATTTAAAACGAATTTTATAAATAGTTTTAAATTCGTTTCAAAAACATTTCAACTTCCATTTCCAGCTCAAATCAAAATTGAATTTTTCCTTATAAATTCGTTTTAAATTCATTTCAATTTAATACAAATTTCGATTCAATTTGAATTCATTTCAAATCGATTTTTATTCTATTTTAATTCGTTTTCAATTCAATTCGAATTCGTAATTTGAATTTGTTTTCTTTTCAATTCAATTTAAAACGAATATAATCGATATAAATATCGTTCGCGTCAAAATAGCGCATCTCTAATCAACACGGCTTTATATATTTCAATAATTCTGTTATTCTATTCAACAAATGAATATTTATCATATTCAATACATGAATCTATATTTTTGTCAACACATGACTAATCCCAACGATTGAGTTGTCCACGCGTGACTATTTTTGTTATTTAATATGTTTTATAAAAATCATGGTATCTATCGTTTGATTTCAATTCAGACTCCAACCGTAAATTAGTAAGAGAACGATTCCCTGAATATTAACCCCGAAGGCCGAAACCAATATCAGATCAACATCCAGGAGACCACTCATCTTATCTATTTTCCAGTTAGTTTCTAATGTTATATATGATAAAGATGTATATTTTTTTGTTAAAATATTTCGTTCCACACATGACTAATCTCAACGGATTAGTACTGTCAACACATGAACATTTATTTTATAAAGAAGTTAGTTTCTAATTTTATATGTAATAAAGATGTAAATCTTATTGTTAAAATATTTCGTTTAACACATGACTAATCTCAACGGATGAGTACTGTCAACACATGAACCTTTATTTTATAATATTCTTTATTTTCTAAATTGGAATGAGGACCAATCAATTACCATACAAAGTAAATTATATGGATTCCATACAACACATGTATATAATAGCAACGATAAATAATCAACCATCATCCAAAGTGCACTACACTATATAAGCATCAAATATAGATATCTAACGCTTATAACAGCCTGTCGATCCATCGATCGACATACAACTAATTATTGGGATTAGTGTATGCCGTATTTTATCCCAATACCCGTGTGGGGTTTCAAACAATCAAACACATATTTTATTTTTGCAGTTGGGCGATGTGTAAAATTTATCGTCCCAATCAATGTCCTTCAAATAGGTGTACATAAACAAACCGTCTGGTTTGTAAATGAATATTTATTTATTCACGTTCACGTTAAAAATTATATTTTTAACGACCAAATTATTTTATTCAACCTATGAATATTCTATTCGGTTCATTTATTAAATAAAATGATATCTTTATTTTTCTAACTTATTTTAGAAAATTTCGGCGGCATAACGGCACGATACTAGAAACGGGACAAGGCCTAGCCTTTTGTCACTTTCGTATGTAGGGAATCATCGCTGTTCTTATGTAGGGAATCATCGCTGTTCTCGCCTTTTATCACTTTCGTTGCCCGTAGCCACTACATATATAAAAATCATATTTTATAATCACTTCATATGGATAAAAATTCTATTTTTTCACACCGCTACTATATAGATAAAAATTCTATTTTTACATCGATGTTCATATAATAAAAATTATATTTTTATCACGCTATTCTCTATATAAAGATTTCGCCTTTTCCAATATAAAGATCAAATTTTTATTGTCTATATGATATAAAAATCATATTTTGAGTACTTCTACTTTATAAAAGATTATATTTTTATCCTTCTACAATATAAAAGATTATATTTTTATACTTCACATATGCTAAAAATCATATTTTTATTCTTTTTATAATATAAAAATCATATTTTTATTATCTTCTTCACCCGACAAAAATTATTTCTTTTTATAACTAAAAGTCGCTCCTTTTTGCAATCAAAAATTATATTTTTACTAAGCTAAAAATCCTAACTTTACTTCGATGTATATATATTTTAAAACAATTCTAATTTCAGTCCTAAAATCCCATTAATTTTTATTTTAAAATCCCGTCATTACTGTATAATAATAAAAAAATAAAAACAATAAATAAGGAAGGAAAGGGGGAGAACACTCACCGATTTGCGGCGGAGGAGGTTGAATAGGGTTAGGCTGTGTGCGCAGGCGAGGGAAGGAAGAAGAGGGGGCTTCAGGCGGCGTCGGGGTGCTTGCTGCGGTGGTAGCAGGCGAATGGCGGGGGTCTCGGGGTTTGCGTCGCGAGGTGGAAGCAGGGGGGTTCCAGCGTCGCACGAGGAGAAGGGAGGAAGGAGGAGGAGGTGAACACGAGGGAGGAGAAGGCGAGGGAAGAGGAAGGGGGGAGCGCAGGGGGGTGCGGCGATGGCACGGGGATCGATCCCGATCCCCTTTTTTTTCTTTTTTTCCCGTGAATGGATGAAGAATGAGGGGGGGGGCAGAGAGAAAGGATATGGAAGGGGGGAATTATTTTAATTTTAATTTTATATTATTTTAATTTCAAAAGGTAACTTTTTCATTCGACCTCGAAACAAGGTCCACCACCTGTCGTCCATAGCTGATCACCCCCATTCCGAACACAATGGGATATGTATCGCAGGCCAATTCGACCGTTATGATCAGTTTCCGTTGAATTTAAAATATAACTCTATATATTCTATTTTAAACGTACATTTCAATTTACCGGGGCCACATACGAACTCGAAAAATTACAGAAAAATTATTTCTAGCTTCGTATTGACGATATGGTCCTAACAAAACTAATTTCATCGAATTCTGAGACCGTTTGAAAAATGGCCAATTTCCAGTCGATTAAAATCAATTGAAACTGGTCAAATGCGTTTTCCTTCGCCACGCTCACATATTGAATCAGAAAATTATGAAATTTGGAATCTAGCAATAACTTGACATCAGGGATCCAACAAAAGTGGTTTTGTCGAAATCCGAGGTCGGTTGCAAAATGGCTATTTTCAATGGCCGAAATTCCATAGCGACTATTCTGAATTTTCAACTGGACATATCTTTTTATCCCCGCTATGAAATTTCAATTTTTCGGATTCGTTGGAAAGATATTATCAAATAGATCCTATTATTCTTGGTTTCACTAAAATCCGGTTTATTTTGCACCCGGTATGTTCAATTGAAATTTGAAATCGAATTATCAAATTACCGCGCCATTTTCAATTCCTTTTATAATTATAAATAATATTTATATTCTAACGACGACGCGTATAAATATATACGTTCGAATTCTATTCAAAATAAATTTCTCGTCGTTATTATTTAAAATAATTCATTTTAAATATTCAAAATTCATTAAAATTGCAAAAATAAAATTTTAAACTGGCTCAGATTTTCTGGGTTATTACAACAACATTTCGGTTTTGATTGTAAACTTATATACGACGACATAGTATATGGTACCTATGCCGTCTAGGATTGATATATGTATTTTGAAGTATTTTAATACTGCCTAAACACTAATGATAATATCAAACATTACTTTTCACGTATTAAGCATGTTTGATCATCATAAGGGAAAAGTCTATCCTCCTGTGTGCGTTGCATTGTGTGATAGGACTTGAGTTTAATGATGATTTCATTTTTCAAAAGTCATTTCGCTGTTTTATATAAACTTTATAAAATATTGCACTGGCAATCCAATGGAGTAAACCCGTTCCGCGTTAGCGGCGTGGTCCTGAGATTCGCCATCTTGATAGTTAATTTAGTTAAGAATTCTCACACTAGTCCCATGACTGACTCGTAGTTTGTTTCACTTTTGCAAACTCGTGTGCCCTCTTTCCACACGGGCAGCCAATTGACAGGTTTCTAGGTGATACTTTCTGGTGGGAGCTTGCTTTGGAAGGAAGAAGAAGAAGACCCTTTCTCCATCTTTTATTCAGCTTTTAAGACATTTTTCTATCTTTTGCTTTTGATGTATGTAATGGGATTTGAAACTCATTTCTTTTCATTTGAGACTTGTTTCTCTTTTGTTAAGACTTCTATTATGCTAAGTGGATCCTGTAAAACTGCATACTCTGATGTTTTGTTGTGATGCTGATGACATTTATTTCCGCCGCAAATGTTTATGTTTTATGATAATTATGTGAGATCTATTTTTGTTGTAAACATGTTGTATTCCAAAATGATTATCCTTACTTTCGGTCTATGGAAGTTTGGGGTCATCACAGTATACATTCAAAACCGCGGGCGCTTATTGGAGATTGGATTCCAACTATGACAAGGTATGGGACCACCTGCGATTGTGTATCTCTAGAGGCGAATACACTGGGTTCAACAAGAATGTCTTGCAAACCGGTCCACACATGACCGACCACTCATTTCGCTTTAGTGTATCGGATGTATATCACCAACGGTTGGGCTCAAACCACTGTTTCCCGAAAAGGGACAGCATCGAATATAGATTAAAGAAACAAAAGAATTTTTCCCTAGGTAGGTGATTATACACCCTAATGGGAGCGACCCACATAGCCATGCTGCCTGCCCGATTTTTGTCATTTCCCGGTTGTTGAGGCTTGAGGTCAGAATTTCCTTTACAACACCTGGCCACCAATCACTTTGAATGCCACATCGTCAGATCCGCCAGATATCACTAATTGATGTCCACAAAAATACCGGGTTGGGAGCGACACAATTATGGTACGCTTGAAGAAATCAACGTACGCGATCCCTTTGGAAATACTCTGTCAGGCATCCGTCCATACAAGTCATCCAAGAATAGGATGAACCGAAGGTACTCTCCTACCGCATCCAATATAGGAATCACCCCATGGATCAGTAGCTAGAAGTCCTTGCAAATCCGTAGATTCCAACCACGACAGGCCACAATATATCTTTGGCTGTAGACCAAAGATTATTAGCAGTCCTTCCGCTTATGAAATTCTACGGTCTTCAACGCTCCATCTTGATCGTCTTTTAATATCTTCACGTAT
Organism: Allium sativum; assembly: GCA_030737875.1. Taxonomy (NCBI): domain Eukaryota; kingdom Viridiplantae; phylum Streptophyta; class Magnoliopsida; order Asparagales; family Amaryllidaceae; genus Allium; species Allium sativum. The sequence goes on from CM060915.1 coordinate 136,065,949, forward strand.
TTGTTGGTTGGAATGGTTTTCGAATATAATTCGATCCCGATCTTTCTGTACCAACAATCGTATTGGACAGATTTGATAGTCGGTGATTTAACTATCAAAATAAACAGTGTTTCAATCATGTCAATCAAATGGGTTCACTGGTTCAGTATCCAACATTTACTTGGCCTTTTAAATTAAACAAAACTGTAAATTTAAAACTCTTAAGTATTTCGACATTATAAATACAGTTTCTCGCTTCTTTATTTATCATAAGATTTTACTTTAACCAAATTCCTTTTAATACTTAGTAGAATCCCATATCATATCTAGTTCTCCATATTTTTCCTTCGAAACAACTCGTAAACAACATTACGAAATATCCTTTATTTATCACTTGACACTACCCAGTGCTTATTCCTATTGAATAAAACCCAACTTTTACATTGTTATTTCACTAATGGAAATAAGTCATCAGGAATCCCTTTTACCATTACAACTAATACCATCCTTAGATAGCCCTGATGTCGTTCAAGTTGGGGTATTTTAATTACCTCTCAGACCTTGATCAACAACGTTCATATCTAAAGATGGATGCGGGTTGTAATATAAAACCAACATCTCATCTAATCTCAACACAACTTTCATTAAACTATTTTGTTTTAAAGTACAGTTTCATAACCCTTCTTTCCTTTTGAAAATCTTTTTCCTCGAATATATCATTAGTTCTTAATTCACTAATTAAGAAATCCTCTTTCAAAAACACCACTTTTAACTCTGCTTCTTTAACCAAACTCATTTTGTACTTCAAATTTGGTTACCAAACCTCATGATCCACTTCTTTTACCAAATCCACTTTTACTAATCCCTTTTTAAATCCATTCGATAATTACTGCTTTGAAAATCTTATCTTAATCCCCTCCCTTTTTACTTAATCCATTTTTAAGTAACTTTAATGTACAATTAACCCTTTTACACATTAAATCTCCTTTGCATAGCCATGATTTATTTTAATCTTTTGATCTGAATTTCTTTTCACCCAACTCAAATAATTAAGTAACATTCATTTTTAAGCTATTATCTTCTCTTAAAAATTCCTTTTTATAACTTGTTATACCAATTCGGTTTTTTAAATATAAAACCTGTTCGTAATTCTCTTTTACCATTTCATTGGATTCCACTTCAATTTCAAGTTCTTTTTAAACGAATCTCAATTTAAAAGTACTTCTCTAAATTATTAAAATAATAATATCCTTTGGTGGTAAACTACTTACGTAGTTAATTCCTTTATTAAATTTTCCCTTTCAAACCTTATTAACATTAAAACAATACCATTCGATTTATTTCTCATTCTCGTACTTATAAATCTGATTAACATTAATTACTAATAAATCAAATCTTAAATACAACATTTATTTATTTTCCCTTTTTATAACTTTTATTTTAAAATAATATGTTTCAAAATCTACCTCCAGTTGTAAAAATAAATTTTAGGCCATATGTTGCCAGATACTCAACCAATACCGCACATTGGTTTAAACTACACTGATGTTGAAATTTTAGTCAACAACCAATACTCAAGTCAACCATCCCATCGGGTCAGTTCATATATGATAATAATAAATAACGACCATTTAACATCAACCAATAAACAAAACAATCCAACTAATTCAAGCCATTAAACGCGTTTATTTTATAAATGTGACCAACAAGGTAAGTTACCTTCATTGGATCAAAAACGTTAAAATAACGATTTGATTTTAATACTGAAATTAAATAACAGTTTAATTCCATTGGTGAAATCAATAAATAAATATATAACTGGCAAACAGTCAACCATCAGCAACCAGAGCAAAATAAACACCTAATTTACTTAAAAATATAAATGGGAAAACTGAGTGAGTTTAACTCACCTTGATTTGATTTGTTGATAATACGGTTTGGTTTTAGTCAAATTAAACAGCGTTTAATTTGACTAAAAATTACAGCTACTTTCATTACTAATCAGACCAAGTCCATGATGAAGTGCTCGTCGATGCGGTTCCGATGCTTCCTGTTTTATCGAATTCCGATCACGTATGCATTCGGTATTAACATTTAAAGTTCATACGAATAATAAAATTAAATAAACTTTTAAATAAATAAATTGTGACGATCCCAAAACTCCATGACACGGTGTTAAGGATAATCATTGGAATATAACACATTAATCATCATTAGCAGAACACAGATAATAGCATAAACATGAAATAGAATAATTTACACACATATGACAGCGGAATCATATAGATATCACCACATCAGAGAGCATAGTGCAGGATACAACTTAGTGCATAATAATACATAATCAGTCATCATCGCCAGAGGCGGTATCATACATAAAGAATACATAAACTAAACATCAGTCTACATCGCCGGTGGCGGAATCATAATACATATACAATAAAGGCGGAAAAAGTCATAGTCAGCACGGTGTAGTCAAGCCTCGCCATGAGCCAAAAGTGCACCTCTACTGCGGTGCCACGCCAAAATATACCAGATACCTGTAACTAGGCTGCCCGTGTGAAAATGAGGGCACCCGAGTTTGCAAGGTGAAACAAACTACGAGTCAGTCATGGGACTGGTATGAGAAATCTACTTAACTTATTAAACAACAATAATAAGGCAAATCAAAGGACCACGCCACTTTCGCGGAACGGGTTTACTCCAATGAGTGCTAGTGCATGAAATTAAGTAAATGATTAAATCATCGCAATGCTTTTTATCAAAATGAAGCCATTATAAGACTCAGGTCCCATCACACAATGCAACGTAAGCCAGAGGATAGAGTTTTACCTTATAATAGCAAAAAATGCTTCATACGTATAAAACGAAAGTGTTTGATATTATTACTAGTGCATATATATTTCAAAAGCGATTTCAATCATAAATATCAATCCTAGGCGGCATAAATGACCCATACCAATATGTCGCCATACTAGTAATACAATCACATCCGCATATTTCGTATTGGAAATTGGATTCCATCATGAGTCGAGGCAAGGGGCAAGCTCCTCTCCGTTCGAGACACTCTAGCAAATGCCTCGGGACCACACACAGCAATCTCTGGATCCTCCAAGGCCGGTCCTCCCTTACTTTTGAGGATTGGCAATACCTGAACACACATTTCCCGGTCTTTACAGACCTATAATCGAGGCGCCTCGCATTCCAACAACCACACAGGTGAAAAGTAGATATAAATGTCAGGCCTGGTAGGTCACTGACACCACCATAGCTAGAAAGAAACATCGTGCACTTCTTGGGTACTTCTCCCGTTTTTGACTCATACCAGGGTGTGAGGCTCGCGAATTCACGTTATACACAAAGCTACGTCACACAGACCATGCTTTGATCATCAACCACAAGACTTTGCTTTGCAACAGAAGCCTTGATCATATGCCACTTAGGCGTGCCACACAGGCAATCCACTCCATGCGACTGATTTCTATCAATGCATAACCTCTGAGCTCGTACGTCTCAGAGAATGGCGTTATGCAAGAGAATAAATTTTCCGCCGCCAAACAAATATATATTTAACAGAGATTAATCAGCACAGAACAAAATCCAATGTCAGACACACAGTCCATTTACAAGTTTGTTCTGGGTTTGAACGAAACCAGAGGCACCAATTCCTCGCATATCCGCACAATCAACAATACGTCCGGACGTCTACTACTTCAGCCCCTTCAAGGTAGCTACTCCAATCACGGGCATCAGTAGCGCCCATCCATCCAATGTGAAGATCGTCGGTCTTCAACCGTCTTCGACTCTTCAACTTCTCAACGTCGATCGATTAATTGAAATGAGAATGAACTCGGCCTTTTCAAATAACCCACGTATATTTAGATTTTCAAATCAATTTTTCACGTGGTTAAACTATTCAACATTCACATTTCAGTTCCTTAGTATAATTTTCAAGTTAAACACATTCAACCATCACATATCAAGCAAACACAACAAAATTGATTTATTTCCACCCTATATCGTCTATAGTATTTTATAACGATATATCGCCATTTTTATTTATTTAAAACGGCCATATTTAATTAAACGACGTTTCAAGTCGTGCCGAGGCACTAGCGCTGTTTTTCACTAAATTTGTTTTACACATATCTGAAAATCTAACCGTCGGATCTTCACAAATTTTATAACATTGGAAAGATCATTTCAAAATGAATCCAACGATTTCAGTTTTGGGAAAATCCGACGGTCGGATCTTCCACACTAGTCGTTTGAAGTTACGATTTCAAATTACGAACTGCAGCGTCATTATTCGATTTAATTTAATTATATTTATATCTATATATAAGTATAATCGTTTCTGGCACTGTTTTTCTTCAGATTTGAATTAAACATTCCAGACAATCGAACCGTCGGATCTTTACACAGTTGGTGCCGTTGGAAAGATATTTCCAAGGTGAACCCAACGGTTGCGGTTTCGGGAAAATCCAATGGTCGGATTTCCCGCATTAGTCGTTTGAAATCACGGTTTCAAAACATGAACTGCACGGCCACGATTCGTTTTAATTTTATTTATATTTATATAAATATAGTTCATTCGAAAATTCCTATATCGTTTTCACTTCAAATATTTCACTAACGCCTTTAAATTTTGGAAAATTTCGCCATAACCTCCTTTGTACGGGAGGGGCTGGGAAAATTCCCAAATAGCCACATGGGCGTCTCATCTCAAAAAGAAAAAGAAAAAGCCAAGCGGCTAGCCAACAGGCTCATAAAATCATCACCCAAACAAAACAGTAAACGTGTACCAATTTGTCGGGCACAAAATTTTATTCCACTTCTCTAGCCTCTTTGCTATAACCTGTTCAATAAATATGCATGTACATATATGCAATTCTTATCACTTATCATTTTCCATTCAACTTCATATTTAATTCAATTTGGTTTAAAAACACCATTCATTCTAATGTTGCATACATAGGCAAAAATCATATCATTAGCTAATTAATGAATATTTCAACTCATGCATATTTATTTGAACAAGTGGTTATTTTTAACACTTCACATTTCAAAAATGATAATTTTGGCGAACTAAAATATATTTCAACACATGACTATTTTATTTAATTCCTATGCATGTTAAAAATAATATTTCTTTCACAAATATTTATTTCAACGCTCGCATATTTTTAGCAAATCACATATATGATAAAAATGGTATTTTTATCATTTAACATATTTATTCAACACATGAATGTTTTTAACACTTCATAATTTCAATAAAAATGTAATTTTTATTGTTCGATATTTTTATTCGACACATGAACTTTTCCAACACACACACTTCTCAACACATGAGCATCTCCACACATGGATATTTCATATAGTTTGTTCATATAAGAAAGATGAAATTTTTATTGTTAATACTATTTATATATATAAGGCGAATATTTTACATACTTCATATATATTATAAAAATGTGATTTTTATTGTTTAAACACTTTATTCATTCACACATGAATTTAATTTTCACACATCACTTCTCAACACATGAGCATTTCCACATATGGATATGGTTTCAACACATGACTTTAGTTTCATCGCATGAAAATAATTTCAACATATGAAAATAATTCTAACACATGAATATTATTCAAAATTTCGGTAGCATAACGGTAGGGTAGTTAAAACCGGCACCGTCCCGAGTACGGCTCCTCGCTCTACCTTAAAACCTCGTGGTTTTTGACAATGGGGATTCATGCATCTAATTCGCACGCAGGCGGCATGTTTTATTTTCATTTCCACAATTATTTCCAATTTATTTCAATCACCAATGGTTATTTTTCAACCACAACCAATCAATATCAACCACAAACAATTATTCAACCATTCGCATTTTTTCATCCAATATTTCACACAATAAATATCGTCCATGGTTTGTGGATGAGGGGGTATATATATATATATAATTTCTATATTTCACTTGCATTTCAACACACATATCATTTATACTATGCATGTATAATTCATACTTCGCTCATACAGCTTACACAACGCATGTACATGAGGTATACAACACGTGTATAATTTATACTTCGCTTGTATAATTTATACATGACATTTTCCATTCAATTTCATTTAATTTAGATTTCTCACATTGGTTTTCGGAGTGCTAAAAATCGTAGATGGCTCAGAAAAATCCGCGGTCTCTTCTATGTGGCAGAGAGCCTCCTTGCGGTCCCGATGTTCCCTATTTCATCGAATTTCGTTAACACACCATAAAGATATGATTTTTCAAAATTCAAATGTAATAAAGGACTCACCTTTCACGATGGTTCAAAACTAGGTTTCAGATTTTCGGCAAATCCGTGCAACGATGTAAGGATCGGGCGGTGCAGCGTCGAAGGGGGAGGAGAGAGCTTCGCGCGCGAGGGGGAGTGGGCCAGTTCGATGGTCCCTGGCGTCGCCGGCGGCGGTCCAAACGTCGGCCGTTCTCGAGCTAGATTCGAGCTCCACAGGCCACGAAAAATTCCAAACTCTATATTGATTTGAAGAGGAGATCTAGAGCTTTAAAATGAATCAAGAATCAAGTGTTTTCATTGAGAAACGAGAGAGAAATCAAGCCTGGAAGATCTGGAGCACTTCCGCCATTTGTGACCTGGAGCTAACGGGTTTTTGGGTTTTTTTTTTATTTTTAAATTATGAAATGAAATTTCCTATTGGCCGATGGTTTTATTATATTTTAAAATACTATTTCTCCACACGGACACCAATTCAAACCCAACAACTGTCGCCCCTAGCTAAATACCCCCTTCCCGGACACAATGAGATATGTTTCGTAGGCCAATTCGACTGTTACAGTCAGTTATTCCTCAAATTAAAGTATAGACATTTTATATTCAATTTGAACGTACATTTCAATTTGCCAGGACCACAAACTGATTCGAAAAATTCCAGAAAAATAAATCTAGCTATGTTTGGACGGTGCGGTCCCAACAAAACTAGTTTCATCGAATTCTGAGATCGTTTGAAAAATGGCCCTTTTCTGGTCGATCCTATTTAACAGAAATTGACCAAACACATTTTCTTTTGCCACGCTCACATACTAGCTTCAAAAATTATGAAATTTGAAACCTAGCAATAGTTTGACATCCTGGACCCAACAAAAGTGGTTTCGTCGAATTCTGAGGTCGTTTGCAAAATGTCTATTTTCAAGGGCTATATATTCTATATAGCGACCTTTCTGAAAATTCATTTGGCCATAACTTTTTATTCCCGCTATGAAACTTCGATTTTTCAAATTCGTTAGACAGATAATCATTAACAGATTTAAATATTTTTGGTTTCACAAAAATCCGTTATATTTTGCACCCGGTGCAGCCAGTTAAAGTTTGAATTCAAATTTTCAAACTTACTCACTATTTCTAATTCACTATTTTATTGAAATATTCTATTTCAATTGTTCAAATTCCTTTGAAATAACCAATTTAAAATTTTTAAATTGGCTCGTATTTTCTGGGTTGTTACAATCTCCCCCACTTAAAACTTTTCGTCCCCGAAAAGGAAACAACAGTAAAGTAGGAAACAAAATGTAAATGCAATGTATTGTAAAGGTACCTTGCACCGAAGTTAGTTAGAGATGTCCACTATGCATTTGAGGTAAGCTTGCTTAATGCTTTCCTAGGTCTCCCAAGTATAGTCTCTAGGATCACTACTCCACTGCACTTTAACTAGATGAACCTTTTTGCTTCTTAGCTCTCTAGTTTCTTTGCCAACAATCTTTAATGGCTCTCTTCTGACTGCTAATTCTGGAGTTATTTCCAAGTCCTGTTGCGCTGCTTCTTCTACAACAAGATCCGGATCATGCACATGTCTTCTAAGTTGAGATACGTGAAACACATTATGCACTCCAGGCAACCAATCTGGTAATTGAACCTATAGGCAAGAGTTCCAATTCGTTCAAGTATAGGAAAGGGACCAATAAATCTTGGTGCCAACTTCCCAGTTTTGCCAAATCTGATAACTCCTCTCATCGGAGAAACATTCAAATAAACATGGTCACCAATAGCAAATGTCAAATCTCTTCTTCTAGAATCTGCATAACTTTTCTGTCGGCTTTGCGCGGTTCTCAATCCCTTTTTGATGAAGTCGACTTTATCAGACGCTTCTCTAATCATATCGGGTCCTAACACAAGTCCGTTGCCAGGTTCTACCCAACATGCTGGAGATCTGCACGGTCTGCCATATAATGCTTCAAATGGCGACATTCCCAAACTTGCTTGATAGCTATTGTTATATGAGAATTCTGCCAAATGTAAGTGATCTTCCCATGACCCACCAAAATCAATTATACAAGCCCGCAGTAAATCTTCCAGAATTCTATTCACCCGCTCAGTTTGGCCATCTGTTTGAGGGTGATATCGGTGCTCATATTCAATCTCGTTCCCAATTCGGTTTGGAATGCCTACCAGAATTTGCTAGCAAATATTGGGTCTCTATCACTGACTATGCTGATGGGAATTCCATGCAGCTTATCGATTTCTTTAAAATATATCTGTGCTAGACTTTGAGCGGTTCTATTGGATCTGACAGGTATGAAATGGGCAGTCTTCATGAAGCGATCTACGATTACCCAAATGCTGGCATTACCTTTCCTGGTTCGCGGCAAACCATCTATGAAATCCATGGAAATCTGTTCCCATTTCCAACCTGGGACTTCCAACGGTTGCAACAATCCAGCTAGCTTCTGTTGGTCGCTCTTGACTAATTGACAAGTAGGGCATTTGCTAACATACAAAGAAATATCCCTCTTCATTGCTCTCCACCAGAAAGTGCGTTTGATATCGTTGTACATTTTACTTACGCCAGGATGAATGCAAAGTTTGGATTTATGGCATTCATCTAGCACCTTTCTTTTGAGCTCAGGGATGTCGGGAACACATATTCTTCTATTCAATCTCATAACTCCCTCACTGTCCACTTGGAAACTGGAGCCTTCGCCCCTTCGAATCCTTTTTATCATTTCTTTCACAAAATTGTCGTTTTTCTGAAGAACAGATATTTTATCAATCAATCCTGGCGTAATTATAAGATTGGCAATGTTGCGGTCTTTCTACTAAGCGCATCCGCTACAACGTTAGCCTTTCCCCGCGTATACAGGATATCTAGATCATACGCTGCAAGAAATTCTAGCCAACGCTGCTGTCTCAAATTCAGATCTTTCTGGGTGTATAAATACTTCAATGATTGATGATCTGTGTACAGTACAAATTTCTCGCCCAATAAATATTGCCTCCAGATTTTCAAAGAAAAAACGATAGCTAGCAACTCAAGATCATGAGTTACATAATTCTTCTCATGCGGTTTCAGTTGGCGGCATGCATATGCGACTGCTTGGCCTCTTTGCATTAACACTGCACCAAGACCTCTAATAGAAGCATCTGTCCAAACCGTCAAATCCTGATTGCCATCGATAATGGTTAACACTGGAGCAGTTGTCAGTTTTGATTTCAATTCCTGGAAAGCTTCTTCACAGTCGGAAGTCCACTTAAATTTCTCATGCTTCTTCGTGAGCTTCGTTAACGGACCAAATATCTTCGAAAAATCCTTAACGAACTTTCGATAATAACTAGCCAACCCCATAAAACCTCTAACCTCTGTGGGTGTAGTGGGTTGTTTCCAATCTTGAATTGTTGTTATTTTGCTCGGATCTACAGAAATCCCTTTCTTTGACACGACATGGCCAAGGAACTTCACTTCTTCTTGCCAGAAGACACATTTAGAGAATTTGGCTTTGAAGACGTTCTTTCTTAGAATCTCCAATACTTGTTCTAAGTGTTTTTCATGCTCGGGTTTTGATTTGGAGTAGATTAAAATATCATCGATGAATACGAGGACAAATTAATTCAGAACTCCCCTGAACACTCTATTCATTAGATCGACAAAGTATGCTGGAGCATTGCACAGGCCGAACGGCATTACTAACCATTCATAAAATATGTCTGGACCTCTGAAAACTGTCAAAGGAACACACTCCTCTGCAATTCTCAATTGATGAAAACCCATAGCTAGGTCCATGCGGGAAAATACTCTCGCCCCATTTAATTAGTCTAGCAGATCATCGATGCGGGGTAATGGGTATTTGTTTTTGAGCGTTTGTTTATTGAGGTCTCGGTAATCAACACACAATCAAAGAGTACCGTATGACTTTGGGACAAACACTACAGCTGTACCCCAATTAGAAAAGCTAGGTCTGGTCAGACCCTTCCATAGCAGTTGACGAGTTTGATCGCCTAATTCTTCCTTCTCCTTTGGAGTCATTTTGCGATTTGGATGTACCACTGGTCTGGCATTGGGAATTAGATCGATTCTGAATTCTATTTCTCTTTGCAGAGGTAAGTTTTCAACTTCTACAAACACATCCGCATAGTTTCTAACAACATGAACCTTTTCTAAGGAAGTGGGGACAACTTCTAATGCAGACCAAAATTCCTTTCTATCAGGATTTAAACCATGGCATGGTACAGTAATATATCCAAGCTTCGTTCGAATTTTTACTATCCTTTCTGCACACTTCACTTCATCTTTGTATTTCGTTAACCAATCAAGCCCAAGATTGATATCAAATTCGGGAAAGTCCATAACGACTAGATCAAAAGGAAACTTGTAGAAAGAATAAGAGGCTGGCACTTTACAATATGCAATGAGAATAAGAGATCCTCCTATCGGATTATGTACTTCAATCGATTCTTACAGCTTTCTTTGTTTTAACTTTAATTTGTGAAGTGTGTTACTAGCAATAAAACTACGTGATGCACCCGTGTCAAATAATACAGAAACAGGAATATTTTTAATTGTAAGGGTACCTCCCAAAACATCGGGTTTACCTGCTCCATCGAAAGCAGCTGGCGGGTTCGTCCCGTCATACACGTGAGCTACTGCGACCTTTTTAAGCAAAGGACAGTCTTTGACAAGATGATCTGTCTTGCGGCAATTAAAGCAGGAGCGAGGGTTCTGAGAGCCCTGGCTTGAACCTTGAGAATTTGTCTTCTGCCTCTTTGGGGTTGTGCAAACATTGGAGTAGTGCCCCACCTTGCCACAATTATAGCAGCTTCCTTTTGGCGGCCTGCCAGTCTGTGGTTTCGAGGATGCCGCTTGGCTTGACTCCGCTTGATTCACAGCGGGCTTGCGTTTATTTTCGGCTTGGGTTTTAGCACGATCCTGTTCCAGGTGCCTTTGATCCAGGTCTTCGTAGTTGCATGCCATTTCCACCAATTCATTAAACCCCAGCTTAATGTGGGCCATGACTCTATCATGGTACTGTCGCTTCAGCCCGAGGATGAACCTCTTATTCTTGGACTTTGCGGTGGCGATGAGCTCTAGAGCATAGCGGGATAATTGTGTAAACTTATTCAGATAATCTTGCACCGAGAGATCCCCCTGCTGGAGGTTTGCAAAGTCGTCAAGCATGCGCTCAAGGGCTTGCTCTGGGACATACTTCTCTTTGAATAGTTCTTTGAATCCGTCCCAGGTTCTACCAGCATCTCTATTCCCAGCGGTGAGAGCTTCCCACCATAGTTCGGCTTCTTCTTGTAGGAGCCAAGCACCCATAAAAGCTTTATCTTGATCACTGAGCCTTAGGCCTTCTAGTATCTTCTCGCATGTTTTCAGCCATGCAAGGGCCTCTATTACTGTGCCAGTTCCAGAGAAGGTTTTGCCTCCTAGGTTCTTGTACCTCTTAGCCACGCGGTTTAGCGGGAATTGTCGAGCGGACGGGGGTTGTATCAAGGGTCCTTCTTCAACTGGGACTTCTCCTCGTCCTCTGCCACGGCCAGCTCGGCCTCCTCTAGCAGCGGCTGCTCAAGTAGCCATTGTTCAAGTTCTTTACAAGCAAGAAAAGAGTCAGCCTACAGAAATGATAATTTTATTGCATGGTTAAGCAGAAAGCTTAAGGAAAGATAACGATGGACTGATCAAATTGTTTTTGCTATCCGGCTTAGCTCATTCTAGGACTTTACTAGTCCTATCTCTAATGAGCTACTCGCCTTAGAATACTACTGATTCTATTTTGACGAAGTGTTTAATGTGTTAGACTCCAGAAATAAGGTTAACCAAAGCTCTGATACCAGCTGTGACGATCCCAAAACCCCATGACACGGTGTTAAGGATAATCATTGGAATATAACACATTAATCATCATTAGCAGATCACAGATAATAGCATAAACATGAAATAGAATAATTTACACATATATGACAGCGGAATCATATATATATCAGCACATCAGAGAGCACAATGCAGGATACAACTTAGTGCATAATAATACATAATCAGTCATCATCGCCAGAGGCGGAATCATACATAAAGAATACATAAACTAAACATCAGTCTACATCGCCAGTGGCAGAATCATAATACATATACAATAATGGAGGAAAAAGTCATAGTCAGCACAGTCTAGTCAAGCCTCGCCATGAGCCAAAAGAGCTTCTCTACTGCGGTGCCATGCCAAAATATACCAGATACCTGTAACTAGGCTGCCCGTGTGAAAATGAGGGCACCCGAGTTTGCAAGGTGAAACAAACTACGAGTCAGTCATGGGACTGGTATGAGAAATCTACTTAACTTATTAAACAACAATAATAAGGCAAATCAAAGGACCATGCCACTTTCGCGGAACGGGTTTACTCCAATGAGTGCTAGTGCATGAAATAAGTAAATGATTAAATCATCGCAATGCTTTTTATCAAAATGAAGCCATTATAAGACTCAGTTCCCATCACACAATGCAACGCAAGCCAGAGGATAGAGTTTTAACTTATAATAGCCAAAAATGCTTCATACGTATAAAACGAAAGTGTTTGATATTATTACTAGTGCATATATATTTCAAAAGCGATTTCAATCATAAATATCAATCCTAGGCGGCATAAATGACCCATGCCACTATGTCGCCATACTAGTAATACAATCACATCTGCATATTTCGTATTGGAAATTGGATTCCATCATGAGTCGAGGCAAGGGGCAAGCTCCTCTCCATTCGAGACACTCTAGCAAATGCCTCGGGACTGCACACAACAATCCCTGGATCCTCCAAGGCCGGTCCTCTCTTACTTTTGAGGATTGGCAATTCCTGAACACACGTTTCCCGGTCTTTACAGACCTATAATTGAGGCGCCTCGCATTCCAACAACCACACAGGTGAAAAGTAGATATAAATGTCAGGGCTTGTAGGTCACTGACACCACCATAGCTAGAAAGAAACGTCGTGCACTCCTTGGGTCCTTCTCCCGTTTTTGACTCTTACCGAGGTGTGAGGCTCGCGAATTCTCATTATACACAAAGCTATGTCACACAGACCATGCTTTGATCATCAACCACAAAACTTTGCTTTGCAATAGAAGCCTTGATCATATGCCACTTAGGCGTGCCACACAGGCAATCAACTCCATGCGACTGATTTCTATCAATACATAACCTCTGAGCTCGTACATCTCAGAGAAAGGCGTTAAGCAAGAGAATAATTTCTCCGCCGCCAAACAGATATATATTTAACAGAGATCAATCAGCACAGAACAAAATCCAATGTCAGACACACAGTCCATTTACAAGTTTGTTTTGGGTTTGAACGAAACCAGAGGCACCAATTCCTCGCATATCCGCACAATCAACAATACGTCCGGACGGCTACTACTTCAGCCCCTTCAAGGTAGCTACTCCACTCACGAGCATCAGTAGCGCCCATCCATCCAATGTGAAAATCGTCGGTCTTCAACCGTCTTCGACTCTTCGACTTCTCAACATCGATCGATTATTTGAAATGAGAATGAACTCGGCCTTTTCAAATAACCCACGTATATTTAGACTTTCAAATCAATTTTTCACGTAGTTAAACTATTCAACATTCACATTTCAGTTCCTTAGTATAATTTTCATGTTAAACACATTCAACCATCACATATCAAGCAAACACAACAAAATTGATTTATTTCCACCCTATATCGTCTATAGTATTTTATAACGATATATCGCCATTTTTATTTATTTAAAACGGCCATATTTAATTAAATGACGTTTCAGGTCATACTGAGGCACTGGCGCTGTTTTTCACTAAATTTGTTTTACACATATCTGAAAATCTAACCGTCGGATCTTCACAAATTTTATATCATTAGAAAGATCATTTCAAAACGAATCCAACGGTTTCAGTTTTGGGAAAATCCGACGGTCGGATCTTCCACACTAGTCGTTTGAAGTTACGATTTCAAATTACGAACTACAACGTCGTTATTCGATTTAATTTAATTATATTTATATCTATATATAAATATAATCGTTTCTGGCGCTGTTTTTCTTCAGATTTGAATTAAACATTCCAGACAATCCAACTGTCGGATCTTTACACAGTTGGTGCCGTTGGAAAGATATTTCCAAGGCGAACCCAACGGTTGCGGTTTCGGGAAAATCCAATGGTCGGATTTCCCGCACTAGTCGTTTGAAATCACGGTTTCAAAACACGAACTGCACGGCCACGATTCGTTTTAATTTTATTTATATTTATATAAATATAGTTCATTCGAAAATTCCTGTATCGTTTTCACTTCAAATATTTCACTAACGCCTTTAAATTTTGGAAAATTTCGCCATAACCTCCTTTGTATGGGAGGGGCTGGGAAAATTCCCAAATAGCCACACGGGCGTCTCATCTCAAAAAGAAAAAGAAAAAGCCAAGCGGCTAGCCCACAGGCTCATAAAATCATCACCCAAACAAAACAGTAAACGTGTACCAATTTGTCGGGCACAAAATTTTATTCCTCTTCTCTAGCCTCTTTGCTATAACCTGTTTAATAAATATGCATGTACATATATGCAATTCTTATCACTTATCATTTTCCATTCAACTTCATATTTAATTCAATTTGGTTTAAAAACACCATTCATTCTAATGTTGCATACATAGGCAAAAATCATATCATTAGCTAATTAATGAATATTTCAACTCATGCATATTTATTTGAACAAGTGGTTATTTTTAACACTTCACATTTCAAAAATGATAATTTTTGCGAACTAAAATATATTTCAACACATGACTATTTTATTTAGTTCCTATGCATGTTAAAAATAATATTTCTTTCACAAATATTTATTTCAACGCTCGCATATTTTTAGCAAATCACATATACGATAAAAATGGTATTTTTATCATTTAAAATATTTATTCAACACATGCATGTTTTTAACACTTCATAATTTCAATAAAAATGTAATTTTTATTGTTCGATCTTTTTATTCAGCACATTAACTTTTCCAACACACACACTTCTCAACACATGAGCATCTCCACACATGGATATTTCATATAGTTTGTTCATATAAGAAAGATGAAATTTTTATTGTTGATACTATTTATATATATAAGGCGAATATTTTATATACTTCATATATATTATAAAAATGTGATTTTTATTGTTTAAACACTTTATTCATTCACACATGAATTTAATTTTCACACATCACTTCTCAACACATGAGCATTTCCACACATGGATATGGTTTCTACACATGACTTTAGTTTCATCGCATGAAAATAATTTCAACATATGAAAATAATTCTAACACATGAATATTATTCAAAATTTCGGCAGCATAACGGCAGGGTAGTTAAAACTGGCACCGTCCCGAGTACGGATCCTCGCTCTACCTTAAAACCTCGCGGTTTTTGACAATGGGGATTCATGCATCTAATTCGCACGCAGGCGACATGTTTTATTTTCATTTCCACAATTATTTCCAATTTATTTCAATCACCAATGGGTATTTTTCAACCATAACCAATCAATATCAACCACAATCAATTATTCAACCATTCGCATTTTTTCATCCAATATTTCACACAATAAATATCGTCCATGGTTTGTGGATGAGGGGAGTGTGTATATATATATATATAATTTCTATATTTCACTTGCATTTCAACACACATATCATTTATACTATGCATGTATAATTCATACTTCGCTCATATAGCTTACACAACGCATGTACATGAGGTATACAACATGTGTATAATTTATACTTCGCTTGTATAATTTATACATGACATTTTCCATTCAATTTCATTTAATTTAGATTTATCGCATTGGTTTTCGGAGTGCTAAAAATCGTAGATGGCTCAGAAAAATCCGTGGTCTCTTCTATGTGGTAGAGAGCCTCCTTGCGGTCCCGATGTTCCCTGTTTCATCGAATTTCGTCAACACACCATTAAGATATGATTTTTCAAAGTTCAAACGTAATAAAGGACTCACCTTTAACGATGGTTCAAAACTAGATTTTAGATTTTCGGCAAATCCGTGCAACGATGTGAGGATCGGGCGGTGCAGCGTCGAAGGGGGAGGAGAGAGCTTCTAGCGCGTGGGGAGTGGGCCAGTTCGATGGTCCCTGGCTTCGCCGACGGTGGTCCAAACGTTGGTCGTTCTCGAGCTCGATTCGAGCTCCAAAGGCCACGAAAAATTCCAAACTCTATATTGATTTGAAGAGGAGATCTAGAGCTTTAAAATGAATCAAGAATCAAGTGATTTCATTGAGAAACGAGAGAGAAATCAAGCCGGGAAGATCTGGAGCACTTCCGCCGTTCGCGACCTGGAGCTGACGGGTTTTTGGTTTTTTTTTTTAAATTATGAAATGAAATTTCCTATTGGCCGATGGTTTTATTATATTTTAAAATACTATTTCTCCAACACCAATTCAAACCCAACGACTGTTGCCCCTAGCTAAATACCCCCATCCCGGACACAATGGGATATGTTTCGTAGGCCAATTCGACTGTTACAGTCAGTTATTCCTCAAATTAAAGTATAAACATTTTATATTCAATTTGAACGTACATATAAATTTGCCAGGACCACAAACTGATTCGAAAAATTCCAGAAAAATAAATCTAGCTATGTTTTGACGCTGCGGTCCCAACAAAACTAGTTTCGTTGAATTTTGAGATCGTTTGAAAAATGGCCCTTTTCTGGTCGATCCTATTTAACAGAAATTGACCAAACACATTTTCTTTTGCCATGCTCACATAGTAGCTTCAAAAATTATGAAATTTGAAACCTAGCAATAGTTTGACATCCTGGACCCAACAAAAGTGGTTTCGTCGAATTCCGAGGTCGTTTGCAAAATGTCTATTTTCAAGGGCTATATATTCTATATAGCGACCTTTCTGAAAATTCATTTGGCCATAACTTTTGATTCCCGCTATGAAACTTCGATTTTTCAGATTCGTTAGAAAGATATTCATTAACAAATTTAAATATTTTTGGTTTCACCAAAATCAGTTATATTTTGCACCCGGTGCAGCCAGTTAAAGTTTGAATTCAAATTTTCAAACTGACTCACTATTTCTAATTAACTATTTTATTGAAATATTCTATTTCAATTGTTCAAATTCCTTTGAAATAACCAATTTAAAATTTTTAAATTGGCTCGTATTTTCCGGGTGTTACATAAATCCTTGGCCTCACCCTTAATTTCCCGTTCAGCCCATTTAGAAAATGATCCAGCCCGTTTAACTTTATCCAAATAAACAAGCGGATCCCCTCTTCCATTCATAATATCCGCCGCTTTCAACAATCAGAAAAAAAACACTCCATCGAAGATAAATTCCATAGCCGCGCAACTCTCTAGAGAATCGAAGGTAAATCTGCATCGCCACTTCCCTGCACTTCCGTACTCCGATCGTCCCCTTGCCTCCTACCTCTATCGCTCAAAAAATCCCAATTCCTCAATCCCCTTTCCGCAACCGAAGCTTCACCGATTAACACCCCGATCCTTCAGAAATAAAAGAACTCCCTACCCTCACCCACTACGATTTCAGAAACTCCAGACCAAGCCTTCCATAAGAAGATCGGCCGAACCCTATTTCATCTACCCTTGCAGTTTCAATGAGGAATGCATCCGGGATCGAAGTGTGTCTATTCAGATAAGTGATCTACTGATTTTTTTTTATTTGTTGTTTTTTTATTTGTTTTGATTTCAAGTGGCCGAACTGTTATCTTTTTCACTGTTTTTGATTCTGGAATAGGAAATACCCTACATATTTATAGTTTGATAAATTTCAGATAATATCAACGTCCATCAACCCTTACCCTAGATAGGATCAGCTACATTCTTAGACCATTGGGTTTTTTCCTTCTTTTCATACCATGTACTAGCGATAGAAAATGATGGTTGTGTGATGGTTGACATAGATTTGGCATTCAGATTTTTACTGTATAGAATAGTGAATTTGCACATGAGATTCCCTATATATATATGTGTGTGTGTGTGTGTGCGTGCGTGTGTGTGTGTGTGTTAATTCATTGTCTGTAGATTCGGTGCAGTATATACTCATATTTGATTGTTTAACTGTTTCCTTGTTTCCATTTTGCTGTTAATGGTCTTGTTTTCGATGCATGTATCCATTTCTTGAAAGAACCATTCATGTTGATATTAAGTTTCAAAATGAACTGTCCAGGTCATTGTTAGCTTAGCTATTTATGTAGCTGTGTCTCTATATATACAGCTTGTTCGATTGATGTGTGAAAAAATATAAATCTACTAGTTTTTCTCAGCTATTCTTAATCTATAGGGATTTGGTGTGTGGATCTATATTCAAGTGTTTTCTGATCCTATATGGATTATGATGTATAAAGTATATACATACCAATTTTCTTAGCTGTTTTAGTACAGCTTCTAGCTGTTTTGGCTATTTCCTTTATCTTTCTCCCCTCTTTTTTTTCCAGATATTGCTTGTACCAGTGATGGCAACAGTGATGGGTGTACAGATATTTCCTTATTATAGTGTTGGCCAAAAGAAGTGATCAGACTTTACCATGTGAATGGATCTGGTGATAGTGAAGCTATGGATTTGTTTACAGAATTTGAAAATCTGTACTTTATAGATTCTGTATTTGATTTTTAAATGTATGGTAGTAGTCCTAGTGTATTTTTATATGGATTCTCGACAGTGTATATTGCCAATTCATTGTCTATAAAGATTTGATGGTAAATATTCATGTATTTGATTTTCCTCTTAGCTGTTTACTTCTGTTTCATTAGTTGTTCCTTTTTACTGTGCATAAGTTCAGCTATTTTTAGTTACTGTAAATAAAAAGGTTTGTTATTCCAAATCTGACTCTATGTTTAGTCATGAACATTAAATATCATAGCAGCATTGTCCTGCCATAAAATTGGTTGCACTATATATGATTGGAATTGGATAAATCATTTATATCTATAAATGGTCCGCATATTTGATTTAACTTACTAACATTGATAACCTTAAATGTTACTATCATCGAAAGTGGTTAAACCTCAAGCAAAATGTTATTAACATTAATAACACTATTTAACCTCCAGCATCAAAAATTGGTTACTATTTAACCTCAAGCTTCAGTAAAATCTTAACTATGCTATGGTTTGTACGTTGAAAACGGAAATCATATAAAAATAATAATGATTATTCCTATGACTTATATAATAATATTACAAAATAATTACATTAAATAAATAAATTACCAGATATACCCAAATAAAATAATACATTACTTCAAATATAAATTCATATGAATTTACACTCAATATCAACATTTTCAAGTCGAACGATATTCGAATATGCAGAATTTCCTTGTTATAATTTATAAACGATTTCTATAGCGATTATTTTAAAATTTTATTTGGCCATAACTAACAATTCATAATGCGAAATTTGGATTTCTCTCTTTTATACGAAAATTATCATCAACAAGATACTTACGTTTCTCGTTCCACAGAAATCCGACTTATATCGGATCCTGTATACTCAGTTAATGTTCAAATCAAAAATTTCGAACTACCGCGACGTTTCAAGCTCGTTTTAATTAATATATATATATATATATATATATATATATATTCGAACTCTATTTTAAATAAATAAATTTGATTAAAAATCCATTATATTCCTAATATATTATTTAAACAAATTTAAATATTCTAATTAAATGGCAGAAAAACCTGGGACATTTCATATAAAATCTGATTTTAATTATATATATAAATTCTGATTTCCATTTATATAAGGTATGATTTTTATTCATATGTATGGCATATAAAGATACGATTTTTAATTGTATAAAGATATGATTTTTATATGAGTAGCGGATTAAAAATAGAATTTTTATATAATAGAGAAAATAATAATGTGATTTTTATATAAGTAGCGAAGTAAAGACTTGATTTTTATATATGAAGCGAAATAAAAATTTGATCTTTATATAAGAGGTAGAAATATAAAAATATAATTTTTATGTAGAAAGAAGCGATAAAAATATATGAAGTAGAAATAAAATAAGATTTTTATTTATTGGAATGAAGCGATAAAAATATGATTTTTTATATATGAACAGCATGAAAAGGATGTGTTGGAATTCCGAACAAATCCAGACCATTCAGAAGTAGAGGATGGAGTAGTGGATCCCAAAGGTAAGAACTTCTCACTTTTATTTTATTTTCTACTTATAATATATACTAGGATGCAGATGGTGCTTAGCAGCACCCGACACCCGTCGTCCACAGACCATGGACGACTCGTTTGTTTGTTTGATTTTGGTTATGAAAATTGATTGTGTGATGTGGAATGGAATAAATATTTTATAGTTAAAAATATAATTTTTAACGTGTATATGAATAAAATAAATATTCATAAGCAAATCGGATGATTCGTTTATGTACACTGAATTGAATGATATTGATTGGGACAATAAATTTTACACATCGCCCAACTGCACAAATAAATCTGTGTTTGTTGTTTGAAAAACCCACACCGGTATTGGGATGACATTGGACATACACTAATCCCAATATTTAGTTGTATGTCGGTCGATTGATTGACAGGCTGTTGTAAGCGTTAAATATTTATATTTGATGCTTATGCAGTGTAGAATGCACTTTGGATGATGATTGACTGTGTTTGATTGTTGTTGTGTATGTGTGCTGTATGAAATCCATATAATAACATTATATGGTAATCGACTGTGTCGGATTCCAGTTTAGAAAGAATAAATATTTTAAAATAACAATTATTTTAAAATAACGAATATTTTAAAATAATATTCAGTATAAGATCAAAATATAATTTTGATGTCCGATTTGGGATGGACACGAATATATTTAAATATATATAAAGCCATGTTGATTAGATTAATGCCATTTTGACGTGAACGATATATTTATCGATTTTATTCATTTTTATAATGAATATCGAAAAGGAATTGATTTTAAAATCTAATGTTTTTAAAATATTATTATTTATATATCGATGATATGGAATATTCAATTTTGATTGGAAATTGAATATGAAGTTGAAATCATTTTGAAAACAAATTTAAAACGATTTATAAAATACGTTTCAAAAGGAAATCGATGAAATATATATAATATATATTATATATATATTGTGGCCTGAATAGAACGCGCCATGCTGCGGTAGTTCGTGAATTTCGACCATTGACTTCGAATGGATATTACGGGAGATCCCATCGTCGGATTCTCCTAAAACTGGAACCGTTGGGTTCGTATCAAAAAGAGCTTTCTAACGAATATTAGAGATTTGAAATCTAACGGTTGGATTTGGAATTGTGTCCAAATCAAATTTGGAAAAAGTTCTTGTATGTGCAGTTTGTTGGCCGTTTATGGAAATCGACTGTACGTGCCTTGATAAAATTATTAGAAATATCAATAATTAGTGTAAAATCATAAGAAATGATTTGGAAAGAATTGGGATATGAAAAGGTCCATATTTGAAAAAATAAAAATAGATTTTTATCGAAATGAACTAGTTTGGAATTAGAATAATAAATCCTATATTTTTAAAATAAATAAATTGGATTTGAAATAGTTTTAAAAATAATCAGGATTTCCAAATATATGAATTGGAATGGATTTGAATCGAAATTATGCTCGGAATATTTCGATATTGGATTACGTGATTATACGGGGATTATGGAGGAATTTGGAAGATATATATATATATATATATATCATTATTCCAATACGATATTTTTTGGTTTTAGAATTTGATATTGAATATAAGCCGATATATTTTCTATTCAGAGCCTTGTATTTAATATTAAATTGGATTTTGGGTTCATCGTGAAAGGTATCTTTAATGATACTGTTCTTAAACCCAATGGAGTTAAGAAAATTAGAAACTGACTGGAGATTAGTTAAGTTGAATGGTTTCCTGGGTATTGATCTGATGTTGGTTTCGGCCTTCGGGGTTAATACTTAGGGAATTGTTCTCTTACTTATTTATGGTTAGAGATGGAATGGAATGTGTATTGGGTTTATTGTGAACTGTGTTTTTTTAACGACATTCGTTCTTTAAACCGATTTATAGTGAAATGTGGTTTGGAATTTATAAATCTTTTTATTAAGATTTAGCAAGAATTTTCCAAAGTAAAGTTTTCCAATTTAACATATTAAATTGGAATTGAATGGAATTCGATTCGGTAATAATCGAAGTAAGCTTCTGTAGAGGAAGACAGTTAATATATATGGAATTTAAAAGACCTTGTCGTTATTCCATTGATATTATCGATTGGATATGGAAGTTTATATCGATTATATATATATCTATTTGTTTTCCATGAAGATTCCATTGTTAATGGAATGTGATTTTGGGTTGTCGTGAGTGGTATCTTTAATAATACTGTTCTTAGGCCCAACGAAGTTAAGAAATTTAGAAACTAATTGGAGATTATTTAAGTTGAATGGTTTCTTGGGTATTGATCTGATGTTGGTTTCGCCTTCGGGGTTAATACTTAGGGAATTGTTCACTTACTAATTTACGGTTAAAGGTTGATGGAATGGAATGTGATTTTGGGTTTATCGTGAACCGTGTTTTAAATGATATTGGTTCTTTAACCTAGTTAAAGATAGGATATGATTTCTCAAGTTGAACAATCGCTAATATTGATTTCTGGGAAGATTAAAACCAAGTGGAGTTTTAATGCATCTTTAATTAGATCAAATTGATATCCAAAGGAAGATTAAAGAATAAATTTAAATAATTTATCTTTGATAAAATTAATGGGAATCTTTCCCAAAGTACATGAAGATTTGGATAAAGAAATATTCTGGATTGGAATGAGGCGTATGTTGTGTCTTTATAGCACTTGTTTATTATATACGCGAGTTATTCAGAAAGACCAGGTTTATCCCATTCTGAATAACTGATTCGTCGATGTGTTGGAAATGAAGACGGTGGTTGAAGACCCGAGGTCTTCACTTCGTTTGGATGATTACTGATGTCTTGATTGGGCTGTACACCCAAGGCGAGGTAATAAGTGGTGATCGTCCAGACGTACTTGGAGATCGACGGGAATGCGAGGGCCTCTCCCTTGTATTGGAGATATGGGGGAGGAGTAAGGTGCCTCTGGTTTTGTTCAGACCCAGAACGAACTTGTAAATCGATGTGTGTCTAACATCGGATTTCATTTTGTGTGATTGATAGACATCGGTTGTATAGCGTGAATTGCCTGTGCGGCATGCTGAGATGCAAATGATCAAGGCTTATGTTAAAAAGCAGAGTCTTGTGGTTGATGATCAAAGCACGACTTTAATATAGCGTAGCTTTGTGTGGCATTAATTCGCGAGCCTCACACCCCGGTGTGAACCAAAAACGGGAGAGGACATCAAGAAGGGCATGCGTTTCCTTATAACTAGGAGTGGTGTCAGCATTTTACTAGCCCTGACATTTTACTTATGTGGATGATGGATTGTGAGACGCCTCAGTTATATCGGTCGATCTGGGGCCGATGGAGTCATTTGGCTCATTTACGCCCCAAAGGGCAGGGAAACGCAGTGTCCAGGCATTTTAATCCACATGTGGACCGGCCCTGACGTTCCAAGGGTTGATGCGTTCTGATCCTGAGACATAGGCTAGATTGTCTCGAAGCGGTAAGGACGATCCCTTGCCTTGGTTCACAGATGGAAATCCAACTTCCAATACAACATTTTGTGGTTTTAATTGTAGTTCTATATATGGCGACATAGTGGTATGGGGCACTTATGTCGTCTATGATTGACACTTATGATTGAAATTGTTTTGACAATATACACTTATAGTAATACTAAAAGATGAAATTTAACATACCAATCATTTTCGGCTATTATAAGGTAAAAACTCTATCCTTCGGCTTGCGTTGCATTGTGTTATGGGACCTGAGTCTTATAATAGCTTCATTGTTCTTTATTTAGCATTGCACTATTGTTTTATGCACTGGTATTCTGGGGAGGAAACCCGTTCCGTGTTATAAGGCTTGGTCCCTAGATTTACTAACTTTGAAATAAAGATTAATAACTGTTTTTGTTCTCACACCAGTCACATGACTGACTTGGAGTTTATTTTTTTAACCTAAACTCTGGGTGCCCCTATTTAACGCATGGGCAGCTAGTATTTTTGGTTTTGCAGATTTATACTCACAGGATCCTGGTTTACAGCTGGAATGATATTCGGAAAGCTCTGTATCCATATATTCCTTTCAGTTGTGTTTTGTATTATTTTCCGCTGCATTGTGATTTGTAAATCTCTGATATTTTTCTGATGTACAATATTTATTTATACTCTGTATATTCTTGTATTTTGATGAAATTGTTGTAATAAGCAATGAAATGTTCTTCTGTTTATGTTCTGATTCATCGTATTCTCAATTTAATCCGTTCTTTCCTTCACAGGGAGGTTCGTGTCGTCTCATTTTGGTATCAGAGCTTTGGTTTACAAAGCTCGAGAACAAGACACCTTAGAACCAAATGAAAGAATTCACCAGGGATTGGATTAGTAATATCCAATGGGAATGACTTGTTAGAGATGGGATCAATAGCATGCTAGACCGAGTTGAAAGAGTGTTATTTTTAAAATAAAAGTGAAAACAAATATTGTTTTGAGAATTTAAACTTTATTCAACGTATTTGAATATTTTATTTGTATTGAATTTGGGCAATCCAATATATAAAGATTTTGCATATACGCCTTGCAAACGTGTATTCGAAGTTTTAATATACTGGATAGATATAGAATCACACTCTAGTCGCCCGGAGATGAAATTATTGATGATTGTACAACATCAGTCGTTTGTGTTCGAGTTTCGAAGGTGTGATATTTATATATTTCCAATTGACGGGTGTGAGAACCAAAAACTAGATAGGGCTATTGTGTGAATTGGCATCAAAAACATGATTTTTTGTATATGTATCAAAATTATGAATTTGAAACGTTAATTCACTAATTGATTGATGGTTGTGTTGTGTGATTGTTCATTTAAACCATTATGTGAATGCACGGTAAAGTTAGGCCAAATTGTATCAAATATTGAACTGACTTGAAAATTGTTTGAAAATGCATGCATGTACATATATATGTGTGAATAGGTCATTGCAAAGAGGCTAGAGCAGGGGAATAAAATTGTTTTCCCGACAAATAGGTACATGTTTACTAATTTCTTGGGTTTTGGATGATTTTATGAGCCGATTGGCTAGCCGCTTGGCTATTTCTTTTTCTTTTTGGATTGGAGAGGCCTGTATGGCAATTTCGGGATTTCCCTGTGCTCCCGTACAGGGGAGGTTATTGCGAAAATTTTCAAAAATTTAGGGTGTTAGCCAAATTTTTGAAGAATTTGAAAAGTTCTTAGAAAATGAAAAGTTGAAGAACTTAAGCCATAATGAAAATAATGAAAGTTGAGTTCGTTAGTAAAACAACTTTCAACTCTATTCCTTTTCGAGGACGAAAAGATTTTAAGTGGGGGAGATTGTAATAACCCGGAAAATCCGAACCAATTTAAAAATTTTATTTTGACAATTTTAGTGAATTTTGAATATTTGAAATGATTTATTTTAAATAATAACGACGAGAAATTTATTTTGAATAGAATTGGAACGTATATATTTATATAGATCATCGTTAGAATATAAATATTTATTTTTAATTATAAAAGAAATTGAAAATGGCGCAGTAGTTCAAAAATTCGATTTCAAATTTCAAATGAATGTACAGGATTCAAAATAAACCGGATTTTAGCGAAACCAAAAATATTAGAATCTATTTGAAAATATCATTCCAACGAATCTGAAAAATTGAAATTTCATAGTGGGAATAAAAAGTTATTCCCAGTTGAAAATTCAGAATAGTCGCTATGGAATTTTAGCCCTTAAAAATGGAAATTTTGCAAACGAGCTACGTTTTCGACGAAACCACTTTTGTTGGATTCAGGATGTCAAGTTATTGCTAGATTCCAAAATTCGTAAATTTTGAAATTAATATGTGAGCGTGGTGAAGTAAAACGTGTTTTGACAATTTTAGTCAATTTGGATCGACCAAAAAATGACCATTTTTCAAACGGCCTCCAAATTTGACGAAGTTAGTTTTGTTAGAACCGTATCGTCAATAAGCTAGAAAATATTTTTTGGGTATTTTTAGAGTCCATATGTGGCCCCAGTAAATTGAAATGTGCATTCAAATTAAATATATATTGTTTTATATTTTAATTTTGATGGAAACTGATTCAAACTGTCGAATTGGCTAGCGGGACATATCCCACTGCACTGAGAATGGGAGTAATTAGCTAGGGGCGACAGTCGGTGGGTTCGAATTGGGGTTAAAATCAAAAGGTAACTTTCTGGAATTAAAATAATTAAATAATTATATATAAAGTCATTCTTTCCTTTCCCTCTCTCTTCATTCAACGGAGAAAAAAAATTAAAACCTAAATCCCATCGCCCCTAAATCCCCAGCGCCACCGCCACGTTCGAACCACCGCACCCCTCCCTCTGCACCACCGCACTTCTCCGACCATTTCCCTTTACCGCCGGCCACCCATCCCCTTCTTCTTCCTCTCTCCAATTGTAAACCGCCCCAAACCCATTCGAGACCGCCGCTGTGGACCCAGCGCCACCACCCACCCTCAATCACGTCAGAGATGCACCTCATCCTCCTCTCGCGCCCTAGCTCTCTCTTCTTCCAAATTGAAACCCCAACCATCCAGAACTGCCGCCGCCACCCTGAAGGCCCCGCCCTGACCATCCGCGCCACATGAAGGCCGACTCTGTACCAGCCCGCCGTTTTGACCACCCCAAATAGGTAACTAAACCGACTCTAAGCGTTCAAAACGACGGATTGTTATAGGCTTACAGGGTATAAAACAGAATTAAACACAGAATCACAGTACTCAACAATAGCAGCATAATAAATTTTTTTTATATATCAGAGTTTACAATATTCATACACCGGAAAAATAAAATTTTATACACAAATTTCTTTGAATAAATTACTGCTTTATCGAGTGTTGCGCGCACATCCATCTTCACATGCCTCCTCTTTGTTGCGAACAATTTTTTTTACCTAAAACACTTAGCAAACATTTCTCTGCCTCGTTGATCATATGCTGCTTATAATAATTATCATTTGCAACACACATTAGGAGCAAAATCGTCAAATTACACTTCTTTCCATTTTTAACTATGTCACGTATACAATTCCTTAGTAACTTCTTAACATTGTCCTAATTACACATCTTTTGATATTTTACTTGATGAAAATAAACGTTACTATAGTGCAATGGTAAGGTCAAAATTCATTGTAATATTAAAAAAGGAACTCCCATAACAATAGCGAAAAGAATTGTCTTCAACCAAAGGACAACTAACAATTAAAGATAGTGGACTGGCATAATTTACTGTCATAACCAATTAAACCTAGTATTAAATGTATACTAAATAGACAGTAATCATTGGTATAGGTTCCATATAGGGACCTTGATATGATTTTAAATATGGTAACAGTATTATGGAGAAAACTGTGCATTTATTGATCGGTAATTGTTATCCTTCCACCAGGCAATTTAAAAGTCGTTTAACATGTAAATGCTTTATCATACTGGATTCTGAAACATGTATGGAGCCCGCATGTCGAAAGCTAAATATATGATTTATTTCACTGGTTATCTTCTCTTTTCTCCTTCACCTAGGCTGTCAAGGTTTTGATTTTTTTATTTTATTTTTCCACCGCACCCCTCTCTCGTCAGTGATTTGCTACATATTTAAAAAAAAAATCATTTTCTAGCCATACCACCCTAACTATTTCCTTTATAAAATAACAACTGCATGAAACTACCTAATATTTATTCATCCTAAATACATGCATATTGAGACTATATGTTATAATTTTGATAAAACATAACCACTACTTTAATACTTGTCAGTTATATTTTTCTCCCTAAAGCACTTGCCATATAACAAGTGGTTTGGTATTCTACTATACCAAATAAATCTCCTTTCACAGTGAAAAACATGCACAGACTGTGTAAACATCTACAGATATATAAACATGAAACATCTTAAGTAACAAAAACTGCTTGAAATGTGACTCAGTTGCAGGTACACATTGTTAACAGAAGCCTATACATTAAATTAAAGACTAAATGGAAAATTGAAGGAACCGTCAGGGAATAACATATTAAAGGGAGAAGAACTGATATAAATTTTTGCATGCGCTATAGGATGGGAGCTAGATATTGTCAAACATAGCATGATTATATTTGTAAAACAAATGATCAAGATGTACTAGTCACCACCTTTCCTGTGCTTACCTTGAAAGTGCAAAGCTTTTGAAATGAAGTAGGAAAACAAAAGCAAAACATAATGGACGTGGGAATTAAATGAAGGTGCTATAGCAAACTATGCAAGTGCATTAACCACCAAGCCACACGTCCATTTAGTGAACTAGGCTTCAGGTTATTTGAAGCAATATTAGAAGGGTAAAAAAAACTGAAATTTCATTCACCAAAGATGCAAATTCTAGACTATTAGTCTGGATTAAACTAAACAGTAAACTACTGTACTCTCACTTTTAAAACGCATAACTGATTAATTCAACCACTTAATTCCGCATGCAACCGCACCAAATTTAACATAGTTAAAAAAAAACTTGAATACCAGAAAGTCGAGAGATAAAATCACATTGTATTGGCGTAGAAAAGAAAAAAATAAGCAACTTCGACTGCTCTTGGCTGGGGCGAACTTGGCGGTAATCATCAACTACAGGCTCGGATCTTGGTGGCGCAACCGGGAAGCACGGTAGTGAACAGAGGATATCGGAGTTGCTGATGCCGTCTCCGAGGTGGGCGCAGCTCCATTCCGATTTGAAGACGATGGCGGCCACCGGAGGAATAGTGGGGGAGCGATTTAACATGAGCGAAGAGGCTGGTGGCTCGACTTCAACAGAGGGTGGAGGGTAGCGGTTTCGATTTCTGGGTGGAGGAGTGGTGTAGACTTTGGCCATTTTTTCTGATTTGGGGAAAAAAATATTTTTCTCTTTCTGGGGACTCAGGAAGAAAAGGCTACGGCCGTCCCCATTGATTTCGGGCAAGCGTCTTCTTTTTATACTGGGAACCCCAATGATCCAAATGAATGGGATAACCATCTATAAAACGAAGAAAGAGGACACGTTGAGAATAGTTTGGACTATTCCAACATGCTTCAACATTTTTCTACACTCATCCACAAGTGGCAAAATTTATATTAAACAGTAAATTCTCTATGTATACATACCATTATTTTACACAACGTACACACCTGAATACAAGTTTTAAATTAATAAAAATCCAATTACCAATTAAATGAATTTGATTTAAAACTCTCAAAATTAATTTATATTTCAATATTTATAAATTCTCCTAACAAAATAATTCAACTAACTATAAAAATATTATTGTCGTTATATGTAATGACCCGTATTTTTAGCAGTCGAATAATTTATTTATTTAATTATTAATTATCTATTTAACGATATCGATAACTGGAATCTAATAATATTTATATTTAATTAATATAAATAATAGAAAAAATATATTTCTGGAATAATCGGAAATAACAGAATTCATGATATGGTGTGAATTGGAGGATATAAAATATATAATTCAGTTTATATTGAATTATATTGACGAATGTATTAATTAAATGAAGTTTGAACGTATAATATATATTATAATTAAAATCGAGCTTGAAATGGCGTGGCAGTTCGCAATTTGGTGATTTGAACTTCAACTGTAAATACAGGATCCGTTTTAAGTCGGATTTCTGTGAAACAAGAAACATATGGAGCTGGTGAAGTATATTTTTCTAGTGGAAGAGAAAAAATCGGGATTTCGTCATGTAGATTTTGATTTATGTCCAAAACAAAATTTAGAAAAGTCGCTGTGGAATTCCTTTATAATTTATTTATATTTATAAAAGGAATTTCATTATAAATCGAATATCGATTTAATCGGGATTTGAAATATCAAGTTAGAAATTCGTAGAGGAATATTCTAGAGCTGTATGGTATTCCACAATGAATATATACGATAATATTTATTGTTAAATATTAAATTTAATTGTTTTTAAATATATTTATATAATTAAAAGGGATATTTAGGACTTTAAAAATTGCCTTTTTTGCAAACGAAGTCGGAATTCGACGAAACTAATTTTGTTGGATCCGCAACATCAAATTATTGTTAGATACCAAGTTCCGTGTTTTTTGGGGTCACTGTGTGGCCGTACGGATTTTTAGAGTGAAAAAAAGTCAGTATTTCGGCGGTTAAAAATACGCTGTGTGATCAGACGGAATCGGAATTCGATGAAACCAGTTTCGTTGGGACTTTAATATCGAACTGTAGCTGTATGTCAATTTCCATGATTTTTGGGTATCATATGTGGTCAGACGATTTTTAGAAAGGAAGAACGAATATAAAATAATAAATGAAAATATCTAAAACTCATTTTTGAGGTCAAAACATAGCCACATCCTCCTCCTTTACAACCACACAATAGAAATATGATCCCCTATAAAATGATTCTCTCTGCCACAACCTTTTTTTTCTGAAACCCACAAAACGCAGAAAGAAAACCCAATTTAAAATCAATACAAATTCTATAAATCCTAAAACAAATATGGTTGGATTCGTGATTGCTGGAGCTTCGATTTCCAGTGCTTTTTGAAAGGTGCGATGTCATTTTGGTGTGCTGTAAAATAATAGCGGCAGCCTAGGGTTCAGTGTGGCGGTCGATTAGGGGTTCGATGGAAGAAACGAGGGCTGGAGTAGTGTTTGTGGCATCGAGTAGAAGCAGTATACGAAAATTGGTGGATTTCGATGTCGAAAACGTTCGGTGGTTTTCAACAGGATCGTCGGTTGTGTGCGAGGTCGGGGTTCGCCAGAACAGTGCGATTTGGAATGCATTGGGTGGAAGTGATGGAGATTTTGTTTAGAAGCAAAATGGTGTAGTCTGTTTGATTTTCGGTTGCGAGATGGAGGAGTGGTGTACCTTGGAAGTTGCAGAAATGGCTTTGAATGAGAACGAGAGGAGCAGTTTTGAGTGTCTGGATGTGGAAGAAGAACGTGGCGGGTTGGGTTGTATAAATGGGCCGAGTCACAAAGGAGTAAAGGCCCAATCGAATTTAATTAAGTTTTATTTAATCTAAAATATGTATTAACTTGTTAATGCAATATCTTCGTCATACGATATCAGATTGACGAACCGTAAGTAGCGTTGGGATCGTATGGACGAGCACTACGCAATGGAAATAACCGAGGGTGGATTGAAGCTCGTTTGAATTTATGGCAAAATAAATTGTTTGATTCAAATCAAACAAACAGTTTATCGTTCTTTAACGATGAATTGCCGATGTGAGTAAAACTCACCAACTCTGAACAGTTCTATTTTAATAACGTATATTTAGAACTGATAAATGATGACTGATTGCTGTGTGCTGACTGTTTGGTTGAATTGCTTGTGTATTGGTTGAAATCATAGATAACGATATGTATACAAATCGTTAATCAAATATTGATTCTGTTTAGCAGAATATTTCATATTGAAATGAAATAAATGTTAATTATACTATTTAACATCTGTGATGTAGGGAAACAGGTTGGAGGGGTCCAACTGTACTCCTCAATATTTATAATATTGTTCTGTTCATATATTTTGTTATATGATGTGGTATGAAATCTGTTGATGATTTTATATGTTTGAATGATACCGATCATTGTGATATGGTACGTTAAATATCATAAGAAATATTAGGATGTAAAAATTCAAAGTATATTTTGAAAATAAATTATTTATATAAAATCAATGGATTTTATATAAAAAAAGGAAAAGGGTTTTTATAAAAGGAAGTAATTTTAAAATGAAATCAAATATAAAGGAAAATATTTGAGAAATCAAATATAAAGGAAAATATTTGAGAAATCAAATATAAAGGAAAATATTTGAGAAATCAAATATAAAGGAAAATATTTGTGAAATGAAATATAAAGGAAAATATTTGTAAAACAAATGAAAAGGGAATAATTGTGAAAACAAAGATAAAAGAAATATTTATCGGTTAAATAAATAGAAAAGATAAAAGAAATATTTATTTGTTAAATAAATAGAATTGAAAAGGGAATAGTTATTTGTTAAGTAAACAAATAGAAAAGGAATAAATCAAAGGAATTAATTCAAAGGAATTAATTCAAAGGAATTAATCAAAGGAGATATTTCAAAGGAATTAGTTTAAAGGAATAAATCAAAGGAGATAATTCAAAGGAATAATTCAAAAGAGTTAATCGAAAAGAGTTAATCGAATTGAGTTAATCAACTAGAGTAAATCGATTAGAGTTAGAGTTAATCGATTAGAGTTAGAATTAATCGAGTTAAAGTTAATGGAGTAAGAGTTAATCGAATTGAGTTAAATCAACTAGAGTAAATCGATTAGAGTTATAGTTAATCGATTAGAGTTAGAATTAATCGAGTTAAAGTTAATGGATTAAGAGTTAATCGAAACGAGTTAATCGAATATTAGTTATTCGATTTGAGTTAATTGAATAGAGTAAATGAGTTAGGGTTAACCAGTTAGGGTTAACCAGTTAGAGTTGATCAGTTAGAGTTAACCAGTTAGAGTTAATCAGTTAGAGTTGATCAGCTAGAGTTAACTAGTTAGAGTTAGAGTTAATCAATAGAGTAATTAAATAGAGTTAATCGATTAGAGTTAGTCGAATAAGTAGTTATCGAATATTAGTTATTCGAATCGAGTTAAAAGGAGTTATAGAATATTAGTTATTCGAATAGAGTTAAAAGGAGTTATCAAATCTAGTTATTTGAAAGGAGTTATCAAATCTAGTTATTTAAAAGGAGTTATCGATTAGTTTAATCGAAAGGAGTTAATCGAATTTAGTTATTCGAAAGGAGTTATCGATTAGTTTAATCGAAATGAGTTATCGAATATAGTTATTCAAAAGGAGATTATCGAATATAGCATATTCGAAGGAAAGAGATCAAATGTAGTTCATTCGAAAGAGTGAGTTAATCGAATATAAATTATTCGAAGAAAGATAATCGAATATAAGTTATTCGAAGAGAGAAAATCGAATATAAGCTATTCGAAGTGAGTTAATTGAATATAAATTATTCGAAAGAGTGAGTTAATCGAATATAAGTTATTCGAAGTGAGTAAATCGAATATATGGTATTCGGAGAAGAGTTAATCAAATGGAGATTACTCGAAAGAGAGTTATACGTCAAATTCATTTATATCGAATTCGAGAAAGTACTTATACTTTTCGGTGTTTAAATCAGGATTTATTTATTTATAAATTAGGGGTTTATTTATTTATTCACATTAAAGAATAAAAGTTATAATTGAAGTTAGATATGTCGAAAGTAGGGTTTATAACGTTATCGTTATAACCAATGTTTTCAATAAAGAAGTGGATTCGTAAATTGAATCCAAGAGTTACGCAAGGAAGTTTGTTAAAGAGGTAAAAGATAAACTTTGACCATTTCGAAGTTAAAACGTTGTTCAGTTAAGGTCTGAGAGGTAATTATACCCCAACTTGATTGACTTCCTTCTTAACTAAGGAATGGTAAGGTTTGATCGTGAAGGAGTTTTGGAAATGTTTTCCAAATAAGAATCAGAAATGTTTTCTGACAATAAAAATCTAGAATATATGGAAAAAGGAGGTAAGTAAATTAATGAACTAAAGAGATAAATGTTAAATGATGATTGATCGATATAATTTCCATTTGGAAATAATATCGTTGTTTGCACACCTGTTTTTCTTTGATAGTTAACTAACCGACTATCGAAGTTTTTGACTATTTTAACGTTGTCAATATGGAGAGACCGGTTGGATTATTATTCGAAGAACCACTCTGTATTGGCCTAAGCGTTGCGAATCATATATGCCAAAGATAATTGAAGACAGAGTAAAGTGCAAGGGCTGTTGTATAAATCTTAGATAACAGTGCCTAAGATGGATATACTGAATAGTGCCTTTGGTTTGTCCAGTCCCAGGACGACTTGTATGGAAGAAGGTCTGATAAAGTATATCCAATAGATCGCGTAAGTTGATCTCTTCAAACGTATTCACGTTTGGTGGTGGAGGAATTCATTTCTCTTAGCTGTATACCCATGTTATTTTTGGATAAATCAATTTGTGATTTGGCGGGTATGACAATGTGACATTCTAAGTGAATGAAGATGTGGCATGTAAAAGATAAGCGTAGCTTCTAGCCTCACATCCGGTAAATGACAGAAATCGGGCAGGCAGCATGGCTATGTAGGTCGCACCTATTAGGGTGTATAATCACCTGATCTAGAGTTTCATTTACTTCTAAAAATCTATTGTTGATGCTGTCCCATTTGGGAAATGGTTGCTAATCCCAACCATTGGTGATATACATTCGATACACTCAAGCAAGACGAGTGGTCGGTCATGTGTGGCCGGTTTGCAAGATGTTTTTGTTGTACCCAGTGTATTCCTTTTTAGAGGTACACTAGCGAAAGGTGGTTCCATACCTTGTCATAGTTGGAAATCCATTACCCAATACGTGCTTGCGGTTTTGATTGTATAATATATATGTAAAACGTGAGATGAAAGCGTTTCTGCTAGATGATTATTATATTGTGGTTGATAGACCTTATTATAATATCAAAAGGTTTTTGATATAAAGATAATTTGGATTCTCATAAGGGAAAAACCCGTTCCGTTATACGGCGTGGTCTTATGAGATATCGTTTACTTGTTCAAACTGTTTTAAACTGTTTTACTCATACCAGTCCTATGACTGACCCGGAGTTTATTTTGTTTTGTTTTCCCTAAACTCTTGGGTGCCCAATTTTGTACGGGCAGTCAAGTAGTTAGGATTTTACAGATATACTTGGAGAGCTTGGAGCAGGAGGCTTCAGGATTATATAGCTATAGTTATTTCCGCTGTGTTGTAAGTGTTGTACTCTGATAATGTTACTGTATACATATACTGGTTTTATTTCAAGGATATATTATCTATTATATGTTGTTCGTTCCGCTATGAGATTCGTGTTACTCTGATGTTGTATCTTCTTCGTCTTCTTCTCTTATAAGTTTCTATCTTATCTTTCCTCACTCTCTAATTTCTTTTATTAACTTTCCGGTTATATTCGATCCTTGGATGTTCAATATGTGTTGTATATCGGATAACCAAGATCGCAAATTTCCGGGTCGTTACAGTTGGTATCAGAGCTTAAGGTTAAGTAATTACCTTGGCTCTATGGCGTGACTTAGTAGAGATGGGGTTAGTAATACCCTAGATTGATTTTGAGTGTATATATACGAGTGAACATATTTGTTATTTGATATAAAAAATTGTTTTATATTTTGGAGGTTTATTGGTTGAGTTGTTTATGTGTTCTGGTCGATCAGTTTGATCCACTATATCGGTAAGAGTTTATAAACACTCGAATACGATGAACCGTCATGGTATGTTTTGAAAAGAGGGTAAACGAAATAATTTTACCCTAAAGTGTATTTTGATATAAAGAATTTATATTGGAATGATTATAATATATGGGATATATTGGCTATTATTATAATCGAGTAAGATTATAAATTAAATGGTTGTGTAAATAACCAAGTAAAATACATATAAGTGTAATATATGAAATCGAGATGAATTAAATCTGAATTAAATCAGAATTTGGAATTCAAAACCCTGGAAAGTTGAATAAGTATGTATGAATGGATTGGATTAAATATATGAGAATTTTAAAATTCTGGGAGATTTTAAATTGTTTTGAGAATGGTATTTTGAAATAAGTTTCAAAATGGAAGTGTTTAAATATGGTTTTGAAAGTAATATAGTATTGACCTCACTTCAGTCGCTGGGAATTAAATTCCGATGATGATCCGGACATCATCGGTATTCATTTTCGAGTTTGTAAGTGTCGAATTACTACCAAAAGTTTTGTTTTTGAATTGTTTTGAGGAAACAAAATTGTTTTGAATCTTGAAAAGGAATATTTGATTTTTGGAAAGGTAAGCTATTTGAAAATTCCCAGGCAGAGATTGTTTAAAATAAAAACAAGTTAAATAATACTTGTGAAAGCAATTAGGGATTAAAGTAAAGCCAGTTAAGTGGTAACTGAAATTGAATTGAAATCGAATAGGATTGGATATGTGAAATTTGAATTTGAAATGTGATTGGATAATCGAGTTAAGAGTTTAGAATCAAGAATTGAACTTGAGTTGAAATGGGATTTGCTTTGGATATAAGCGAATAGCCGTGTTGAGGATAAATTGATCAGAATTTGATTGGGATAACATTGGTATATGTTGAGTTGATAGCATATGGAAGTGTGAAAGCAAATAAGGATTAAAGTAAAGCCAGTTAAGTGGTAACTAAAATTGAATTGAAATCGAATAAGATTGGATTTGTGAAATTTGAATTTGAAATGTGATTGGATAATTGAGTTAAGAGTTTAGAATCAAGAATTGAACTTGAGTTGAAATGGGATTTGCTTTGGATATAAGCGAATAGCCGTGTTGAGGATAAATTGATCAGAATTTGATTGGGATAACATTTGTATATGTTGAGTTGATAGCATATGGAAGTGATAGAGTTGATATGCCCGGCAAAAAGGTACAAGTTTATATTTCATATGGTATGGGATTTATGAGCCGATTTGGCATGCCGCTTGGCTGTTTGATTTTCTTTTGGGTTGGAGAAGGCCTAGAGAGGCGAGTTGTAGTTTTATCGATAGGGCTGTACAAAGGAGGTTATGGCGAAAATTTTCCGAAAAATTAAGGCATTAGAAAATTTTCAGAATTTTTGAAAATTTTAGTTAGTCGGAATAAATTAATATTTTAGTTGATATTAGTTGGTTCAGTTGAAACTCAAGTTAAGGGGTAAACTATAAATATTTACCCACTAGATAGGGTCGTCATCTAGCTTAGCAATCTCGAGGACGAAATTATTTTAAGGAGGAAAGATTGTAATGACCCGCATTTTTAGCAGTCAAATAATTTATTTATTTAATTATTAATTATCGATTTAACGATATCGATAACTGGAATTAAATAATATTTATATCTAATTAATATAAATAATAGAAAAAATATATTTTCGGAATAATCGGAAATAACAGAATTCATGATATGTTGTGAATTGGAGGATATAAAATATATAATTCAGTTTATATTGAATTATATTGATGAATATATTATTTAAACGAAGTCTAAACGTATAATATATATTACAATTAAAATCAAGCTCGAAATGGCGCGGCAGTTCGCGATTTGGTGACTTGAACTTCAATTGGAAATATAGGATCTGTTTTAAGTCGGATTTATGTGAAACAAGAAACGTATGGAGCTGGTGAAGTATATTTTTCTAGTGTAAGAGAAAAATCGGGATTTCGTCGTGTAGATTTTGATTTATGTCCAAATCAAAATTTAGAAAAGTCGCTGTGGAATTCCTTTATAATTTATTTATATTTATAAAAGGAATTTCATTATAAATCGAATATCGATTTAATCGGGATTTGAAATATCAAGTTAGAAATTCATAGAGGAATATTCTTGAGCTTTATGGTATTCCACAGTGAATATATACGATAATATTTATTGTTAAATATTAAATTTAATTGTTTTTAAATATATTTACATATTTAAAAGGGTTATTTAGGATTTGAAAAATAGTCACTTTTGCAAATGAAGTCGGAATTCGACGAAACTAATTTTGTTGGATCCGCAACATCAAATTATTGTTAGGTTCCAAGTTCTGTGATTTTTGGGGTCACTGTGTGGCCGTACGGATTTTTAGAGTGAAAAATAGTCAGTATTTCAACAGTTAAAAATACGCGGAGTGAGCAGACGGAGACGGAATTCGATGAAACCAGTTTCGTTGGGACCGTAATATCGAACTGTATATATATGTCAATTTCCATGATATTTGGGTATCGTATGTGGTCACACGAATTTTTAGAAAGGAAGAACGAATATAAATTAATAAAAGAAAATATCTAAAACTCATTTTTGAGGTCAAAACATAGCCACATCCTCCTCGTTTACAACCACACAACAGAAATATGATCCCCTATAAAATCATTCTCTCAGCCGCAACCTTTTTTTTTCCTGAAACCAACAAAACACAGAAAGAAAACCCATTCTAAAAATCAATACAAATTCTATAAATCCTAAAACAAATATGGTTGGATTCGTGATGGCCGGAGCTTCGATTTCCAATGCTTTTTGAAAGGTGCGATGCCATTTTGGTGTGCTGTAAAATAACAGCGGTAGTCTAGGGTTTAGTGTGGCGGTCGATTAGGGGTTTGATGGAAGAAACGAGGGCTGGAGTAGTGTTGGTGGCATCGAGTAAAAGCATTATATGAAAATTGGTGGATTTCGATGTCAAAAACATTCGGTGGTTTTCTACACGATTGTCTGTTGTGTGCGAGGTCGGGGTTCGCCAGAACAGTGCGAGTTGGAATGCATTGGGTGGAAGTGATGGAGATTTTGTTCAAAAGCAAAATGGTGTAGTGTGTTTGATCTTCGGTTGCGAGATGGAGGAGTGGTGGACCTTGGAAGTTGCAGAAATGGCTTTGAATGAGAACGAGAGGAGCAGTTTTGAGTATTTGGACGGGGAAGAAGAACCTGGCGTGTTGGGTTGTTTAAATGGGCCGAGTCACAAAGGGGTAAAGGCCCAATCGAATTTAATTAAGTTTTATTTAATCTAAAATGAGTATTAACTTTTTAATGCAATATCTTCGTCATATGATATCAGATTGATGAACCGTAAGTTGCGTTGGGATCATATGGACGAACACTACGCAATGGAACTGACTGAGGGTGGATTGAGGATCGTTTGAATTTATGGCGAAATTAATTGTTTGATTCAAATCAAACAAATAGTTTATCGTTGTTTAATGATGAACTGCCAATGTGAGTAAAACTCACCAACTCTAAACAGTTCTATTTTTATAACGTATATTTAGAACTGATAAATGATGACTGGTTGCTGTGTGCTGGCTATTTGGTTGAATTGCTTGTGTATTGGTTGAAATCATAGATAACGATATGTATATAAATCATTAATCAAATATTGATTCTGTTTAGCATAATATTTCATATTGAAATGAAATAGATGTTAATTATACTATTTAACATCTATGATGCAGCGAAACAGTTGGAGGGGTCCAACTGGACTCCTCAATATTTATAATATTGTTCTGTTCATATATTGTGTTGTATGATGTGATATGAAATTTGTTGATGATTTTATATGTTTGAATGATACCGATCATTGTTATATGTTACGTTAAATACCATAAGAAATATTGGGATGTAAAAAGGAGATTTTCAAAATACATTTTGAAAATAAATTATTTATATAAAATCAATGGATTTTATATAAAAAAAGGGTTTTTATAAAAGGAAGTAATTTTAAAATGAAATAAAATATAAAGGAAAATATTTGAGAAATCAAATATAAAGGAAAATATTTGAGAAATCAAATATAAAGGAAAATATTTGTGAAATCAAATATAAAGGAAAATATTTGTAAAACAAATGAAAAGGGAATAATTTTGAAAACCAAGATAAATGAAATATTTATTGTTTAAATAAATAGAAAAGATAAAAGAAATATTTATTTGTTAAATAAATAGAATTGAAAAGGGAATAGTTATTTGTTAAGTAAACAAATAGAAAAGGAATAAATCGAAGGAATTAATTCAAAGGAATTAATTCAAAGGTATTAATCAAAGGAGATAATTCAAAGGAATTAATTTAAAGGAATAAATCAAAGGAGATAATTCAAAGGAACAATTCAAAAGAGTTAATCGAAAAGAGTTAATCGAATTGAGTTAATCAACTAGAGTAAATCGATTAGAGTTAGAGTTAATCGATTATAGTTAGAATTAATCGAGTTAATGTTAATGGAGTAAGAGTTGATCGAATTGAGTCCAATCAACTAGAGTAAATCGATTTGTTGACGTCAAAAGTTGGTCACTAGTGACGATCAACCCCCAATCGCGTGATCTACACAAGAATAAAGATAAAATATGCAATAAAAAGTAAAAGAACGGGGAGCACACACAGAATTTTTATAGTGGTTCGGCAAAGACAATGCCTACGTCCACTTTATATATTATTTCTCTTTTTTTTTATTACAAATACAATGCTTTTTCTGTTTGGAGAAAAGAAAGAAAATGACTATTTTCCTTTCTTCCTTTTGAGAGATTAAGATTCTGGAGGAGAGTAGAGATGAAAAATTTGGAGAAAGCCGTCTGGCCAAGAGAAGTCCTCCTCTTTTCTCTTTAAGCTTGGAGGTATTTATAAGTGGAAAATGCTGCTTCGGCTGTTGCAAAATGGTCCGGCCATTTCGGGAAGGTCCAGACACCTGGAATCCATCCATTAGCTCGAATTGCGGCTGGAAGACTGATTCCACTACTCATAAATAGTGTCCTCGAAAGTTGTGGCTGACGTGGCATCCGTTGAGAGGTATATCAAAAGCAGAGCTTTGTCGGCATATGGTTGACCGCCTTTACCTCCTTGGAAGTCGGGATATTAAATGGACTGGCCCTATAGAGAAATCTTCCACGCTGGCTCGAGATAACTGGTCGACGAGTTCTTTCTGGAGGCGAGAAACTCGGTCGCCCTGGTGAACGATTTTTCAGGTAATGCATAGTCATTCTGACTGAGTTGGATTTGGGCCGATATACCATTGCTTGATGTAGCGCCCCTGATGGGCCCCTTGGAGCGCGACTTGTATTTGGTCGAGCGCTTGGGCTTTGGTTTTGGCCCGATGAGATTAGTGCCAAAAAGAGGGCTAACACTTTGCCCCTCAGAATGCATCTTCATCGACAGAGGGAGATGTATTCTGAAATCTGAACTGAAGCACAAACGCTCGAGCTGCTATGGTCGCGCCGAACCATATCCAGGCCAGAAAACCGACGGTCCAATGTTGTATTAAGACTAGAAATCCGACGACCATGCCAGGTCGTATTAAGGCCAGGAAACAAACAATTATCGGAAACCGTATTAAGGCCGAGATGATGATCGCCACTGGTACAAAAGTTGGTTCCTGCAAATACAAAACAAACCATGGATCGAGCATTTTATTCCACTTGGCTTTAGAGGGTGGCAAGCACAAACCATACTCGGCTTATTGGCGAGCATAAACCATACTCGGTTTAGTGGCGAGCATAAACCATACTCAGCTTAGTGGCAAGCATAAA
The DNA here is from genome assembly GCA_030737875.1 of Allium sativum. Taxonomy (NCBI): domain Eukaryota; kingdom Viridiplantae; phylum Streptophyta; class Magnoliopsida; order Asparagales; family Amaryllidaceae; genus Allium; species Allium sativum. The sequence goes on from CM060915.1 coordinate 136,107,516, forward strand.
CCATACTCGGCTTAGTGGCGATCATAAACCATGCCCGGCTTAGTGGCGAGCATAAACCATACTCGGCTTAGATAGGGCGAGTATTAACCATACTCGGCTTAGGGTAAGTGTTTCTCATGCTCAACTCATGTCGGGTTAGTTAATTTAACGAGCTATGCACGCTCGTGGTGTAAAGAAAGAGAGTGTAATCCACACTCGTGTTTAAGAAAAGGTGACCTCTCTCACTCGAAAGAGTAGGTGTTTGAAGTAGTGGTGGGCTTTCGCGCTAACCACATAGAACAGGGGGGCGAGCATTAACCATGCTCGGCTTAATGGCGAACACTAATCTGGTTCGGCTCAGAAATTTTACAACAATCGATCTACTTTTGCAAAAAGTAAAGTTCATAACTACTAAGCAAATATTACAAAGAAAATCTACGGGGACAACGATTGATTACATAGCATCAAGGCATCCCTATTATTGAGAGAAATACATCGAGAGAAAAGATAAAAAATCTAATTAATGATAATGCCGCGAGTGCTAGTCTCAGGGTCCTTCCCATTTCTAGGAGCTTGCGGACCAGCCTGAGGAGCTTGGGCAGAAGGTCGTGGCGGCATGGCCGGGGCGCAATTTTTGACATACTCAGCAAGTTCCCCTTTTCTGACTCGCCCTTCGATGAGATCGTGCAGATGTCGGCAATCATTTGTATTATGTCCAGCTACGTTGTGGAATATACAATGCTTGCCAGAGTCAAGTTCCATCTGGGTCGGTTCTCGTTGAGGTGGCCTTGGAGTGGAGAAGGACTCACACATATCGAGATAGATATCGAGCAAAGAGGAATTGAGCTCGGTGTACCGATTATATTTGTTTTCATTTCGAGGTCGTACATTGCGTTTATCCTTTTCCGGGGCCGTTCCTCTTCCTTTATTCTGGCCATTGCCATTGAGCGGACCTTGTTGTTTGGCTACTAAAACTTCAAGGCTCTCCATCTCAAGGCTGGCATCCTCTTGTCGGAGGAATCTTTCGACCTCGGAACAGAAATCATCTATATCTTTGGGAGGATCCCTAGTTAAGGAGTTCGAGAACTCTGATCTCTTCTGGACTCCCGCGATGGCTGCCATCAACACCATCGATGGGTCGGGCCGATCGACAGATGCTACGGCTGCGTTGAACCTTTCGAGGAAGGATCTTAGCGTCTCTCCGGATCACTGTTTGATGGTAGATAGAAACATGACACTTTTCGGTCGAGAGATATGCACTCGAAACTGCTCGATGAAGCGGGTGACCAGAGTATTCCAACTACTGATCGACTCCGTTGTTAGCTGCTGAAACCACATACCGGCTATATCTGTGAGAAAGAGTGGAAAGCACTTGGCCATGAAGATGGTCGATGCACCAAGTACTTAAATATGTCGCATGTATCGCATAAGATGAATGGTTGGGTCTGTGCGACCGTTGTATGGTTCGATGGCAGGGAACCTGAAGTCCGGAGGGTTTCGAGAATTTTTGATTTCTCTAGTGAAGGGGCTGCGATTGACATTGTCTATGTCTTGCTGCGAAGAATTGCCGCAAGTGAAACGTTGGATGATGCTTGCAAGCTGACTCCCATCTCCGAGGAGTCGTTGCCATGAACTTAACTCCGCATCCTGAGGGGGTTCTGCACGAGGATCCGGCAAAAGCATGCTCGGAAGGGTGGCCGTTGGCGGGGCTAGACCTCCGAGAGTTGAGTGAAGGTGTGAGGGAAGGTGAGATCTGGCGGGTGGTTCTGGGTAGAATGGCCCCTCTGGAACCTGATGAGTTGTGGATCGAGCCATATTTGTAGCTAAAGGTCTAGGTTGATCCAGCATAGCATGTGATGTTCGGGGGCCAGGGTTGCCCCTGTTTGAAGAGAGGTTAGGAGGGTCTATGGTAGCGTTTTCTTCCGCTACGGTGAGGACCGGCATGGTAGGTTGGCTTCCCTCTTGCGAAGGGAAGGCTACTCCAACTCTTCGTTGAAGAGGAAGAGTGGTTAGACTAGACTGCGGCAAGATCCCGGGTTGTAATGGGAATGGCGTTGAATCTGAGGGACCCGGGGGTAGCTCGACTGATTCGGTAGGTCGAGATGTTCCAAAGAGTGGAGGCATATTTGCCAGACGACCTAGATCTTGGTCGCCTACCTCCTGAGGTTCTGTTGTTGCAGCCGCGCTGGTTGTTGGAAGTGATATTCACGGCTGGGATCGATCGGTTGGTGGAACCAAACCAGGATGAAATAAAGGTGTAGCCTGATCAGTGGCCTGATTTCGTGCAGACCGAAGATCGGTTATTGCCCCAGCTTCGGTCGATGGAGGAATTGATGTTGAAGCATTCAACCCTGTTTCCAGTCGACCGAGAAGGTGATCCATCAACTGCTGTTGTCGTTCGAGGACTTTACCATGAGATGTCATATGGTTTCTGAGTTCGACCATGATTTTATCCATGTCGTCCCGGGTAAGGAATCGGGACATGTTGTCATGAGAGGAAACTTCGTGGCTTGCTTCTGCAGCATCGGCATTAGCTGCATCGGCGTTTGTGGGACGAGAGGATGTTGCATCTTTCTTTCGTTTGTTCGCCATGACCTGGGATAAGCAGGAGCTCGATGGCGGTGTCGGTGCGCTGCCCTTACATGGCGCGCCAAAGTGTTGACGTCAAAAGTTGGTCACTAGTGACGATCAACCCCCAATCGCATGATCTACACACGAATAAAGATAAAATACGCAATAAAAAGTAAAAGAACGGGGAGCACACACAGAATTTTTATAGTGGTTCGGCAAAGACAATGCCTACGTCCACTTTATATATTATTTCTCTCTTTTTTTTTATTATAAATACAATGCTTTTTCTGTTTGGAGAAAAGAAAGAAAATGACTAATTTCCTTTCTTCCTTTTGAGAGATTAAGATTCTGGAGGAGAGTAGAGATGAAAAGTTTGGAGAAAGCCGTCTGGCCAAGAGAAGTCCTCCTCTTTTCTCTTTAAGCATGGAGGTATTTATAGGTGGAAAATGCTGCTTGGGCTGTTGCGAAATGGTCCGGCCATTTCGGGAAGGTCCAGACACGTGGAATCCATCCATTGGCTCGAATTGCGGCTGGAAGACTGATTCCACTGCTCATAAATAGTATCCTCGAAAGTTGTGGCTGACGTGGCATCCGTGGAGAGGTATATCAAAAGCAGAGCTTTGCCCGCATATGGTTGACAGCCTTTACCTCCTTGGAAGTCGGGATATTAAGTGGACTGGCTCTGTAGAGAAACCTTCCATGCTGGCTTGAAATAACCGGTCGACGAGTTCTTTCTAGAGGCGAGATACTCGGTCGCCCTGGTCAACAATTTTCAGGTAATGCATAGTCATTCTGACTGAGTTGGATTTGGGATGATATACCATTGCTTGATGTAGCGCCCCTGATGGGCCTCTTGGAGTGCGACTTGTATTTGGTTGTGCGTTTGGACTTTGGTTTTGGCCCGATGAGATTAGTGCCAAAAAGAGGGCTAACACGATTAGAGTTAGATTTAATCGATTATAGTTAGAATTAATTGAGTTAAAGTTAGTGTAGCAAGAGTTAATTGAAACGAGTTAATCGAATATTACTTATTCGATTTGAGTTAATCGAATAGAGTAAATGAGTTAAGGTTAACCAATTAGAGTTGATCAATTAGAGTTAACCAGTTAGAGTTAATCAGTTAGAGTTGATCAGTTACAGTTAACCAGTTAGAGTTTGAGTTAACCAATATAGTAATTAAGTAGAGTTAATCGAATTAGAATAAATCGATTAGAGTTAGTTGAATAAGGAGTTATTGAATATTAGTTATTCGAATCGAGTTAAAAGGAGTTATCGAATATTAGTTATTCGAATAGAGTTAAAAGGAGTTATCAAATCTAGTTATTTGAAAGGAGTTATCAAATCTAGTTATTTAAAAGGAGTTACCGATTAGTTTAATCGAAAGGACTTAATCGAATTTAGTTATTTGAAAGTAGTTATCGATTAGTTTAATCAAAAGGAGTTATCGAATATAGTTATTCGAAAGGAGATTATCGAATATAGCGTATTCGAAGGAAAGAGATCGAATGTAGTTCATTCGAAAGAGTGAGTTAATCGAATATAAATTATTCGAAGAACGATAATCGAATATAAGTTATTCGAAGAGATAAAATCGAATATAAGCTATTCGAAGTGAGTTAATCGAATATAAGTTATTCGAAAGAGTGAGTTAATCGAATATAAGTTATTCGAAAGAGTGAGTTAATCGAATATAAGTTATTGAAGTGAGTAAATTGAATATAGGTTATTCGGAGAAGAGTTAATCAAATGGAGATTACTCGAAAGAGAGTTATACGTCAAATTCAATTATATCGAATTCGGGAAAGTACTTATACTTTCCGATGTTTAAATCAATATTTATTTATTTATAAATTAGGGGTTTATTTATTTATTCACATTAAAGAATAAAAGTCATAATTGAAGTTAGATATGTCGAAAGTAGGGTTTATAACGTTATCGTTATAACCAATGTTTTCAATAAAGAAGTTGTAATAACCCGGAAATCCGAGCCAATTTAAAAATTTTATTTTAGCAATTTTAGTGAATTTTGTTTATTTAAAATGAATATTTTAAATAATAACGACGAGAAATTTATTTTGAATAGAATTAGAACGTATATTTATATAGATCGATGTTAGAATATAAATATTTATTTATAATTATAAAAGGAATTGAAAATGGCGCGATAGTTCGAAAATTCAATTTCTAATTTCAAATGAGTGTACAGGATTCAAAATAAACTGGATTTTAGCGAAACCAAAAATATTGGAATCTATTTGAGAATATCTTTCCAACGAATCCGAAAAATCAAAATTTCATCGTGGGATCAAAAGTTATGCCCAGTTGAAAATTCAGAATAGTCGCTATGGAATTCTGGCCCGTAAAAATGGAAATTTTGCAAACCACCTCGGTTTTCGACGAAACCACTTTTGTTGGATCCGTGACGTCAAATTATTGCTAGGTTTCAAAATTTGTAATTTTTTGAATCAATATGTGAGCGTGGCAAAGGAAAACGCGTTTGACCAGTTTCAGTTGATTTTAATCGACTGGAAAATGACCATTTTCAAACGTTCTCAGAATTAGACGAAATCAATTTTGTTAGGACAGTATCGTCAGTACGAAGATAGAAAATATTTTTTTGGAATTTTTAGAGTCCGTATGCGGCCCCGATAAATTGAAATGTGAGTTCAAAATCAATATATAGATTTAAATTTTGATTTTGACGAAAACGGATCGAAACGATCGAATCAGCTTACGATATATCCCCTTGTGTTCGGAATGGGGGTAATTAGCTAGAGGTGACAGTCGTTGGGCCTCGTTTGGAGTTCATATGAAAAGTCAACTTTTAAAGAGAAAAAAATATAATAAATAAATAATAATATATATAATTACCCCACCCCCTTAGTCTTCTCTCTCTCCTTTATCAGATCTATTTCAAATTAAAAGAAAGAAAGAAAAAAACCAACTACCGCCACCGTTCATCATCGACAGCGCCGCCCACCGCGCGCCACTCGCGCCTGTCTCCGACCACCAACTCCTCGTCGCTGACCACCCCTTCCTTCCTCCAAATGAGACCTAACCCCCTTTCCAACCGAGAACTGACGCCGACCACCACTGCAGCGCCGCCACCGATGAAACCCCCTCTCCTTTGCGCCTCCTGCTCGCCCTCCCTGTCTCAGTCCAAATGCTGAACCCTGTAAGTTTCTATTTTGGTTTTATTTTCTCTTTGTTTTTATTTAAAGTAATTAGGTTTAAAAATATAAATCAGATTCTTTATTTTTATTTCTAGTTTGAAATATATACTAGGATGCAGACGGTGCTTAGCAGCACCTGACACCGGTCATCCACAGACAATGGACGGCTTGTTTGTTTAATTGATGCGTTGTGAAAATTGATTGTGTGAATGTGTTGAAAAAAAAAATATTCAACTGTTGAAATAAAATATATATTTATGTGTTGATATAAAAAAAATATTCACGTGTTGAAATAAAATATATATTCATGTGTTGAAATAAAAAAATATATTCATGTGTTGAAATAAAATATATATTCATGTGTTGAAATAAAATATATATTCATGTGTTGAAGTAAAATATATATTCGTGTGTTGAAATAAAAAAAAATTATTCATGTGTTGAAGTAAAATATATATTCATGTGTTAAATAAAATATATATTCGTGTATTGTAGTAAAATAAATATTTATAAACAAATCAGACGATTTGTTTATATACACTGATTTGACTGATATTGATTGGGATGATAAATTTTACACATCGCCCAACTGCACAAATAAAATCTGTGTTTGTTGATTTGAAACCCCACACGGGTATTGGGATGATATTTGACGTACACTAATCCCAATTGTTTAGTTGTATGTCAATCGATGGGTTGACAGACTGTGTAAGCGTTAATTATTTATATTCAATGCTTATGCAGTTGTATGGTGCACTCTGGATGATGGTTGATTATTTATCGTTGCTATTAATACATGTGTTGTGAAAAATCCATATAATTAACCTTATATGGCAATTGATTGGGCCTCATTCCAATTTAGAAAATAAATTCATGTGTTGAATAGAAAATAAATTCATGTGTTGAATAGAAAATAAATTCATATGTTGAATAGAAAATAAATTCATGTATTGAATTGAAAACATATTCGTGTGTTGAATAGAATAAATTCATGTGTTGAATAAAAGCCGTATTGATTAGATTGATGCCATTTTGACGTGAACGATATTTATATCGATTTTATTCATTTTTATAATGATTATAGAAAAAGAAGTGATTTCAAAATATAACGTTTTGAAAATATTATCATTTGTATGTCGATGATGTGGAATATTCAATTTTGAATCGAAATTGAATATGAAGTTGAAATCGTTTTGAAAACGAATTTAAAACGATTTATAAAATACATTTGAAAGGAAATCGATGATATATATAATATTATATATATATAATGGCCTGAATAGAACGCGCTGCGCCGCGGCAGTTCGTGAATTTAGACCATTGACTTCGAATGGATATTACGGGAGATCCGACCATCGGATTCTCCTAAAACCGGAACCGTTGGGTTCGTATCGAAAAGAGCTTTCTAACGAATATTAGATATTTGAAATCTAACGGTTGGATTTGGAATTATGTCCAAAACAAATTTGAAAAAGGTCGCTGTAAGTGCAGTTCGATAGCCGTTGATGGAAATCGACTGTACGGGCCTTGATAAAACTATTAAAAATAGTAATAATTTGTGTAAAATCATAAGAAATGATTTGAGAAGAATTGGGTTGAAAATTTCCATATTTGAAAAGATAAAAATAGATTTTTATCGAAATGAACTAGTTTTGAACTAGAATTATGATTCCGTTTACTTTTAAAATAAATAAAGTGGATTTGAAATGGTTTGGAAAATACCCAGAATTTCCAATAATTGAATTGGAATGGATTTGAATCGAAATTGTCTTTGGAATATTTCGATGTTGGATTTTGTGATTATACAGAGATTGTTATGGAAATTTGAAAGATATATTTATATCGTTATTTCCAATACGATATTTGTTGGTCGTAGAATTTGATATTGAATATAAGCCGATACATTTTCTATTCAGAGCCTTGTATTTAATATCAAATGGGATTTTGGTTTGTCGTGAATGGTGTCTTCATTAACACTGTTCTTAAACCTAGTTGTGAAAAAGATTAAATATTTTTATTTAGATTTAATGAAGTGTACCAATTAAATGGTATTTAATTGGAATTGAATTTGAATTGATTTTTGGGTTTATCGTGAACGGTGTTTTAAATAACAGTTGTTCTTTAACCCGATAATTAATGGAATGTGATTTTAGGTTTATAGTGAACCGTGTTTTAAATGACATTGGTTCTTTAACCCAGTTAAAGACAGGATGTGATTTCCCAAGTTAAATAATCATTGATAGTGATTATTGGGAAGATTAAAACCAAGTGGAGTTTTAATGAATCTTTAATTAGATTGAAATAATCGAGAAAGGAGTACCACCAGTTTTGCTCCAGGCGATAGTTAAATCCAGATTTGAACGTGAAATGGTAATTGAATTTACCGATAACACCGTGGTGTTAGATATGAAGTATGACCAGTTTTACTTCATGGGATGAATAGGTTGGGATTAGGAAATAAAATAAATGATTACTTCAGTGTGGTTCGCTAATCCCGACTAATTGGAATTGAAATTCAATAGAAGATTAAAGAATAAATTTCAAGAATTTATCTTTTATAAAATTAATAGGAACCTTTCCCAAGGTATAAGAATATTTGAACAAAAGAATATTCTGAATTGGAATGAGGCATATGTTGTGTTTGTGTAACACTTGTTTATTATATACGCGAGTTATTCAGAAAGACTGGGTTTACCCCATTCTGAATAACTGATTCGACGTGGTGTTGAGGATGAAGACGGTGGTCGAAGACTGAAGGTCTTCACATCGTTTGGGTGATTACTGATGATCTTGATTGGGCTGTACACCCAAGAGGAGGGAATCAGTTGGTGATCGTCCAGACGTACTTGAAGATCGATGGATATGCGAGGTACAAAGTGCCTCCGGTTTCGTTCAGACCTAGAATGGACTGTGTGTCTGACATTAGATTTTATTTTGTGTGATTGATTTCTATTAAATATATATCTGTTTGGCTGCGGAGAATTTATTCTCTTTCTTAACGCCCCTCTCTGAGACGTACGAGCTCAGAGGTTATATATTGATGGATATCAAACGCATGGAGTGAATTGCCTGTGTGGCATGCCTAAGTGGCAATATGATCAAGGCTTTTGTTGAAAAGCAGAGTCTTGTGGTTGATGATCAAAGCACGGCCTGTGTGGCATAGCTTTGTGTAGCGTTGATTCGTGAGCCTCACACCCCGGTTGTGAACCAGAAACGGGAGAGGACATCAGGGAGGGCATGCATTTCCTTCTATCTAGAAGTGGCGTCAGTGGTTTTACACGCCCTGACGAGTTTGACTTATGTGGTTGTTGCTGTTGCAAGGCGCCTCGGATATATCGGTGACTATGTGGAGAAGATAGAGTCACTGGACTCATTGACACCCATAGGGTGGGGAAACGCAGTGTTCACGCATTATAATCCACATCGGTTGACCGGCTCTGACAATCCAAGGGGCAGTTGCGGCTTTTCCTGAGACATGGGCTAGAGCGTCTTGAATTCAGTAGAGGACGATCCCTTGCCTTGGTTCACAGGTGGAAATCCAACTTCCGATAAGTGACTTTGCGGTTTTGATTGTAGAGCCTAGTATGGCGACATAGTGGGATAGGGCACTTATGCCGTCTATGATTGATACTTATGATTGAAATTGTTTTGACACTATACACTTATAGTAATAAAAGATTAAATTTAGCATATCAAGCATTCTTTGGCTATTATAAGGTAAAACCCTATCCTCCGGTTTGTGTTGCATTGTGTGATGGGACCTGGGTCTTATAATAGCTTCATTTTTCTTTATTTAGCATTGCACTGTTTGTTTTATGCACTGGTATTCTTGGGAGGAAACCCGTTCCGTGTTATACGGCGTGGTCCCTTGATTTGCCTAACTTTAAAAATACCAATTAATAACTGTTTTAGTTCTCACACCAGTCACATGACTAACCTGGAGTTTATTGTTTTAACCAAAACTCTGGGTGCCCTTATTTTGACACGGGCGGCTAGTAGTTTTGGTTTTGCAGATTTATATTCACAGGATCCTGATTTAGAGCTGGAATGATATCCGGAAAGCTCTGTATCCGTGTATCTCTTTCAGTTGTGTATTGTATTATTTTTCCGTTGCTATGTAATGTATTGTAACCTTTGATAATCTGTTGTGTAATATTTATTTATACTCTATATATTCTTGTATTCTGATGGAAATTGTTGTAATAAGCAATGAAATGTTCTTCTGTTTGTGTTCTGATTGGTCGTGTTCTCAACTGGGTCCGGGCTTTCCTTACCGGGGAAGTTACGGGTCATTACAGTGGTATCAGTGCTTTGGTTTACAGAGCTCGGAGAACAAGACACATTAGAACCGAACGAAAGAATTCATTAGAGATTGGATTAGTAATATCCAATAAGAATGACTCGTTAGAGATTGGATCAGTAGTATCCTAGAACGAGTGTGAAGAGTATATTTTTAAAATGAAAACAAGTTTTGTTTTGAAAATTTAATTCAAGTATTCATATTTGAATATTTATTTATATTGATTTGGACTATCAGGTATACAGAGATTTTAATATACGTCTGATACACGTGTATTGGAAGCCTCCAATATACTGGATGGATATAGAGTCACACTCTAGTCGCCCGGGGATAATTCTGATGATGCGGCCGCATCATCAGTATTTGTATTCGAGTGTCGAAAGCGTGATATCTATATATTTCCATTAGACTGGTGTGAGAACCAAAATTAGATAGGGCCTATTGTTCTGATTTGGCACCAAAAATGTGATTTTTGACTATATATCAAAGTTATGAATTTGAAATGATAATCAACAAATTAATTGATGGTTGTGTTGTTTAATTACTATTTTGATTAATTAAATGTTGAACCTTTAGCCAAATTGAACCAAATAGTGAATTGTATTGAAAATTAGTCGCATTTGCATGCATATACATGTACTTACATTGAACAGGTAATAGCAAGGAGGCTAGAGCAGAAGAATAAAATTGTTTGTCCGACAAATTGGTACATGTTTACAAATTTATTGGGTTTTTGATGATTTTATGAGTCGGTTGGCCTTTTCTTTTTCTTTTTGGATTGATGAGGGCCATGGGAGGCTATTAGAAATATCCCGAAGTCCCCGGTGCAGGGGAGGTTATGGCGAAATTTTTCGAAAATTTAGGGTGTTAGCCAATTTTTTTTTAAAAATTTGAAAATTTCTTAGAAACTGAAAAGTTGAAGAACTTAAGCCGTATAGAAAATAATGAAAGTTCAGTTGATTAGTTAAACAACTTTCGGCTTCGTTCCTTTTCGGGGACGAAAAGTTTTAAGTGGAGGAGATTGTAATAACCCGGAAATTTTGATTATTTAAAATGAATATTTTAAATAATAACGATGAGAAATTTATTTTGAATAGAATTGGAACATATATTTATGTAGATCGACATTAGAATATAAATATTTATTTATAATTATAAAAGGAATTGAAAATGGCACGGTAGTCCCAAAATCGATTTCTGATTTCAAATGACTGTACAGGATTCAAAATAAACCGGATTTTAGTGAAACTAAAAATATTGGAATCTATTTGAGAATGTCTTTCCAATGAATCCGAAAAATCAAAATTTCATAGCGGGAATCAAAAGTTATGCCCAGTTGAAAATTCAGAATAGTCGCTATGGAATTCTGGCCTGTAAAAATGGAAATTTTGCAAACGACCTCGGTTTTCGATGAAACCACTTTTGTTGGATCTGTGATGTCAAATTATTGCTAGGTTTCAAAATTCATAATTTTTCGAATCAATATGTGAGCGTGGCAAAGGAAAACGCATTTGACCAGTTTAAGTTGATTTTAATCGACTGGAAAATGACAATTTTTCAAACGGTCTCAGAATTGGACGAAATCAATTTTGTTAGGACCGTATCATCAATACGAAGCTAGAAAATATTTTTCTGGAATTTTTAGAGTCCGTATGTGGCCCAGGTAAATTGAAATGTGCATTCAAATTCAATATATAGATTTAAATTTTGATTTTGATAAAAACTGATCGAAACGATCGAATCAGCTTATGATACATATCCCATTATGTTCGGAATGGGGGTAATTAGCTAGAGGCGACAGTCGTTGGGCCTCGTTTGGAGTTCATATGAAAAGTCAACTTTTGAAGAGAAAAAAATATAATAAATAAATAATAATATATATAATTACCCCACCCCTTAGTCTTCTCTCTCTCCTTTATCAGATCGATTTCAAATTAAAAGAAAGAAAAAAACCAACTACCGCCACGGTTCATCGTCGATAGCGCCGCCCATCGCGCACAACTCGCGCCTGGCTCGGACCGCCTCCTCCTCGTCGCTGACCACCCCTTCCTTCCTCCAAACGAGACCTAACCCCCTTTCCAACCGAGAACTGACGCCGACCACCACTGCACCGCCGCCACCGATGAAACCCCCTCTCCTCTGTGCCTCCTCCTTGCCCTCCCCCTCTCAGTCCAAATGCCGAACCCTGTAAGTTTCTATTTTTGTTTTATTTTCTCTTTGTTTTTATTTAAAGTAATTAGGTTTAAAAATATAAATCAGATTCTTTTTATTATTATTTTATGAAGTTACTATTTTCATGATAATAAAGTTTAGATTAATTTTTAAGAAGATAAAGATTATATTTTTATAAAGGTAAAGGTTTTATCGTTAATAATGAAAAGCATATATTTTTATATATGAAAGGATAAAAAAAAATTATCATGGAAAAACATGATTCTTACTTAAGTAAAAATTTGATTTTTATATATTCATTAGCAAAGTGAAAATTCGATTTTTATATATATGAAGTAGCGATAGAAAATTCGATCTTTATATTGTTTACATCGAAAGTAAAATATAATCTTTAGTGAAGTAAAAATATAATTTTTAGAATTGAAATAATAATGTGATTTTTATTATGAACTGTGTGAAATAGAGGGCGATGGAACGGATTGAAATCAAAAAGGAATCCAAACGGCTCAGAAATTGAGAAAAGAATGGAGGAGTGGAACCCTCGGTGAGAATTCCTCACTTTTATTTCTATTTCTAGTTTGAAATATATACTAGGATGCAGACGGTGCTTAGCAACCCCTGGCACCAGTCGTCCACAGACCATGGACGGCTTGTTTGTTTGATTGATGTGTTGTGAAAATTGATTGTGTGAATGTGTTGAAATAAAAAAAAAATTCATGTGTTGAAATAAAATATATATTCATGTGTTGAAATAAAAAAAATATTCATGTATTGAAATAAAATATATATTCATGTGTTGAAATAAAATATATATTCAGGTGTTGAAATAAAATATATATTCCTGTGTTGAAATAAAATATATATTCATGTGTTGAAGTAAAATATATATTCATGTGTTGAAATAAAAATATATATATTCATGTGTTGAAGTAAAATATATATTCATGTGTTGAATAAAATACAAATTCGTGTGTTGTAGTAAAATAACTATTTATAAACAAATCAGACGATTTGTTTACATACACTGATTTGACTGATATTGGTTGGGATGATAAATTTTACACATCGCCCAACTGCACAAATAAAATCTGTGTTTGTTGATTTGAAACCCCACACGGGTATTGGGGTGATATTTGACGTACACTAATCCCGATTGTTTAGTTGTATGTCAATCGATGGGTTGACAGACTGTGTAAGCGTTAATTATTTATATTCAATGCTTATGCAGTTGTATGGTGCACTCTGGATGATGGTTGATTATTTATCGTTGCTATTATATACATGTGTTGTGGAAAATCCATATAATTAACATTATATAGTAATTGATTGGGCCTCATTCCAATTAAGAAAATAAATTCATGTGTTGAATAGAAAATAAATTCATGTGTTGAATAGAAAATAAATTCATGTGTTGAATAGAAAATAAATTCATGTGTTGAATATAAAATAAATTCATGTGTTGAATTGAAAACATATTCATGTGTTGAATAGAATAAATTCATGTGTTGAATAAAAGCCATGTTGATTAGATTGACGCCATTTTGACGTGAACGATATTTATATCGATTTTATTCATTTTTATAATGAGTATAGAAAAAGAAGTGTAACGCCCAGAAATTTCGACAACTAAATATGGAATTAATTAGTGAATTAACTATAAATAATAATACTTATATCGATACTTGAGCTAGAAATTTAAAATCAAGTATATGATTTTGAGCATGAATTGAATCCAGTATTTAATTCAGATCGATTGGTTGAGAATCGAATAATTATTGCTGAATATTTAAATTGAAATTTACTGGATAAGATAATCGGATTTGGAATCCGACTAAACATATAAACGATTAAAGGTGAAAATAAACGTTATTATCGTTAAGTAAAATGGATATTTATTTGTCGAGATATATGAAAAATCGGCCTAGATATGTGTATTCATGTATATAAAGAAATTTAAATTTAATGTTTCAAATCTGGAATCGAATGGAATTGTTGTGTGGACAAAAAGAATAAATCGATGAACCGATAATTTATTTAAAAATAAGATATCGTTGTACGCAAACGAAGTTGGATAACAATTAAATAAATTTTATTGAATTCAGAACTCGAATACGAAGTGGTACATATAATTTTTGTCGCAATTGGAGATTTCGTTAGCAACACAAATTTAGGGCGATACACGGTAATTCGCGGTAAAAATAAATAGTAATTTAAGTCGAATATAACCTACCTCAGTTAGAAACCACGCCAACCAATTACTGAATACGCAGACCTAGAACGCGCAGACCTAAAGCTATTGAAATTACATTGTTCTTATCCCACTATTTTCCTCCTATAATATCACCGTTCCTTCCCAAATTCATTCAGCACAAAAAAATATTATTATCATTTTGTTTTTCCTCTTTCCATTTTAATGGCTGAAGGCCAATCGCTGTTTGCCTTAAATTGAAAATCAAATCTTTCTCAAAAATAATAATCTATGGCTACCGTATGATTTTCCATCTACCCGAGCACCATCCGCTGTTCTAGGTAGTCGCGCCTCCGACAAATCGTCGCCATCCTTGAATCGGTCCTCCAAAATCGAGAACTGCCTCGCCTCCTTCCTCTCCTAGACGCAGTTGCCAACAGCAAGCCCAAAAGTCATCGAAGCTCCAGTTCCAGAACCATGGATCGAAGGTCGTTGTCAGGTCGAGTTCGTTGATTACCTCCTTCGACTCGAAGCAAAAGTCCAACCTTTATGCTCTTCCTTCACTGTACGAAGGTGAGTTTCCCTTGAAACTCACGATTTAAACTTTATTCAAGTGATTTAACTTCGTTAGAACTAGAATGTATTAATTGGTTGAATTTTGTGTGGTTTTGCTGAATTTTCTGATTATATTCATGAGTTGGCTCGATTTGTGCATGAATCCTTTGGCGGCGTGACTGATTCTTGCTTGATTTAACCGGCCATGTTTCTCATATTGATTTCTGGAAATAAATTTGAATTGCAGTATGAATTAAAAACTGTCTTCAGTGCTATGGTGAATATTAAATCGATATTTATGAATTGTTACTTATATTTACACACTTGTTGCCACTGTTTTGTTCTGCTGTGAGCATCCTTGATCCCTAGTCTAAGGGTGAGCATTATGTTGTTTTGAAGTAAAGTGCATCAAATCAAATTATGATAGGAAAAATTAGAAACCAATTCTAGATTGGTTTTTGTCAGTTTTTAGCCGAATTGAATTGCATTTAATTTATCCTACTTAATTATTGGAATATTCTACATGTCTGAGTTTTAAAAACATTTGTGTTAGTGAGTCAAGTGTTCCCATGGGATTTCTGTAATTGATCATCAACCTAGAGATATTGGGATTGATTTATATGGGCATCAGTTAATCAATATTGGGAAGACTGTGTATTGAGTATTGTTGTATTAACAGTACTGATTTTTAAGATAAAACAGATAAGCGACCAAACTATAAAGTTATGTTAATATTATTAAGTTCAATGATCCAACAAAAGTCTTGTAAGTTAATTTAATTTGACAACCAAGAGAGAATGTTCTTTACATACATGACATAGATTTGGTGACCAAATGACTTAGCCAAGCGAATCAAATGTGACAAAAATAAATAAGTTAAGTCATTTTTAACCGTACGGTGTCCAATCTTACCCCAAAATTTGTTGTTAATGTTTACATATGCTGCTAATAAATGGAAATAGTAACATATTTGGCAATATGTAGTGCATTTAATTAGTATAAATATATGGTCTGAACTGGCGACACAAACATATATATATATATTAGTGTGTGTGTGTGTTTGAAATGTAACTAGATGATGGGTTTACACATGTTTGCTATTACCCAAATCTTGATCAATTGATTAACTGGGCATATATAGGAAAACACCATTACCACACTTGTTTCATACTTCGATGCAGGCTGTTTTAGGAAATGGTGTACCTTTTTACTTGAGTAAGCACATATATGTATGTATTCATGGTAGAATTTGGTATTCTCCACTACGTTTGTACCATTGCACCATGTATGAAGTTGTTGTGAGTTTTTTTAGCACTTGAACTAGTATCTTGAAAGTATTCATGCACACTTGCATGGTATTGTTGTACCAGTAGCCATTTATATACATATGGGCCTGATTTGAACATATAATGTATAATGTCTATATCTTTGATGCCTTGCCTTGATCCCAAAAACTTGAACTCATATGTTTACTTTGCTTTATACTTGTTTGTTGTAACCTGTGCCATTATGAAACAATGAATACCACGTAGTGAGAATGCTTTCATGGCAGCCTCGTTAACATCTTTCTCAGTTGGGCTGTGTATGGGTATCAAATTTACATTTTCATCATCAATTACGAACTGTCACTACTCAATAATAATTTATGTTTAGAACATTAGATAAGCATTATGTAGATGATTTACCTTTAACATATAAATTTGTTGCTTGGGAATAATCTGGGATCCTACTTGGAAAGGTAGTCCATTTTACTATTGGCTTGGCTAGTGGTGCAGGAAAAAAAATTATGGTTCTTATTTGTTAAGTAGGATAACAAATCATCTTTCCTTTATTGAAAATGGTTCATCAAAATAACTCAACTTTGGTGATACCAAAGTATATGGGGCTGCTCAGTTGCGTGCTGTGATCATATGTGGGGTTTTGATTGCATATACATGCGTGGAGGCCGACGTAGGTGTATACATATATTTTGTATATGTATATACATATTGTGGCATACGTATGTATATACGTACTCGCTGTCATGGTTTGATGTACCCAAAGATTTGACAAATTGAGTAGGAGTGGCTGTTATATTTCAGCTTATATTGAAGTTAATTTACTTGAACATATGATTAATCCTTACTCGAGTATTTTGTGTTTTTACATGAAATGCTCGGGTCAGACCCGAGCAGTGCAGATTTAAAGATTTCATCTTAGTATTCGAAGTTTGCAAAGCTAGGGATTCCAAGAGACGGCGCACTTTGAAGTTTTAAACAGTAATATTTTCGTGTATTCAAATTTTGATAAAAATCTGCTGTAGAGAAAAATATTGTATTCAAAATTTTGATTTATAAATAAAAGTTTTACTTCGCTGTTCAATACTGTGATATTTATTTATTATGTGTTTTCTGTGTTGATTCTGCTTTTAAACTTTGTAAGCTAAATAATGATCCATCAATTTGGACGTTTTAAGTTGGTTTAATTACCAATTTGAAGCGGTCAAAAAGGCGGGACGTTATAAGTGGTATCAGAGCTTTGGTTTATTCAAAGCTTAGCTTATCGGGTTTGAAATAAGTAGAATCGACACTAGAAAAGCGGATTTTGAAGTTGAAATGTTTTCGAAATATAAATTGTGAAAATGAAAAGATTTTGAAATATAAATTTTGAAAGTTGAATTATTTTGGGAATATTATATATTTTCAAAGTTAGTATTTTGGAACTGGTACAACAGAAATAAAAATTTATTTGAGAATTAAAATTTGTTTGGAATCCCCAGTGTTCGAATCTAGAGAGCTGTTAATCAAATTTCCTTAGACCACTCCATCAACCAAGCCTGTAAATTCGAACGTTTATGACTTATTGACACTTTTATACGAAAGCAAACAGTATCTTAAACATTTTATTACCCATATGACAAGAGATCTGAGTATGATTTAAGCAGTTCAACATTTCCAAACCTATTTTGACAATTTTCGACACTTCACTTGTGAAGAGTAATGAAAACCAGCATTTGTAAACTTTCTGAAGAGTTGGTTTGAAGATTCTGATCAGCATTTGTAACCAACACAGAAAGCCATTTGTACCAAAATTGCATGTAGTGTGATTTTGGTATTGTTTTTTTGACCCACCAAATGGATTTTTTTAGCTACTGTACAGAAATTCTTTCAACACCACCCTTCTTAAAATAATGGCTTTTAGATGTTTAAAATCAAATAATATAAGTTTGATTCATATCATTGATTTGAAAACATGTAAATAAAAAAGTGGCTGTAGGGATTGCTTGATGGTACAAGTTGACCAATAGGAATTAGGAACTAAAATTTAATATTATCATGTATGCTTTGATCAAAATTTTTTTTCTTCAGTTTACTCATAAAGATCTATGCTACATTTCGTCGGATATGTAAACCTTTGAGGACATATGCACTTATCAACTACATGTCAGGTTATTCAAAAAGATTTACAGCACCACTAAAAATCTAACCTTACAACTCTATTGTAACAAGTTACTGTTTTAGGTACTAAAATTTGCGACATTATGTGATAATGTTGTCTTATCCATCAATCAATTATTATAGTTAAATTTCTTTTTCCTTTTTAAAATTTAACTTGTTAAAAGTGAACAAGCGTAATTAACTTAGTAAATAGTGGCAAAATAATTTGTGGTTATAGATGATAAATTCTTGTCCTGCATTTCACCTGAATGCATTTCATCTGGATGCAAGAAATTTGTTTAGTTATCAATTGCATATCTTTTCGCAATTAAGCAAATATAAATATATATGCAAACTGGATGGTGTTGTGTGAAAATACCCTGTTTTGCTGACAACCAGATATGTCTTGTTCGCTTATCTATGTCTGGTACAATTCAATCGTATGGCTACTAAACTGAACAGAGATTTAAAAAAAAGCAACAGCAAAGAATTTGTTGTTTTATTTCGAATTTTACATGGATATTTTGAATTGCAAGTTTTATCCTGGTATAATCAAAACATTTCTCTCGATTGCAAAATAATACGGTCATAGTGATTTAACTTTCATCACCATGATAATGCTTAGTTGATAGTTTGCATGACAGTAATTGGTTAGAAGCATGAAACATTTAAAAAAAATCCCACTTTCAAACAATATAAAACAATTATATATCCAACAGGACCTATGTGCCATTCTTGGGATAAAGCAGTTAGAATCGCCACCCTGCTCTGTGTCATGTTTTAAATATGCAATACGGTCCCATGCCCAACTTTACCACCCTGCTTTGTGTAAAGCTTGAAACCCATATTTTCCTATGCACAGTTTGACACTTGAAACCCATATTCTCCTATATACAGTTTGGCACTTTAAACCCATTTTTATATCTGCGTAGTTTGACACTATGCGCCCTTAAGTAGCACCTGGATAGTTTAATACATGCATGCCCGATAGCTTATATCCGAAGACAGGCCTTGTATTTAAATACTGGGTTATGCACTGAATTTTTGGCTTAACCCCATTGTTATATAGTATTGGGACTTGTTTTGTATTGAATCATGTTCTTGCTGAATGAATATTTGATCAAAAATGGATTCAACAAATTTAAATAAGGCAGTATTACCAATGAGAGATAGGAGGTTATCATTGTTCTGTTGTGACTACTTTGGTTGATCACAAAAAGAATCATCATGGGAAGTTTTAGATGGGCTGATCTGAGTAAACTAAAACGGAATATGCAAATTAAGGAATTTGTTCTTTTTTTAAAAAAGAAAGAAAGATTAGGACCTTAGCTGTATAAGAAGTGTGATCAGTTTTTCTTAGTTCTAACCAACATTATGAACAATATTATTTAACCTATTTAGGATATCCACTCATATATATGTACTTGTCATCCTCCTGCAATGCCAATGCTTGCTTCCTTGAATTATGGTGCGCAGGTCACTTAATAATGGGAAGTCAAACTGTTCATATTTTTGGTGGTATTTCTTACATAAATACTTGCCTTAACTTGTTGTTAAATGGCTGCTATCAGTCAGCAAAAACGTGGCTTGCCTAACACAAAATACTTGCAAATATTGACACTATTCTTTTATTTTTATTTTTGAACTAAAAATGCAGTTGATTGATAATACATAAACCATATCCGTGATATTAGACGGGCACCAGACATGCGCCTACATCTTGTGGGAACACATGCAGAGAGCCATACGTAACATCTAAACTTGTATGTTTGCATTTGAACTGATACAGTTAGGCTTCTGAACTTGTAAACTAAAATTTGGAGGTGTTTTCCAATAACAGATATATATATATATATATATATATATATTGAATTACAGAAAAAAATATGATAATTGAAAATATTTGTTTTTCAAAAAGATCGTGAGAAGCTAACGAGTTTTGATAAATCAGAATGGTAAGAACTAAAAAACAAAGAGCCGCACGACGAGAACGAAGAGCGACTGGATGTAAGAGAAGTAGATTCGTTAATTGAATTCGAGAATTGTGTAAGAAATAATTTGATAAGAAATTAAGAAATGAAGTTAAGGAATTTAGAAATTGACTGAAGATTAGTTAAGTTGAATAACTTTTTGAGTATTGATTTAATGTTGGTTTCGGCCTTTGGGATTGACACTTAGGGAGTAGTTCGCTTGCTAATTTACGGTCGAAGGATGTAAATATGGAACCGTGATAATGCGTAAATGAGAATTTGGTGTAGAAAGGAAAGTTCTGGAATTTTGGAGAGTATAAAGATTTGAATTAAGTGAGGAAGTAGATAATTGTAATGTGAAAGAAAATTTTGTTTATAACCAATGAATTCATAAATCAGAGATTGAAGAGATATCAAATATCTAAATTGATTAGGAGATCAAAACTGAAAATTTAAAATAGGAATGGAATTTAAGGATATTCGATTTTAAATATTGAATATAGAAGTTTCAGAATGTATATGAGAGATAAAAGAATATGGTGAATTTGAAAACCACTGGATTGGAAGGTAAGCGAATTGAAATGAAATATTATATGATAAAATTTATATAAGAATGAAGTGTTTGAAAATATGGTTTGGAAAGAAAATCTTATGTAAGTTGACATAAGTATGATTTATGAGGAATTTTGAATAGAATAATATATGTATTATATGTTTTCAAAGAAAAATAAGGAAAGTACCTTCCTTCTCCTTTGAATTTCGAGCTTAGCTGAAGTATGCTGCTAGTGGTAGTAGGTTGTCCGGATATAAAACTAGAGTTGTCTGAAAGAACACGACCGTGTAGCGTAACTCGCAGGGCTGTAGATGGCCTACGTCGGACGGATGTTTCTTGGGGGAATCAAGCGTAACCATTGTGTCAGCTGCGATCTACAGTCGTGATAAGGGCGTAATCCGCAGAGCTGTGAAAGCTTACGGGTATGGATGTTTCCTGAGGGAATCAGGCGTAACCATTGTGTACCTGTGTTCCCCATGGCATATCTACAAGTGAAAGAGATGTAACCACCAGAGTTACTAAAGGTAGAATGGAGCCATGCAATGTTTGAGATATCTTAGTGATTGCGAGCCACCTGTTTGATGCAGCAGTTAGTCTTAGTGACTTGATTGGTCTTCATGACCTGATTTGTCTTTATGACATGATTTGTCCTCATGGTTTAATCTGTCCTCGTGACTTGGTCTATCTTCTTAACTTGATAAAGAAGCCAACATTCAGTGACCTCAGGTTTTCTTTCGATTCTTAAATATTTTCCCATTGATCTGTTCATAACAAAATTCGCAGGGAAGTGATTTCCTACGGATACGGATGTTTCCTGGGGGATCCAGACAAAACCATTGTGTATCTGCGATTCATTAACAATCAATATCACAATGGTAATTTCCGTATCTGGTTTTAAAGGAGATTTTTTTAAAAAAAATATATTCTCACTAGGGGTTAAAGCAAGGATATTTAGTACTTGGAGATTTCAGTCGTGCGCCTGACCAGCGTATGCCTAATATATGTGAGAATGACAATAGACTTGTCAAACTTCGAGAATGACAATAGACTTGTCAAACTTCGAGTTATCAAATATTTTCAAACTTCGAGTCCATATCTTTGTAATAATATTTTTGCACGGATTTTATGTTATGTATAAATATTAACAAAAGATTGTAGATTTTGGTAATTTTCAAGTCGACAATTTGCGACTTAAAGAGGAAATGTTATTTACACTCTTCAATGAGTGTTGGGAAAAATTTAAGTTATTGAAGGGGATTGGGTTAAACTTGGAATAAGTGGATTAAATGGATTGAAGGAATAAGTAGAACGACGGATAAACAAATATTGACAGATAGGTTTAATGAAGGAATTCAAAATGAGTTGAGATGCATAAATTCGACTTATGCGGAAATTGGAGTTTAAAAAGAACTTGGTTTTGTAAGGAAATTTGTTTTTCCAAGTAAATTGAATATGATGAATAAACAAATAAGTTCGATAACTTAAGTATCGATATTTACATTAGTTATATAAATATTTGAGGTATGCATTGGTATAAATACAACGATCTCTCCTTTTCGGGGACGAAAAGTTTTAAGGGAGGAAGATTGTAATGTCCCAGAAATTTCGATAACTAAATATGGAATTAATTAGTGATTAACGATCAATAATAATATTTATATTGATACTTGAGCTAGAAATTAAAAATAAAGTATATGATTTTGAGCACGAATTGAATCCAATATTTAATTCAGATCGATTGGTTGAGAATCGAATAATTATTGCTAAATATTTAAATTGAAATTTATTGGATAAGACAATCGGATTTGGAATCCGACTGAACATATAAAAGATTAAAGGTGAAAATAAACGTTATTATCGTTAAGTAAATTTGATATTTATTTGTCGAGATATATGAAAAATTGGCCTAGATATGTGTATTCATGTATATAAAGAAATTTAAATTTAATGTTTCAAATCTGGAATCGAATGTAATTGTTGTGTGGACAAAAAGAATAAATCGGTGAACCGATAATTTATTTAAAAATAAGATATCGTTGTACACAAACGAAGTTGGACTACAATTTAATAAATTTTATTGAATTCAGAACTCGAATACGAAGTGGTACATATAATTTTTGTCGCGATTGGAGATCTCCTTAGCGATACAAATTTAGGGCAATACACGGTAATTCGCGGTAGAAATAAATATCAATTTAAGTCAAATATAACCTACCTTAGTTAGAAACCACGCCAACCTATTACTGAATACGCAGACCTAAAACGCGCAAACCTAAAGCTATGGAAATTACCTTGTTCTTATCCCACTATTTTCCTCCTATAATATCACCGTTCCTTCCCAAATTCATTCAGCACGAAAAAAAAATTATCATTTTGTTTTTCCTCTTTCCATTTTAATGGCTGAAGGCCAATCGCTCTTTGCCCTAAATTGAAAATCAAATCTTTCTCAAAAATAATAATCCATGGCTACCATATGATTTTCCATCTACCCGAGCACCATCCGTTGTTCTAGGTAGTCGCGCCTCCGACAAATCGTCGCCATCCTTGAATCGGTCCTCCAAAATCGAGCACTGCCTCGCCTCCTTCCTCTCCTAGACGTAGTTGCCAACAGCAGGCCCAAAAGTCATCAAAGCTCCAGTTTCAGAACCATGGATCGAAGGCCGTCGTCAGGTCGAGTTCGTTGATTGCCTCCTTTGACTCGAAGCAAAAGTCCAACCTTGATGCTCTTCCTTCACTGTACGAAGGTGAGTTTTCCTTTGAAACTCACGATTTAAACTTTATTCAAGTGATTTAACTTCGTTAGAACTAGAATGTATTAATTGGTTGAATTTTGTGTGGTTTTGCTGAATTTTCTGATTATATTAACGGGTTGGCTTGATTTGTGCGTGAATCCTTTGGCGGCGTGATTGATTCTTGCTTGATTTAACCGGCCATGTTTCTCATGTTGATTTCTGGAAATAAATTTGAATTGCAGTATGAATTAAAAATTGTCTTCAGTGCTAGGGTGAATATTAAATCGATATTTATGAATTGTTACTTATATTTACACATTTGTTGCCCCTGTTTTGTTCTGCTGTGAGCATCCTTGATCCCTAGTCTAGAGGTGAGCATTATGTTGTTTTGAAGTAAAGTGCATCAAATCAAATTAAGATAGGAAAAATTAGAAACCAAGTCTAGATTGGTATTTGTCAGTTTTTAGCTGAATTGAATTGCATTTAAGTTATCCTACTTAATTATTGGAATATTATACATGTCTAAGTTTTAAAAACATTTGTGTTAGTGAGTCAAGTGTTCCTATTGGATATCTGTAATTGATCATCAACCTAGAGATATTGGGATTGATTTATATGGGCATCAGTTAATCAATATTGGGAAGACTGTGTATTGAGTACTGTTGTATTAACAATACCGATTTGTAAGATAAAACAGATAAGCGACCAAACTATGAAGTTATGTCAATATTATTAAGTTCAATGATCCAACAAAAGTCTTGCAAGTTAATTTAATTTGACAACCAAGAGAGAATGTTCTTTACATACATGACAAAGATTTGGTGACCAAATGACTTAGCAAAGCGAATCAAATGTGACAAAAATAAATTAGTTAAGTCATTTTTTTTAACCGTATGGTGTCCACTCTTACCCCAGAATTTGTTGTTAATGTTTCCTTATGCTGCTAGTAAATGGAAATAGTAACATATTGTCAATATGTAGTGCATTTAATTAGTATAAATATATGGTCTGAACTGGCGAAACAAACATATATATGTGTGTGTGTGTGTGTGTGTGTGTGTGTGTGTGTGGGTGCGCGCGTTTGAAATGTAACTAGATGATGGGTTTACATATGTTTGCTATTACCCAAATCTTGATCAATTGATAAGCTGGGCATATATAGGGATAAACCCATACCACACTTGTTTCATACTTCAACGCAGGCTGTTTTAGGAAATGGTGTACCTTTTTACTTGAGTAAGCACATATATGTATGTATTCATGGTAGAATTTGGTATTCTCCACTACATTTGTACCATTGCACCATGTATGAAGTTGTTGTGAGTTTTTTTTAGCACCTGCACTAGTATCTTGAAAGTATTCATGCACACTTGCATGGTATTGTTGTACCAGTAGCCATTTATATACATATGGGCCTGATTTGAACATATAATGTATACTGTCTATATCTTTGATGCCTTGCCTTGATCCCAAAAACTTGAACTCATATGTTTACTTTGCTTTATACATGTTTGTTGTAACCTGTGCCATTATGAAACAATGAATACCACGTTGTGAGGATGCTTTCATGGTAGCCTCATTAACATCTTTCTCAGTTGGGCTGTGTATGGGTATCAAATTTACATTTTCATCATCAATTACAAACTGTCACTACTCAATAATAATTTATGTTTAGAACATTAGATAAGCATAATGTAGATGATTTACCTTTAACAAATAAATTTGTTGCTTGGGAATAATCTGGGATCCTCCTTGGAAAGGTAGTCCATTTTACTATTGGCTGGGCTAGTGGTGCTGAAAAAAATTACGGTTCTTATTTGTTAAGTAGGATAACAAATCATCTTTCCTTTATTGAAAATGGTTCATCAAAATAACTCAACTTTGGTGATACCAAATGTATATGGGACTGCTCAGTTGCGTGCTGTGATCATATGTGGGGTTTTGATTGTATATACAAGCGTGGAGGCCGACGTAGGTGTATACATATATTTTGTACATATATATATACATATTGTGGCATACGTATGTATATACGTACTCACTGTCATGGTTTGATGTACCCAAAGATTTGGCAAATTGAGTAGGAGTGGCTGTTATATTTCAGTTTATATTGAAGTTAATTTACTTGAACATATGATTAATTCTGAATCGATTATTTTGTGTTTTTACATGAAATGCTCGGGTCAGACCCGAGCAGTGCAGATTTAAAGATTTCAGCTTAGGATTCGAAGTTTGAAAAGCTGGGGATTCCAAGAGACGGTGCACTCTTAAGTTTTAAACTGTAATATTTTCGTGTATTCAAATTTTGATAAAAATCCGCTGTAGAGAAAAATATTGTATTCAAAATTTTGATTTATAAATAAAAGTTTTACTTCGCTGTTCAATACTGTGATATTTATTTATTTTGTGTTTTCTGTGTTGATTCTGCTTTTAAACTTTGTAAGCTAAATAACGATCCGTCAATTTGGACGTTTTAAGTTGGTTTAATTACCAATTTGAAGCGGTCAAAAAGGCGGGACGTTACAAGAAGTGATTTCAAAATATAGCATTTTGAAAATATTATCATTTTTATGTCGATGATGTGGAATACTCAATTTTGAATCGAAATTGAATATGAAGTTGAAATCGTTTTGAAAACGAATTTAAAACGATTTATAAAATACGTTTTGAAAGGAAATCGACGATATATATAATATATATATATTATATATGCATAACGACCTGAATAGAATGCGTCGCGCCGCGGTAGTTTGTGAATTTTGACCATTGACTTCGAATGGATATTATGGGAGATCCGACTGTCGGATTCTCCTAAAACCAGAACCGTTGGGTTCGTATCGAAAAGAGCTTTCTAACGAATATTAGAGATTTGAAATCTAATGGTTGGATTAGGAATTATGTCCAAATCAAATTTGAAAAAGGTCGCTGTAAGTGCAGTTCGATAGCCGTTGATGGAAATCGACTGTTCGGGCCTTGATAAAATTATTAAAAATAGTAATAATTTATGTAAAATCATAAGAAATGATTTGTGAATAATTGGGATGAAAATTTCCATATTTGAAAAGATAAAAATAGATTTTTATCGAAATGAACTAGTTTTGAACTAGAATTATGATTCCGTTTATTTTTAAAATAAATAAAGTGGATTTGAAATGGTTTTGAAAATACCCAGAATTTCCAATAATTGAATTGGAATGGATTTGAAATGAAATTGTCTTTGGAATATTTCGATGTTGGATTTCGTGATTATACAGAGATTGTTATGGAAATTTGAAAGATATATTTATTTCGTTATTTCCAATACGATATTTATTGGTCGTAGAATTTGATATTGAATATAAGCCGATATATTTTCTATTGAGAGCCTTGTATTTAATATCAAATGGAATTTGGGTTTGTCGTGAATGGTGTCTTCATTAACACTGTTCTTAAACCCAGTTGAGAAAAAGATTAAATCTTTTTATTTAGATTTAATTAAGTGTACCAATTAAATGGTATTTAATTGGAATTGAATTTGAATTGATTTTTGGGTTTATCGTGAACGGTGTTTTAAATAACACTTGTTCTTTAACCCGATAATTAATGGAATGTGATTTTGGGTTTATAGTCAACCGTGTTTTAAATGACATTGGTTCTTTAACCCAGTTAAAGACTGGATGTGATTTCCCAAGTTAAATAATCATTGATAGTGATTATTGGGAAGATTAAAACCAAGTGGAGTTTTAATGAATCTTTAATTAGATTGAAATAATCGAGAATGGAGTATCACAAGTTTTGCTCCAGGCGATAGTTAAATCTTTAATTAGATTTGAACATGAAATGGTAATTGAATTTACCGATAACACCGTGGTGTTAGATATGAAGTATGACCGGTTTTACTTCATGGGATGAATAGGTTAGGATTGGGAAATAAAATAAATGATTACTCCGGTGTGGTTCGCTAATCCCGACTAATTGGAATTGAAATTCAATAGAAGATTAAAGAAAAAATTTAAAGAATTTATCTTTGATAAAATTAATGGGAACCTTTCCCAAGGTATAAGAATATTTGAATAAAAGAATATCTTGAATTGGAATGAGGCGTATGTTGTGTTTGTGTAACACTTGTTTATTATATACGCAAGCTATTCAGAAAGACCGGGTTTACCCCATTCTGAATAACCGATTCGACGTGGTGTCGAGGATGAAGACGATGGTCGAAGATCGGAGGTCTTCACATCGTTTTGGTGATTACTGATGATCTTGATTGGGCTGTACACCCAAGAGGAGGGAATCAATTGGTGATCGTCCAGATGTACTTGGAGATTGATGGATATGCGAGGTATAAGGTGCCTCCGGTTTCGTTCAGACCCAGAACGGACTTGTAAATGGACTGTGTGTCCGACATTGGATTTTATTCTGTGTGATTGATTTCTATTAAATACATATCTGTTTGGCGGCGGAGAATTTATTCTCTTGCTTAACGCCCTTCTCTGAGACGTACGAGCTTAGAGGTTATATATTGATGGATATCAAACGCATGGAGTGAATTGCCTGTGTGGCATGCCTAAGTGGCAATATGATCAAGGATTCTGCTGAAAAGCAAAGTCTTGTGGTTGATGATCAAAGCGCGGCCTGTGTGGCATTGCTTTGTGTAGCAATGATTTGCGAGCCTCACACCCTGGTTGTGAACCAGAAACGGGAGAGGACATCAGGGATGGCATGCGTTTCCTTCTAGCTAGAAGTGGCGTTAGTGGTTTTACATGCCTTGACGAGTTTTACATATGTGGTTGTTGCTGTTGCGAGGCGCCTCGGATATATCGGTGACTATGTGGAGCCGATGGAGTCAGTGGACTCATTGACACCCCATAGGGTGGGGAAACGCAGTGTTCAGGCATTATAATTCACATTGGTGGACCAACCCTGACGATCCAAGGGGCAGTTGCGGCTGTTCCCGAGACACGGGCTAGAGCGTCTCGAATTCGGTTGAGGACGATCCCTTGCCTTGGTTCACAGGTGGAGATCCAACTTCCGATATGTGACTTTGCGGTTTTGATTGTAGAGCCTAGTACGACGACATAGTGGGATGGGGCACTTATGCCGTCTATGATTGATACTTATGATTGAAATTGTTTTGACACTATACACTTATAGTAATAAAAGATGAAATTTAGCGTATCAAGCATTCTTTGGCTATTATAAGGTAAAACCCTATCCTCCGGCTTGTGTTGCATTATGTGATGGGACCTAGGTCTTATAATAGCTTCATTTTTCTTTATTTAGCATTGCGCTGTTTGTTTTATGCACTGGTATTCTTGGGAGGAAACCCGTTCCATGTTATACGGCGTGGTCCCTTGATTTGCCTAACTTTAAAAATACCAATTAATAACTATTTTAGTTCTCACACCAGTCACATGACTGACCTAGAGTTTATTGTTTTAACCTAAACTCTGGGTGCCCTTATTTTGACATGGGCAGCTAGTAGTTTTGGTTTTACATATTTATATTCACAGGATCCTGATTTGCAGCTGGAATGATATCTGAAAAGCTCTGTATCCGTGTATCTCTTTCAGTTGTGTATTGTATTATTTTTCCGCTGCTATGTAATGTATTGTAACCTCTGATAATCTGTTGTGTAATATTTACTTATACTCTATATATTCTTGTATTTTGATGGAAATTGTTGTAATAAGCAATGAAATGTTCTTCTGTTTGTGTTCTGATTGGTCGTGTTCTCAACTGCGTCCGGGCTTTCCTTACCGGGGAAGTTACGGGTCTTTACAGAAGTGGATTCGTAAACTGAATCCGAGAGTTACGTAAGGAAGTTTGTTAAAGAGTTAAAAGATAAACTTTGACCATTTCGAAGTTAAAACGTTGTTTAGTTAAGGTTTAAGAGGTGATTATACCCCAACTTGATTGACTTCCTTCATAACTAAGGAATGGTAAGGTTTGATCGTGAAGGAGTTTTGGAAATATTTTCCAAATAAGAATCAGAAATTTTTTCTGACAATAAGAATTTAGAATATATGGAAACAAGAGGTAAGTAAACTAATGAACTTAGGAGATAAATGTTAAATGATGATTGATCGATATAATTTCCATTTGGAAATAATATCGTTGTTTGCACACTTGTTTTTCTTTGATAGTTAACTCACCGACTATCGAAGTTTTTGACCATTTTAACGTTGTTAATATGGTGAGACCGGTTGGATTATTATCCGAAGAACCACTCTGTATTGGCATAAGCTTTGCGAATCGTATATGCCAAAGATAATTGAAGACAGAGTAAAGTGCAAGGGCTATTGTTTAAATCTTAGATAACAATGCCTAAGATGGATATGCTGAATAGTGCCTTCGGTTTGTCCAGTCCCAGAATGACTTGTATGGAAGAAGGTCTGACAGAGTATATCCAATAGATCGCGTAAGTTGATCTCTTCAAATGTATTCACGTTTGGTAGAGGATGAATTCGTTTCTCTTAGCTGTATACCCGTGTTATTTTTGGATAAATCAATTTTTGATTTGGTGGGTATGACGATGTGACATTCTAAGTGAATGAAGATGTAGCATGTAAAAGATAAGCGTAGCTTCTAGCCTCACATCCGGTAAATGACAGAAATCGGGCAGGCAGCATGGCTATGTAGGTCGCACCTATTAGGGTGTATAATCACCTGATCTAGAGTTTCATTTACTTCTAAAAATCTATTGTCGATGCTGTCCCATTCAGGAAACGGTTGCTGATCCCAACCGTTGGTGATATACATTCGATACACTCGAGCGAA
The DNA here is from genome assembly GCA_030737875.1 of Allium sativum. Classification (NCBI taxonomy): domain Eukaryota; kingdom Viridiplantae; phylum Streptophyta; class Magnoliopsida; order Asparagales; family Amaryllidaceae; genus Allium; species Allium sativum. Next base: position 136,137,884 of record CM060915.1, read on the forward strand.
ATGAGTGGTCGGTCATGTGTGGTTGGGTTGTAAGATGTTCTTGTTGAACCCAGTGTATTCCTCTCTAGAGGTACACTAGAAGAAGGTGCTTCCATACCTTGTCATAGTTGGAAATCCATTACCCAATATGTGCTTGTGGTTTCATTGTATACTATATATGTAGAACGTGAGATGAAAGAGTTTCTGCTAGATGATTATTATATTGTGGTTGATAGACATTATTATAATATCAAAAAGTTTTTGATATAAAGATATTTTGGATTCTCATAAGGGAAAAACCCGTTCCGTTGTACGGCGTGGTCTTATGAGATATCGTTTACTTGTTCAAAATGTTTTAAACTGTTCTACTCATACCAGTCCCATGACTAACCCAGAGTTTATTTCGTTTTGTTTTCCCTAAACTCTTGGGTGCCCAATTTTGTACGGGCAGTCAAGTAGTCAAGATTTTACAAATATACTTGGAGAGCATGGAGCAGGAGGCTTCAGAATTATATAGCTATAGTTATTTCCGCGGTGTTGAAAGTGTTGTACTCTGATAATGTTACTGTATACATATACTGATTTTATTTCAAGGATATGTTATCTATTATATGTTGTTCGTTCCGCTGTGAGATTCGTGTTACTCTGATGTTGTATCTTCTTCTACTTCTTCTATTCTAAGTTTCTATCTTATCTTTCCTCACCCTCTAATTTCTTTCATTAACTTTCCGGTTATTTTCGATCCTTGGATGTTCGATATGTGTTGTATATCAGATAACCAAGATCGCAAATTTCCGGGTCGTTACATTCTAATTAGACATTTGAATCAAACATAAAATTTTATGTTAACACTTAATAATCAATTTTAAAAATGAAGTTAAATAGTCCAAAATGAAAAATAAAAAAATCAAATAAACGTATAAGCATATATTTTCAACATTAAATTAAATTAGCCTTTATAATCTGTACATAGGCTTCAATTTATTTTCAAAGTTACACTTTCAATTATTCAAATAAATTCAAATTAGATCTGAATTAATTTAATTTAATTTTTCTTTAAACGCGAAAACTTTCTGAGCTATTACAACCCCCTTCCAAAAATCCGGGTTGTTACAGACTCCCCCCCTTAAAGAAATTGCGTCCTCGCAATTTACACGGGTCAAAATACAGCATTACCGAATACCAACATCGCATCTTAATTTGTCCCATATTATTTGGATTGTAACAGAAAATTTCCAACTTTGATTGCTCAATTTTTTTATTGAAATTCCAACCCCTATCCCAAGTAAAATACACTTATTAGGGCACCGACTCCCCGTTTTCAATATAGGGATATCGTATATAAATCGATACGATTCCATTAATAATAATTCTAGAAAATATGATTAAATTAGAGAGAGTTCATAAATACCAATTTGATACCCATAACAAATGCCACACCAAATACAATAAAGAATTAAGTCAAAGTACTATATGTCAGCCAATAAATTTTTAGTGACATTTATCATATATAAGAACCATATGATAAAATAAATCAATAAGGAGCCAATGAAACCTATGTGGCATTTATCATATGTAAAAACAATATGATAACTTATATCAAGTTGGGGGTATCACATATTAATCGATAAAATCTTCACTGCATTTATTATTTGTAAAAACAATATGACGGACTAAAACAAATCAGAGTACCATATATAATACGATACTCATAACATTTCTTAAATAATATGACAAAATGAATTAGATTAGAGTATCATTTCTAAATCAAAACGATACTCATAGCGAATACAACCAGATGGTAATAGTCACTATAACAAAGTAGCTTATTAAACATTTCATGACATTTATCATATATAAGACAATATGATAAAATAATTCGAACCGAAATACCACATATAAACCGATGTGATATTTAATCGGAGTGCCACACAAAAATCAGTGCGATGCCCTTAACACATATCATATATAAATCAATATGATAAAATAAATCAAAGAAGAGTATCACATATAAATCAATGCGAAGCTCTCAACAAACATCATTCATAATAATTAAGTCGGAGTATCATAAACTAATGAAATCACATGCCATTTATTCATATATAATAACAATATGATAAAATAACCCAAAACAGCGTACTATATATAAATCAATATGACACTCGTAACAAATATATATACAAGATAATAAGATACTTTTAATAAATATCTTATGATAATTAACCAAGTCAATAAAATCTTCATGGCATTTGTCATTTGTTAATCAAATCAAAGCATAAATCAATATAACAATTATCATATATAAGTCAATACGATAATATAAACCAAATCAGAGTATCATATATAAATCAATGTGATACTCATAATAATTATCATATATCAATCAAATCATATTATAAATCAATATAACAATTATCATATATAAATCATTATGATAATATAATCAAATCAGATTATAAATCAATATAACAATTACCATATATAAGTCAATATGATAATATAATCAAATCAGATTATAAATCAATATAACAATTACCATATATAAGTCAATATGATAATATAATCAAATCAAAGTATCATATATAAAATCAATACGATACTCATAACAATTATATATCATATATAAATCAATATGATAATATAATCAAATGAGAGTATCATATATAAAATCAATACGATACTCTTAACAATTATCATATATAAATCAATATGATAATATAATCAAATCAGAGTATCATATATACTCGTAACAATTATCATATATAAATCAATATGATAATATAAAATTAATCAATTATAGTAATGTAATAAAATATTAGGGGATTATGGGATAAATGTAACTTGACTCATAAATACCAAACAAACATATGCTAGTATTGTAAAATTACAGTGGTAGAGCTCGAACGCGCATCGAGACATCAGCGCCCTAACCTACTCATAGCGTCATAACAACACCTGGCAATCAACCCAGGATAACCAAGACGGTCTAAGGTGAAGGTCGTGTGCCACCCATTCATGACACTACACATGGGACCCCCACACCTCCATCTGATGTAGTTCGTGAACCGCCGATCGGGAATCCCGATCAAAACAACAAAATTGCCGAATGTAGCAGACCGTTTGACCTTTGGTGGTAGATGGGCGAAATTTAATACCACCGATCCAGGTAGCGATCTTGAATCAGGTCGACCAAGATGGAGTTTTGGCCCATTGGTACAACAGAGTCCAATCTGTCCCAATCCCAAAATTAAAGTATTCTTGAAATGCTGCTTTTATATAAAACTTGTCAAGAAGTTCAAAGTGTTTATAACATCAAAACACTTCTAAAAATTCAACTATGACTTAAGAAATAAACCATCACATATAAGGGCAAAATGGTAATCACAAACAAAGCTGATATTCGACTTTATCATATATAAAAACAATATGATAAAGTTAGTCAAGTCAGAGTATCATATATAAATTAATATAATACTCATAATAAATATCAAATATAAAACAATATGACAAAATAAACCAAATCACAAAAGAATAAAAAGTATTGTCATGAAAGCATGTCAACTAAAAAAACACTTCAATAATTGAAGTATACTTTCAAACAGTAATACATGCTCTTGTACCATATTATGTTACGGTATATTTCAGAACCGAAAATACAAAAACAACCGAATATTCCATATGAGAAGTCAAGAGAAAAGTATTACCAAACGTCCCATACCGCTTGGTATTACTAATCTGTTTACTCAAAATCCTCATCATATAGAATATCACAATGGAAATTATACTCGATCCAAACCATACGTCTATCAAAGAAAAATAACCAATTTACTTTTAGTTGTTTGTATTATTTATTTATTATTACCGTTATTCTTTCTTTACTTCAAATATTGATTCGAGCCAATTTCAAAACTGATTCAGTCCTTTTTTAACAACCATTTTAAATCGGACATCGCTCGAATCCCGTTTTGTTAAATTCGAAGTAATTTTTTATTCGAAACCCAAAATCGCGCTCTCTCAAGAGAGATTCTATATCAGTTCCGCTCATTCTAGAGTATTTCCTCCCTATCTCTAATGATTTTTAGACTTAATAAGCCAAGTTTTAGAAAAACCATGGCTCTGATACCAAATGTGACAGCCCACCGTTTTGACCGCCCTAAATAGGTAATTAAACCGACTCGAAGCGTTCAAAACGACGGATTGTTATTGGCTTACAGGGTATAAAACGGAATTTAACACAGAATCACAGTACTCAATAATAGCAGCAAAATAAAATTTTATTTATATATCAGAGTTTACAATATTCATACAGTGGAAAAAGAAAATTTTATACACAAATTTCTTTGAATAAATTACTGCTTTATCGAGCGTTGCATGCACATCCGTCTTCACGTGCCTCCTCTTTGTTGCAAACTAAATTTTTTACCTAAAACCCTTGGCAAACATTTCTCTGCCTCGTTGATCATGTGCTGCTTATAAAAATTATCATTTGCAACTAACATTAGGAGCAAAAACTTCAAATTGCACTTCTTTCCATTTTTAACAATGTCACGTATACAATTCCCTAGTAACTTCTTTACACTGTCCTGATTACACATCTTTTAATAGTTTACTTGATGAAAATAAATGTTACTATAGTGCAATGGTAAGGTCAAAATTCATTGTAAGATTAAAAAAGGAACTCCCATAACAATAGCGAAAAGAATTGTCTTCAGCCAAAGGACAACTAATAATTAAAGGTAGTGGACTGGCATAATTTACTGTCACAATCAATTAAACCTAGTATTAAACGTATACTAAATAGAAAGTAGTCATTGGTATAGGTTCCATACAGGGAACTTGGTATGATTTCAAATATGGTAACAGTATAATGGAGAAAACTGTGCATTTATTGATCGGTAATTGTTATCCTTCCACCAGGCAATTTAAAAAGTCGTTTAACATGTAAATGCTTTATCATACGGGATTCTGAAACATGTATGGAGCCTGCATGTCGAAAGCTAAATATATGATTTATTTCACTGGTTATCTTCTCTTTTCTCCTTCACCTAGGCTGTCAAGGTAGTGATTTTTTTTATTTTCCTTTTCTTTTTCCACTACACCCCTCTCTCATCAGTGATTTGCTACATATTTTGAAAAAAAAATAAAAAATTCATTTTCAAGCCAAACCACACTAACTATTTTCTTTATAAAAAAAAACTGCATTAAACTACCTAATATTTATTCATCCCAAATACATGCATGTTAAGACCGTATGTTATAATTTTGATAAAACATAACCACTACTTTAATACTTGTCAGTTATAATTTTCTCCTTAAATTACTTGCCACATAACAAGTGTTTTGGTATTCTACTATACAAAATAAATCACCTTTCACAGTGAAAAACATGACAGACTGTGTAAACATCTACATATATATAAACATGAAACATCTTGAGTAACAAAAACTACATGAAATGTGACTCACTAGTAGGTACACATTGTTAACAGAAGCCTATACATTAAACTAAAGACTAAATGGAAAACTGAAGGAACCGTTAGGGAATATGTAACACCCCACGTCCATTAATGTCACTCACAAAGGGAATGCATCAATGTCCATGAAGCGTTATTGTAAAGAACAGATAAATTACAAGAATAAATAAATAAAACAACACAGCGGAAGATAAAACTTATTTTATTTCATCATATCTCAAAACGAGTTTACATAAGTAGTTTCCAAAACCATTACAACAGGATCAGTAGTCTTTTCCAAAATCTTCAAAGTACATAAAGAAGCAAATACTTAAATAACATAAATGCATAAATTCCCACTGAGCATAAGCAAAGCCATAAAGATGAGAGAGTCCCAAGCGATACATCTACTATCTTCAAGCAACTGAAGGAAATCGACACTAAGCTGTAGTATTCCCTCCTTGCAAACCTGGGGGAAAGGAAGAAAAGAGGTGGAAAGAAAAGAGGGTCATACATAAAGCCTGGCGAGGGCGATAACTTTAACAATATAATTATCCAAATAACTAGGCTAAGGCATAAGCTGGAAAATAAGGAAATGACTGTGAATAATTGGGTATGAAAGGGAAACAAGACGAAAAAAGATAACGTTAAAGGCGCACCTAGTCACACTAAGATAATTACTACACTGCACCACTACTAGTCACCCTAAAGGTTGATCCTGCCTACAGAACTTAATAATGATAATGGTAGTTTAGTGTACCCCTAGCTACCTTCATAGGTGTCGTCTGCCCCTATCTCCACTAGATGTACCCACTACCCCCATTCGATCAGCTCCCTAACTCGTAGATACCCGTGCTGGGCCCACAGTGGGGTGTATCACTCCCCAAAGTGGCAACCAAATACAACCGAAAATGCACGGGTTATATCTTCACGATGCAACAACGTCTTACCTACCAGCCCGGGCCCACACACGCATATGAACCCGTTGGACTTGCGTTGCCACCGCTGACCCGTTTTGACCTCTTACAATCAAATCCAGTACACGTGTCCCGTCCTCGACTTGAGTCGAGCCCACAAAGATACTTAATGGGTTACTTGTTTGACAAGGGCCCCCATGCATGACACAAGCTTTCAACCTAAGCTTGGTCCCATCTAGTACATTCCACTTAACCGTCTTGTTATTCATGTCTTCTTACATGTTTCAATCTTGGTTAAGTGCGTCTAATCGTATTTCAAAGGCCACCTAAGGCACCCCCTTAATTCCACATGCCACCCAAGGCACCACTTAACCCCCTCATGTCCCACTACATGTTTATCTGGTTAAGTGTTTCTTAATTCATTAAGACCGTAATCTTCTAAAAACCTCCCACATTAGACTGGCATTTTTGGCAGCTGGATTTGCCGGGCGGGTTCGGGAAGTCTTACACCACAAACGAGCCTAACCTCGTGTCTTTTCAACTATTACGCATTTAGTTTATGCCTAAGACCTCCCACATTAGATTGGCATTTGTGGCAGCTGGATTTGCCGGGCGGGTCCGGGCAGTCTTACACCACATAAGAGTCTAACCGCGTGTCTTAGGCGATTAATCACAACTAATTAATTAACCCCAATTTGAATAAATTTCCCTATTCAAATTGTCAATCAATTACAAATTTAACTATGTCCATAATTGACTCAATTATGTCCATCTATTTATGGTATATAAAATTATACCAATTAACATCACATTTAAGGCATTTATGCCAATTCTCAATATTAAATCTTTTAATATTATCCCATTGCCCCACGTTGTACGTTCGTTCGTTTAACATAAAATATACATTGGACTCGAATAGTCTAACTTATGGAATAAAGAGAAAACATCACAACATGCATAGAATAAAAACTAGATCTAAACATAAGGGGTGAACTTGCATGTGTGAATAAGGTTTTTCATCCAAAAACTTGCATAGGCCAAAGTTGCAAACTTGCATAAACTATGGATGTCACAGATCTAATCATATGGTGTAAACTTGCATAGGCAATAGTCACAAACTTGCATAAACTATGGATGTCATAGATCTAATCATAAGGTGTAAACTTGCATAGGCAATAGTCACAAACTTGCATAAACTATGGATGTCATAGATCTAATCATAAGGTGTAAACTTGCATATGTGATTTATACAACATAGATTATGATGTAAACTTGCATCTAACTCACATATGTCATAGCCTAACTTTAGATCCAATTTACACATGAAATAGATGTCATGAAACATGTAAGGTTGTATATGATTCTCACTAACTTGCATATGATTCATATCTTAATTAGCATCTAAACTTGCATACATACATATGATTTAACATATGAATTAGTTCCAACAACATAACCAAACTAGCATATGAAACATCATTATGAATTGATTGTACATAAGCCAATCATAGATTTACAACATAAATGATAACATCACAGATTTACAACATAGATAATAACATCATAGAATTTACAGCATAGATAATAACATCATAGAATTTACAACATAGATAATAACATACGGTCAATGATTCACAACATAACCATATAATCCAAATCATTGCTCAATCCAATCAAATTGTTAATTATCTTATTAAAGAAATGGAACTCACAAAAAGAAGGTCTTGCGTTCTAAAATCTGAGTTCTGAAATTGATTTAGCTCGCCTTTGTAGTATATTCGTTATTGTTTAGATTAGAGTTGAATAGAACTGAATTGATTAGCTTTGATTTCCCTCTAGTTGGTGGCGGCTACTCTAGGTTACAAGATGATAGCATGACGACCATGATTCAGATTTTTATTTGATTTTAGGGCTTGAGTCTACCCATGTTTACATAGAATTTCAATTTAATTATAGCCGTCGGATGATCTTAGGTTTAACCAAAACCATTCAATCGGGATAGGGTGACACCTTAGCCCTAATGACTCAGCAAGGAGTCAGAAAGGACTCAGCAATGAGTCACAATATGGATCAAATCACACCAGAAAGCTGTGCAGGCTTCCTGCTCGGCCTGGGCGCACTTGGCAGGTGCGCCAGTGCAACATTTGTACTGGCGCACTTCCCAAGTGCGCCAGTGCAAATATATATATATATATATATATATATTCTGATTCTTCCGCCTAACTTCGTTCATCCATATCTCCTTCATCCGGCATTCGTTTTACGCAAACTCGGACTCTATCTCAACCAGAATTCCGAGACGAACACAATGGCGCAACCCGTTTCCCTTAATTCTAACATCTGAGATTAATTATTCTTTAATTTAGTTAATTTGATTATTCAAAAATTCGGGGTGTTACATTCTCCCCTACTTAAAGGATTTCGTCCTCGAAATCTCTAAGTCAAGAAGAACGTATCCTACCATCCAATCATCCATCTGTTCAACCATCAACCACTAGCAACCATGGTCCTTAAAAGGTTTTTAATGCTTTTCATGTACATATGCATAGTGTGTGTATATGTCCGTATACTAATGCTAAATCAGGCGGTCCACTGATTCAGTCGACCTCCTTAATGCAAATAATGATAGTGCCATGTATCCATCATGTATGCAAAGAACCCTATACATTCATTACTACATGTGTGCACAACCATCCATTTAAATGCAACATCCATATGATACACACATTCAATGTACATTCATTTTACTAAATACATCCATTTATATGCAATATGCAATATGAAAGTGACGGAGCCGATCTAGTGCCTAAAGTGTGTGTATATGCATCCACGAGCAACCACTTGAAAACACTTGCATCCACATGCATCCATCATACATAACATGTCTCAAACACATGTTTCAACCATAGGACTACCCTATCTAAAGGTCAAAGATACTAGCGAGAGGACATACTAAGGATAAAACAAGTACAAGCTAAGCAATAAAGGAGTAATTAAAAGACATACCCTCGAACAGAAAAGGGTACAATGAATGCATCTTCTCTTCGTCTCCCAAGTAGCGTTGCTCTCTTCATTTCCCCATTGCACTTTGACTAGCTTGACCTCTTGATTCCTCAACTTCTTAATCTCCAACCCAAGAATGCACGTAGGAGCTCGTCGAATCGTCGCATCACACTTTATCTCCACCTCTCTAAGCAAGCTCGGCTCAACCACTTCCGCGGTCTTGTGCAAGCACTTCCTCAAATGTGATACATGGAATACGTCATGTACACCACTGAGTCTCTTGGGCAACTCCACTCTATATGCCATCTTTCCAATCCTTTCCTTAATAGGAAACGGCCTTATGAACCTTGGTGCTAACTTCCCCAACGGACCCAAAGTGAACAACACTCCGTAATGGAGACACCTTGATAAAGACCATGTCCCCAATATTAAACTCAAGATCTGTCCTCCTCTTGTCCGCATAAGATTTCTGCCTATCTTGCGCCGTCTTCATCCTCCTTCGAATCAAATCGATCTTTTCCGAAGTCTCTCTAATCATATCAGGCCCAAGTAAGATCTTATCCGTAGATTCCCACCAACATGCAGGCGAACGACACAGCCGTCCGTAAAGAGCCTCGTAAGGTTCCATGACAATGTTATACTGAAAGCTATTATTATATGCGAACTCTACCAAAGGAAGATGATCCTCCCATGTACCTCCGAAGTCTAAAACACATAGCCTCAAAAGGTCCTCTAGAATACGATTCACCCTCTCGGTCTGGCCGTCCGTCTGAGGATGATATGCGGTGCTCAAACATAACCGAGTCCCTACCGCCTCTTGCAAGCTCTTCCAAAACTCGCTAGTGAAGATAGGACCGCGATCGCTCACTATGCTAGAAGGAACACCATGCAAACGAACTATCTCTCGAATGTATACGGAGGCTAACCATGGAACAGTCCTCTTACTCTTCACTGGAATGAAATGGGCGCTCTTAGTAAGTCTGTCTACTACGACCCAAATCACCGTATTACCCTTCCTCGATCTCGGTAACCCGTCAACAAAGTCCATCGAGACACTCTCCCACTTCCATTGTGGGATCTCCAATTGGTGAAGTAACCCACCGGGCTTCTTTTGCTCTTCTTTTACTTGTTGGCACTCCAAGCATCTAGCAACAAACTCGGCCACATCCTTCTTCATACCGGCCCAAAAATAAACTCGTCTCATGTGCACGTACATCTTGTCCCCGCCGGGATGAATGGTCATCTTCGAACGATGTGCATCATCAAGAATGGTCTTCCTCAAGTCCTCGTCTCATGGTACACAAAGTCTACCGTCCCTACGTAACCAACCCTTATCATCTAGGGTACCTACTAAGATGGCTCGACGACTCCCCCTTATGAGCTTCTCTACTAACTCAATCAACGGTCGATCATCTCGTTGTGCCTCACCAATCCATTCCAAAAGCGTAGGTCTGACCTCTAAGGATGATAGCAAACCAGGTACAAAGTCAATGGAAGGTCTAAAGTCAAACGTAGAGATGAACTCTAAGCTTCGTCGTTCAACAAACAATGGACTCAAGGATAATCTTTTCCAACTTAAGGCGTCTGCCACCACGTTACCCTCGCCAGGGGTATATGCTATCTTGGAATCGTAGGACGCTAAGAATTCCATCCACCTTTGCTGCCTTAAGTTCAAGTCCTTTTGATAGATTAAGTATTTTAGCGATTTATGGTCTGTAAACAATTCGAATTTCTCGCCAAGAAGATAATGGAGCTAAGACTTAAGCGCGAAAACAATAGCGGCCAACTCTAGGTCATGCGTAGGGTGATTTCTCTCATGTACTCTCAACTGCCTTCCTCCATAGGCTATAACCCTTTCCTCTTGCATTAAGACTGCGCCTAGTCCTGTCCCACAAGCATCAGAATAAACAGTAAATGGCTTACTCCCATCTAGCAACACTAAGACTGGGGATATAGTCAAAGCTTTCTTTAAATGCTGGAACGCATCATCACAATCTACGTCCCACGTAAGAACTAGGTTCTTCTTCGTCAAGCGTGTTAACGGGGCTGATATTTTTGCGAAGTCCTTGATAAACTTCCTATAATAGCCTGCCAACCCCAAGAAACTTCTCACCACGGTAGCATTTTTAGGGAACTATTAATCTTGGATGGCCACCACCTTCGCGGGATCTACAGCTATCCCTTCTTTGGAAACCATGTGCCCTAAGAATCACACTTCCTTCCTCCAAAAGTGACATTTAGAAAATTTAGCTTTAAGGTTATGCGCTCGAAGGGTCTCCAATACTTCCCTAAGATGTAGGGCATGCTCTTCCTCGCTCTTATAAAAGAACAGGATGTCATCCACAAAGACCACCAAGAATTTATTAAGGTACTCCCTAAACACCCTACTCATCAAGTCAACAAAGTATGCGGGGGCGTTTGTCAAACCGAAGGGCATCACAAGCCATTCATAGAAACCGTCTGGAGTCCTAAAGGTAGTCTTGTCTATGCTATCCTCAGCCACTCTCAACTGATGGAAACCAGTGGCTAAGTCCAACTGCGAAAAACACTGAGGCGCCAAATAACTAATCAGATAGATCGTCAATCCTCGGTAGTGGGTGCTATTCTTCTTAGTAAGTTTATTAAGTTCTTTATTGTCCACACAAAGTCTAAGGGACCCATCCGCCTTCATGGCAAATACTACTGGAGCACCCCACTCCGATATACTACGTCTTATGAACCCTTTCTCAAGCAACTCCCCTACTTGCTTATTGAGTTCCCTCCTCTCACGAGGAGCCATGTGGCGTACTGGCAGAGATACTGGTTTTGCACTGTCTACAAGATAAATACGAAGGTCTATCTCACGTTTTGGCGGTAGACTCCTCACCTCATCGAAGACATCAACATATTCACGGACTATACGAACAGAATATAAATCATCATTGGATGAGTCAAGTGACTCAAGATAACTAAGCATCACCGGTCCTCTAGGGTCACAAGAAATGTCAAGGGTCTTTCCACTACGAGTCAACAATTTTACTGCCCTTCGTTCACATTCTAGGATGGCGCCATATCGGGCTAGCCAATCCATCCCTAGAATCATCCCATAGCCCATGAAACCAAGCACAAAAGCATTACATTCAAAACCAACGCCTAAGATAGACAATCTCAAATCCCTACAAACCATGGATAAATGAGCCAACCCACTAATAGGATTTGAGACTACAATGGGATCCACAACAAGACTAGTATCTAAGTGTAGTGTTTCAACTAATGGTGTAGAGAGAAACGAATGTGATGCGCCAGAATCGAATAAAGTACGGACATGATGATCAAACAGAAAAACTAAACTCTCGACGGGAATTTTTCTATCTCGTTCTTGCAGCGGTGGGACCGCGAGAGCCTGGACATGCTCCCTTGCCTGCCCTGGTGCCACGAGAGCCTGAAGCTGCCCTCTAGAAGTTCTTTGCCCTTGCCCCTGTTTCCTTGGGCAGTCCTTAACTAGATGACCTACCCCACCACAGTGAAAACAGCCAGTCTTCTTCTTTTTCCTACAGTCTTTACTCAGATGGCCTGGTGTCCCACAATTAAAGCACTTCTTCTTTCCTTTGCCATTATTATTCTTCCTGCCTTTCTTGTTTTGTTGTTGTTGCTGCGGTTTCTTTTGATCCCCTTTCTTCTCGGGTACATTATTAGCATTGGCGCCCTTCTCCTCTTCATGCATAAGCGCCATATCAACTAGCCTCTCAAAGGTGGCCCCCATAGGAATGTGGGTCATAGCTAACCCATGTAGTGGCTCGTTCAAACCCTTAACAAATCTCAGGGCCTTCTTTTTGGGTGTATTCATCAAGTCCAAGCCAAATCTCGCCAACTGATTGAACTTGTTGACGAATTCTTTTACCAAAAGATTCCCTTACTTTAATGCCAAAAACCTTTCCATGTATAAATTCTCTTCAGCCCGTGAGAGAAACTTTGCCTCAAATCTACGCCTGAAATCTGGCCATGTATTAGCTGGACGCTCTCCATTAGTAACCTCCCACCAAAACGAAGCTTCGTCCTTCATCAACCAAGCAACCAATTGGACCTTCTTACAATCATCCAAATCGAAGACGCCAAACAGATCCTCCACTTCTTTCAACCAATTTCTAGCTTCAATGAACGTTTCAGATCGACTAAAAGATTTTCCACTCATCGAACAAAAGTCTTTACATATCTTGGGGAAAGTATCTCCACGCGGAGGAATAACTGGAGTAGGGGGGGCAGGAGGAACATTGGCTGGTCCCGGGGCAGCGACCCTAGCCTCGAGATATTGACGAAACCAACCGGGTACATGAACACCTTCCGGTATCTCAAATGCTCCAGACATGCTGAAAAGAAAAAGAAAGAGTTTTAAAACAAGGGAAGCGTAAGAGAGATGTATGGCTTGCGGGGATTATGCTCTTTTAAGTAAACTTAATAGCTTCTTTAAAACAATCTTTTGAAATTACTTTTTAGGAAAATAATACTTTTGAAAACACTTTCCAAAACTTTTTATCTGTTTTGTAACCATAGCTCTGATACCATGTGTAACACCCCACGTCCATTAATGTCACTCACAAAGGGAATGCATCAATGTCCATGAAGCGTTATTGTTGTATAGAACAGATAAATTACAAGAATAAATAAATAAAACAACAAAGCGGAAGATAAAACTTATTTTATTTCATCATATCTCAAAACGAGTTTACATAAGTAGTTTCCAAAACCATTACAACTGGATCAGTAGTCTTTTCCAAAAACTTCAAAGTACATAAAGAAGCAAATACTTAAATAACATTAATGCATAAATCCCCACTGAGCATAAGCAAAGGCATAAAGATGAGAGAGTCCCAAGCGATACATCTACTATCTTCAATCAACTAAAGGAAATCGGCACTAAGCTGTAGTATTCCCTCCTTGCAAACCTGGGGGGGGAGGGGGGAGGAGAGGAAGAAAAGAGGTGGAAAGAAAAGGGGGTCAGACATAAAGTCTGGCGAGTGCGATAACTTTAACAATATAATTATCAAAATAACTAGGCTAAGGCATAAGCTGGAAAATAAGGAAATGACTGTGAATAATTGGGTATGACAGGGAAACAAGACGAACAAAGAAAACGTTAAAGGCGCACCTAGTCACTATAAGATAATTAGTACACTGCACCACCACTAGTCACCCTAAAGGTTGATCCCTCCTACAAAACTTAATAATGATAATGGTAGTTTAGTGTACCCCTAGCTACCTTCATAGGTGCCATCTGCCCCTATCTCTACTAGGTGTACCCACTACCCACATTCGATGGGCTCCCTAACTCGTAGATACCCATGCTGGCCCCACAATGGGGTGTATCACTCCCCAAAGTGGAAACCCGATACAACCAAAAATGCACGGCTTATATCTACATGATGCAACAACGTCTTACCTACCAGCCCGGGCCCACACATGCATATGAACCTGTTGGACTTGCGTTGCACCCGCAATCCCGTTTTGACCTCTTACAATCAAATCCAGTACGCATGTCCCGTCCTCGACTTGGGTCGAGCCCACAAAGATACTTAATGGGTTACTGGGTTGAAAAGGGCCTCATGCAGGACACAAGCTTTCCACCTAAGCTTGGTCCCCTCTAGTACGTCCCACTTAACCCTTGTCTTATTCATGTCTTCTTACATGTTTCAATCTTGGTTAAGTGCATCTAATCGTATTTCAAATACGACCCAAGGCACCCCCTTAATTCCACATGCCACCCAAGGCACCCACTTAACCCCCTCATGTACCACTACATGTTTACCTGGTTAAGTGTTTCTTAATTCATTAAGACTATAACCTTGTAAAGACCTCCCACATTAGACTAGCATTTGTGGCAGCTGGATTTGCCGGGGGGGGGGGTCCGGGAAGTCTTACACCACAAATGAGCCTAACCTCGTGTCTTTAAAACTGTTACGCATTTAGTTTATGCCTAAGACCTCCCACATTAGACTGGCATTTGTGGCAGCTGGATTTGCCTGGCGAGTCCGGTCAATCTTACACCACAAAAGAGTCTAACCTCGTGTCTTAGGCGATTAATTACACCTAATTAATTACCCCCAATTTGAATTAATTTCCCTATTCAAATTGCCAATCAATTACAAATTTAACTATATCCATAACTGACTCAATTATGTCCATCTATTTATGGTATATAAAATTATACCAATTAACATCACATTTAAGGCATTTATGCCAATTCTCAATATTAAATCTTTTAAAATTATCCCATTGCCCCACGTTGTACGTTCGTTCGTTTAACGTAAAATATACGTTACACTCGAATAGTCTAACTTATGGAATAAAGAGAAAACATCACAACATGCATAAAATAAAAACAGGATCTAAACATAAGGGGTGAACTTGCATGTGTGAATAAGGTTTTTCATCCAAAAACTTGCATAGGCCAAAGTTACAAACTTGCAAAAAATATGGATGTCATAGATCTAATCATATGGTGTAAACTTGCATAGGCAATAGTCACAAACTTGCATAAACTATGGATGTCATAGATCTAATCATAAGGTATAAACTTGCATAGGCAATAGTCACAAACTTGCATATACTATGGATGTCATAGATCTAATCATAAGGTGTAAACTTGCATATGTGATTTATACAACATAGACTATGATGTAAACTTGCATCTAACTCACGTATGTCATAGCCTAACTTTAGATCCTATTTACACATAAAATAAATGTCGTGAAACATGTAAGGTTGTATATGATTCTCACTAACTTGCATATGATTCATATCTTAATTAACATCTAAACTTGCATACATACATATGATTTAACATATGAATTAGTTCCAACAACATAACCAAACTAGCATATGAAACATCATTATGAATTGATTGTACATAAGCCAATCATAGATTTACAACATATATGATAACATCACAGCTTTACAACATAGATAATAACATCATAGAATTTACAGCATAGATAATAACATCATAGAATTTACAACATAGATAATAACATACGGTCAATGATTCACAACATAACCATATAATCCAAATCATAGCTCAATCCAATTAAATTGTTAATTATCTTAATAAAGAAACCGAACTCACAAAAAGAAGGTCTTGCTTTCTGAAATCTGAGTTCTGAAATTGATTTAGCTCGCCTTTGTAGTTGATTCGTTATTGTTTAAATTAGAGTTGAATAGAACTGAATTGATTAGCTTTGATTTCCCTCTAGTTGGTGGCGGCTACTCTAGGTTACAAGATGACAACATGACGGCTATGATTCAGATTTTTATCTGATTTTAGGGCTTGAGTCTACCCACGTTTATATAGAATTTAAATTTAATTATAGCTGTCGGATGATCTTAGGGTTAACCAAAACCATTCAGTCGGGATAGGGTGACACCTCAGCCCTAATGACTCAGCAAGGAGTCAGAAAGGACTCAGCAATGAGTCACAATATGGATAAGATCACACCAGAAAGCCGTGCAGGCTTCCTGCTCGGCCTGGGCGCACTTGGCAGGTGCGCCAGTGCAACATTTGTACTGGCGCACTTCCCAAGTGCGCCAGTGCAAATATATATATATATTTTCTGATTCTTCCGCCTAACTTCGTTCGTCCATATTTCCTTCATCCAGTATCCGTTTTATGCAAACTCGGACTCTATCTCAACCAGAATTCCGAGACGAACACAATGGCGCAACCCATTTCCCTTAATTCTAACATATGAAATTAATTATTCTTTAATTTAGTTAATTTGATTATTCAAAAATCCTAGGTGTTACAAGATAACACATTAAAGGGAGAAGAACTGATATAAATGTTTGCATGCGCTATAGGATGGGAGCTAGATATTGTCAAACATGGCATGCTTATATTTGTAAAACAAATGATCAAGCTGTACTAGTCACCACCTTTCCTGTGCTTACCTTGAAAGTGCAAAGCTTTTGAAACGAAGTAGGAAAACAAAAGCAAAACCTAATGGACGTGGGAATTAAATGAAGGTGTTATAGCAAACTATGCAAGTGCATTAACCACCAAGCCACACGTCCATTTAGTGAACTAGGTTGTGGTGAGAATGTTATTTGTCCTCCAAAACATCAAGTGCTATAGTAAAACAATATATTCGACAAACAGAACATGGGTTTAGCGATACAAGTGAACACACTTTGCTCTCAGGTTATTTGAAGCAATATCTTAAGGGTAAACAAAACTGAAATTTCATTCACCAAAGATGCAAATTCTAGACTATTAGTCTGGATTAAACTAAATAGTAAACAAACGTACTCTCACTTTTCAAACGCATAACTGATTAATTCAACAACTTAATTCCGCATGCAACCGCACCAAATTTAACATAGTTAAAAAAAACTTGAATACCAGAAAGTCAAGAGATAAACTCACATTGTATTGGCGCAGAAAGGAAAAAAATAAGCAACTTCGACTGCTCTTGGCTGGGGCGAACTTGGCGGTAACCAACAACTACAGGCTCGGATCTTGGTGGCACATTCGGGAAGCACGGTAGTGAACATAAGATATCGTAGTTGCTGATTCGGTCTCCGAGGCGGGCGCAGCTCCATTCCGATTTGAAGACGATGGCGGCCACCGGAGGAATAGTGGGGGAGCGATTTAGCATAAGCGAAGAGGCTGGTGGCTCGACTTCAATAGAGGGTGGAGAGTGGCAGTTTCGATTTCGGGGTGGAGGTAAGGTGTAGACTTCGGCCATTTTTTCTGATTTGGGGAAAAAATATTTTTCTCTTTCTGGGGACTCAGGAAGAAAAGGCTACTGCCATCCCCATTGATTTCGGGCAAGCGTCTTCTTTTTATGCTGGGAACTCCAATGATCCAAATGAACGGGATAACCATCTATAAAACGAAGAAAGAGGACACGCTGAGAACAGTCTGGACTATTCCAACATGTGTCAACATTTTTCTACACTCCTCCACAAGTGGCAAATTTTATATTAAATAGTAAATTCTCTATGTATACATACCATTATTTTACACAATGTACACACCCGAATACAAGTTTTAAATTAATAAAAATCCAATTTCCAATTATGTGAATTTGATTTAAAACTCTCAAAATTAATTTATATTTCAATATTTATAATTTCTCCTAACAAAATAATTCAACTAACTATTAAAATATTATTGTCGTTATAACAAGACATTTGAATCAAACATAAAAGTTTATGTTAACACTCAATAATCAATTTTAAAAATGAAATTAAATAGTCCAAAATGAAAAATAAAAAATAAAAAATAAAAAAAATCGAATAAACGTATAAGCATATATTTTCAACATTAAATTAAATTAGCCTTTATAATCTGTACATAAGCTTCGATTTATTTTCAAAGTTACACTTTCAATTATTCAAATAAATTAAAATTAGATCTGCATTTATTTTAATTTTTTTTTAAATGCCAAATCTTTCTGAGCTATTACAACCCCCTTCCAAAAATCCGGGTTGTTACAGACGCCCCATCTCCGCCGCCGAGCGAAACAGCACCCCCTTCCCCCCTACCCCCCCCCCCCCCCCCGCTTCTTCGCTGAAAACAATGTGAGTTTTCTGAATTTATATACATATAAAATATGATTTTAATTATATATATAAACTCTGATTTTCATTTACATAATGTATGATTTTTATTCATATGTATGGCATATAAAGATACGATTTTTAATATTATAAAGATTTGATTTTAATATGAGTAGCGGATTAAAAATAATTTTTATATAATAGAGAAAATAAAAATGTGATTTTTATATAGGTAGCGAAGTAAAGTTTGATTTTTATATATGAAGCGAAATAAAAATTCGATCTTTATATAAGAGGTAGAAATATAAAAATATAATTTTTATATAGAAAGAAGCGATAAAAATACATGAAGTAGAAATAAAAATATGATTTTTATTTATTGGAATAATGCGATAAAAATGTGATTTTTTTATATATGAACAATGTGAAAAGGATGCGTTGGAATTTCGAACAAATCCAGACCATTCAGAAATAGAGAATGGAGTAGTGGATCCCAAAGGTGAGAACTTCTCACTTTTATTTTATTTTCTAGTTAAAATATAAACTAGGATGCAGACGGTGCTTAGCAGCACCCGACACCCGTCGTCCATAGACCATGGACAACTTGTTTGTTTGTTTGATTTTGGTTGTGAAAATTGATTGTGTGATGTGGAATGGAATAAATATTTTACAGTTAAAAATATAATTTTTAACGTGTATATGAATAAAATAAATATTCATAAGCAAATCGGACGATTTGTTTATCTACACTAATTTGATTGATATTGATTGGGACGTTAAATTTTACACATCGTCCAACTTCACAAATAAATCTATGTTTGTTGTTTGGAAACCTCACATGGGTATTAGGATGATATTGTACATACATTAATCCCAATATTTAGTTGTATGTCGGTCGATTGATTGACAGGCTGTTGTAAGCGTTAAATATTTATATTTGATGCTTATGCAGTGTAGAATGCACTTTGGATAATGATTGACTGTGTTTGATTGTTGTTGTGTATGTGTGTTGTATGAAATCCATATAACAGCATTATATGGTAATTGAATGTGTCTGATTCCAGTTCAGAAAGAATAAATATTTTAAAACAACGATTATTTCAAAATAATGAATATTTTAAAATAATATTCAGTATAAGATCAAAATATAATTTTGATGTCCGATTTGGGATGGACACGAATATATTTAAATATATATAAAGCCGTGTTGATTAGATTAACGCCATTTTGACGTGAACGATATATTTATCGATTTTATTCATTTTTATAATGAATATCGAAAAGGAATTGATTTCAAAATCTAATGTTTTGAAAATATTATCATTTATATATTGATGATATGGAATATTCAATTTTGATTGGAAATTGAATATGAAGTTGAAATCATTTTGAAAACAAATTTAAAACGATTTATAAAATACGTTTTAAAAGGAAATCGATGAAATATATATAATATATGTATATATAATGGCTTGAATATAACGCGCCGCGCTGCGGTAGTTCGTGAATTTCGACCAATGACTTCGAATGGATATTAGGAAGATCCGACCGTTAGATTCTCCTAAAACCAGAACGGTTGGGTTCGTATCGAAAAGATATTTCTAATGAATATTAGAGAATTGAAATCTAACGGTTGGATTTGGAATTATGTCCAAATCAAATTTGGAAATGGTCGTTGTAAGTGCAGTTTGGTGGCCGTTTATGGAAATCGATTGTACGGGACTTGATAAAATTATTAAAAATATCAATAATTAGTGTAAAATCATAAGAAATGATTTGGAAAGAATTAGGATAAGAAAAAGGTCCATATTTGAAAAGATAAAAATAGATTTTTATCGAAATGAACTAGTTCTGAATTAGAATAATAAATCCAATATTTTTAAAATAAATAGATTGGATTTGAAATGGTTTTAAAAATAACCAGGATTTCCAAATATATGAATTGGAATGGATTTGAATCGAAATTATGCTCGGAATATTTCGATATTGGATTTCGTGATTATACGGTGATTGTGGAGTAATTTGGAAGATATATATATATATCGTTATTCCAATATGATATTTGTTGGTTTCAGAATTTGATATTGAATATAAGCCGATATATTTTCTATTCAGAGCCTTGTATTTAATATCAAATTGGATTTTGGGTTCGTCATGAATGGTATCTTTAATAATACTATTCTTAAACCCAGTGGAGTTAAGAAAATTAGAAACTGACTGAAGATTAGTTAAGTTGAATGGTTTCCTGGGTATTTATCTGATGTTTGTTTCGGTCTTCGGGGTTAATACTTAGGGAATTGTTCTCTTACTAATTTACGGTTTGAGATGGAATAGAATGTGAATTGGGTTTATTGTGAACTATGTTTTTTTAACGACATTCGTTCTCTAACCCGATTTATAGTGAAATGTGATTTGGAATTTATAAATCTTTTTATTAAGATTTAGCAGGGATTGTCCAAAGTAAAGTTTTCCAATTTAACATATTAAATTGGAATTGAATGGAATTCGATTTGGTAATAATCGAAGTAAGCTTCTGTAGAGGAAGACGTTTAATATATATGGAATTTAAAAGACCTTGTCGTTATTCCAATGATATTGTTGGTTGGATATGGAAGTTTATATCGATTTGTTTTCCATGAAGATTCAATTGTTAATGGAATGTGATTTTGGGTTGTCGTGAATATTATCTTTAATAATACTGTTCTTAGGCCCAACGGAGTTAAGAAATTCGGAAACTGATTGGAGATTAGTTAAGTTGAATGGTTTCCTGGGTATTGATCTGATGTTGGTTTCGGCCTTCGGGGTTAATACTTAAGGAATTGTTCACTTGCTAATTTACGGTTAAAGGCTGATGGAATGGAATGTGATTTTGGGTTTATCGTGAACCGTGTTTTAATGATATTTGTTCTTTAACCCAGTTAAAGAAGGATATGATTTCCCAAGTTGAACAATCGTTAATATTGATTTTTAGGAAGAGTAAAACCAAGTGGAGTTTTAATGCATCTTTAATTAGATCGAATTGATATCCAAAGGAAGATTAAAGAATAAATTTAAAGAATTTATCTTTGATAAAATTAATGGGAACTTTTCCCAAAGTATATGAATATTTGGATAATGAAATATTCTGGATTGGAATGAGGCATATGTTGTGTCTTTGTAGAACTTATTTATTATATACGTGAGTTATTCAGAAAGACCGGGTTTATCCCATTCTGAATAACTGATTCGACGATGTGTTGAGAACGAAGACGGTGATTGAAGACCGGAGGTCTTCACATCGTTTGGATGATTGTTGATGTCTTGATTGGGTTGTACACCCAAGGCGAGGTAATAAGTGGTGATCGTCCAGACGTACTTGGAGATCGACGGGTATGCGAGGGCCTCTCCCCTGTATTGGACATATGGGGGAAGAATAAGGTGCCTCCAGTTTCGTTCAGACCCAGATCGAACTTGTAAATGGATGTGTGTCTGACATCGGGTTTCATTCTGAGTGATTGATAAACATCGGTTGCATAGCGTGAATTGCTTGTGTGGCATGCTAAGATGCAAATGATCAAGGCTTTTGTTGAAAAACAGAGTATTGTGGTTGATGATCAAAGCATGGCTTTAATATAGTGTAGCTTTGTGTGGCGTTAATTCGCGAGCCTCACACCCCGGTGTGAACCATAAAAAGGAGGGGACATCAATGAGGGCATGCGTTTCCTTATAGCTAGGAGTGGTGTCAGCGTTTTACTAGCCCTAACATTTTACTTACGTGGATGATGGATTGCGAGGCGCCTCAGTTATATCGGTCGATCCAGGGCCGATGGAGTCATTTGGCTCATTTACGCCCCATAGTGCGGGGAAACGCAGTGTTCAGGCATTTTAATCCACATCGAGTGGACCGGCCCTGACGATCCAAGGGTCGATACGTTTTGATCCTGAGACATGGGCTAGATTGTCTCGAAGCGGTAAGGATGATCCCTTGCCTTGGTTCATAGATGGAAATCCAACTACCAATACGACATTTTGCGGTTCTAATTGTAAACCTATATATGGCGACATAGTGGTATGGGGCACTTATGCTGTCTATGATTGATACTTATGATTGAAATTGCTTTGACACTATACACTTATATTAATATTAAAAGATGAAATTTAACGTACCAAGCATTTTTGGCTATTATAAGGTAAAAACTATCCTCAGGCTTGCGTTGCATTGTGTGATGGGACCCGAGTCTTATAATAGCTTCATTGTTCTTTATTTAGCATTACGGTGTTGTTTTATGCACTAGTATTCTGGGGAGGAAACTCATTCCGTGTTATACGGCGTGGTCCCTGGATTTACCTAACTTTAAAATAAAGATTAATAACTGTTTTAGTTCTCACACTAGTAACATGACTGACCTGGAGTATATTGTTTTAACCTAAACTTTGGGTGCCCCTATTTTCCGCACGGGCAGCTAGTAGTTTTGGTTTTGCAGATTTGTATTCACAGGATCCTGGTTTACAGTTGGAATGATATTCGGAAAGCTCTGTATTCGTATATTCCTCTCAGTTGTGTTTTGTATTATTTTCCGCTGCATTGTAATTTGTAAATCTGTGATATTTTTCTGATGTATAATACTTATTTACTCAGTATATTCTTGTATTCTAATGAAATTATTGTAATAAGCAATGAAATGTTCTTCTGTTTGTGTTCTGATTCGTCGTGTTCTCAATTCAATCCGTTCTTTCCTTCACGGGGAGGTTCAGGTCGTCTCATTTTGGTATCAGATATTTAGTTTACAAAGCTTGAGAACAAAACACCTTAGAACCAAACGAAAGAATTCATCAGGGATTGGATAAGTAATATCCAGTGAGATTGACACGTTAGAGATGATATTAGTAGTATGCTAGACCGAGTCGAAAGAGTGTTATTTTTAAAATAAAAGTGAAAACAAATATTGTTTTGAGAATTTAAACCTTATTTAACGTATTTGAATATTTTATTTGTATTGAATTTGGGCAATCCAATATATAAAGATTTTGCATATACGCCTTGCAAACGTGTATTCGAAGTTTTAATATACTTGATAGATATAGAATCACACTCTAGTCGCCCGGAGATGAAACTATTGATGACTGTACAGCATCAGTCGTTTGTGTTTAAGTTTCAAAGGTGTGATATTTATATATTTCCAATTGATTGGTGTGAGAACCAAAAACTAGATAGGGCTATTGTGTGAATTGGCATCAAAACATGATTTTCTGTATATGTATCAAAATTATGAATTTGAAATGTTAATTCACTAATTGATTGATGGTTGTGTTTACATTATTCATTTAAACCATTATGTGAATGTACGGTAAATTTAGGCTTAATTGTATCAAATATAGAACTGACTTGAAAATTGTTTGGAAATGCATGAATGTACATATATATGTGTGAACAGATCATGGCAAAGAGGCTAGAGCTGAGGAATAAAGTTGTTTGCCCGACCAATAGGTACATGTCTACTAATTTCTTGGGTTTTGGATGATTTTATGAGCCGATTGGCTAGCCGCTTGGCTGTTTCTTTTTCTTTTTGGATTGGAGAGGCCTGTATGGAAATTTCGGGATTTTCCCGGTGCTCCCGTACAGGGGAGGTTATTGCGAAATTTTTAGAAAATTTAGGGTGTTAGCCAATTTTTTGAAGAATTTGAAAAGTTCTTAGAAACTGAAAAGTTGAAGAACTTAAGGCATATTGAAAATAATGAAAGTTGAGTTGGTTAGTAAAAAAACTTTCAGCTCAGTTCCTTTTCGAGGACGAAAAGATTTTAAGTGGGGGAGATTGTAATAACCCGGAAAATCCGAAGAAATTTAAAATTTTTATTTTAGCAATTTTAGTGAATTTTGAATATTTAAAATGATTTATTTTAAATAATAACGACAAGAAATTTATTTTGAATAGAATTGGAACGTATATATTTATATAGATCATCGTTAGAATATAAATATTTGTTTTTAATTATAAAAGGAATTGAAAATGGTGCGGTAGTTCGAAAATTCGATTTCAAATTTCAAATGAATGTACAGGATTCAAAATAAACTGGATTTTGGCAAAACCAAAAATATTAGATTCTATTTGAAAATATCTTTCCACCGAATATGAAAAATCGAAATTTGGATTAAAAGTTATGCCCAGTTGAAAATTCATAATAGTTGGTATGGAATTTTGGCCCTTAAAAATGGAAATTTTGCAAACGACCTCCGTTTTCGACAAAACCACTTTTGTTGGATCCGGGATGTCAAGTTATTGCTAGATTCCAAAATTTGTAATTTTTGAAATCAATATGTGAGAGTGGCGAAGTAAAACGTGTTATGACAGTTTTGTCAATTTGGATCGACCAGAAAATGACCATTTTTCAAACAGTCTGCAAATTTGACGAAATTAGTTTTGTTAGAACCGTATTGTCAATACGAAGCTAGAAAATATTTTTCGGGTACTTTTAGAGTCCGTATGTGGACCCAGTAAATTGAAATGTGCGTTCAAATTAAATATATATTGTTTTATATTTTAATTTTGATGGAAAATGATTCAAACGGTCGAATTGGATAGTGGGACATATCCCATTGCGCTCAGAATTGGGGTAATTAGCAAGGGCGACAGTCGGTGGGTTCGAATTAGGGTTAAAATGAAAAGGTAACTTTTTGGAATTAAAATAATTAAATAATTATATATAAAGTCAATCTTTCCTTTCCCTCTCTCTTCATTCAACGGAGAAAAAAATATTAAAACCTAAATCCCATCGCCCCTAAATCCCCAGCGCCACCGCCACGTTCAGACCGCTGCACCCCTCCCTCTGCACTACCGCACTTCTCCGACCATCTTCCTTTACCGCCGGCCATCCATCCCCTTCTTCCTCTCTCCAATTGTAAACCGCCCGAAACCCATTCGAGACCGCCGCTGTGGGGCCAGCGCCACCACCCGCCCACCCTCTGTCATGTCAGAGACCCACCTTGTCCTCCTCTCATGCCCTAGATCTCTCTTCTTGCCAATTGAAACCTCAACCACCCAGAACTACCGCCGCCACCCTGAAGGCCCTGCCCTAACCATCCGCGCCACCTGAAGACCGACACCCCAACTTCGCCGCCAAGCGAAACAGCCCCTCCCTGCTTCTTCGCTGAAAACAATGTGAGTTTTCTGAATTTATATACATATAAAATCTAATTTTAATTATTTATATAAATTCTGATTTTCATTTATATAAGGTATGATTTTTATTCATATGTATGGCATATAAAGATACGATTTTTAATAGTATAAAGATTTGATTTTTATATGAGTAGCGGATTAAAAATAGAATTTTTATATAATAGTGAAAATAAAAATGTGATTTTTATAAAGGTAGCGAAGTAAAGATTTGATTTATATATGAAGCGAAATAAAAATTCGATCCTTATATAAGAGGTAGAAATATAAAAATATAATTTTTATATAGAAAGAAGCGATAAAAATATATGAAGTAGAAATAAAAATAAGATTTTTATTTATTGGAATGAAGCTATAAAAATATGATTTTTTATATATGAACAACGTGAAAAGGATGCGTTAGAATTTCGAACAAATCCAGACCGTTCAGAAATAGAGAATGGAGTAATGGATCCCAAAGGTGAGAACTTCTCACTTCTATTTTATTTTCTAGTTAAAATATAAACTAGGATGCAGACGGTGCTTAGAAGCACAAGACACCCGTCGTCCACAGACCATGGACGACTTGTTTATTTGATTTTGGTTGTGAAAATTGATTGTGTGATGTGGAATGGAATAAATATTTTATAGTTAAAAATATAATTTTTAACGTGTATATGAATAAAATAAATATTCATAAGCAAATCGGACGATTTGTTTATGTACACTGATTTGACTGATATTGATTGGGACGATAAATTTTACTCATCGCCCAACTACACAAATAAATCTGGGTTTGTTGTTTGAAAACCCCACACGGGTATTGGGTTGATATTGGACATACAGTAGTCCCAATATTTAGTTGTATGTCGGTCGATTGATTGACAGGCTGTTGTAAGCGTTAAATATTCATATTTGATGCTTATGTAGTGTTGAATGCACTTTGGATGATGATTGATTGTGTTTGATTGTTGTTGTGTATGTGTGTTGTATGAAATCCATATAATAACATTATATGGTAATTGACTGTGTCTAATTCCAGTTCAAAAAGAATAAATATTTTAAAATAACGATTATTTTAAAATAATGATTATTTTAAAATAATATTCAGTATAAGTTCAAAATATAATTTTGATGTTCGATTTGGGATGGACACGAATATATTTAAATATATATAAAGCCGTGTTGATTATATTAACGCCATTTTGGCGTGAACGATATATTTATCAATTTTATTCATTTTTATAATGAATATCGAAAAGGAATTGATTTCAAAATCTAATGTTTTGAAAATATTATCATTTATATATCGAT
The DNA here is from genome assembly GCA_030737875.1 of Allium sativum. Lineage (NCBI taxonomy): Eukaryota > Viridiplantae > Streptophyta > Magnoliopsida > Asparagales > Amaryllidaceae > Allium > Allium sativum. Next base: position 136,165,217 of record CM060915.1, read on the forward strand.
GATATGGAATATTCAATTTTGATTGGAAATTGAATATGAAGTTGAAATCGTTTTGAAGACAAATTTAAAACGATTTATAAAATACGTTTTAAAAGGAAATCGATGAAATATATATATATAATGGCCTGAATAGAACGCGCTGCGTTGAGGCAATTCGTGAATTTCGACCATTGACTTCGAATGGATATTACGGCAGATCCAACGGTCGGATTCTCCTAAAACCGGAACCGTTGGGTTCGTATCGAAAAGGGTTTTCTAACGAATATTAGAGATTTGAAATCTAATGGTTGAATTTGGAATTATGTCCAAATCAAATTTGGAAAAGGTCGTTGTAAGTGCAATTCGGTGGCCATTTATGGAAATCGACAGTACGGGCCTTGATAAAATTATTAAAAATATCAATAATTAGTCTAAAATCATGAGAAATGATTTGGAAAGAATTGGGATAAGAAAAAGGTCAATATTTGAAAAGATAAAAATAGATTTTTATCGAAATGAACTAGTTTGGAATTAGAATAATAAATCAAATATTTTTAAAATAAATAAATTGGATTTGAAATGGTTTTAAAAATAACCAGGATTTCCAAATATATGAATTGGACTGGATTTGAATCAAACTTATGTTCGGAATATTTCGATATTGGATTTCGTGATTATACGGGGATTATGGAGGAATCTGGAAGACATATATATATATATTGTTATTCCAATACGATATTTGTTGGTTTTAGAATTTGATATTGAATATAAGCCGATATGTTTTCTATTCAGAGCCTTGTATTTAATATCAAATTCGATTTTGGGTTCGTCGTGAATGGTATCTTTAATAATACTGTTCTTAAACCCAATGGAGTTAAGAAAATTAGAAACTGACTGGAGATTAGTTAAGTTGAATGGTTTCCTAGGTATTGATCTGATGTTGTTTTCGGCCTTCGGGGTTAATACTTAGGGAATTGTTCTCTTACTAATTTACGGTTAGAAATGGAATGGAATGTGAATTGGGTTTATTGTGAGCTGTGTTTTTTTAACGACATTCGTTCTTTAACCCGATTTATAGTGAAATGTGATTCGGAATTTATAAATATTTTTATTAAGATTTAGCAGGAATTTTCCAAAGTAAAGTTTGCCAATTTAACATATTAAATTGGAATTGAATGGAATTCGATTTGGTAAGAGGAAGACGGTTAATATATATGGAATTTAAAAGACCTTGTCGTTATTCCATTGATATTATATATATGGAATATAAAAGACCTTGTCGTTATTCCATTGATATTATCGGTTGGATATGGAAGTTTATATCGATTATATATATCAATTTACGGTTAAGGATGATGGAATGGAATGTGATTTTTGGTTTATCGTGAACCATATTATAAATGACATTGGTTCTTTAACCCAGTTAAAGACAAGATATGATTTCCCAAGTTGAACAATCGTTAATATTGATTTATGGGAAGATTGAAACCAAGTGGAGTTTTAATGCATCTTTAATTAGATTGAATTGATATCCAAAGGAAGATTAAAGAACAAATTTAAAGAATTTATCTTTGATAAAATTAATGGGAACCTTTCCCAAAGTATATGAATATTTGGATAAACAAATATTCGGGATTGGAATGTGGCGTATGTTGTGTCTTTATAGCACTTGTTTATTATATACGCGAGTTAGTCAGAAAGACCGGGTTTATCCCATTCTGAATAACTGATTCGACGATGTGTCGAGAATGAAGACGGTGGTTGAAGACCGGAGTTCTTCACATCGTTTGGATGATTACTGTTGTCTTGAGTGGGCTGTACACCCAAGGCGAGGTAATAACTGGTGATCGTCCAGACGTACTTGGAGATCGACGGGCATGCGAGGGCCTCTCCCCTGTGTTGGACATATGGGGGAGGAATAAGGTGCCTTCGGTTTCATTCAGACCCAGAACGAACTTGTAAATGGATGTGTGTCTGACATAGGATTTCATTTTCTGTGATTGATAGACATCGGTTGCATAGCGTGAATTGCCTTGCGGCATGCTGAGATGCAAATGATCAAGGCTTCTGTTGAAAAGCAGAGTCTTGTGGTTGATGATCAAAGCACGGTTCTAATATAGCGTATTTTTGTGTGGCATTAATTCGCGAGCCTCACACCCTGGTGTGAACCAGAAACGGGTGAGGACATCAGGGAGGGCATGCGTTTCCTTATAGCTAGGAGTGCAGTCAGCGTTTTACTAGCCCTGACATTTTACTTATGTGGATGATGGATTGCGAGGCGCTTCAGTTATATCGGTCGATCCGGGGCCGATGGAGTCATTTGGCTCATTTACGCCCTATAGGGCGGGGAAACGCAGTGTTCAGGCATTTTAATCCACATCGAGTGGACCGGCCCTGACGATCCAAGGGTCGATGCGTTCTGATCCTGATACATGGGCTAGATTGTCTCGAAGCGGTAAGGACGATCCCTTGCCTTGGTTCACAGATGGAAATCCAACTTCCAATACGACATTTTGCGATTTTAATTGTAAACCTATATATGTCGACATAGTGGTATGGGACACTTATGCTGTCTATGATTGATACTTATGATTGAAATTGTTTTGACACTATACACCTATAGTAATAATAAAAGATGAAAATTAACGTACCAAGCATTTTTGGCTATTATAAGGTAAAAACTTTATCCTCCGGCTTGTGTTGCATTGTGTGACGGGACCCGAGTCTTATAATAGCTTCACTGTTCTTTATTTAGCATTGCATTGTTGTTTTATGCACTGGTATTCTGGGGAGGAAACCCATTCCATGTTATACGGCGTGGTCCCTGGATTTACCTAACTTTAAAATAAAGATTAATTACAGTTTTAGTTCTCACACCAGTCACATGATTGACCTGGAGTTTATTGTTTTAACCTAAACTCTGGGTGCCCCTATTTTCCGCATGACAACTAGTAGTTTTGGTTTTGCAAATTTATATTCATAGGATCCTGCTTTACAGCTGGAATGATATTCAGAAAGCTTTGTATCCATATATTCCTTTCAGTTGTGTTTTGTATTTTTTTCTGCTGCATTGTAATATATAAATCTCTGATAGATTTCTGATGTATAATATTTATTTCTACTCTGTATATTCTTATATTCTGATGAAATTGCTGTAATAAGCAATGAAATGTTCTTCTGTTTGTGTTTTGATTCGTCGTGTTCTCAATTCAATCCGTTCTTTCCTTCACGGGGAGGTTTGTGTCGTCTCAAGTTGGCGGAAGAAATGGAGGTGCTAAGTGCGTGAATAGACATGGATGTTTTGGCGAAGCAGTGCAGTTCGTGAGCAATCTTAAGCCCATCCAAGAAAAGCTGAGCGAGTTTGATGTTTTGGATACGGGTTGAAAGAGGGATTGAAGAGAAAACCATTTGTGATTTTATTTGGATTTTTAATGGGAGGAAAAAGGAGAACACGGTGACGGAAGTTTGGAAAATGGCTGTGTACAGAAATGAGAAGCAAGTCTTAAGCTCGTTTGGAGGGGATGAACACAAATGGGTCCGGGTATAATATCGTTGGGTTTGAGCCAATTAGAAAAGGGTGAAGCTCACTTTGAATAAATATCTAGATTATTTCAAATTTAAATTAGTTCAAACTTTAAAATGTATATCTATTTCATACGTGATCAGAATTCAGCGAAACAAGATCCGTTGGGATCATGTGGACAACAGCTACACAATGGAATTGACGGGGATCGAATCAAAGCTCATTACAATTTATAGAGAAATTAATTGTCCGTCTGAATCAAGAAACAATTATTGTTATTTAATGATGATCGTCCAATGTGAGTAAAACTCACCAACTCTACTAGTTCATATTTTTATAATGTATATTTAGAATTGATAAATGTTGATTAACTGCTGTGTGATGATGGTTTGGTCGAATTGTTTATGTATTGGTTGAAATTATATATCACGATATATATATAAATCGTAAATCAAATATTGATTATGTTTATCAGAATATTTCATATCGAAATGAATTCGATGTTATTATATTGTTTAACATCTGTGGATGCAGGGAAACAGGTTGGAGGGATCCAACTGGATTCCTCAATGTTTGTTTTACTGTTTTTCATATATTGTGATATATGGTGTGATATATAATCTGTTGTTGATTGTGTGTGTTTGAATGATATATTGTGATTTGGTATTTTAAACACCGTAAGAAATACTGGGATGTAGAAAAGGGGATTTTCAAAGTGTATTTTGAAAATAAATTATTTATATAAAACCAATGGATTTTATATATCAAAGGAAAAGGATTTTCTAAAAGAAAATAATTATAAAATCAAAGAAAGTATTCAAAAGAAAATATTTGTAAAACATTTACAAATAGAATTGAAAAGGAAATATTTGTAAAACATTTACAAATAGAACTGAAAAGGAAATATTTGTAAACCATTTACAAATAGAATTGAACAAGAAATATTTGTAAAACATTTACAAATAGGTTAAAAAGGAAATATTTGTAAAACATTTACAAATAGAATTAAAAAGGAAATATTTGTGAAACATTTACAAATAGAATTGAAAAGGAAATATTTGTAAAACATTTACAAATAGAATTGAAAAGGAAATATTTGTAAAACATTTACAAATAGATTATAAATGGAAATATTTATTTAGAAAATAAATAGAGTTATAAAAGGAAATATTTATTTATGAAATAAATAGAGTTATAAAAGGGAATTTTAAATGAGGTTTAAGTGTTAGAAATAGAAAGGAGATTTCATATGAATAATTATATAAATAGAAGTATATATAGAATTTGGAAATGGAATATTATTTTAAAATACAAAATCAAACTTAATGGATTATATATTAGAGTTAATCAAATAGAGTTAATCGATTAAAGTTAATCGAATTAGAGTTAATCGATTAAAGTTAATCGAGTTAGAGTTAATCAATTAGAGATTGTCGAATTAGAGTTAATCGATTAAAGTTAATCGAGTTAGAGTTAATCAATTAGAGATTATCGAATTAGAGTTAATCGATTAAAGTTAATTGAGTTAGAGTTAATTAAATAGAGTTAATCGATTAGCGTTAATCGAATTAGAGTTAATCGATTAAAGTTAATCGAGTTAGAGTTAATCAATTAGAGTTAATCGAATTAGAGTTAGTCGGATTAGAGTTATTCAAATATAGTTTATTCGAAAGGAGTAAACGAATATAGTTAATTCGAAAGGAGAAATCAAATATAGTTTATTCAAAAGGAGTTATCGAATATAGTTTATTCGAAAGGAGTTATCGAATATAGTTTATTCGAAAGGAGTTAATCGAATATAGTTTATTCGAAAGGAGTTATCGAATATAGTTTATTCGAAAAAGAGTTATACGTGAAATTCGATTATATCGAATTCGGGAAAGTACTATTCACTTTTCCATTTTAATCAAGATTTATTTATTTATTAATAAATTAGTTGTTTGTTTATTTATCCAAATTAAGGAATAAAAGTTAAGTTTTGAAGTTAGGTATTTCAGAAGTAGGGATTATAATGCTATAGTTATAATCAATGTTTTCCATAAAGAAGTGGATTCGTATATAGAATCCAAGAGTTACGTAAGGAAGTTGTTAAAGATTTTAAAGGTGAACTTTGTCTATTTCAAGGTTAAAATGTTGGTCAGTTAATGTCTGAGAGGTAGTTATACCCTAACTTGATTGACTCCATTTTTAACTAAGGAATGGTTAATGTTCGATAGTGAAGGTTGGTTAAGTGAATTTAGTTAGTGAGTGTAGCGGTTTAAGTTGGCATAGCGATGTTTTATTTAAATATCTGTTTAAATCCCATGAAGGAGTTTTGGAAATGTTTTCCAAATAAGAATCAGAAATGTTTTCTAATATAAATAATGGATATTTTATAAATTTAGAAAATAAGGAATGTTGAATATATGGAATAGGAAATAAATAAATTAATGAACTAAAGAGGCAAACGTTAAATGATGATTGAGCGATAGAATTTCCATCTGGAAATAATATCGTTGTTTGCACACGTATTTTTCTTTGATAGTTAACTCACCGACTATCGAAGTTTTTGACCATTTTTCCATTGTCAATACAGAGAGACCGAGATCAGATTCATTGTCTGAAAACCACTCTGTATGGGTGTTAGCGTTGCGAATCAAATATGATGAAGATAATTGAAGAAGGAGTTGTGCAAGGGTTGTCCTGTTTACAGAATAGTACCTTTGGTTTGTCTAGTCCCTGGACAACCAATATGGAAGAATGTCTAACAGAGAATATTTACTAGATCGGGTAGGTTGATCTCTTCGAACATATTTATGTTTGGTGGCGAAGGAATTCGTTTCTCTTAGCTGTATACCCATTGTAATTTTTAGGGAACTCAATTTGTGATTTGGCAGGTATGACGATGTGACATTCAAAGTGAATAAATGTGTGCTCTGTCAGAGATAAGCGTGGCCTCTAGCCTCACAACTAGGAAATGACAAAAATTGGGCAGGCAGCATGGTTATATGGGTTGCTTCCGTTAGGTTGTATTATCATCTATCTAGAGATATTCATTTCATTCTTTAATCTATTCGATGTTGTCTCATTCGGGAAATGGTTGCTGATCCCAACCGTTGGTGATACACATTCGATACACTCAAGAGAAATGACTGGTCGGTCATGTGTGGCCGGGTTGCAAAATGTTCTTGTTGAACCCAGTGTATTCCTCTCTAGAGGTACACTATCGGAAGGTGGTTCCATATCTTGTCGTAGTTGGTAATCCATTATCCAATAAGTACTCATGATTTTGATTATATACTATATATGTAGGACGTGAGATGAAAGCGTTTCTGCTAGATGATTATTATATTGTGGTTGATAGACACTATCATAATATTAAAAGAATTTTGATATAAAAACTATTTTGGATTCTCATAAGGGAAAAACCCGTTTCGTTATACGGTGTGGTCTGATGAGATATCGTTTAATTGCTCAAACTATTTTAAACTGTTTTACTCACACCAGTCCCATGACTGACCCAGAGTTTATTTTATTTTGTTTTCCCTAAACTCTTGGGTGCCCAATTTTGTACGGGCAGTCAAGTAGCCAGGATTTTACAGATATACTAAGAGCTTGGAGCAGGAGGCTTCAGGATTATATAGCTATTGTTATTTCCGCTGTTTTGTAAATGTTGTACTCTGAAAATGTTACTGTATACATATACTAGTTTTATTTCAAAGTTATGTATCTATTATATATTGTTAGTTCAGCTGTGAGATTCGTGTTACTCTGGTGATGTTGTATATTCTTCTTCTTCTTATATTCTTAGTTTCTATCTTATCTATTCTCACCCTATGTTTTCTTTCTATTAGTTTTCTGGTTTCCAGTGCAATTTGGGTTGGACTTGTGTTATGTGGTCAGCTCAAATGGTACCGAAGATTCGGGACACTACACAAACTGTCTATAAATAAGACCCCAGGGATTTTTGTGGCATATTCTCTCATTTTATAATCTTGTACTTTTTTCTTTAAGAGCAAACCCTAATTTATAAATCAAACTGGGCATTTCTTCAATTCTTATAATATACTTGAAATAAATAAAAAGGAAAAGTCCGGGACTTAAACATTTCTCCATTCCATAATCATATTGTGTTTATTATGATTAAACAGGGAGTTAACGTTAACCTTCTTCGTGAAAGGGTTAATCACAATCCATTTGGAAGAGGAAAGACTTTGGGTAGAACCAAAGAGTTTCCCCTTTCGACCCTGCTATATGTGACTTAGCTCTTTCATAATAAGCCTAATGAAGCAAACACATGGAGGAAACCTGTTGTAAGCTAGAGACTTGATAACTAACACAACCAAGGCCTTTCATGGGCTGGTTCGATATGCAAGTATCACCTAAGCCGATAAGTGCAACGACACGTTAATGTCATAATTGTTATGTAGCATTTGCATGTTTCTTCTCAACACAGTGTATACTATATTATCCTGAATCTAAGAATGATTAATGTAGTAAGTTATTCAACCTTCGATAACTCATAATGCCCTCATCTCAAGGCAACAATCGATCTTATAGTATCGCAAGCATGATACTCGCCTCTTAGAAGGAAGTGTAACTAATCTTCGGACTTAAGGTCTTAATGCCTAGGGTGCCAAGGGAACGGTGGATCAAGATAGGCATGTTGAGACCAAGCCGCATTTCAACATCTATTGGAATAATTATTCTTTCAAGCTCCAATATATAGGCATCATTAAGCTTATTTCCGGTGTTGACGAAAAATATCGTTAACATTTTGGCACTAGAAGGAGGGCTTGAACCTCCGCCCTTATGGTTTTATTATGGATTGATTTAGTTAACCTATTGCTTCATGGTAGGAAAAGATTAAGTCAAAGAGATTGGAGAAGGAAATAAAGAACCAGCTCCTGATGCAAATCTTGTGGAGAATGTGAGCCCAACCTTCATCCCTAACAACAATGAAGCAGGTGCAACTTCTAATCCGGTACAACCACCAAATCTGAATGTCGTGGAAGAGAATGCCGCTAAGCTTATGGATCTAGGGAAAGGAATCCAGGAAATTCAAGCTCAAATGAATGATGCTCAAACGCAAAGTCCTCAAAGGTCACCAAGCCAAGTTAAAGGGAAGAAGATGAATCTCCAAAGAGGAAAGCTCCTATCCAATACTTTGAAGGGAAGGAGAGACTCAAAGCAAATTCCTCTAAGAAGAGAAGGTCTCATCTAATGGGAGTGGATCATCGAGGAAATCAATGTAGCTAAGAGCAGTTAGGGAGTACTATTTCCAAAGGCTATGATCCTAAGACTGTAGACTATGAAAATACAGAAGCTTATTTTAAAGACATAACCAGGAAAATTGTTAAAGATTTGTTAGGAAGTAAGGGAAAAAGAACCCAGGATGACAAGTTTAACGACAATGAAAGTGTGGTCCCTTTCACTGACGAGATCATGAACACTATGATACCATCTCATGTAAAATTTCCAACTATAAAGTATCTTGGAACCACTGACTCTGATGACCATCTCATGGCTTTAGACAGCCAAATGGATCTCTATAACACTTCGGGAGCTGTTTGATGTTGTCTTTTCCCAGTAACCCTCCAAGGGGCGGCAGCTAAGTGGTACTCTCAGTATAGGGAGCATAACATCTACTCTTGGAAACAGTTTGCTTATGAATTTTATACGCAGTTATGCATCTGCAATGATCCGACGGTGGATTACACGGTATCGCTAACATCAAACAAAGACAAAGGGAGTCTTTGGGAGATTACTTGAAGAGGTTCATCGTAAAAGCCTTGAAAGCAAAGGACATAAATGACCGCAACAAGCTTATCGTTGTCCATTCGGGGTTAATTAACAACATCCCTTTCTGGAAAGAACTATATATTCATGGGTGTAAGGACATACAAGACTTCCACTTCCAAGCTGATAAATTCATCTGTATGAATGAATTATACTACACAAAGAAGAAGTTTGGGCCTCGAGGGGGAGGAAAGTCGGGCTTTGGTCGAAAGTCTCAGGATGGAAGGTTTGGTCTAGACGGATATCAGAAAAGGCCAAGATGGGAGGACTCCAAAGAAAGGTTGTTGCCAAAGAAAGGTTCAATAACTTCCTCCTCTCATTTAAAGCCAAGATGTAACGTTTCAGATTTCGCCCAGACCTAATCGATCGCTAAATCGACCAAGACCGTTCAAAACCCGAATACGTTAACTCTGAGCGTACAACACATTAGAACAAATAACAGCAGACTTTTATAAACATCATAATAATGTTACATCAAAGTACAGAATATATCAGAGTACATCAAAATATATTTATAGTGGAAGATAATTTACAATAGACTTCATACAATGCAGCAGAACTCAAAATCTAACACAGTGGAAGACTAATAATGCTCTGGTGTAATGACACGGATTTTGTCCGACCTTAATCGATCGCTAGATCGATCAAAATCGTTGAAAACCCGCATACGTTAACTTTGGGTATACAATACATTAGAACAACAACAACATACTTTTATAAAACATTACAATAATGTTACATCAGAGTACACAATATCAGAGTACATCGATAAAGAAATAATACTACAGCGGAAGATAAATTTTACATTAAATAAAATACAGTGCAACGGAAGACTTAAACTGATACAGCGGAAGGCTATCAATACTCTAGACACAGCTATAAGCTTCGATCCGGGATCCTGCTAAAGAGGTAAATATCTGCAAAAAACTATTTGACTGCCCGTGTGGAAAATATGGGCACCCGAGTTTGCCAGTGAAACAAACTACAGGTCAGTCATGGGACTGGTATGAGAAATCTAACTTAACTAATCTAATAATAAGGCTAATCACAGGACCACGCCGCTAAAGCGGAACGGGTTTACTCGATTGGATTGCCAGTGCATAATATAAAGTAAATCGTTAAACAACGCAATGCTCTTTAGGAAAATGAAACCATTATAAGACTCAAGTCCCATCACACAATGCAACGCAAACCGGAGGATAGAGTTTTACCTTATAATGGTCAAAAATGCTTGATACGATAAAAACGGATTTGATATTATTACTAGTGTATATATATGTTTCAAAAACATTTCAATCATAATGTATCAATCATAGACGGCATAGTACCCCATCCTACTATGTCGTCATACTAGTTCTACAATCAAAACCGCATGGTGTCATATTGGAAGTTGGGTTTCCGTCATGAAATCGAGGCTAGGGATCATCCTCTCCGATTCGAGACACTCTAGCAAATGCCTCAGGATCACACCTATGGGGAACCCTTGGATGCGGTAGGGTAGGTCCCCACCTTACGGTAGTGGATTAATTATGCCTGAACACACGTTTCCCGGTTCCTTTGAACCTCCATATGGCCACTAACAACCTATAAATCCGAGGTACCTCAATCAATCATCCACATAAGTAAAATGCCAGCAGTTTAAGCACTGACACTACTCCTAGCTAGAAAGAAACATGTGCACTCCCTACGGTCGATATCCCGTTTTTGACTCATACCGGGGTGTGAGGCTCGCGAAGTCACGGTGTACACAAAGCTATGCCTAAACAGGCTATGATTTGATCATACCCCACAAGGCTCTTCTTTTCAACAAAAGCCTTGATCCATGCATCTTAGCATGACACATATTCAATCGATACCATACCATTGATTCCTACCAATATATAACCTCTAAGCTCATACGTCTCAGAGAAGCGTGTTAAACACCAAACAGATATATATTTAGTAGAGATCAACGAATATCATATAAAGGAATACAACGTCAGACATACAATCCATTTACAAGTTCGTTCTGGGTTTGAACGAAACCGGAGGCACCTCATTCCTCGTATATCCGAACAATCAGCATACATCTGGACGGCTACCCCTGACTCCCCTTCAAGGTAGCTACTCCAATCATGGGCCTCAGTAGCAACACATCCATTCGATGTGAAAATCGTCGGTCTTCAATCACCGTCTTCAACTCTTCGACTTATGTCGTCGTATAATCATTTGAAATGAGATTGAACTCGGACTTTTCAAATGATTCTCGTATATATATATATATATATATATATATATATATATATATATATATTTAAACCATTTCATATCGTTATTAGTATTTGATAACGATTTATCGCTTATTTATTAATGTAAAAATAGCTATATATTTTTAATGACGCTTCGGGTCGATCGGTGGCACTGGCGCTGTTTTTATCCAAACCTAATTTACACTTATCTCGAAATATATCTATTGGATTTTAACAAAATTTATATCATTGGAAATATCTTCCCAAAGCGATCCTAACGGTTCCAGTTTTGGGAAAATCCGACGGTCAGATCTTTCGGTATAATCGTTTAAAGTTACGACTGCCGCAACGCGAACTACCGCGCGTGTTTCATTTTAATTTAATTTATATTTATACATATAAATATAATCCATTCGTTCGATGATTTCAAATTATTTATTCTTTAAATAATTTCCTACACTTTGTATTCAAGTTATTTTTATTGAACAGAAGTCTATTTCAAAACAAGTACATTTTCTTCATTCCTTATAAGACAATAAAAATGTAAGTTCTTATTGTTTATCATTTCTATTTCAACTATGAATATTCTTCTTCATTTATTACATTACAATAAAAATGTAAATTTTTATTGTTTATCCTTTATTCAATCTTCACTTATATCGGAAAATGCAAATTTTTATTTAAATCTTTTATTACACTAAAAAATGTAATTTTCCCTTTTATCCTTCAATTACATAGAAAATGTAATTTTAAAATCTATTCTTCTTATCGCATCTAGAATGATGATAAAAATATCACTTTTAATTTCTACTCTTTTTATAGCATCTACCATGGTGATAAAATTGTCACTTTCATATCTCTGTTTTTATTTATATCTAAATTATAAATAAAATTCATTTTTTTTAAATTCATGTTTTTATTCACATCTAAAATGTGAATAAAAATGTATTTTTCAATGTCATATTTTTATTCGTAACTAAATTACAAATAAAAATGTGCTTTATAAATTCATGTTTTTATTTGCAACTAGTTTGCAAATAAAAATTCACTTTTTAAAACGATGTTTTTATTCACATAAGGAATGCAAATAAAAATGTACTTTTTCTTTTCATATTTTTATTCACATCTAAAAAGTGAATAAAAATGTTCTTTTTATTTTTATATCTTTCATTCACATCTGGAAAGTGAATAAAAATATGCTTTACATATTTGCAACTAATTTGCAAATAAAAAGTGTAATTCCTTCCTATGTTTTATTTGCATCTAAAAATGCAAATAAAAAGTATAATTCTTCTTCTTTTATGTTTCTATTCGCATCTAGAAATGCAAATAAAAGTATAATTCCTTTTTCTATGTCCTATTTTCATTTACACTAAATAGTAAATAAAAATATCTCTTTTCTTATATCACGTTTTATTTACCTATATGTAAATACATATAATCTTTTCTTTTTAATGTTTATTTGCCTAAATGTAAATAAATATCTTCTTTTTCTTTTACATATTTATTTACCTAAATGTAAATAAATGTCTTCTTTTCTATATCATGGTTATTTACACTAAATTTAAATAAATGTCCTCTTTTTCTATATCATGTTTATTTACACTAAATGTAAATAAAGTTTTCCTTTTCTATATCATGTTTATTTACACAAAATGTAAATAAAGTTTTCTTTTTCTATATCATGTTTATTTACACTAAATGTAAATAAAGTTTTCTTTTTCTATATCATGTTTATTTACACTAAATGTAAATAAAGTTTTCTTTCTCTGTATCATGTTTATTTACACTAAATGTAAATAAAGTTTTCTTTCTCTGTATCATGTTTATTTACACTAAATGTAAATAAAGTTTTCTTTCTCTATATCATGTTTGTTTACACTAAATGTAAATAAAGTTTTCTTTCTCTATATCATGTTTATTTACACTAAATGTAAATAAGTTTTCTTTCTCTATATCATGTTTATTTACACTAAATGTAAATAAAGTTTTCTTTTTCTACACATATCCTATTTACAAAGTAAATATAAATGCATGTGTTCTTTTATTTATACAGAAAATGTAAATAAAATGTCATTGCAAAATTTGTTCTTTTTATTTACATAGAAAATGTAAATAAAATGTCATCGCAAAATTTATTCTTTTTATTTACATAGAAAATGTAAATAAAATATCATTGCAAAATTTCATAAAGACGTTAAAAATATTCTTATTTTCATGTTTCAACAAAGACGCTAAGAATGCGTTTATTTTCATGTATTAACAAAGACGCTGAAAATGTGTATATTTTCATGTATATAGACATGACACTAAAAATAATGTTCATTTTCAATGTATTAACATAACGCTAAAAATAATGTTCATTTTCATGTCGATTTCATATCGCTTCCATATTACACTAATATTTTAGGGTCAATGATGAGGTCAGTTTCTCATATCAATACATGCAATCACATTAAATTTTGGTGTTAACATATGGTGTAAATTTCCATAACACTACATGTAACAATATTCTAAATTTTGATGTCAACATTCATAACATGATTCAAATCAATATGTACAACATTCATAACATGATTCACATCAATACATAATATTTTATTCAAAAATTGAATCTTTTTAATGGAAACAATCTTGTGTAAACTAACAATATTAAAAATTGAATCTTTTTATTCATTTATTTAGATCAAGATCTAATCTAATCGGTGTTTACAGATCTAAATAAATAGGAACTTTCATTTGTATGACGTAGATCTAAACCATCCTGGATATTCCAAAACGTAGCAATTCATACAACAATAAAATCCAAGCACAAGACATCGCATATATGATTATAATCATAAATTCATGAATATCGATTAATTAAACGTTTAGTAAATTATTTTTAAACGGAAATCTCAATAAAGTTGAGATTTTTATCGCATCGGCAATTCTGACATAATAGATCCGAAACAAAGACTAGAATTTCATCGCAGAATCAGACCTAGAATAGCAGATCTGAAATAAATAAGAGATTTTCATCGCAAAACTAGATCATTACATACATACACAAAATTAATGTGACGAGCAGGAATTTCGCTCGGTCCGAACCAGTCGCTAAACCGACCCAGACCGAGCGAGACGCCCTATCGTTTGAGAACACGACAAAATAGAATGAATACAAAAGAACATTTCATTGTATTTTACAACAATGCATCAGATTACAAGAATATACAGAGTATAAACAAATAAATATTACACAGAAATATCAGAGATTTAAATTACATTTAAATACATAGCAGCGGAAAATAATACAATACACAACTAGAAGTAGATATACGGATACAAAGCTTTCCGGATATCGTTCCAGCTGTAAACCAGGATCCTGTGAATATAAATCTGCAAAACCAAAACTACTAGCTGCCCGTGTCAAAATAAGGGCACCCAGAGTTTAGGTTAAAACAATAAACTCCAGGTCAGTCATGTGACTGGTGTGAGAACTAAAACAGTTATTAATCTTTATTTTTAAAGTTAGGTAAATCAAGGGACCTCGCCGTATAACATGGAACGGGTTTCCTCCCAAGAATACCAGTGCATAAAACAAACAGCGCAATGCTAAATAAAGAAAAATGAAGCTATTATAAGACCCAGTTCCCATCACACAATGCAATCGCAAGCCGGAGGATAGGGTTTTTACCTTATAATAGCCAAGAATGCTTGATACGTTGAAAACAAATCATTTGATACTATAATAAGTGCATAGTATATAAAACAACTTCAAATCATAAGTATCAATCATAGGCGGCATGAGTGCCCCATCCCACTATGTCGCCATACTAGGCTCTACAAATAAAACCGCAACTGTCACGTATTTGGAAATTGGATTTCCGTCTATGAACCGAGGCAAAAGATAGTCCTCAACCGATTCGAGACAATCTAGCCCATGTCTCAGGATCAGAGCTCGAGTGACCCTTGGAGCGACAGGGCCGGTCCACCGATGTGGATTAAAATGCCTGAACACTACGTCTCCCCGCCCTTTGGGGCGTAAACGAGCCAACGAATGACTCCATCGGACCCGGATCGTCCGATCAAACCGAGGCGCCTCGCAACAGCAACAACCACACAGGTGAAAAGTATATAAATGTCAGGGCTGGTAGGTCACTGACACCACCCTAGCTAGAAAGAAACGCATGCCCTCCCTGAGGTCCTCTCCCGTTTTTGGTTCACAACCGGGGTGCGAGACTCGCGAATTCACGTTACACAAAGCTGTGCCACACAGGCTGTGCTTTGATCATCACCACAAGACTTTGCTTTTCAACAGAAGCCTCGATCAATTGCCACTTAGGCATGCCACACAGGCAATTCACTCCATGCGTTTGATATCCATTAATATATAACCCCTGAGCTCGTACGTCTCAGAGAAGGGCGTTAAGCAAGAAAATAAATTCTCCGCCGCCAAACAGATATATATTTAATAGAGATCAATCACACGGACTAAAATCCAATGTCAGACACACAGTCCATTTACAAGTCCGTTCTGGGTCTGAACGAAACCGGAGGCACCTAGTACCCCGCATATCCATCGATCTCCAAGTACGTCTGGACGATCACCAACTGTTTCCATCTTCTTGGGTGTACAGCCCAATCAAGATCATCAGTAATTATCCAAACGACGTGAAGACTTCTGGTCTTCGACCACCGTCTTCATCTTCGACACCACGTCGAATCAGTTATTCAGAATGGGTTAAACCCGGTCTTTCTGAATAACTCGCGTATATATTATAAAAGTGTTACACAAACACAACATACGCCTCATTCCAATTCAGAATATTCTTTTATTCAAATATTCCTACACTTTGGGAAAAGTTCCCATTAATTTTATCCAAGATAAATTCTTTAAATTCCTTTGAATATCAATTCAAACTAGTCGGGATTATCGAACCACACCGAAGTAATCATTTATTTTATTTTCCCAATCCCAACCTATTCATCCCATGAAGTAAAACTGGTAGTACTTCATATCTAACACCACAGTGTTATCGGTAATTCAATTACCATTTCACGTTCAAATCTAATTAAAGATTTAACTATCGCTTGGAGTAAAACTGGTGATACTCCATTCTCGATCTTTTCAATCTATTTAAAGATTCATTAAAACTCCACTTAGTTTTAATCTTTAACTGGGTTAAAGAATCAGTGTCATTTAAAACACGGTTCACGATAAACCCAAAATCACACTCATTAATTATCGGGTTAAAGAACGAGGGTTATTTAAAACACTGTTCACGATAAACCCAAAAATCAATATCAATTCAATTCCAATTAAATATCATTTAATTGGCACACTTCATTAAATCTAAATAAAAAGATTTAATCTTTTCTCAACTGGGCTCAAGAACAGTGTTAGTGAAGACACCACTCACGACAAACCCAAATCACATTCGATATTCAATACAAGGCTCTGAATAGAAAATATATCGGCTTATATTCAATATCAAATTCTACGACTAACAAATGTCGTATTGGAAATAACGATATAAATATATATCTTTCAAATTTCCATAACAACACCTGTATAATCACGAATTCCAACATCGAAATATTCCAAAGACAATTTCGATTCAAATCCACTCCAATGCAATCATTGGAAATTCTGGTTATTTTTAAAACCCTTTTCAAATTCAATTTATTTACTTAAAAATAAATAGAATTATAATTCTAGTTCAAAACTAGTTTATATCGATAAAAATCTATTTTTATCTTTTCAAATATGGAGTTTTTCATCCCAAACTTTCACAAATCATTTCTTATGATTTTACACAAATTATTACTATTTTTAATAATTTTATCAAGGCCCGTACAGTCGGTTTCCATCAATGGCCATCGAACTGCACTTACAGCGACCCTTTTCAAATTTGATTTGGACATAATTCCAAATCCAACCGTTAGATTTCAAATTTCTAATATTCATTAGAAAGCTCTTTTCGATACGAACCCAACGGTTCCGGTTTTAGGAGAATCCGACGGTCGGATCTCCCGCAATATCCATTCGAAGTAAATGGTCGAAATTCGCGAACTGCCGCGGCGCGGCGCGTTCTATTCAGGCCATTATATTATATATATAATATATATAATATATATTTCGTCGATTTCTATTTAAAACGAATTATATAAATAGTTTTTAATTCGTTTCAAAGGCAATTTCAACTTCCTTTTCAATTCAATTTGAATTCATTTTCAATTCAATTCATTTCGAAATCGTTTTCAATTCAATTCATTTCGAAATCACTTTCAATTCAATTCATTTCGAAATCTCTTTCAATTCAATTCACTTCGAAATCACTTTCAATTCAATTCACTTCGAAATCACTTTCAATTCAATTCACTTTGAATTCGTTTTCAATTCAATTCACTTTGAATTCGTTTTCAATTCAATTCACTTTGGAATCACTTTCAATTCAATTCACTTCGAAATCACTTAAAATCGATATAAATATCGTTCACGTCAAAATGGCGTCAATCTAATCAACACGGCTTCATATATTCCTATTTTCAAATATTCTATTTCAAATATTTCTTTTTCAAATATTTCTTTTTCAAAACTGGAATGAGGCCCAATCAATTACCATATAAAGTTAATTATATGGATTTTCATACAACACATGTATATAATAGCATTGAAAAATAATCAACCATCAACCAAAGTGCACTATACTGTATAAGCATCAAATATAGATATCTAACGCTTATAACAGCCTGTCAATCAATCGATCGACATATTCAATCAATCAGGATGAGTGAACTTCAAATTTCATCCCAACACCCATGTGGGGTTTCAAACAATCAAACACATACTTTATTTGTGCAGTTGGGCGATGTGTAAAATTTATCGACCCAATCAACGTCATTCAAATAGGTGTACATAAACAAACCGTCCGGTTTGTAAATGAATATTTTATTTATTCACATTCACTATATTCATATTCACGTTAAAAATTATATTTTTAACGACAAAACATTTTATTCCAACATATGAATTTCTATTATTCATTTACACAATAAAATGATATTTTTATTTTCTAACATATTTTAGAAAATTTCGGCGGCATAACGGCACGATACTAGAAACGGGACAAGGCCTAGCCTTATCCCCGGTCTAGTGAAGGCCCACGCCATTCACACATCAATCAAATCAATTTCATCTCACCAAACAATTCAATTCAAACAAATAATTCAACTAATCTATGCAACCAAACAAACAAGTCCATGGTCTGTGGACGATTGTGTCGGGTGCTACTAAGCACCGTCTGCATCCTAGTATATATATATAACTAGAAAAATTAAATTGAAAGGTGAGAAATTCTCACATATAGCTATCCTAGCTCCACGGCACTTCATTTTTAGAAATCTGCATCGCTATCGCATCTTCATCATCTTCGTTGCCCGTAGCCACTACATATGCAAAAATCGAATTTTTACTTCGCTATTCCATATATAAAAATCATATTCTTACTTCGATGTTCTATATATAAAAATCACATTTTTATTTCGAAGTTCAATATACAAAAATCGAATTTTTACTTCAAAGTTCAATATATAAAAATCCATTTCAAAAATATAGATTTCGCATTTTTACATCTAAAAATTTCGCCTTTTTAAATTTAAAGATTTCACCTTTTTAAATTTAAAGATTCCACCTTTTTAAATTCAAAGATTTCACCTTTTTTAAATTCAAAGATTTCACCTTTTTTTTTAAAAAAAATCTCATTTTTATTTTTCTACAAATATAAAGATCATATTTTCCTAATACAAAAATCTAAACTTTTATATATTAAAAGTGCTAACTTTAATAAATTAAAAATGCTAACTTTTATATATTAAAAATGCTAACTTTTATATATTAAAAATGCTAACTTTTATAAATTAAAAATGCTAACTTTTATATATTAAAAATGCTAACTTTTATATATTAAAAATGCTAACTTTTATATATTAAAAATGCTAACTTTAATATATTAAAAATGCTAACTTTAATATATTAAAAATGCTAACTTTAATAAATTAAAAATGCTAACATAATAATAAAAAAAAACAAAAAAGAAAGGGAAAAACACTTACAGGTTTTAGCAAGAGGGAGGGGGGTCGCGTTTTCCGTTCAGGCGAAGGAGAAGGATCGGTGGAAGAAGGGGGGGGGTGCGGATGTGGTCGTGGGAGGAGGAGGGGAAGGTGGCGACGGGGAGGCTGGAGGGCTGTCGAAGGGGAGAGGGGTGCGATCGAAGGTGGGGTGGCCGAAGGGGGTTCTCGCCGTAGCGGTGGTGGGCGGCGCCGACCTGGAGGGGGCGCGATGCTCCTCTCTGCCACTCCTTCTTTCCTCTTTTTTTTTTTTTTTTATATCGGATCGAATCGAAATGAAAACGAAAGAGGGGGGGAGGGCCAGAACGAGGTTAAGGAGAGTAAGGAATATTTTTTTTTTTATATTATTTAATTTATTTTAATTTCAAAAAGTTGACTTTTACATACGACCTCTAAACGAGGCCCACCGCCTGTCGTCCATAGCGTTTCACCCCCATTCTGAACACAATGGGATATGTATCGCAAGCTGATTTGATCGTTACAATCCGTTTCCGTTGAATTTACATTTAAATCACTATTTTGAATTTTAAACGTACATTTCAAATTACCGGGGTCACATACTAACTCTAAAAATTCTCGAAAAATATTCTCTAACTTCGTATTGACGATACGGTCCTAACAAAACTAGTTTCGTCAAATTCTGAGACCGTTTGAGAAATGGCCAATTTCCAGTCGATTAAAATCCACTGAAAATGGTCAAACGCATTTTCCTTTGCCACGCTCACATATTGATTCGAAAAATTATGAAATTTGAAACCTAAAAATAATTTGACATCACGGACCCAACAAAACTGGTTTCGTCGAAATCCGAGGTCATTTGCAAAATGTCCATTTTTAAGGGCCTGAATTCCATAGCGACTATTCAGAATTTTCAACTGGACATATCTATTGATTCCCGCTATAAAATTTTGATTATTCGGATTCGCTGGAAAGATATTCACTATTAGATTCCATTATTTTTGGTTTCACTAAAATCCGGTTTATTTTGCACCCGGTACATTCAATTGAAGTTTGAAATCGAATTATCGAACTACCGCGCCATTTTCAATTCTATTTATAATTATAAATAATTATTTATATTCTAACGACGACGTATATAATATATATGTTCGAATATATTCAAAATAAATTTCTCGTCGATTTTATTTAAAATTATTCATTTTAAATAATCAAAATTCGCTAAAATTGCCAAAATAAAAATTTCAAACTGGCTCGCATTTTACGGGTTGTTACAATTAATCAGATAGAAAATAATTAATTTAAAAATTAATTCTATAAATAAGAATTCTCACATTGATTTGTCTGAATTTTCAACGCGTTCTGCAACAACACGGAAAATCTGAGCCAATTTAAAATTTTTAATTTGGCTATTTTACTGAATTTTAGATATTTAAAATTAATATTTTAAATAATAATGACGAAAAGTATGTTTGAATCGATGTTTGAAAATAAATATAATTATTTTTAATTATAAACAAGGCCTGAAATGGCGCGGCAGTTTCAAAATTGGAATTCAAACTTTGACTGACTGTACCAGGTGCAAAATAAAACGGATTTTAGTGAAATTAAAAATATTTAAATCTGTTAGTGAATATCTTTCTAACGAATCTGAAAAATCGATGTTTCATAGTAGGAATCAAAAGTTATGGCCAAATGAATTTTCAGAAAGGTCGCTATAAAGTTTATATAGCCCGTGAAAATAGACATTTTGCAAACGACCTCAGAATTCGATGAAACCACTTTTGTTGGATCCGGGATGTCAAAGTATTGCTAGGTTTCAAATTTCATAATTTTTGAAGTTAGTATGTGAGCGTGGCAAAGGCAAATGTGTTTGGTTAATTTCTATTAAATTGGATCGACCGGAAAAGGGTCGTTTTTCAAACAATCTCAGAATTCGACGAAACTAGTTTTGTTGGGACCGTATCGTCAAAACAAAGCTAGATTTATTTTTCAGAAATTTTTAGAATCAATATGTGGCCCCTGCAAATTGAAATGTACGTTCAAATCAAATATTGAATGTTTTATATTTTAATTTGAAGAAAAGCTGACTGAAACAGTCGAATGGGCCTACGGAACATATCCCATTGTGTTTGGAATGGGGGTATTTAGCTAGGGACGACAGTCGTTGGGTTTGGATTGGAGTTCGTATGAGGTAAGGGTTATTTTTGGATTTTTAAAATATATAAATAAAAAAATATCTCATTGGCCATTACTCTCTCTCTCTCTCCCCCGATATTAAAAATTGCGCACCACGGAAATGCTTTCATTCCTTCTCTCCTCTTTTTCTCCAAATCCACGCACCAAAATCACATGCCTCAGTTAACGTTTTTGTAGATCGTCTCATGAGCTTCACATCCATATAAAGTTTGAAATTTTTAATGGAGTAATTTGAGAGAACCGACGACAGGAAGTCGAAACCTTCCCACCGCCGCCGCGCCGCCTACAGGCCACTGAAGTGGGCCCTACTTCTGGCGCAGGAGCGCCCCTCTTGGCTCTTCAACGTGGCGCAGTTAGATCGGCCCTTAGCTACATGGATTAGAAGAAAAATCCAAAACTAGTTTTGAACAAAACTGAAAGGTATCGGCTTGTTTATTTTGAACTGATTTTTACACTTTTAAGTGTTGCAAACTTGTAAAAATCATATCCTTTTGCTATGTGGACGAAATACAGTGAAACAAGAGATAGTGGACTCGTGTAGACGTCTTCTACATTTTAGAAGAGACCGCATATTTTTCTGAGCCTTCTGCAATATTTGGTGGAGTGGAACCCAATGTGAGATTTCTGAATTATAAACGATATGGAAAACAACGATGTATAAATTATATAGTCGAAGTATGAGTTATATAAGCGTTGTATAAGTTGTATGTTCGATGTATAAGTTATATACGCGTTGTATAAGTTATATATGCGTTGAAATAAATTGAAATGATATTGAAATGAAATCAAAATATAGTTATATATGTATATATATATATACTCCCCTCGTCCAAAAACCATGGATGATATATATTGGTTGTGATATTGTTTGGATTATTGGTTGATGTGAAAATTTGGTGAATATCATGAACGGTTGGTTTGAAATGATTGATTGTGATTGAAATCCCAATAGGATTAGTATATGGGAAAATTTCGTCTGCGTACGAACTAGAAATTGAAAATCCCCATTGTCAAAAGCTGCAAGGCTTTAAGGTAGAGCGAGGAGCCGTACTAGGTACGGTCCCGGTTTAACTACCCTGCCGTTATGCTGCCGAAATTTTCTGAAATATTTCTTGTTTGATTTAAATTCATGTGTTGAATAGAAATTCATGTGTTGAAATAAATTCATATGTTGAATAGAAATTCATGTGTTGAAATAAATTCATGTGTTGAATGGAGTTCGTGTATTGAATAAATTCTTTGAAAGATAAAAATAACATTTTTACCTTATATATAAACTATATAAAATAATCGTGTTTTAAATAAATTGTTTTAACACCAAAAATAACATTTTTACCTTATATATAAACTATATAAAATAATTGCGTTTTGAAATAAATTGTTTTACAATAAAAATCACATTTTTATTATATATATCAACTATAGAAAGTATTCATGTGTTGAATAAAGGAGTAGAAAGATAAAAATAATATTTTTATCGTATGTGTGAAGTCAAAAACATTCATGTGTTGAATATATAGATTGAACAATAAAATCTACATTTTTATTGTGAATATGAAGTGCTAAAAATATTCATGTGTTGAATAAATATTTTTAATGATAAAAATATAATTTTTATCAAATATATGAAATGAATATAGTTTTGAAATCGACAAATGAATTATATTTATATATATATATATATATATATAAAATAAATCGAATAACGAAGCTGCAGTTAGTGTTTTGAAACCATGATTTCAAATGATTATTGCGGGAAATCCGACCATCGGATTTTCCCGAAACCGCAACCGTTGGGTTCGCTTTGGAAATATCTTTCCAACGGCACCAACTTTGTGAAGATCCAACGGTTGGATTGTCTGGATTGTTTAATTCAAATCTGAAGAAAAACAGCGCCAGAATCGATTATATATATACACATATATATATAATTAAACTAAACCGAATAACGACGCTGCAGTTCGTATTTTGAAATCGTAACTTAAAACGATTGTACCGGGAGATCCGACCGTCGGATTTTCCCAAAATTGAAACCGATGGGTTCATTTTGAAAAGATCTTTCTAATGATATAAAATTTGTGAAGATCCAACGGTTAGATTTCCAGATATGTCTAAATCAAATCTGAAGAAAAACAACGCCACAGCCGCGTTATGGCCTGAAGCGTTGTTTGAATGAATTGGCTATTTTTAAATAAATAAAAATAGCAATAAATCGTGATAAAATATTATAAACGATATGGAATGGAAATAAACTGAATTTACTCGGTTTATGTGATATTTAATGGTTGAATGTGTTTGGCGTGAAAGTTACATTAATGAATTTAATTATTGGTGTCGAATAATTTAACCATTGAAATAAATTGATTTGAAGTTCTAAATATACGTGAATTGTTTGAAAAGGCCGAGTTAAATCTCATTTCAAATAATTGATCGGCGATGAGAAGTCGATGATGAAGACGGTGGTTGAAGACGGGAGATCTTCACCTCGGTTGGATGATAACTGATGTCTTGATTGGGAGGCATCCCGAAATATAGATAATAAGTGGTGATCATCCAGATGTACGTGGACATCGATGGATACGCGAGGTATATGGTGCCTCCGGTTTCGTTCAGTCCCAGAACGAACTTATAAATGGATTGTGTGTCTGACATTGGATTATGTTCTGTGCTGATTGATCTCTATTAAATATATATCTGTTTGGCGGCGGAGAATTTATTCCCTTGCTTAACGCCCTTCTCTGAGACATACGAGCTCAGAGGTTATATATCGATAGAAATCGGTCGCACGGAGTGAACTGCCTATGTGGCACGCCTGAGTGGCAAATGATCAAGGCTTCTGTTGAAAAGCAAAGTCTTGTGGTTGATGATCAAAGCATGGCCTGTGTGGCATAGCTTTGTGTATAACGTGAATTCGCGAGCCTCACACCCCGGTATGAGCCAGAAACGGGGAAGGACCTCAGGGAGCGCATGTGTTTCCTTTTAGCTAGGGTGGTGTCAGTGACCTACGAGCCCTGACATTTATATTATTTTCACTTGTATGGTTGTTGCTGTTGCAAGGCGCCTGGGATATATCGGTGACTGTGTGGAGCCGATGGAGTCATTTGTCTCATTTACACCCCAAAGGGCAGGGAAACGCAGTGTTCATGCATTTTAATCCACAACGGTGGACCGGCCTTGTCGCTCCAAGGGTTGCTCGAGCTCTGATCCTGAGACATGGGCTAGATTGTCTCGAAGTCGGTAAGGATTATCTTTTGCCTTGGTTCATGACGGAAATCCAATTTCCAAATACGACACCGTGCGGTTTTGATTGTATACCTATATATGGCGACATGATATATGGTACCCATTGTAACACCCCACCTCCGTTAAGGTCACTCACAAAGGGAATGCCTTAACTTTGGTGGAGCATTTTAGTAAATAGAAACAGAATACTACAAGACAGATAAACAGTACTTGGAAAATTATAACTTTATTTCAAACAGAAGCTTGGTTACATCCTTTCAAATCACAATATCAGAATTCAAGTACAAAATATCAGTCTTGTACAAAAGCCTTAAGAATGCATAGTTTAAAATCATAATCCCCACAGAAGAAGACAAGCCATACTTTAAGCACTGCAAGCGGAAGAAATCTGGATCAAGCTAGAGTATTCCCTTCTACAAAACCTGGGGGGGGAAACGGAAGAAAGGAGGCGAAACAACAAGGGTCAGACAAAAGTCTGGCAAGTCCAGTGATTTTCAGTTATGAACAGATAATAATAACATGACATGAAAATAAAACTGGATGAGAGATAACTGTAACAGATGTAGCAGATATAACAGAAGAACAGAATGATATAAGCTATTGCTTTACACTTCTCTGCACTAATACTAATATAACGGGATTAGGTGTAACCCTAATGTCTTAACTAAAACAGAAAGGAAACAAAATGATTTCCACAGAACAGAATGATAGTAATGGGCTTTTACCACCCGACAGAAGGTACAGAAACAGAAACAGATTAATCCCTATGGAAACGGAATGTAGAATTAGGTATACACTAATAAATAGGCCTTTACCACCCCCAACAGACGGTACCACGCGGGAACAGACAGGTGTTACCACCCAACATAAACAGATGGTACCCCACAGAAACAGACAGAGCTAAGTGTACCCTAAGTTCTACCCCACGCGATCGGCTCCCTAATACATAAATACCCTGTGCCAGCCCCACCGAAGGGTGTATCATTCCCTAAAGTGGCAACCTTTGAATGACACAGACCTATTTACAGATGTCACGGCGTCTTACTTCCTCAGAGGCAGACCGGGATCCATGCACGCACATGACCCGGTTGGAACACACCATCAACACCCCTCGCCATTATCAGAATGAACCGCTTATAATTAGTTCAGTAAGCGTGCCCGGACCCTACCTACTGTTGGGTCAAAGTTTTGATACCAGAAAGGGTTACTAACTAATATGGGTCCCAAACAACAGATAACACAAGTAATTCCCCTCCTATCCTTGTGTCCCCAGACTAACAGATTTCAGATTAACAAGTTCAGACATACAGAATTCAGATCAACTAGTTCACAGATCAGACAAGTTTTAGACTAACGGATCAGATATACGGATTTAACAGATTTACAGATTTGTCTAACTTTGTAATTGGGCCTACCGATTCACAGAACAGATTTATTAAACTCATCAGTCTAGTGGGTTTAACCCTATCCGCCCAACACGTTTTAGACATTATATTTATCTCAGATTTTCATTAATTAAATATTAATGCCCAGACCTCTCACATTAGACTGACAGTTTGCGGCTACTGGTTAGGCCGGTTGGTTCCGGGAAGATTTCTGCCGCAAACTGAGTCTAACCTCGGGTTTCAAGCACGTTATGACTAACTTCTCACATTAGAACCTATTGTTTACGGCCACTGGATGTGCCGGGCGGTTCCGGGCAGGATTACGACGCAAACTCATTCTAACCTCGAGTCAGCCATGTTTATCTTTTTGGCCAATTAATTATTAATTTACCATTTATGCCCACGCCTATTATACATGTCAATTTTCATAACTATAGTCAATTCAGATTATGTCAATAACAGACTAAATATATCAACTCAACATATATGGCAGATAACAGATTTAGCAGATTAGGCGACTTAACGGATTCAGCAGATTAAGCAGTTTAGCAGATTTAGCATATAACAGTTTAGGCATCTTCAGCAGACTTAGCAGATGACAAATTTGGTATATGAACAGATATAGCAGATTATAGCAGAACTAGCAGATTAGGCAATATAACAGAACTAGCAAATTAGGCAATATAACAGATTTAATCATTCCATAAAGTTTCATAAACATATCTTGCCTAATTATAAATTTGGCCTAAGTTTGCATGCCTAAATAGTTGTCATGATTCACATTATGATCATATACCCCACGTTTGCATTGAATTTACATGGCACAGATTATGGTCATAATTTACCATATAACACATGTCTCAAATTTAGTTAAACTTGCCTAGTACAAAAGATTCACATATAAATTATACCAAATATAAACATCGATTTCAATGCATGTCATATATTCAAAAATCTCCCACTTAGGTGTTATTCACATTTAATAGTTATCAAATCTTAACATAAATCTTCACACCTAAGTCATATTCCCTTTTTATCCCAAATCATGAATTTCTATATAAACAATATGCCCAACAATCTAGAACTTTAAATTATAACAGATCTTTAATTCAAAAATATGCGTTATGTCCAATGTCTCAAGTCACATGTTAATATACAATGGTTCCTCTTCTTCCAATTCACAGAATATGCACGGATCTAAATCTAGTTTACAGCCTATGTCCTTTTAGTCATAGATTAGCCATGTCCAATTATGCCATCATTCATTATTTATCCCAAAGTTTAACGTTCGTGCGTTAATCTCTTATGAGATTTGGCGCAAGCTCGGGGTAGCCTGGCTATAGAACAGAAAGAAGAAAGAGATATAGAATAAAATAGATCAGAACAGAACATACGCAATCTCAAATTCAGATTTACAATCATGTCACAATTATAATTAAAGTTTATATCGGAAAATAACTGCACTTGCCTTGGTTGGATTCTAAAAGAAAAAGGTGTTGTAGCTGTTCTCTTTTAATCCTAATCAGAATTGGAGGAAGAAGAAGCACAAGTCCTAGCTTAGGTTTCAGCAGAGTAGAGACGCCATTGATTTATTTATTTTTAGAGAGGAAGAGAGCAATGGAGGCTAGAGAATTGTATATGAGATTTAGGTTTAGGTTAGGGATGTATATATAGGTGTAGGAAGTTATTTAGGACCATTAGATTAACCCTGAATCATGAGAACCATTCAAATGCAAAATCTGCATTTGAGCGAATCGGCCCACGGGATGACAGCCAAACACCCTGGATTAACCCCTAGTCGACCCAGCGGGGCTTGGGTCGACCTCAAAAATGGGCCGGTTCGGTTATTCCCCCTCCCAATTCGCTGTTTTGAACCTTTTTTGCATGTTTATTTATTTAATTTTTATATATATCTATATATATTTCTCTCATATGCATATAAACTTCAAGGCTTAATAACTTCTTCATAATTAACCATTTTTTTTTTAATATTCTCAGAAAATACGGGGTGTTACAATCTCCCCTCCTTAAAGGATTTCGTCCCCGAAATCTTCAAGTTAAGAAGAATGTATCATAACATCCAACATCCATCTACTCAACCATTCAATCACAGGCATCCATTGTCCTTAAAAGGTTTCTAATGCCGTATGAACATATGCAAAGTGTGTGTATATGTTTCTTATCTAATGCAAAATCAGGCGGTCTACTGATCCAGTTGACCTCCTTAATGCGAATCATGTTAGTGTCATGAGTCCAAATATGTATGCAAGAAATCCTATTTGATACACATCATTTCTATATGAGTGCATAACCATTCATCCAAATGCAACATCCATGTGAGGAGTCAATCATTCTGCATCCACAAAAATTGAAAAATGCACACACATCCATATGCAGTATGAGAGTGTTTTTGAGCTGATCTAGTGCCTAGTGTGTGTATATGCATCCACGAGAAACCACTAGCAACCACTTGCAACCATCAAACATAACATGTCTCAAACACATGTTTACACCCATTAGTTTCTACCTAAAGTTCGAAGATTCGATCGATAGGATACAATCGAACAATGGAAGCAAGTACAGATAAAACAAAAACTTGGTTCCCATTAGACATTGGCTGAGAGAATAATTCCCCTAAGTATCAACCCCAAAGACCGAAATCAATATCAGATTGACACTCAGAGGATTACCCTCTTTAGACAATGTCAAAACTGGAAATCTTAACCTTATCAGAGATATTCAAATATTTACAGACTACTAGTACAGATCAGATTACCAAATGATTCTTAGAAAACTAAGCATGATAAAACCCAGAATGTATGCGTCCTACTTGACGCCTAACACAGATATCTCTCAAACCACAATTTATCACAAGCAGATGAGTCATAACCCTTATGGGTTTTAGTCTACAGCGGAATCAGAAACAATACTAGTATCAAAGTGCAGAGTATCGATTACAGAATCAAAATGCCAGAATCAGAAAGAGTTTTAACTCAACAATCAGATAAAGAAATTAAACCTCTCACAGAAAGTTTTCCTAATTCCATCCTATCCACTAGCCTCGAGAGTGTTCGCCTACCCTCTAGAAGTAGGTCCTATCTTCTGCCCTTGCCCTCGTTTCTTCGGGCAGTCCCTAGTGAAGTGTCGCATCTCACCACAGTTGAAGCAAGCGGCCTTCTTTGGATCCACTTTCTTATCGTGTGTCCTATCCATATCTCCCATGTACGTTCTCCATTTATGACCTTCCACCAAAATGAAGCTTCATCTTTCATTAACCAAGCAGTTGGTTGAACCTTCCTCCCATCGTCTATCTCCAAGGTACCAACAAGTCCTCTACTCCGTTGAGCCAACTTCTAGCCTCGACAACGTCTCAGTCCAATAAAGCGGTTTTCCGCCCATCGCACAGAAGTTTTTACATATCTTAGAAAAAGCATCTATAAGCGGAGGAAGAGATTCAAAAGGGAAAGAGGAAGGAACTCGAAACAAAGAATCGAAAGAAAGATATATGGCTTTTGGGGATTATATTTTTTTCTTCCAAATAAGCTTTACTTTTGAAAATACTTCCTTTTTAAAACATAGTTTTCAAAAACTTTTTATCAAATCTAGTAACCTTCAGCTCTGATACCAAGTGTAACACCCCACCTCCGTTAAGGTCACTCACAAAGGGAATGCCTTAACTTTGGTGGAGCATTTTAATAAACAGAAACAGAATACTACAAGACAGATAAACAGTACTTGAAAAATTATAACTTTATTTCAAACAGAAGCTTGGTTACATCCTTTCAAATCACAATATCAGAATTCAAGTACAAAATATCAGTCTTGTACAAAAGCCTTCAGAATGCATAGTTTAAAATCATAATCCCCACAGAAGAAGACAAGCCATACTTTAAGCACTGCAAGCGAAAGAAATCTGGATCAAGCTAGAGTATTCCCTTCTACAAAACCTGGGGGGGAAACGGAAGAAAGGAGGCGAAACAACAAGGGTCAGACAAAAGTCTGGCAAGTCCAGTGATTTTCAGTTATGAACAGATAATAATAACATGACATGAAAATAAAACTGGATGAGAGATAACTGTAACAGATGTAGCAGATATAACAGAAGAACAGAATGATATAAGCTATTGCTTTACACTTCTCTGCACTAATACTAATATAACGGGATTAGGTGTTACCCTAATGTCTTAACTAAAACAGAAAGGAAACAGAATGATTTCCACAGAACAGAATGCTAGTAATGGGCTTTTACCACCCGACAGAAGGTAGAGAAACAGAAACTGATTAATCCCTATGGAAACAGAATGTAGAATTAGGTATACACTAATAAATAGGCCTTTACCACCCCCAACAGACGGTACCACGCAGGAACAGACAAGTGTTACCACCCAACAGAAACAGATGGTACCCCACAGAAACAGACAGAGCTAAGTGTACCCTAAGTTCTACCCCACGCGATCGGCTCCCTAATACATAAATACCCTGTGCCAGCCCCACCGAAGGGTGTATCATTCCCTAAAGTGGTAACCTTTGAATGACACAGACCTATTTACAGATGTCACGGCGTCTTACATCCTCAGAGGCAGACTGGGATCCATGCACGCACATGACCCGGTTGGAACGCACCATCAACACCCCTCGCCATTATCAGAATGAACCGCTTATAATTAGTTCAGTAAGCGTGCCCGTACCCTGCCTACTGTTGGGTCAAAGTTTTGATACCAGAAAGGGTTACTGACTAATATGGGTCCCAAACAACAGATAACACAAGCAATTCCCCTCCTATCCTTGTGTCCCCAGACTAACAGATTTCAGATTAACAAGTTCACACATACAGAATTCAGATCAACTAGTTCACAGATCAGACAAGTTTTAGACTAACGGATCAGATATACGGATTTAACAGATTTACAGATTTGTCTAACTTTGTAATTGGGCCTACCAATTCACGGAATAGATTTATTAAACTCATCAGTCTAGTGGGTTTAACCCTATCCGCCCAACACGTTTTAGACATTATATTTATCTCAGATTTTCATTAATTAAATATTAATGCCCAGACCTCTCACATTAGACTGACAGTTTGCGGCTACTGGTTAGGCCGGTTAGTTCTGGGCAGATTTCTGCCGCAAACTGAGTCTAACCTCGGGTTTCAAGCACGTTATGACTAACTTCTCACATTAGAACCTATTGTTTGCGGCCACTGGATGTGCCGGGCGGTTCCGGGCAGGAATACGACGTAAACTCATTCTAACCTCGAGTCAGCCATGTTTATCTTTGCGGCCAATTAATTATTAATTTACCATTTATGCCCACGCCTAATATACATGTCAATTTTCATAACTATAGCCAATTCAGATTATGTCAATAATAGACTAAATATATCAACTCAGCATATATGGCAGATAACAGATTTAGCAGATTAGGCGACTTAACGGATTCAGCAGATTAAGCAGTTTAGCAGATTTAGCATATAACAGTTTAGGCATCTTCAGCAGACTTAGCAGATGACAGATTTGGTATATGAACATATATAGCAGATTATAGCAGAACTAGCAGATTAGGCAATATAACAGAACTAGCAAATTATGCAATATAACAGATTTAATCATTCCATAAAGTTTCATAAACATATCTTGCCTAATTATAAATTTGGCCTAAGTTTGCATGCCTAAATAGTTGTCATGATTCACATTATAATCATATACCCCACGTTTGCATTGAATTTACATAGCACAGATTATGGTCATAATTTACCATATAACACACGTCTCAAATTTAGTTAAACTTGCCTAGTACAAAAGATTCACATATAAATTATACCAAATATAGCCATCGATTTCAATGCATGTCATATATTCAAAAATCTCCCACTTAGGTGTTATTCACATTTAATAGTTATCAAATCTTAAAATAAATCTTCACACCTAAGTCATATTCCCTTTTTATCCCAAATCATGAATTTCTATATAAACAATATGCCCAACAATCTAGAACTTTAAATTATAACAGATCTTTAATTCAAAAATATGCGTTATGTCCAATGTCTCAAGTCACATGTTAATATACAATGGTTCCTCTTCTTCCAATTCACAGAATATGCACAGATCTAAATCTAGTTTACAGCCTATGTCCTTTTAGTCACAGATTAGCCATGTCCAATTATGCCATCATTCATTATTTATCCCAAAGTTTAACATTCGTGCGTTAATCTCTTATGAGATTTGGCACAGGCTCGGGGTAGCCTGGCTATAGAACAGAAAGAAGAAAGAGATATAGAATAAAATAGATCAGAACAGAACATACGCAATCTCAAATTCAGATTTACAATCATGTCACAATTATAATTAAAGTTTATATCGGAAAATAACTGCACTTGCCTTGGTTGGATTCTAAAAGAAAAAGGTGTTGTAGCTTTTCTCTTTTAATCCTAATCAGAATTGGAGGAAGAAGAAGCACAAGTCCTAGCTTAGGTTTCAGCAGAGTAGAGACGCCATTGATTTATTTATTTTTAGAGAGGAAGAGAGCAATGGAGGCTAGAGAATTGTATATGAGATTTAGGTTTAGGTTAGGGATGTATATATAGGTGTAGGAAGTTATTTAGGACCATTAGATTAACCCTGAATCATGAGAACCATTCAAATGCAAAATCTGCATTTGAGTGAATCGGCCCACGGGATGACAGCCAAACACCCTGGATTAACCCCTAGTCGACCCAGCGGGGCTTGGGTCGACCTCAAAAATGGGCCGGTTCGGTTATTCCCCCTCCCAATTCGCTGTTTTGAACCTTTTTTGCATGTTTATTTATTTAATTTTTATATATATCTATATATATTTCTCTCATATGCATATAAACTTCAAGGCTTAATAACTTCTTCATAATTAACCATTTTTTTTAATATTCTCAGAAAATACGGGGTGTTACACCCATGCCATTAATGATTGATAGTTATGATTTGATTTTTTTTTTGAAACATATAAACACTAGCAATAATACCAAATGCTTTTGTTTTATTCGTATCAAGCATATTTTGGCCATTATAAGGTAAAACTCTATCCTCCGGTTTGCGTTGCATTGTGTGATGGGAACTGAGTCTTATAATGGCTTCATTTTTATAAAATGCATTGCGATGTTTAAAAGATTTACTTGTTTTAAGGCACTGGCAATCCAATGGCGTAAACCCGTTCCGTGAAAGTGGCATGGTCCTGTGATTGGCCATATTATAAAATGTGTTAAGTAGATTTCTCATACCAGTCCCATGACTGACTCGTAGTTTGTTTTACTTGCAAACTCGGGTGCCCCTCTTTCTACACGGGCAGCCTTGTATTCAGGTTTTACCAGGCTCTTTCTGGATAGCCGGAGCTGAAGATGGATTCTATCATTTATCTCTTTTTTTGCTGTTCAGCTCCTATTGTACATATTATGTTTTGTTTTCCGCTGTAAACATCTATGTATAGCTGAACTGTATTTTGCACTAAGTATGATCCAGTATACTGTGTAACTCTGATGATTATGTTTATCCAGTGTATTCTATTGTACATTATCTGGTGTATTTACTTAATTCTGTACTGCTGTTATCTGTTTATGTGTTATATTCCAAAGATTACCCTTGCCATCGTCATACGGGGTTTTGGGGTCGTCACAACGTGGTATCAGAGCTTTGGTTAAGCTTAATTCTGGAATATAACATATTAACGAACTCGTCAGAAATAGAACCAGTAGTGTTCTAGGACGAATAGCTCATTACAGATAGGATCAGTAAGGTCCTAGTATGAGTATAGCAGAATCAGAATAACTCGTTAGAGATGGGGTCAGAAATGCCCCAGAACGAGTTGAGAGTTATATGTTTATAATTAACGTATTTGTGATTATATATATAGTCTAGTTTTAGAAATATGATTTTTTGAATATATAAAAAGTATATTTTTGAAAAGTTAAAAACAAATTGATTGTTGTTTGTGTTGTGTGATAGTGGATTTGATTAATTAAATTATTAGAATGATAGCTAATTTAATCAATGAATGAAGGGTAAATCTATGCAATTAAATCACATATTGAACTGATTTAAAAATATATAGAAATATATACATGTGCAATATATATGTTTTAACAGGTAAGAGGATTAGCTGTTGAGTAAAGAATTTATTTGCGTGCCCGACAAATAGGTAAACCTTAATGAGTTGGATGCGCAATTTTATTATTATATCGACTCCTGTGAATGCCATTGGATGCGGAGTGTTGGTTGTTCTGTGTGTAATAATAAATGTCGCCATAGGATAGTAACAATTAATTTTGAGCTACACTACATGTCATACTTCTTGAAGATAGACATACTACATCATATACCACATAAGCATTTGGAGCTTGTATGACGAGGTTGAAGATTTACCATACGAGCGAGAGGCTTGTATGGCGATGACTATATATTACAGGTTGAACTGATGACTGATATAGACCATATAAAATGTAACGGTAAATTGCAAGATTAATAAAACCCCCACACGGGTCTGGAGATGACAATAAACACGTCTCTCTGGTCATTAAGGCACAAAAACCATTTATAGGGTGACGAGAATTTATTCTCTGGAGTTATGATCTATACACACTCCCCTGTGGACATCGGAATATATCACTATAAATATGTGCATGCTTATTAGGATTTATTGGGTACCTAATACGGCCCAATAAATTTCCAAACCCCTCCCCGTACAAAGGAGGTTATGGCGAAATTTTTCGAAAATTTAGGGTGTTAGCCAAATTTTTGAAGAATTTGAAAATTCTTAGAAACTGAAAAGTTGGAGAATGGAAGCCAGAAGGAAAGTTGAGTTAGTTAATTAAACAACTTTCCACTTCGTTCCTTTTCGAGGACGAAAAGTTTTAAGTGGGGGAGATTGTAACAACCCAGAAAATCTGAGCTAATTTAAATTTTTTAATTTGGCTATTTTAGTGAATTTTAGATATTTAAAATAAATATTTTAAATAATAACGACAAAAAGTATGTTTGAATCGATGTTTGAAAATAAATATAATTATTCTTAATTATAAACAAGGCCTGAAATGGCGCGGCAGTTTGAAAATTGGAATTCGAACTTTGACTGACTGTACTGGGTGCAAAATAAAATGGATTTTAGTGAAACCAAAAATATTTAAGTCTGTTAGTGAATATCTTTCTAACGAATATGAAAAATCGAAGTTTCATAGTAGGAATCAAAAGTTATGGCCAAATGAATTTTCAGAAAGGTCGCTATAGAGTTTATATAGCCCGTGAAAATAGCCATTTTGCAAACGAACTTAGAATTCGACGAAACCACTTTTGTTGGATCCGGGATGTCAAAGTATTGCTAGGTTTCAAATTTCATAATTTTTCAAGTTAGTATGTGAGCGCGGCAAAGGCAAATGTGTTTGGTCAATTTCTACTAAATTGGATCGACCAGAAAAGGGCCATTTTTCAAACGATATCAGAATTTGACAAAACTAGTTTCGTTGTGACCGTATCATCAAAACATAGCTAGATTTGTTTTTCGGGAATTGCTAGTATCAATATGTGGCCCCAGCAAATTGAAATGTACATTCAAATCAAATATTGAATGTTTTATATTTTAATTTGAAGAAAAGCTGACTGAAACAGTCGAATGGGCCTACGAAACATATCCCATTGTGTTCGGAATGGGGGTATTTAGCCAGGGACG
Source organism: Allium sativum (assembly GCA_030737875.1). Lineage (NCBI taxonomy): Eukaryota > Viridiplantae > Streptophyta > Magnoliopsida > Asparagales > Amaryllidaceae > Allium > Allium sativum. The sequence continues at coordinate 136,201,309 of CM060915.1, forward strand.
ACAGTCGTTGGGTTTGGATTGGAGTTCGTATGAGGTAAGGGGTATTTTTGGATTTTTAAAATATATAAATAAAAAAATATCTCATTGGCCATTACTCTCTCTCCCCCCGATATTAAAAATTGCGCACGACGGAAATGCTTTCATTCCTTCTCTCCTCTTTTTCTCCAAATCCACGCACTAAAATCACATGCCCCAGTTAACGTTTTTGTAGATCGTCTCATGAGCTTCACATCCATATAAAGTTTGAAATTTTTAATGGAGTAATTTGAGAGAACCGACGACAGGAAGTCGAGACCTTCCCACCGCCGCCGCGCCACCTACAGGCCACCGAAGTGGGCCCTACTTCTAGGGCAGGAGCGCCCCTCCTGGGTCTTCAACGTGGCGCAGGCCGATCATCCCCTAGCTACACGGATTAGAAGAAAAATCCAAACCTAGTTTTGGACAAAACTGAAAGGTATCGGCTTGTTTATTTTGAACTGATTTTTACACTTTTAAGTGTTGCAAACTTGTAAAAATCATATCTTTTTGCTATGTGGACGAAATCCAGTGAAACAAGAGACAGTGGACTCATGTGGACGTCTTCTACATTTTAGAAGAGACCGCATATTTTTCTGAGCCTTCTGCAATTTTTGGTGGAGTAGAACCCAATGTGAGATTTCTGAATTATAAACGATATGGAAAACAACGATGTATAAATTATATAGTCGAAGTATGAGTTATATAAGCGTTGTAAACCTCATGTATAAGCGTTGTATAAGTTGTATGTTCGATGTATAAGTTATATACGCGTTGTATAAGTGATATATGCGTTGAAATAAATTGAAATGATATTGAAATGAAATCAAAATATAGTTATATACGTATATCTATTTCTATATATATATATATATACACACACACACACACACTCCCCTCGTCCACAGACCATAGACGATATATATTGGTTATGATATTGTTTGGATTATAGGTTGATGTGAAAATTTGGTGAATATCATGAACTGTTGGTTTGAAATGATTGATTGTGATTGAAATCCCAATAGGATTATTATATGGGAAAAATTCGTCTGCGTACGAACTAGAAATTGAACATCCCCATTGTCAAAAGCTGCGAGGCTTTAAGGTAGAGCGAGGAGCCGTACTAGGGACGGTCCCGGTTTAACTACCCTGCCATTATGCTGCCGAAATTTTCTGAAATATTTCTTTGTTTGATTTAAATTCATGTGTTGAATAGAAATTCATGTGTTGAAATAAACTCATGTGTTGAATAGAAATTCATGTGTTGAAATAAATTCATGTGTTGAATGGAGTTCGTGTGTTGAATAAATTCTTTGAAAGATAAAAATAACATTTTTACCTTATATATAAACTATATAAAATAATCGTGTTTTAAATAAATTGTTTTAACACCAAAAATAACATTTTTACCTTATATATAAAGTATATAAAATAATCATGTTTTGAAATAAATTGTTTTACAATAAAAATCAGAATTTTATTATATATATCAACTATAGAAAGTATTCATGTGTTGAATAAAGGAGTAGAAAGATAAAAATCATATTTTTATCGTATGTGTGAAGTAAAAAACATTCATGTGTTGAATATATAGATTGAACAATAAAATCTACATTTTTATTGTGAATATGAAGTGCTAAAAATATTCATGTGTTGAATAAATATTTTTGATGATAAAAATATCATTTTTATCAAATATATGAAATGAATATAGTTTTAAAATTGACGAATGAATTATATATATATATAAATACAAATAAAATAAATTGAATAACGAAGCTGCAGTTCGTGTTTTGAAACTATGATTTCAAACGATTATTGCGGGAAATCCGACCATCGGATTTTCCCGAAACCGCAACCGTTGGGTTCGCTTTGGAAATATCTTTCCAACGTCGTCAACTTTGTGAAGATCCAGCGGTTGGATTATATGGAATGTTTAATTCAAATCTAAAGAAAAACAGTGCCAGAATCGATTATGTTTATATATATATATAAATATAATTAAATTAAATCGAATAACGACGCTGTAGTTCGTATTTTGAAATCGTACCTTCAAACGATTGTACCGGGAGATCCGACCGTCGAATTTTCCCAAAATTGAAACCGGTGGATTCGTTTTGAAAAGATCTTTCTAATGATATAAAATTTATGAAGATCCAACGGTTAGATTTTCAGATATGTGTAAATCAAATCTGAAGAAAAACAGCGCCACGGCCGCGTTATGGCCTGAAGCGTTGTTTGAATGAATTGGCTATTTTTAAATAAATTAAAATAGCGATAAATCGTGATAAAATATTATAAACGATATGAAATGGAAATAAACTGAATTTGTTCAGTTTATGTGATATTTAATGGTTGAATGTGTTTGGCATGAAAGTTACGTTAATGAATTTAATTATTGGTGTCGAATAATTTAACCATTGAAATAAATTGATTTGAAATTCTAAATCTACGTGAATTATTTGAAAAGGCCAAGTCAAATCTCATTTCAAATAATTGATCGGCGATGAGAAGTCGATGATGAAGACGGTGGTTGAAGACTGGAGATCTTTACCTCGGTTGGATGATAACTGATGTCTTGATTGGGAGGCATCCCGAAATATAGATAATAAGTGGTGATCATCCAGACGTACGTGGACATCGATGGATACGCGAGGTATATAGTGCCTCCGGTTTCGTTCAGACACGGAACGAACTTGTAAATGGACTGTGTGCCTGACATTGGATTTTGTTCTGTGCTGATTGAACTCTATTAAATATAAATCTGTTTGGCGGGGGAGAATTTATTCTCTTGCTTAACTCCCTTCTCTGAGACGTACGAGCTCAGAGGTTATATATCGATAGAAATCAGTAGCATGAAGTGAACTGCCTGTGTGGCACGCCTGAGTGGCAAATGATCAAGGCTTCCGTTGAAAAGAAAAGTATTGTGGTTGATGATCAAAGCACGACCTGTGTGGCATTGCTTTGTGTATAACGTGAATTCGCGAGCCTCACACCCCAGTATGAGCCAGAAACGGGAGAGGACCTCAGGGAGGGCATGCGTTTCCTTCTATGTAGGGTGGTGTCAGTGACCTACCAGCCCTGACATTTATAATATTTTCACCTGTATGGTTGTTGCTGTTGCGAGGCGCCTCGGATATATCGGTGACTGTGTGGAGCCGATGGAGTCATTTGGCTCATTTACGCCCCAAAAGGGCGGGGAAACGCAGTGTTCAGGCATTTTAATCCACATTGGTGGACCGACCCTGTCGCTCCAAGGGTCACTCGAGCTCTGATCCTGAGACAAGGGCTAGATTGTTTCGAATTCGATAAGGACTATCTTTTGCCTTGGTTCATGACGAAAATCCAATTTCCAAATACGACACCGTGCGGTTTTGATTGTATACCTATATATGGCGACATGATATATGGTACCCATGCCGTCTATGATTGATAGTTATGATTTGATTTTTTTTTTGAAACATATAAACACTAGTAATAATACCAAATGCTTTTGTTTTATTGGTATCAAGCATATTTTGGCCATTATAAGGTAAAACTCTATCCTCCGGTTTGCGTTGCATTGTGTGATGGGAACTGAGTCTTATAATGGCTTCATTTTTATAAAAAACATTGCGATGTTTAAAAGATTTACTTGTTTTAAAGAACTAGCAGTCCAATGGAGTAAACCCGTTTCGCGAAAGTGGCATGGTCCTGTGATTGGCCATATTATAAAATGTTCTAAGTAGATTTCTCATATCAGTTCCATGACTGACTCGTAGTTTGTTTCACTTGCGGACTCGGGTGCCCCTCTTTCTACACGGGCAGCCTTGTATTCAGGTTTTAGCAGGCTCTTTCTGGATAGCTGGAGCTGAAGATGGATTCTATCATTTATCTCTTTTCATGTTGTTCAGCTCCTATTGTACATATTATGTTTTGTTTTCCGCTGTAGACATTTATGTATAGCTGAACTGTATTTTGCACTAAGTATGATCCAGTATACTGTGTAACTCTGATGATTATGTTTATCCAGTGTATTCTATTGTACATTATCTGGTGTATTTACTTAATTTTGTTCTGCTGTTATCTGTTTATGTGTTATATTCCAAAGATTACCCTTGCCAACGTCGTACGGGGTTTTGGGGTCGTCACACGTTCAGTTTCAGATCTGATCAGTTCCATGAGATAGATCTCATTTTTGCGATTCTAACGCCTCCCGTTTCATCAATTTCTGAAGTCGTATGAATGAGATGTCAATTTTTATACATTGGATACAATATTTAATTAAATTACATAATTAATTAGATTTAATTACATGATCAAGCAGTTAAACCTTCTTCCTCCATCATATGTTATTACTGGAAGCTGACGGAACCCAACTTCGTTGCCTCAACCACGAAATGCACGCTGCCTGAGATGCCATCCTACCGGTCTGAAACTACCACGCTGAAGCCATCGCCGTCATCTACTTCCAACTGGAGCCACTTTGCTCTCGGTGGTCCCCATTGCCTTAGATTTGCATGCGAGCGGCGCTCCTTTGTGGGGCAAAATCGAACAGTACACCTAACGTTTTCTGATCATAGCCGTATGATTTTAAAGGCCTCGAGATCCTCTTTGATTTTGGCTTTGAGATCCTCTTTTTAATTTGTAGTGGTTTGTGAGAAATTAAGAGATCAAGGATTGGCAATTTCAGCCATTCATAGTGGATGGTGGCGGCTATGAAGAATTAGGGTTATAGGATTATGAGGGTGTATATAATATTATATATTATTAAATTTTTATTTATTTACTACTTAAATTTATTTAAAGATGAAACTTCCCATTTTCTTTCGTTTAATGTAATCAATTAATGAGGGGGAGAGATAAACGTTTCATTTCCTTCCTTTAAATTATTTAATTAATTAGGGTAGTTAGAGAAGGAAACTTTCATTTCCTTTCTTAGGATTATTTAATTAACAGGGAGAATATAATTAGAATTTATTGGTTTATTATCAATTTGATTTGACAAACATGTGACATAGATGCGAGTACAAAATGTATGACAATGTAATTTTTGTAAGTGCAACATGTGGTACGTGCTATAAAGTGATAGAAAGGTATAGACATATTTATTTTAACATAACATTTACACTAATTAAATGACACATCTAATTTAACATAACATTTATACAAATTATATGACACATCTAATTTAACATAACATTTATACAAATTATATGACACATCTAATTTAACATAACATTTATACAAATTATACGACACATCTAATTTAACATAACATTTATACAAATTATATGACACATCTAATTTAACATAACATTTATACAAATTATATGACACATCTAATTTAACATAACATAATGATTTGGTTTCACTATTTTTATAATTAACATAATTGTTAGTTAACAAATCCAATAACACAACATGATGATTTACAACAAAAATGTTAATTTTGTCTAACATGATAATTTACAACAAAAATGTAAATTTTATCCTAGTGTTACATTGATAACCAAAATGTTATTTTTGTTTACACCACATATTCTAACCAAAATGACCAATTTTGATTAACACAACAATTCTATATAAAATGACCAATTTCGATTAACCTAACAATTCTATATAAAATGACCAATTTCGATTAACCTAACAATTCTATGTAAAATGACCAATTTCGATTAACATAACAGATAATTAAAAAATGAATATTTTTATTTTAACTAAAATGGTATAGACAATATTTTAATGAACAACATATGTTTAGATCCAACATCACAACCAGATCAATCAAAATCAGTTTAAATACACGTATATTTATAGATTTATATATATATATATATATATATATATATATTTTTATATTTTTTAACTTTGACTAAAATAAATTTTATGTCGTTATTATTTAAAATAAATTATTTTAAATGCTCTAAATTCATTAAAATTTCTAAAATAAAATTTTTAAATTGATCCCAAAATTCCGAGTTGTTACAATCTCCCCCACTTAAAATCTTTTCGTCCTCGAAAAGGTACAAAGCTAAAAGTTGTTAAATTAACTAACAAAATTTTCATTCTTTTTTATTAGTTTCTAAATTTTATTAGTTGATTAACTTTTTTAAATATAAATATATATATATAGCTTTCGTACATTCAAAAATTATATTTTCTAAGATCGGATTATGCAAATACGTTAATTAAAGACTTGGTACTCTCGACTCATTCTAGGGCATTACTAACCCCATCTCTAATGAGTTTTCTCATTCTAGGATACTACTGATCCTATCTCTAATGAGTTTTCTTATTGGATATTACTAATCCAATCTCTGATGAGTCTTTTGTTCAGTTCTAACGAGTTGTACCCCAAAGATTTGAGCTAACCAGAGCTTTGATACCAACTATAACGACACGGATTTTGCCAGACCTTAATCGATCGCTAGATCGATCAAAATCATTCAAAACCCGCATATGTTAACTTTGGGAATACAATACATTAGAACAACAACAACAGTAGACTTTTATAAAACATTACAATAATGTTACATCAGAGTACAGAATATCAGAGTACATCGATAAAGATATAATACTACAGCGGAAGATAAATTTTACATTAAATAAAATACAGTGCAGCGGAAGACTTAAACTGATACAGCAGAAGGCTATCAATACTCTAGACACATCTTTAAGCTTCGATCCGGGATCCTGCTAAAGAGGTAAATATCTACAAAAAGCTACTTGACTACCCTATGGAAAATATGGGCACCCGAGTTTGCCAGTGAAACAAACTACAGGTCAGTCATGGGACTGGTATGAGAAATCTAACTTAACTAATCTAATAATAAGGCTAATCACAGGACCACGCCGCTAACACGGAACGGGTTTACTCCATTTGATTGCCAGTGCATAAAATAAAGTAAATCATTAAACTACGCAATGCTCTTTAGGAAAATGAAACCATTATAAGACTCAAGTCCCATCACACAATGCATCGGAAACCGGAGGATAGAGTTTTACCTTATAATGGTCAAAAATGCTTGATACGATTAAAACGGATTTGATATTATTACTAGTGTATATATATGTTTCAAAAACACTTCAATCATAATGTATCAATCATAGACGGCATAGTACCCCATCCTACTATGTCGCCATACTAGTTCTACCATCAAAACTGCATGGTGCCGTATTGGAAGTTGGGTTTCCATCATGAAATCGAGGCTAGGGATCGTCCTCTCCGATTCGAGACACTCTAGCAAATGCCTCAGGATCACACCTATGGGCAACCCTTGGATGCGGTAGGGCCGGTCCCCACCTTACGGTAGTGGATTAGTTATGCCTGAACACACGTTTCTCGGTTCCTTTGAACCTCCATATGGCCACTAACAGCCTATAAATCCGAGGTACCTCAATCCATCATCCACATAAGTAAAATGCCAGCCAGTTTAAGCACTGACACTACTCCTAGCTAGAAAGAAACGTGTGCACTCCCTGCGGTCCATATCCTGTTTTTGACTCATACCAGGGTGTGAGGCTCGCGAAGACATGGTGTACACAAAGCTATGCCTAAACAGGCTATGCTTTGATCATCAACCATAAGGCTCTGCTTTTCAACAAAAGCCTTGATCCATGCATCTTAGCATGCCACATTGTCAATCCATACCATATTATTGATTCCTACCAATATATAACCTCTAAGCTCGTACGTCTCAAAGAAGGGTGTTAAACACCAAACAGATACATATTTAGCAGAGATCAACGAATATCGTATAAAGGAATACAATGTCAGACATACAATCCATTTACAAGTTCATTCTAGTTCTGAACGAAACCGGAGGCACCTCATTCCTCGCATATCCGAACAGTCAACAATATGTCCAGACGGCTACCCCTGACTCCCCTTCAAGGTAGCTACTCCAATCATGGGTCTCAGTAGCAACACATCCATTCGATGTGAAAATCATCTGTCTTCAGTCACCGTCTTCAACTCTTCGACTTATGTCGTCGTATAATCATTTGAAATGAGATTGAACTCGGACTTTTCAAATGATTCTCGTATATATATATATATATTAAAATCATTTCATATCGTATAAGTATTTGATAACGATTTATCACTTATTTTTATTAATGTAAAAATAACTATATTCATTTAACGACGCTTCGGGTCGATCGGCGGCCCTGGCGCTGTTTTTATCCAAATTTGATTTACACTTGTCTCGAAATCTAACGATTGGATTATAAAAAAATTATATCGTTGGAAAGATCTTCCCAAAGCGATCCTAACGGTTCTATTTTTGGGAAAATCCGACAGTCGGATCTCTCGGTATAATCGTTTAAAGTTACGACTGCCGCAACGCGAACTACCGCGCGTGTGACGGCCCGCCCCGCACCAACCGACATTTACTCCAATGGTGCGTTGTACGCATGTCCAGTTAGCACGGAATGGGTCGTCAGAAGGAAAGGAAAGAAGGAAATGAACTAACAAGGAACCTATAGAATGTCTCACAGCGCATAGAACAAAATATAATAATAACATATTTGACATAAAACAGGAGAGACAGTGCATAAGCTGAAAACCAAAACTAACCATCATAGCAGCGGAAATCCAAAATACAGCTTATTACAACTTTTCAAACTGTCTCAAAGAAAAAGTAAGATAAAGGAGGTACACTACTAATGCCCAAGTAGCGACCACCAGCCACACAGGGAGAATATCTATATATCATACGTGGAAGCCTCCTGCTCGCCTCTGAATCAGCTACTCGCGCATCACCAGCTAACCTGTCTCTAGTCTGCTCGTGTGAGCACCCAGAGTAATAAGAAGAGACATAAAACTCTGGGTCAGACATAAAGCCTGGTATGAGCGATAAGCATCTAAACAGAATAATAACAGGTATAATCCAATCATACCTGAACCTGGACCAGCAACCAAAGAGTTAGCACCACATACCGTACAATACTCTAAGGTGCCACTAACATACTGTGTAAGAGATACGGGGGTGGGGGTGTGCATGTCATAGTGGTGTCAAACAATCAAGCATACAATCATCCTCACATCCCTCACTCAGTGCGTAAAGCATACGATATCCACTACTTTGGTCACCTAATACTTTGGGCCATGACGGAATCCAATCCCGTATAACTATCACTACAAGCCTACCATCCATCTCTCAGTGGTGAACCGAAGTTATGAATACCGACAACTCCTTTGCACACGTCCCGCAGCAAAACCCAATCACGAAGTGAACTCATTGGTTCCCAACTAGATCCTGAGCTCTAACTTCTTATTTGGACTACCTTTGCATCTCGGGTTATTGGTCATCACCGGGTCGGTTCGGGTCCCCTCCTAGCCATCGGTTCGGTTCCGTCTCCAGCTCCCATCATCAAACGGTTCGGCTTGTGGTATCCACCTGGTGGCGGTTCGGATAATCAACACCTCAACTGGTCGGGTCGGGGTCTCCAAGTACATCTCCATCCATGGGTTCGGGTCGGAGCTGCTGGCAGAGTCATGGACCATCTTCGGATCGTGCTCCATGCTCCACGGTTCGGATCGTGCAAGCGGATCGGGTGCTCCAGTACGTGGCGCAGTTCGGGTTCGAGCTCCTTCCACCATCAGGTCGTGGTCTCTATAGCCGATCCGATCCGGTTCATATAATGGTGGCCTTCCTTTTTGCCACTCTCTCCTGTGTCAAGCTTCGGTTCGGTTCGGTGATACTTTGCTCAGTCCGCTCCGGTCCGAGCCCATCCACCCGATCCGATCCGAAAGCCTGCACTGTTTTTCTGTAACTTTTCCAGCAAACATTTTACGCCATTCGACGACGTTTTTGACCATTCCAACTATTCTAATCAATCACAAAGCATACCATACAGTCATAGCAACATGTATAATCAACCACAAACACCAAAACAACAATATGATAGGTTAAAATGGATCAAACATAGCCAAAACCCCATATTTTCCCTTAAGCATGTTTGGGTGAAACTTATGATATGATTAGCAAAACTTAACCAAATTATCCCAAATTCACATCAGAGGTCTAAAACAATATTTCAGAATTTATGAATATATTTCCAGATTTTTAACATGCATAAATTCGCTAATTTCCACTAATCACCCCTTAACCCCCCAAATTCCGGGATTTGCAAAATTAGTCGAAATTAACCCAAATTCATATCAGAGGCATAAAATGATGTTTTAGAATTTTAGGAATTTTCCTAGATTTTTCTGAGTCATAATTTCGCTAATCTTCGCTAATTACCATAACTAGCCGTAATTAGTGAAAAACAATGCAAACCACTCACCTTAGCCACAAACAAACTTTAGATCTGAAATAATCTCTGATTTGGATCCAATCCCTATGTGTTCAAGCAGCTCTCCCTCTGATTTGGTGCTACCCTCCCTTGATTTGATGTAGTTTTGCTTAATCTTCGATTAGAAAGTGATTAGAGACGATTTGGGATGAAATTAGAAGGTGGAGGCCATTACTAGGGTTTCAAGAAGGAAAGTGGCGGCTCAAAACTGAAATGAAAATGATTCTCTAACTCATTTCAGCCTCCCCAAAACCCTAATCCCGAAATGGGTTATGGGCCTATTCACTAATCACCCTATTTGGTCCGGTTAAGCAGTTTTTCACCTTCCAAACCTTATTTCAGCCATATCTTCCAAACGGTAAGTCCGTTTGGCTATTATGACCACTCTACGGAAAGGTAAACCATCAAACGAATCTAATGGAAGTGGTTTCAGGTCAAAATTCCTTTCCAATCAAAAGTTATGGCCAAAACAAGATCAGCTAGGGGCAAAACGGTCATTTAAAAATCGGCAAAAATCATGAACATGGGAAATGACCCCAATAGTCGTTTCCCAAAGCCACATGACCATACGACTTCGTATAAGAAAGAAATAAATATTCTACGATCCTCCGATGCGTAGAATGCGGGTTGTTACATTCTCCCCCCCTTAAGAAATTTCGCCCCCGAAATTCCCTAACCAAAACACACAAGGGTCCCGCATGCCTATCAACTATAAAACAACAATCAACATGCAAAACAAGTCTATCCTAGCATGCGGTTTACTAACAAGGGAAGAAACTATCACTACCAAAACCTTACTAGGCAAAGAGTTCTGGATACTTCTTCCTTATATCCTCCTCTGTTTCCCAAGTACAGTCTTTTTCATTCTCACCCCACTGGACTTTGACTAGTTTCACCGCCTTCCTTCGAAGCTGCTTCGTATCGTTCCCAACAATACGCATAGACTTGCGGTTCTCAACCGCCTCGGGTCCAACCTCGATATCGTCCAACTGATCTGGTGAAATAGCCACATTAGGGTCTTGCACAAACTTCCTTAACTGGGAAACATGAAATACGTTGTGAACTCCCGCCATCTTGTCAGGTAGCTCTACTTCATACGCCAAATTCCCAACTTGCTCGAGGACTGGGAATGGGCCAACAAATCTTGGTGCTAACTTACCTCTCCAACCAATCCGAATCACATTCTCAATGGAGAGATCTTGATGAACACCAAGTCATTAACGAAGAATTCCAAATCTCTTCGTTTCTTATCGAGATAAGCCTTCTGCCTATCTTTATCCCTTCCCAGTAGTAGATCTGCTCTATGTCTCAATACATCTTGTTACCACTGGGATGTATAGTCAATTTCGAGTGATGATATGCTCTAAGCACTTCACCTCTCAGTCCATCTACGTTGGGTACAACTAGTCCCTTATTCTTTCGAAGCCACCCTTCTCGATCAAATCCTTACCTGATCATTCTCTTTCCATCGATACCCATCTCTACCCTAGAGATGGTTTCCAATAGGTTAGGATGGTCCTTCTAACTGGAACCAATCCACTCAATCAAAATCGATCTAATCGTCAAGCTTACAAGTGTTTCTGAATCCAATTCACTCTTGGGTCTGAAATCATATCCTGTGATATACTCTAGTTGCTTCCAACCCAGAAACAAAACCCCTAAACTGGCATGTCTCCTACTCAATGCAACTATTACCGCACCCAAATCCTTTACTATGATCACTCTGCCCCATGGAGTCATGGCGACTCCACTGCACTGATTCATAGTCACTAGTCCTTTGCTATGTCCACTTTGCCCCATGAAGTCATAATAACAACTCCACTGCACTGGCTCATAGCTTTACTAATCCCTTACTATGTCCACTTTGCCCCTCGAGTCATGACGACTCTACTGCACTGGCTCATAGTCCTACTACAATCACTTTGTTCCCCATCGCTGGAACCCTACAGGTGATAGTCTACTCAAGGGAAGAAAAATAGGAACAACATAGCGACCATAACATCCATCAAACAAGTCCTACCTATCACCTGCTAAATTCATAAACACATCGACACCTACATGATTGGTCTAACCAATCCCAATATGTCGATTCTAGCATGTCTGGTCCAACCAACATCAATAACTAATGGAAGCCCAGCCTCCATACATACACCGATGCCTACTTGACTGGTCCAACCAATCCCAGGCCAATGGAAGCCCCGCCTCCCTTCGGACTACCGTACGTCCAACGTACGTTTATCCTCCAAGGATAATTAAACTAATGGAAGCCCAGCCTCCAATCGGACTACCGTACGTCCAACGTACGTTTATCCTCCAAGGATAACTAGATCACGTCCAACGGATCCAAGGTAACGGGCGTCCCCAGATACCCCTGCTTTTAGTCCTCCTAAAATACTTGAGTCCAACCCAAGTCTATCCATTATCTTGCTGCCCTCTCGAGTCCAACTCGAACTGAATCCATTTCCTTGCAGCCTTCTCGAGTCCAACTCGAGTCACTCTATAACTCAGACCCAGTCTTGAGTGCCGACAAACTCTAGTCCAACGTGAGTCGTCTCCCTATTTGTTGCATCTCCAAGATCAACGAACACCTATTTTCTTTTACGAGTTCAAGTCCAACTTGAATCGCCCTAATCTTCGTTGTATCTTCCATGATCAACGAACACATCCTATTCCTTCAAAGTTCTACTATCCAATAGAGAACATCAACATAGGGTCCTAAACAATCCATTACTTTGCATCTTTCTCGAGTCCCACTCGAGCAATCTCGTAACCCTATCGAGTCTAACTCTGGGCAGTCTATACCATTGAACAGTCTTATCATGTTCCGTCTGCCCATCACTCCTCGAGTAAACCAAGATATCATCCAATGAAAAATCACAACAACTATTTACCCCTCACGCGAACCATCCTAGTCGAAATCGACATTCCCTAAGCACAAGCCCCAAAGGCCTAAACCAATATCAGACAAGCACCCAAGGAACATCTCCTCCGAGTTCAGACAATCCACATGAGGTGATACTAGCAAAACAATCTAGCACTGGAGTACTCATTTGCCTCCCAGAGACAACTAGAACTTATTACAACGATAACCTTTCAGCTTCCTTAACTCCAGTTACTATCGCCATCACTAGGTAGGTACCTAATACCACCCTATTCTTTGAGAGTAAATCGACTCCCCAAAATAATGCTAAACCCAGTAAAGCCTAAAACAAAGCAATCACAACAAACATACATCCATGACTCGATAAGACCACATTACAACAAATCATGCCAAAACTAGTCGAACCACCAATCGGGTTCGTCACAACTAGAGGTCTATCGACTATCTCGGGTTTGTCAAACAATACCCGAACAGAAACATCTTAAATAGAAAGCATACCTTTTATAATGACACCCTTTCCCTTCTGCGCCGCACTTGGAGCATTCGACGAAGAAGGAACAACGTTGATAGCATACGCTTTCACAATCTGCTTCTCCCTAGGAGGTTGTGGGCAATCATCCTTGTGATGTCCCGCCTGGCCGCAGTTAAAGCACTTCCTTTCCCCAGGCTTTTCTCGACAATCTCTGTCGTAATGGCCCTTCTTGCCACAACTAAAGCATTCGCCATCTTTCTTATTTTTCTTACTCTGACCATCCTTGGTCGGGTTCTGCTTCCTCTTGTTCTGAGAATTCTTCTTACCTTCACCGCCTGCTTGCGGCTTTGGCTCCTCTGCAGATGCCGTAGCAACTTCAGTCTTCGACTTAGGGAAAAGGCTCTCTGACCTTAATGTCTTTCCTACAATAGACTCGAACGTCTCATCGATATGGTTTATAAGTCTTTCCCCCAAGTACCCATCCAAGCCAGTTATGAACTTCTCGTTCTTCTTTTCGACTGTATCGATAAGGGACCATCCATATTTCGATAGAGTGTCGAATTCAGCGATATACTCCGAGACTGCTCTACCATTCTGCTTAAGCTCCAAGAACTTCTTGAACAGCTCTGATTTATGAGCAGCTGGAATAAACTTATCACAAAAGCGAGTCTTAAACTGATTCCAATTAATTTGATCTTCTGGAGTAGCTGTTCTAATGGCATTCCACCAATTCATCGCTCGCCCTTGTAGCTGACGAGACGCTAGCCTTCTCTTCCTCGCATCCTCAATACCCAAGTCGTCGAAGATACGATCACAACTATCCAACCAATCCTGAACATCTGTGGCCGACTCCGTTCCGTGGAACGGCTTCCCACCAAGGTTAGTGTAATCCTTGCACAACTTGGCGAAATCGACCCTAGCCGCCTGCACTACTGGACCACCACCATTTCCGGGATTGGGAACTGCCCCTTGAACATCCCTAAGCATCTCCCTCATGAAGTTGGTGAACATTGTCCTTATGTCAGGAGCATTCCCATGGTTGGTCCCTCTACCAGCACCCCTGGTGTCTCTACTCATCGTTCAATCTGTAAAGAGAAAACGATTAACGACCCCATAGTGGTGCTAGTGCAGTACGACTTCATTCTTATACTACTAATAGTATATATATATGGCTTTTGAAAACCAAATTAATCACAAATACGCGCTCTCATATACGTACTATCTCTCCCTAGTGTCTTTCCCTAGGTTAACTACGCAACCTAGAGCTCTGATACCAAGTGACGGCCCGCCCCGCACCAACCGACATTTACTCCAAAGGTGCGCTGTACGCATGTCCAGTTAGCACGGAATGGGTCGTCAGAAGGAAAGGAAAGGAAAGAAGGAAATGAACTAACAAGGAACCTGTAGAATGTCTCACAGCGCATAGAACAAAATATAATAATAACATACTTGACATAAAACAGGAGAGACAATGCATAAGCTGAAAACCAAAACTAAGCATCATAGCAGCGGAAATCCAAAATACAGCTTATTACAACTTTTCAAACTGTCTCAAAGCAAAAGTAAGATAAAGGAGGTACACTACTAATGCCCAAGTAGCGACCACCAGCGACACAGGGAGAATATCTATATATCATACGTGGAAGCCTCCTGCTCGCCTCCGAATCAGCTACTCGCGCATTACCAGCTAACCTGTCTCTAGTCTGCTCGTGTGAGCACCCAGAGTAATAAGAAGAGACATAAAACTCTGGGTCAGACATAAAGCCTGGTATGAGCGATAAGCATCTAAACAGAATAATAACAGGTATAATCCAATCATACCTGAACCTGCAACCAAAGAGTTAGCACCACATACCGTACAATACTCTAAGGTGCCTCTAACATACTGTGTAAGAGATACGGGGGTGGGAGTGTGCATGTCATAGTGGTGTCAAACAATCAAGCATAGCAATCATCCTCACATCCCTCACTCAGTGCGTAAAGCATACGATATCCACTACTTTGGTCACCTAATACTTTGGGCCATGACGGAATCCAATCCCGTATAACTATCACTACAAGCCCACCATCCATCTCTCAGTGGTGAACCGAAGTTATGAATACCGACAACCCCTTTGCACACGTCCCGCAGCAAAGCCCAATCACGAAGTGAACTCATTGGTTCCCAACTAGATCCTGAGCTCTAACTTATTATTTGTACTACCTTTGCATCTCGGGTTATTGGTCATCACCGGGTCGGTTCGGGTCCCCTCCTAGCCATCGGTTCGGTTCGGTCTCCAGCTCCCATCATCAAACTGTTCGGCTCGTGGTATCCACCTGGTGGCGGTTCGGATAATCAACACCTCAACGGGTCGGGTCGGGGTCTCCAAGTCCATCTCCATCCATGGGTTCGGGTCGGAGCTGCAGGCAGAGTCGTGGACCATCTTCGGATCGTGCTCCATGCTCCACGGTTCGGATCGTGCAAGCGGATCGGGTGCTCCAGTACGTGGCGCGGTTCGGGTTCGAGCTCCTTCCACCATCAGGTCGTGGTCTCTATAGCCGATCCGATCCGGTTCATATAATGGTGGCCTTACTTTTTGCCACTCTCTCCTGTGTCAAGCTTCGGTTCGGTTCGGTGATACTTTGCTCAGTCCGCTCCGGTCCAAGCCAATCCACCCGATCCGATCCGAAAGCCTGCACTGTTTTTCTGTAACTTTTCCAGCAAACATTTTACGCCATTCGACGACGTTTTTGACCATTCCAACTATTCTAATCAATCAAAAAGCATACCATACAGTCATAGCAACATGTATAATCAACCACAAACACCAAAACAACAATATGATAGGTTAAAATGGATCAAACATAGCCAAAACCCCATATTTTCCCTGAAGCATGTTTGGGTGAAACTTATGATATGATTAGCAAAATTTAACCAAATTATCCCAAATTCACATCAGAGGTCTAAAACAATATTTCAGAATTTATGAATATTTTTCCAGATTTTTAACATGCATAAATTCGCTAATTTCCACTAATCACCCCTTAATCCCCCAAATTCCGGGATTTGCAAAATTAGTCGAAATTAACCCAAATTCATATCAGAGGCATAAAATGATGTTTTAGAATTTTAGGAATTTTTTTAGATTTTTCTGAGCCATAATTTCGTTAATCTTCGCTAATTACCATAACTAGCCGTAATTAGTGAAAAACAATGCAAACCACTCACCTTAGCCACAAACAAACTTTAGATCTGAAATAATCTCTGATTTGGATCCAATCCCTATGTGTTCAAGCAGCTCTCCCTCTGATTTGGTGCTACCCTCCCTTGATTTGATGTAGTTTTGCCTAATCTTCGATTAGAAAGTGATTAGAGACGATTTGAGATGAAATTAGAAGATGGAGGCCATTACTAGGGTTTCAAGAAGGAAAGTGGCGGCTCAAAACTGAAATGAAAATGATTCTCTAACTCATTTCAGCCTCCCCATAACCCTAATCCCGAAATGGGTTATGGGCCTATTCACTGATCACCCTATTTGGCCCGGTTAAGCAGTTTTTCACCTTCCAAACCTTATTTCAGCCATATCTCCCAAACGGTAAGTCCGTTTGGCTATTATGACCACTCTACGGAAAGGTAAACCATCAAACGAATCTAATGGAAGTGCTTTCAGGTCAAAATTCCTTTCCAATCAAAAGTTATGACCAAAACAAGATCAGCTAGGGGCAAAACGGTCATTTAAAAATCGGCAAAAATCATGAACATGGGAAATGACCCCAATGGTCGTTTCCCAAAGCCACATGACCATACGACTTAGTATAAGAAAGAAATAAATATTCTACGATCCTTCGATGCGTAGAATGCGGGTTGTTACAGCGCGTGTTTCATTTAAATTTAATTTATATTTATACATATAAATATAATCCATTCGTTCGATGATTTCAAATTATTTTTTCTTTAAATAATTTCCTACACTTCGTATTCAAGTTATTTTTATTGAACAGAAGTCTATTTCAAAACAAGTACATTTTTTTCGTTCCTTATATGACAATAAAAATGTAAGTTCTTATTGTTTATCGTTTCTATTTAAACTATGAATGTTCTTCTTCTTTTATTACATTACAATAAAAATGTTAATTTTTATTGTTTATCCTTTATTCAATCTTCACTTATATCGGAAAATGCAAATTTTTATTTAAATCTTTTATTACACTGAAAAATGTAATTTTCCCTTTTATCCTTTAATTACATAGAAAATGTAATTTTAAAATCTATTCTTCTTATCGCATCCAAGATGATGATAAAAATATCACTTTTAATTTCGACTCTTTTTATCGCATCTACCATGGTGATAAAATTGTCACTTTTATATCTCTGTTTTTATTTATATCTAAATTATAAATTTTTTTTTTTTTAAAATTCATGTTTTTATTCACATCTAAAAGGTGAATAAAAATATATTTTCGAATGCCATATTTTTATTCGTAACTAAATTACAAATATAAATATGCTTTATAAATTCATGTTTTTGTTTGCAAATAAAAATTCACTTTTTAAAACAACGTTTTTATTTACATATGGAATGCAAATAAAAATTTACTTTTTCTTTTCATTTTTTTATTCACATCTAAAAAGTGAATAAAAATGTTCTTTTTATTTTTATATCTTTCATTCACATCTAGAAAGTGAATAAAAATGTGCTTTACATATTTGCAACTAATTTGCAAATAAAAAGTGTAATTCCTTCCTATGTTTTATTTGCATCTAAAAATGCAAATAAAAAGTATAATTCTTCTTCTTTTATGTTTCTATTCGCATCTAGAAATGCAAATAAAAGTATAATTCCTTTTTCTATGTCCTATTTTCATTTACACTAAATAGTAAATAAAAATGTCTCTTTTCTTATATCACGTTTTGTTTACCTATAAGTAAATACATATAATCTTTTCTTTTTCATGTTTATTTGCCTAAATGTAAATAAATATCTTCTTTTTCTTTTACATATTTATTTACCTAAATGTAAATAAATGTCTTCTTTTCTATATCATGTTTATTTACACTAAATGTAAATAAATGTCCTCTTTTTCTGTATCATGTTGATTTACACTAAATGTAAATAAAGTTTTCTTTTTTCTATATCATGTTTATTTACACAAAATGTAAATAAAGTTTTCTTTTTCTATATCATATTTATTTACACTAAATGTAAACAAAGTTTTCTTTCTCTATATCATGTTTATTTACACTAAATGTAAATAAAAGTTTTCTTTCTCTATATCATGTTTATTTACACTAAATGTAAATAAAGTTTTCTTTCTCTATATCATGTTTATTTACACTAAATGTAAATAAAGTTTTCTTTCTCAATATCATGTTTATTTACACTAAATGTAAATAAAGTTTTCTTTCTCTATATCATGTTTATTTACACTAAATGTAAATAAAGTTTTCTTTCTCTATATCATGTTTATTTACACTAAATGTAAATAAAATTTTCTTTTTCTACACATATCCTATTTACAAAGTAAATATAGTGTTCTTTAATTTATATAGAAAATGTAAATAAAATGTCATTGCAAAATTTGTTCTTTTTATTTACATAGAAAATGTAAATAAAATGTCATTGCAAAATTAGTTCTTTTTATTTACATAGAAAATGTAAATAAAATATCATTGCAAAATTTCATAAAGACGTTAAAAATATTCTTATTTTCATGTTTCAACAAAGACGCTAAGAATGTGTTTATTTTCATGTATTAACAAAGACGCTGAAATTGTGTTTATTTTCATGTATATAGACATGACACTAAAAATAATGTTCATTTTCAATGTATTGACATAACGCTAAAAATAATGTTCATTTTCATGTCGATGTCATATCGCTTCCATATTACACTAATATTTTAGTGTCAATGATGAGGTCAGTTTCTCATATCAATACATGCAATCACATTAAACTTTGGTGTTAACATATGGTGTAAATTTCCATAACACTACTTGTAACAGTATTCTAAATTTTGATGTCAACATTCATAATATGATTCAAATCAATACGTATAACAAAAGTTATAGTTTTTGGTGTCAACATTCATAACATGATTCACATCAATACATAATATTTCATTTAAAAATTGAATCTTTTTAATGGAAACAATCTTGTGTAAACTAACAATATTAAAAATTGAATCTTTTTATTCATTTATGTAGAACAAGATCTAATCTAATCGGTGTTTACAGATCTAAATAAATAGGAACTTTCATTTGTATGACGTAGATCTAAACCATCCTGGATATTCCAAAACATCGCAATTCATACAACAATAAAATCCAAGCACAAGACATCGCATATATGATTATAATCATAAATTCATGAATATCGACAAATTAAACGTTTAGTAAATTATTTTTAAATGGAAATCTCAATAAAGTTGAGATTTTTATCGCATCGGCAATTCTAACATAATAGATCCGAAACAAAGAATAGAATTTCATCACAGAATCAGATCTAGAATAGCAGATCTGAAATAAATAAGAGATTTTCATCGCAAAACTAGATCATTACATACATATACAGAATTAATCAGGGAGAAAATAATTAATTTAAAAATTAATTCAGTAAATAAGAATTCTCACATTGATTTATCTAAATTTCCAACGCGTTCAGTTTCGGATCTGATCAGTTCCATGAGATAGATCTCATTTTTGCGATTCTAACGCATCCCGTTTCATCAATTTCTGAAGTCGTATGAATGAGATATCAATTTTTGTACATTGGATACAATATTTAATTAAATTACATAATTAATTAGATTTAATTACATGATGAAGCAGTTAAACCTTCTTTCTCCATCGTATGTTATTACTGGAAGCCGACGGAACCCAACTTCGTTGCCTCAACCTCGGAACGCACACTGCCTGAGATGCCATTCTACCGATCTGAAACTACCACGCTGAAGCCGTTGCCGCCATCTACTTCCAGCTGGAGCCAATTTGCTCTCGGTGGTCCCCACCGCCTTAGATTTGCGTGCGAGCGGCGCTCCTTTGTGGAGCAAAATCGAACAGCACACCTAACATTTTCTGATCATAGCCGTATGATCTTAAAGGCCTCGAGATCCTCTTTGATTTTGCCTTTGGGATCCTCTTTTCAATTTGTAGTGGTTTGTGAGAAATTAAGAGATCAAAGATTGGCAATTTCAGCCATTCATAGTGGATGGTGGCGGCTATGAAGAATATGGGTTATAGGATTATGAGGGTATATATAATATTATATATTATTAAATTTTTATTTATTTACTACTTAAATTTATTTAGAGATGAAACTTCCCATTTTCTTTCGTTTAATGTAATCAATTAATGAGGGAGAGAGAAAAACGTTTCATTTCCTTCTTTTAAATTATTTAATTAATGAGGGTAGTTAGAGAAGGAAACTTTCATTTCCTTTATTAGGCTTATTTAATTAACAGGGAGAACATAATTAGCATTTATTGGTTTATTATCAATTTGATTTGACAAACATGTGACATAGATGCGAGTACAAAATGTATGATAATGTAATTTTTGTAAGTGCAACATGTGGTACGTGCTATAAAGTGATAGAAAGGTATATAAATAATTATTTTAACATAACATTTACACTAATTAAATGACACATCTAATTTAATATAACATTTATACAAATTATATGACAAATCTAATTTAACATAACATTTATACAAATTATATGACACATCTAATTTAACATAACATTTATACAAATTATATTACACATCTAATTTAACATAACATTTATACAAATTATTTGACACATCTAATTTAACATAACATTTATACAAATTATATGACACATCTAATTTAACATAACATTTATACAAATTATATGACACATCTAATTTAACATAACATAATGATTTGGTTTCACTATTTTTCTAATTAACATATTTGTTAATTAACAAATCCAATAACACAACATGATGATTTACAACAAAAATGTTAATTTTATCTAACATGATAATTTACAACAAAAATGTAAATTTTATCCTAGTTTAACATTGATAACCAAAATGTTATTTTTGTTTACACCACATATTCTAACCAAAATGACCAATTTTGATTAACACAACAATTCTATATAAAATGACCTATTTCGATTAACCTAACAATTCTATATAAAATGACCAAATTCGATTAACCTAACAATTATATATAAAATGACCAATTTCGATTAACATAACAGATAATTAACAAATGAATATTTTTATTCTAACTAAAATGGTATAGACAATATTTTAATGAACAACATATGTTTAGATCCAACATCACAACTAGATCAATCAAAATCAGTTTAAATATATGTATATATATATATATATATTTCTTGATATATGTTTAATTTTTATATTTTTAACTTCAATTGAAATAAATTTTCTGTCGTTATTATTTAAAATAAATTATTTTAAATGCTCTAAATTCATTAAAATTTCTAAAATAATCTGGACACAGCTTTAAGCTTCGATCCAGAATCCTGCTCAAAATATCTGCAAAATAAGCTACTCGACTGCCTGTGTGAAAATATCGGCACCCGAGTTTGCAAGTGAAAGAAACTATGAGTCAGTCATGGGACTGGTATGAGAAATCTTACTTAACTTATCTAATAATAAGGCTAATCATAGGACCACGCCGCTAATGCGGAAAAGGTTTACTCCATTGGATTGCCGCCAGTGCATGAAATAAAGTAAATTGTTAAACAACGCAATGCTTTTTAGAAAAATGAAACCATTATAAGACTCAAGTACCATCACATAATGCAACGCAAACCGGAAGATAGAGTTTTACCTTATAATGGTAAAAAATGCTTGATACGATAAAACAGATTTGATATTATTATTAGTGTATATATGTTTCAAAAACATTTCAATCATAATGTATCAATCATAGACGGCAAAGCTACCATATACTATTTCGCCATACTAGTTCTACAATCAAAACCGCATGGTGTCGTATTGGAAGTTTGATTTCCATCATGAGTCAAGGCTAGGGACGATCTCCTTACCAATTCGAGGCACTCTAGCAAATGTCTCAGGATCCCCTCCAGTGAACCCTTGGATTCTGCAGGACCGGTCCACAAATACTTTAGTGGATTGCAATTCATGAACACATGCTTCCTGGTCCTATTGAACCTATAAATTGGTCACTATTGACCAACATAACCGAGGCCTCGTAATCCATCATCCACATAGGTAAAATGTCAGGGCTTGCAAAACCATGATACCACTTCTAGCTAGAAAGAAACGTGTGCACTCTCTGCGTTCCCTTGTCCCGTTTTTGACTCATACCGGGGTATGAGGCTCGCGAAGTAACGCTATACACGAAGCTATGCTAAACAGGTTGTGCTTTGATCATCAACCACAAGGCCCTGCTTTTCAACAAAAGCCTCGATCATTTGCATCTTGGCATGCCACATTGACAATTCATGCCATGCGATTGATAACTATCAATATATAACATCTGAGTTCGTGCGTCTCAGAGAAGGGTGTAAGCAAGATAATAAATTCTCCGCCACCAAACAGATATATTGAATAGAAATCAATTTACATAGAATGAAATCCAATGTCAGACACACATCCATTTACAAGTCCGTTCTAGGTCTGAACGAAACCTAAGTCACCTTATTCCTTGTCCCGTATGTCCAATACAGAAGTGAGATGCTCGCTTATCCGGACAATCAACAAGTACGTTCGGACAACTACCATTGTAACCCTTTCCTGGGAGCAAATCAATCCAGGGCATCAACAGTCATCCATTCGATGTGAAGATCGCCGGTCTTCAATCGCCGTCTTCAATGTCTTCGACTTTAAATCATCGTATAATTATTTGAATTGAGATTGAACTCTGTCTTTTCAAATAATTCTCAAATATATATAATTTGAAATCATTTCATATCGTTAATATTGTTTTATAACGACTTATCGCTATTTTTATTTGTATAAAAATAGTCCAATTTAATTTAACGACGCTTTGGGTCAATGGGCGGCCCTAGCACTATTTTTACCCAAATTTGATTTACACTTTTCTAAAAACGTAACTGTTGGATTTTAAAACTTTTATATCATTGGACAGATCTTTCCAAATCGGACATAATGGTTTCAGTTTTGGGAAAATCCGATGGCCGGATCTTTCGGTATAATCGTTTAAAGTTACGATTCTAAAACGTGAACTGCCGCGCTCGATTC
The DNA here is from genome assembly GCA_030737875.1 of Allium sativum. Taxonomy (NCBI): domain Eukaryota; kingdom Viridiplantae; phylum Streptophyta; class Magnoliopsida; order Asparagales; family Amaryllidaceae; genus Allium; species Allium sativum. The sequence continues at coordinate 136,225,167 of CM060915.1, forward strand.
ATTTAATTTTAATTTATATTTATAAATATAGAATTATATATAAATATAAATCATTCAACGATTCCACAAACGTATTTAACACGCCAAATAAAAGAATGTTTTATTGGCATATCACATCTACATGTTCATAATGTCAAATAAATGTGTATTTTATTTGCATGACATTTTTGCTAATGACAAATAAAAATGATTCCTATGTTTTGCGTACAAATTATATTGTATGTTTTGCAAGTAAAATGATTCTTAAATTTGCATACAAATTATATTGTATGTTTTGCAAATAAAATGATTCTTAAATTTGCATACAAATCATATTTCCACAAAATGCATAAAAAGTGATACATTCATTTTTGTTGACAATTATATTTCAACAAAATGATTAAAAGTGATGATTTCATTCTGTTAACAATTGTAGTTTAACAAAATAAGTCAAAAGTGATACTTTCACTTTGTTAACTATTCTAGTTTAACAAAATGAATAAAAATTGTCTTTTCATTTTATTGACAATTCTATTTCAACAAAATTAATATTTTTGCTCAAACACAAATCTATTTAACCAAGAATGTTATTTTTTTGTTTAACTCAAAATGTAATTTTTGTTTCAACCATCATATTTTGACAGAATGTACATTTTTGCTTCAGCTAATCTATTTTGGCAAAAATGTTCATTTTGTCAAAATATGATGGTTGAAACAAAAATTACATTTTGAGTTAAACAAAAAAATAACATTCTTAGTTAAATAGATTTGTGTTTGAGCAAAAATATTAATCTTATTGAAATAGAATTGTCAACAAAATGAAAAGACCATTTTTATTCATTTTGTTAAACTTGAATAGTTAACAAAGTGAAAGTATCACTTGAAATCATGACTTTTAATCATTTTGTTGAAATAGAATTATCAACAAAAATGATTGTATCACTTTTTATGCATTTTGTGGAAATATGATTAATATGCAAATTTAAGAATCATTTTATTTGCAAAACATACAATATAATTTGTATGTAAATTGAAGAATCATTTTATTTGCAAAAAATACAATATAACTTGTATGCAAATTTAAGAATCAATTTATTTGCAAAACATACAATATAATTTGTATGCAAAACATAGGAATCATTTTTATTTGTCATTAGCAAAAATGTCATGCATATAAAGTACACATTTATTTGACATTATGAACATGTAGATGTGATATGCCAATAAAACATTCTTTTATTTGGCGTGTTAAATACGTTGGTGGAATCGTCGAATGATTTATATTTATATATAATTCAATATATATAAATATAAATTAAAATTAAATGAATCGCACGCGGTAATTTGCGTTTTAGAATCATAAATTTAAACGATTATATCGAAAGATCCGACCATCGGATTTTCCCAAAACTGAAACCGTTAGGTCAGCTTTGGAAAGATCTGTCCAACGATATAAAAGTTGTTAAAATCCAACGGTTGGATTTCAAGAAAAGTGTAAATCAAATTTGGGTAAAAACAGCGCCAGGGCCGCCCATTGACCCAAAGCGTCATTAAATTAAATTGGACTATTTTTATATAAATAAAAATAGCAATAAATCGTTATAAAACAATATTAATGATATGAAATGATTTTAAATTATATATATTCGAGAATTATTTGAAAAGACAGAGTTCAATCTCATTTCAAATAATTATACGACGATTTAAAGTCAAAGACATTGAAGACGATGATTGAAGACCAGCTATCTTCACATCGAATGGACGACTACTGATGCCCTGGACCGATTTGCTCCCAGGAAAGGGTTATAGTGGTAGTTGTCTGGACGTACTTGTTGATTGTCCGAATAAGCGAGTACCTCTCTTCCGTATTGGACATATGGGACGAGGAATAAGGTGACTCCGGTTTCGTTCAGACCCAGAACGGACTTGTAAATGGATGTGTGTCTGACACTGGATTTCATTCTATGTAAATTGATTTCTATTCAATATATATCTGTTTGGTGGCGGAGAATTTATTCTCTTACTTAACACCCTTCTCTGAGACGCACGAGCTCAGAGGTTATATATTGATAGTTATCGATCGCATGGCGTGAATTGTCAATGTGGCATGCCAAGATGCAAATGATCGAGACTTTTGTTGAAAAGCAGGGCCTTGTGGTTGATGATCAAAGCATGACCTGTTTTGGCATAGCTTTGTGCATAGCATTACTTCGCGAGCCTTACACCCCGGTATGAGTCAAAAGCGGGACAAGGGAATGTAGGGAGTGCACACATTTCTTTCTAGCTAGAAGTGGTGTCAGGGTTTTACAAGCCCTGACATTTTACTTATGTGGATGATGGATTACGAGGCCTCGGTTATATTGGTCGATATTGACCAATTTATAGGTTCAATAGGATCGAGAAGCGTGTGTTCAGGTATTACCAATCCACTAAAGTATTTGTGGATCGGCCCTGCAGGATCCAAGGGTTCACTACGGGGGATCGAGAGACATTTGCTAGAGTGTCTCGAACCGGTAAGGAGATCGTCCCTAGCCTTGATTCATGATGGAAATCCAACTTTCAATACGACACCATGCGGTTTTGATTGTAGAACTAGTATTGTTACATAGTATATGATAGCTATGTCGTCTATGATTGATACATTATGATTGATATGTTTTTGAAACATATATACACTAATAATATCAAATCCGTTTTATCGTATCAAGCATTTTTGACCATTATAAGGTAAAACTCTATCCTCCGGTTTGCGTTGCATTGTGTGATGGGACTTGAATCTTATAATGGTTTCATTTTTCTAAAAAGCATTGCGTTGTTTAATGATTTACTTTATTTCATGCACTGCCAATCCAATGGAGTAAACCCGTTCCGCGTTAGTGGCGTGGTCCTGTGATTAGCCTTATTATTAGATAAGTTAAGTAAGATTTCTCATTCCAGTCCCATGACTGACTCGTAGTTTGTTTCACTTGCAAACTCTGGTGTCCTCTTTTTCAGATGGGCAGTCGAGTAGCTTATTTTGCAGATATTTTGAGCAGGATTCTGGATCGAAGCTTAAAGCTGTGTCCAGAGCATTGTTAGTCTTCCGTTGTGTTAGATTTTGAGTTCCACTGCATTGTATGAAGTCTATTGTAAATTATCTTCCGCTGTAAATATATTTCAATGTACTCTGATATATTTTGTACTCTGATGTTACATTATTGTGATGTTAATAAAAGTTTGTTGTTATTTGTTCTGATGTGTTTATGCTTAGAGTTAACGTACTCGGGTTTTGAACGATCTGGGTCGATTTAGCAGTCGATTAGGTCCGAGCGAAATCTGAATCGTTATGTTTGGTATCGAAGCATATCATTCTTGAAAAGTGTAGTGCAGCGGCTCTGACTTTTGAAAGAAAATTAGGGTTTAGGATTACTAAAATAATAATATATTTCATCGTTTTATGTGTTATAAAACCAGAACTGAGCCGGAGTCCAAATTAGGCCTGCTCACTGCCTAACAATAGGTTTTGAGGCCTTCTGAACGCAATGGGACTAGTGGTGAAACCCAATTCTGAAGTCTGCAGCATGTTCCTTCAATAACGTAGTATTTAAAATAAACACGTACAAATTTCAATGTACATTTCAATTTACCAGAGCCACGTACGGACTGCAAAAATTACAGAAAATTTATTTCTAACTTTTTTTTGACGATACGGTTCTAACAAAATTAATTTCGTCAAATTTGTAGACAGTTTGAAAAATGGTCAACTTCTGGTCGATCCAATTTGACTGAAATTGACAAAACACGTTTTCTTTTGCCACGCTCATATATTAATTCCAAAAATTATGAAATTTGGAATCTTGCAATAATTTGACATTCCGAATCCAACCAAAGTGGTTTTGTCGAAAACGGAGGTCGTTTGCAAAATGGCTATTTATACGGGCTATATATTATATTAAATTCTATAGCGACTATTCTGAACTTTATACTGGGCATAACTTTCGATTTCCGCTATGAAATTCCAATTTTTCAGATTTGTTGGAAAGATATTTTTAAACATATTCAAATATTTTCGGTTTCACCGAAATCCGATTTATTTTGCATCATGTACATTCAGTCAAAGTTCGAATCAAAATTTTCAAACTACCACACTATTTCTAACTTCTTTTAAAATTAAAATAAATATATTCGTTCTAACGTCGATTTAAATAAATTTTTAATCGTTATTATTTAAAATAAATTATTTTAAAATTTTAAAATTTCTAAAATAAAAATTTTAAATTGGTTCCAAATTCCGGGTTGTTACACAAGAATTGTCCTGAACCTTATGGTGGAGGAAAGTACTACAAATATCATAAAACGAACAGATACAAGACTGATGAATGCAAAATATTGGAGGGAATCATTCAAAAGCTTATTCGCGAGGGGCATCTGAAAGAGTTTTTCTGAACAAGCAACCGTGAACCCATCATGCTAATAGGCACCAAAAGGTTTCGGCCAATGTAGTGGAAGCTCTAATTGAAGAAGGACATCTAGATTCGGGCCCTCCTGTAAACCAAATTAATGTGATCCATTGTGGGCCACATCTAGTTGGAAACTGCCTAGTAGCTCGGGACCGATATAGGCCTGCAAAGGAATATTCTCCGTCTAAGAGGAACTGTCATTGAAGCAAGCCTGCTACAACATCAAGATGCACAATCTAGTTATTTCTCCAGATAAGATGATGAAAGGGGTTCGGCATCCGTGATCCTCTCATGATAACGGCTCAAATTTGGCTCTCAGTTGTGTCCAAGATTCTTGTTGATACTGGGTGTGCGGTAAAGGTGATTTTTAAGCATGCTTTTGATCAAATGGGAATCTCCAAGGAAAAGTTAGAACCAAGCAACGAGCCTATCTTTGTATTCAACAACAAAGGATCCACTCCGATGGGTTAGATCAGTCTCTTGGTTCAAGTAGGATTATCTCATCTCCATAGGACCTTCGAGACTCTCTTCGTTTTCATCAACTAGCCATCCTACTAAAATACTTTCTTTGGTCGACCCACTCTAGAGGAGATGGATAATTTTGTATTGTCCAAATATCTTATGCTGAAGTTCTTAACAGAGCAAGGATGGGGTACGATCAGAGGGGGACAGATTGGTTCTCGTGAGTTGTATTTTGCAACCGTAAACCAATACAAAAGGGAGCATTTTTCTAACCTTGATTCTTCCACTATTTTTCGACCTTTGGATGATGGATTCTTACATCCAACAATCAAAGAAAAATAAGAATTAATAAAAACATATGAATGGTAGGTACACTTCTTTAAGGAGAAAGAGGAAAAGGGTTGACGAAATAAAATTAGCAAAAGAGAGAAAAAATGTGACTGAGTTGGATTCCCGAGGGGATACCGAAATGATTGAACCAATAGAAGACTTGGAAGATATAAATGTTGATTCAACTTAGAAGACTAAAATCATCAACATAGGAAAGAGTTTGGAAGAACCATTGAGAAGCAGCCTGATTCAATTCCCACAATGTAATAAGGATGAGTTCTCTTGGACCCACTCGGACATGGTAGGAATCAATCCCTCAGTCAAGAGCTATGCCCTGATTATCAATCCAACCATAACCCTTATCCGACAAAAGAAAAGGCAATACAATAGAGACATGTCAGAAGCTTTGAAAGAAGAGGTCAAGAAGTTGCTCGCAAACAAATTTATCTGGGAGGTCTTTTATCCCTAAGTGGCTAGCCAACCTCGTGCTGGTGAAAAAGTCCAATGGGAAGTGGAGAACTTGTATTGATTATACGAACCTAAACAAAGCTTTCCCGAAGGATTTCTACCCTCTTCCCATGATTGATCAATTGGTGGATGCAACCAGCGGGCATAAGCTATTATCCTTAATGGACGTCTACTCGGGTTTCGACCAGGTCCCTATGCATAAACCCGATGAGGAACACACAAGATTCACTACTGACTGGGGAATATTTTGGTACAAGGTAATGCCTTTTGGTCTAAAGAATGCTGGTGCAACATATCATAGGCTGGTTAACATAATGTATCAGGATCAGATAGGGCGAAACGTGGAGTTGTATGTGGACGGTATGCTAGTGAAATCTACAAAAGCAAAAATCCATCTGAAAGATTTAGAGGAGATGTTCAATATCCTGAGAGAGTACCAAATGAATTTAAACCCTCAAAAGTTTTCTTTTGGAGCTCATTCTAGAAAGTTCCTAGGGTATGTGGTCAAAGAGCATGGTATTGAGGTAGTCCTGATCAAATCCAGGCCATAAAGGATATGGAGGAACCTAAAACAATAAAAGAGGTGATGAGCTTAAAGGGAAAGATAGCAGCCCTAAGTCGGTTCATTTCCAAAGCTACTGACAAGTGTTTCCATTTCTTTGATATCATAAAGAAGAAGAAGAACTTTGAATGGAGTGATGAATCCCGAAAAGCTTTTCGAGACTTAAAAGATTACATGGGAAATCCCTTGATTTTGTCTAGTCCCGAGAAATAAGAAGATCTATATCTTTATATGGTCGTCTCAGAATATGCAGTAAGCTCGTTCCTCATAATAGAAAGTGGTGGAACTCAATATCTGATTTATTATGTTAGCAGAAGGCCAAAGGATGCAGAAACCCAATATCTCATAGTGAAACATTGGCTTATTGCCTTATACTTATAGCACGGAAACTGAGGGTTACTTCCAGGCACATCATATCATAGTATTGACCAACTTTCCACTTAAACAAGTTTTCAGCCAGCCAGAAACCTCAGGAAGGTTAGTAAAATGAGGAATTGAGCTTAGCCAATATGAAATTGAGTTCCGACCTCGGGCAGCAACTAAGGGGAAGGCTCTCACAGATTTTGTAAACGAATGCACAAGTTTCATTACAGAATAGACAATGTAGGAAAATGATCCAAAGACTAAGTGGAAATTGTCCGTAGATGGAGGTTCAAACGAACAAGGAGCAGGGGCAAGATACATAATAATTACCCCTGATGAGCATTGCTTACATTATGCAATGAACTGGGTTTGATAATGACAAACAATGTAGCAGAGTACGAATCGATAATGGCAGGACTAAACCTAACACCGTAGTTGAAGATATCTCGAATTTAGATCTTTAGCGACTCGCAGTTGATAGTGAATCAAATCAAGCAACCTACCAGACCAAAGATGCTCGGTTGGCCCTGTATCTGAACAGAATACTAAAGATGCTTTCCCAGTTCGAAGATTTTTTCATACATTAAATCCCAGGGGGGAATTCCCAAGCTGAATCATTAGCAAAATTGGCTAGCACCCGAGGAGCACCCGAGACTCGAATAATCCCTGTAGGATATCAGGAAAAGCCTAGCATTGACCAAGAAGCATCTGAATCGGGAAAGGAATTTCTAGTCTTAACTATATCCCAAGCCTTGGGAAGGGAAAGTGAAACAGAAAAGGGAGTTTCTCCCAGTGAACATCCCATGATGGTAGAAACAGAATACCATTACGAGAACACTTGGATGGCTCCTATCGTGAATTATCTTCTAAAAGGAACCTTGCCTGTCAATAGGCAAGACACAAGAAATATAAAACACCAAGCTCCTACATTCGTGATTGCGGAAAAAGTACTTTATAATAAAGGACATTCGCTCCCTTACCTAAGGTGCATAAGCCTTGAAGACAGGCTCAACTGGTTAAAAGAAGCATATGAATATTTGTGTGGAGACCATTCCAACCGAGTTAAGTTGGCTAAGAAAGTTATACGGCAAGGATTTTATTGGCTGCAAATGGTTAGCCATCAATTGTTTATGTCAAGAAATATGAAAAATGCCAAAGGTACTCCAAGTTACCCCGACTACCTCTAAGTGACCTAACCACTCTTTCAAGCCTATGGCCATTCGACGTATGGGGAATAGACCTAATTGGACCCCTACCAATCTCCAAGGGTGCAGCTAAATATGTTGTGGTAGCCTTTGACTACTTCACCAAGCGGGTGGAAGAAAAACTCCTTCCGACAACCACATCCAAGAAAGTATTGAGGTTTGTAATAAAGAATCGTTACACGCGTTGGAATTCCCTACAAAATCATATTAGACAATGGAATGCAATTCGAAAGTAAAGAATTCACATGATTTTGTGAGATGAACAAGATTATAAAAAGTTTTTCCTCCGTGGCACATCCAAGGGCAAAATGCCCGTTGAAGCTGCAAACAAAACCATAAAGACAATTCTAAAGAAAAAACTGAACCAAGCCAAAGGGAATTGGCCAAATGAATTACCCTTAGTGCTTTGGGCATATAGAACTTCCACCAAGACAAAACGGGACATACTTTGTACACCCTAACGTATGGATGCAAAGCTATGCTTAAATCGAGGTTGAGATCCCCTCACACAGAAGAGAATCCTATGATTTTGATCCTAATTAAGAATTAAAAAAGGAGTCCTTATACATAATCCAAGGGTTGAGGGATGAGGCCACCATTAGGATGGCTGAGTATTAAAGGAAGACCACTAAGTACTATAATTCGAGGATTAAAGCAAGAACCTTCACTACAGGAGACCTGGTCTTACGAAGGGAAATGGACAATATAAAGAATCCAACAGAAGTTCTACTTGACCCAAACTTGGAAGGACCCTTAATCATTCACTAAGAAGTCATACCTGGAACGTATCGACTTTGCAAACCAAATGGTAATCTTGTACCTAGAACGTGGAATTCAAAACACTTAAGACCATAATTTTCGACAATAATAGAATAAAGAAAGTCTTCAATAAGAATATGCACACAAACAAGGGTACGAAAACCCTTTCAAAATTTTGAACTACCCAAAAGGGCGTGAAGCAACCTACAATGGTCGAAAACCATTGTCAGAACCAAGATGGCTAGGGCAAGGCACCTTCCAGAGGAAGGTGGAGTGTAAGCCTTTAGTATCTCCAAACCAGAAAGGACCGGGCTAAAGCATCAAAAGCGTAAAACTCCGATCCACGCCAGAAATTGTCGAGATAGAGCATCTAATTAGCACGCCCTGCCACTGCTCGCAGAAGATTATGCTATGCTTCTACTACGAACTAAGCATGTCCTACCTCTGCTCGCAGAAGAGCATGTCCTACCTCTGTTTAAGTCCCTCATATCCTGGAGAAGGGAATGAGTAAGCACGCTTTGCCTCTTCTCGCAGAAGAGCACGCCCTGCCTCTACTTCGACTAAGTACGTCTTACCTCTGCTCGTAGAAGAACATGCTCTATCTCTACTTATGTCTCATCCCATAGAAGGGAGAAAAAGCCCAGAGAGTGGCTAAAAAGGCACATACACCCTTTGCCTTAACAATCTAAAGCCCAGAGAGTGGCTAACAAAGAACATCTGTCCTCTGCTTTGCTAAATAAAGGTCTAGAGAGTTTCCCAATGAGAACGTAAATCCTCTGCTTACATCTAATCCCGAGAAAAGGGAACAAAAGCTATGAAGGAGCATTCTAAGCATGCAGCCATTTATGTTTACACAAGCATCCCGCAAGAAGGGAACGACACATAAACCATTTCTACCCTAAAGAGAAAGCCTAATGATGGCATTAATACCCGAATTTGGGTTGGCTCGGGACTTCTACTCCTTACCAAAGTTAGATTTCTAGTCTTATACTTCTAATATGCGAATCTGGGTTGGTTTAGGACTTCTACTTAATACCAAAAGTGGATTTCTGGTTTTATATATCTAATACCCAAATCTAGGTTAGTTTGAGACTTTTGATTAATACCAGAAGCGGATTTATGGTCTCAAATCTCTAATACTTGAATTTGGGTTGGTTCGGTGCTTTTATTAATATCAAGAATGGATCACTGGTCTTCCACCTATACTCGAATCTGGGTCGATTTACTAATACTAAAAATGGAATTATGGTCTTCTATATTTAATACCTGAATCTGGGTTGGTTCGAGACTTCTTTTATGTCCAGAAAGGGGATTATAGTCTTTTATTATGAAAACCCGAGGTTTAGTAGTAAGGATAAAATCTATCCACATTTTACCAGCCAAGAAATTTTCTAGGTCTTATTCATTGTTCTTCCGGTAAGGTATAAAACGTTGACGGTTGTGAAGCTTTAGTTACAGGCTTTAATACTCTTGGGCTTAGGCTTGAACAATGTTTAATATGATATAGTTTAAAGAACCGAAGAAAGTATATTAAGACTGAAAGACTAACGCAAAGTGTTAGTTAATGAAATTTATGCGGAATAAAATGCACGTAGAAGTTTGAACAAAATGTTGTAAGATGAAAAGGAACAACCGACTTGGAAAGTCATAAATAACCTTTCACCGAGGAGGGGGAATGTTACTACCCAAATTCAACACCACAGCCTACTGACGGTGAAGCAGTATCGAACCAAAACCAGCACAGAAGTGTGTTCCGGAAGCATGAATCTGGCAGTAGACTAAAGTCGAAAGAACGAAGGAGATGATTGGGTCAATAAGCTATCGGCGTCAACATAAAAGAGGGAAGCCTGGTGCCGATACGAAAGGAGATAGTGGAAAAGCAATGGCGACACGCAAAGAAGCTAGTATGAAATGGATCCCAAAGGTAAATTATCGGAAGCATATAAGAAGGAAAGAACGAATGTTTATAACCTGAAACCAAAGGCGAGACAGGAAGCACCAAGCCAAACAAAAGAAGATGAAGGGGCTATCGGCACTAATTGACCTGGTGTCAATATGGAAGAAGGTAAAGAGATCAAGAGCAGAAGAAGCTGAAACATAAGAAAAACACCCTAAAAGCATGTTATCGAATTTAAAGATGGACGGCTACTAGAGTTCATTCCCAAAAGCCGAAAGTCATTCTCAAAGCTATCCATACCAACTGGCTTGGTATCGTTATGGAAGGTAGAAGAAGCATCAAAGAGAAACACCTAAGACTGGGAGCAATCCATCGAAAGCCAAGACCGGCACACTAAAAGCCCAAATTGGTCTCAGAAACAACAAAAAGTGCCAAGAGTGGCAGTTGAAAACCCCACCACCGGAATCAAAAGGTGTGGGGTGCAGAAATCATGTTGTTGCACACAAAAGGGGTCTTGTTGAGTCAATAACAATGAGGGCCAAATTATCTATAAATATGACCCCAGGGGTCACATTTTAGGGGCAGATTCTCTCAGTCTATAATCTTGTACTTCTTTCTTCAAGAGAAAACCCTAATTTCTAAATCAAATAGTGGATTTCTTCAATTCTTGTAATATACTCGAAATAAATAAAAAGGAGAAGTCCGAGACTTAAACATTTCTCGATTTGATAATCATATTGTGTTTACTATAATTAAAAAGGAAGTTAATGTTAACCTTCTTCATGAAAGGGTTAATCACAATCAATTTGGAAGAGGAAAGACTTTGGGTAGAACCAAAGAGGTTTCTCTTTCGACCCTGCTATATGTGACTTAGCTCTTTCATAATAAACCTAATGAAGCATAACACATGGCGAAAACCTGTTGTAAGCTTGCACTTGATAACTAACACAACCATAGGCTTTCATTGGCTGGTTCGATGTGGAAGTATCACACAAGTCGATAAGCATTATGACACGTTAATGTCCTAATTGTTGTGTAGCATTAGCCAGTTTCTTCTCAACACAATGTATATTTTATCTGGAATCTAAGGATGATTAGTGCCGTAAGGTATTCAATCTTCCATAACTCATAATGCCCTCATCCTGAGGCAACAATCGATCTTATAGTCTCGCAAGCATGATACTCACCTCTTAGAAGGAAGAATACCTAATCTTCGAACTTAAGGTCTTAATGCCTAGGGAACGGCGAATCAAGTTAGGCATGTTGAGACCAAGTTGCATTTCAATGTCTATTAGATTAATTATTCTGTCAATCTCCAATATATAGGAATCATTAAGCTTATTTCTGGTGTTGATGAAAAATATCATTAACAATCATCAAAAGAGACCAATTTATTATGTCATAAATTACAACGTCATACACACATCCATTGACAAGTTTGTCCTGGTTGTAATCAAAACCGAAGGCACCTTATTCCTCGTCCAATAAAGGAGAGAGGCCCCCGCAAATCCGGACAATCTCCAAGTATGTCCGGACCACTACCACTTAAAACCTCGTATTGGGTGTATAGCCCAATTGAGACATTAGCAATTAATTCAAACGATGTGGACACCCCAGTCTTCAACCATTGTCTTCAAAAACTTCATTACTCCTCGTATATTTATTTAGAATGAGTTAAAACTCGGTCTTTCCGAATAACTAGCACATCTTTAAAACCAATAAAGAAATACAAAGATATCATAAGTCATATTCTATTTTGGAATATTCTTTTGCACAAATCATACTTTACATTTGGTACTCATATAAATCATATCCTGTAACGACCCGTATTTTCTGCGATATATAATTAACTTATTTAATTATATAAATAGTGTTTAGAATTCAAATGGTCATTGAATTAAATAAAGTGAATATTTAATTAAATTAAAATAATAGAATAATATACTCAATTTAGAAATAATAAAAAATAGTGGAATTCACAATATTGTGTGCATAGGATTATTTAAAATATATAATTCAGTTTAGAGTTGAATTATATTCACAAATATATTATATAAACGAAGTTTGAACATATAATTATATTATAACTAAAATCGAGCTCGAAATGGCGCGGCAGTTCGTTATTTGGTGATTTGAACTTCAACTGAATATACAGAAGCCGTTTTAAGTTGGATTTCCGTGAAATAAGAAACGTTAGGTGCTGGTGAAGTATATTTTTCTAGTGGAAGAGAAAAATATGGATTTCGTCGTTTGGATTTTGATTTACATCCAAATCAAATTTTAGAAAAGTCACAGTGGAATTCCTTTATAATTTATAAAGGAATTATTTGTATTTTAAAAAGGGATTTCATTATAAATTGAATATCGATTCAATCGGGATTTGAAATATCGAGTTAGAAATTCAAACAGGAATATTGTGGAGCTGTATGATATCGTATGTGAATATACACGATAACATAAATTTATTTATATTTAATTTAATTGTTTTTAAATATATTTAATATTTAAAAGGGTTATTTCGAGCTTTAAAAATAGCCAGTTTTGCAAATGACCTCAGAATTCAACGAAACTAATTTTGTTGGATCCGCAATGTTAAATTATTGTTAGATTTCAATTTGCATGATTTTTGAAGTTAGTATGTGGCCGTACCAGTTTTTAAAGTGAAAAACAGTCGATATTTTGACGGTTAAAAATACATTGTGTGAGCAAAGGGAGTCGGAATTCGACGAAACCAGTTTCGTTAGGACCGTAATGTCGAACAGTAGCTACATGACCATTTTCATGATTTTTGAACATCATGTGTGATCACATGGATTTTTAGAAGGCTAAAACAAATATACATAATAAAAGAAAAATATGAAAAAATATCTTAACCTATATTTGGACCTAAACAATCCACGTTTTCTATTCTCAGCCTCACCATCCCCTTTATAAACGCAACAAAAATGAAGTGCCGCCGCTATTTTTTTCCCATCTCCAGTAAACAATTCTCATCTTCAAAATTTTGATTAATTCAAATAAAACTTAATAAAATCCGAGACAAGTGTATTAGAATACAGGAAGGTTTTCTATTCAATTCTGTGTGCATTTCATTGGAAGCGAAGGTGATTTTGTTCGGTGATTCTCTTGAGCGTGGACCTAGGGTCACACGGTTGGTTCCATTGAAGAAGTAATAGCTTGATTCAAATTCATACTTGGAATCGTAGTGTAATGACCCGCATTTTTCAGCGATATAATTAATTTATTTAATTATTTAAATAATGGTTTTGATTATTTAAAATGACCAGAATTAAATAATATTGAATACTTAATTAAAATAAATAATATAATAATATATTTAATTTCTGAAATAGTCAGAAATAGTGTAATTCACAAAATAGTGTGAATTGGATCATCTGTGATACTTAATTCAGTATAGAATTGAATTAGAATAACGAATATATTATTTTAATGGAAGTTTGAACGTATAATTACATTTTAATTATAATCGAGCTCGAAATGGCGCGACAGTTCGCTATTTGGCGATTTGAACTTCAATTGAATGTACAGGGTCCATTTTAAATAGGATTTCTGTGAAACAAGATACACTAGGAGCTGGTGAAGTATATTTTTCTGATGGAAGAGAAAAATCGAGATTTCGTCATGTAGATTTTTAGTTATGTCCAAATCAAAATTTAGAAAAGTCGTTATGGAATTCCTTTATAATTTATATCGATTTATTTATATTTTAAAATGTATTTTTGAATATAAATTGAATATCGATGTAACACTGGATTTGAAATATCGAGTTATAAATCCCGGTGTAGCAGTATGATATTCTGTTGTGAATATATGCGATAATATTTATTTTTAAATATTAAATTTAAATGTTTTTAAATATGTTTATATATTTAAATGGGTTATTTAGAGCTTTAAAAATAGCCAGTTTTTCAAACGATCTCAAAATTCGACGAAACTAATTTTGTTGGATCCGCAATATTAAATTATTGCTAGATTTCAATTTCCGTGATTTTTGGAAGTCGGTATATGGTCGTATGGGATTTTAATGTGAAAAACAATCGATATTCTGACGGTTAAAATACGCTGTGTGAGCAAACGAAGTCGGAATTCGACGAAACCAGTTTTGTTGGGACCGTAATGTCGAATTGTAGCTACATGTTCATTTTCGTGATTTTTGGGTATCGTATGTGACCACAGGAATTTTAGAGGACGAATACAATTAGCGGTTGCGTAAAATAAAATAAAATATTCAATTAAAAAATATTTTTATTTACCTATATAATACCTTTAACTTTTGCAAACCCTAAACAATTCATTTCTGCGGTAAAATTGTTTTCCGCCGTAACCATTTTATCTCCAGTGAAAGTTCGATCAAAGATAAATCAAAAAATTTCAAAATAAATCTTTATAAATCCTTATATATTTATATTCACAATCCGTATCAGTTACTCATCAATTCCATGCTAGTTTTGGTATGTGCCACTCATGTTTTGGTGTACTGAGTGTTTCCAGCGAACCTAGGGTTCCAATTTTTGGGTAATTGAAGTACTTTCTCATGAAATGGAGTTTATTTTTGGATTTCTTATGAAGTTTAGAAGTTTGTGCGCATTTTTCGTGAGTTATGGTGCAAAAGTAGTTTGGTGGATTGCACAGCACTGGCGCGATGAAGCAGAAAATTGTGTTCGAATTGAAGAGCTCGAGTTTAATGAGAATAGTATGGGAGGAAAGGGATTTTGACGAGATGATTTTTGGTGATTTTATTTGACTTAATCGTGAAGAGGATAGGAAGAAATGGAAGGAGGAAAGTGGAGAAATGGTGCTGAAGACGGGTTCAAAATTGAGAAGGAGTTGCGTTTTGTCTGTTTGGGGAAGATAAGGGCGGTCACGTGCAAAGGAGGGAGAGGGGTGAGATAATTCATGAATTTAATCAAGTTAATTATATTTTAATTTGTGTATTAACTTGTAAACCCCGTAACTAGCTTATACGAAGTCCAATCGATGAAATGTCAGTTGCGTTGGGATCGTATGGACAGTGGCTACACCGTGGAACTGACCGGGAGTGAATTGAAGCTCGTTTGGATTTATGGTGAAATAAAATGTCTGAATAAAATCAATGACCAATTATCGTTATTTAACGATAACCGTCCAATGTGAGTAAATCTCACTAACTCTACTCAATTTATATTTTCATAAAATATTTTTAGAATTTATAAATAATGGTTGTTTGCTGTGTGTTGGCTGTTTGGTTGAACTGCTAGTCAGCTGATTGAAAATATAGATAACGATATAGATATAAATCGTTAATCGAATATAAATTCTATTTATCAGAATACTTCACATCCGTGTTATTTATGTTGATTAACATCTGTGGTTGCAGGGAAACAGGTCGGAGGGACACAACTAGGTTCCTCAACATTTATTTTATTGTTTTTCATATATTGTGTTATATGATGTGATATGAAATCTGTTGTTGATTTTGTACGTTGGGATGATACTGATCATTGTTATATGGTACGTTAAATACCATAAGAAATACTAGAATGTTAAAATGGAAATTTTCAATGTTATATTGAAAAAGAAATATTTATAAAATCAAAAGATTTTATAAAAAGAAAATATATATTTATAGAATAAATAGATTTAAAAGGAATATTTATTTGTTAATCAGATAAATAGAATTGAAAAAGAAATATTTGTAAACTATTTACAAATAGAATTGAAAAGGGATATTTATTTGAAAAATAAATAGAATAGAAAGGGGAAATACGTGTAAATAAATAGAAATAGAAAATAGTTAGATTATCAAAGGAATTACTTATAAAATCAATTAGATTTTATAAAAAGGAAATATTTTTTTAAATAAATAGAATTATCGAAAGGGGTTTATTTTGTAAAGAAATAGATTTTAAAAGGAAATACTTGAAAAGTGACTAGAATTGTATAAAAGGAGAATTTTTCATTTTAAATGTTTAGACTCGTGCTTCGCACACGTGTATAACTTGATATGGATTTGAAGTAAAGATTTTAAATAGAATCTATTCTAACAGATAGATGGAGAAGATAAATTTATAGATAATATTTTATAAATCAAATAATTTTTTTATCATGGATAAATAGAATATATAAGTCAGGAGTTATATAGAGAAGTAAGAATCGATTTCAACAACGATATTTGAAACTGAATAATCAACAGGAGTTAATCAATTAGAGTAATTGATTAGAGTTAGAATTAATCGAATTAGAGTTAATTGAACATAGTTAATCGAATTAGGATTTATTGAATATTTGTTATTCAATTTGAGTTGACAAATATAGTTAATTGAAATAGAGTTTGTCAAACATAGTTATTCAGGATGAGTTGCCATTTCGTACGACTGTTAGCGTATTTCGCAGGGCATTAGATAGCCTACGGCGGTCGGATGTTTCCTGAGGGAATCAAGCGTAACCATTGTGATCGCTACGATTTAGAGTCAAGCGAATGGTGTTAAATTGAATATTAGCCATTCGAAATAAAGTTAAAACAAACATAGTTATTCGAATATAAATTAATTGAATATTAGATATCAGATAGGAGTTAAATAAGTAAAGTAAAATAAGTTGAGTTAATCAAGTAAGTTAATCAAGTTGAGTTAATTGAGTTGAGTTAATCAAATCGAGTTAATCCAAATGAGTTAAATCAAAGGAGTTATTCAAAATAATTTATCTGAATAAAATTAAGCGAGTTAATCGAATATAGTTTATTCGAAAGGAGATTAATCGAATGTAAATCATTCGTAGAAAGCTAATCGAATGTAAATCATTCGAAGAGAGATTATCGAATATAGTTATTCGAAGAAAGTGTTATCGAATATAGTTTATTCGAAAAAGAGTTATCAAATAGAGATTATTCGAAAAAGAGAATTATACACTGAATTCGATTATATCGAATTCGAGAAAGTAATATTTACTTTCCGGTTAAATCGAGATATACTTATTTATTTATAGATGAGTGGGTTAGTTATTGAGCTAAATTAAGGAATATAGGTTACATTTTGAAGTTGGATATTTAAGAAGAAAGGATTTATAACGCTATAGTTAAAATCAATGTTTTAAAATAAAGAAGTGGATTCGTAAATAGAATCCGAGAGTTACGTAAGGAAGTTTATTAAAGAGTTAAAAAGCGTGAACATTGTCTATTCTGAGGTTGGAAATGTTGTTCAGTTAGGGTCTGAGAGGTAATTATACCCAACTTGATTGACTTCGTTTTTAACTAAGGAGTAGTTAAGGTTCGAGAGTTAAAATTGATTAAGTGGAATTAGTTAATGAGTAAAATGGTTTGAATAGGCAAAGCAATGTTTTATTTAAACATCAGCTTAAATCCGATGAAGAAGTTTGTGAATGTTTTCCAAATAAGGATCAGAAATGTTTTATAATATAAGAAATGGGAGCAAATATGGAAATGCTTTCCAAAGTAAATAAAGTATATTTTCTAAATTTAGAAAATAAGAATTTACCAATATATAGAAAGGGAAAATGAATAAATTAATGATAATTTAATAAAAAAAGACGAATGTTGAATGTTGATTGATCGATAGAATTTCCATCTGGAAATAATATCGTTGTTTTCACACCTGTTTTTCTTTGATAGTTAAATCACCGACTATCGAAGTTTTGACCATTTTTCCGTCGTCAATACAGAGAGACTGGGATCAGATATATTATCTGAAAACCACTCTGTATGGACGTTAGCGTTGCGATCAAATATTGAAGACAGAGTTATGCAAGGGCTACCCTGTTTACAGAATAGTGCCTTTGGTTTGTCCAGTCCCAGGACAAACGTGAATTGACAAATATCTGACAGAGTATATCTAACGGATCGCGTAAGTTGATCTTTTCAAACGTACTTACGTTTGGTGGTGGAGGAATTCGTTTCTCATAGCTTTATACCAGTGGTATTTTTGGGGAAATCAATTAGTGATTTGACGGGTATGACGATGTGGCATTCAAAGTGAATGGTGGTAAGGTGTATCAAAGATACGTAATGACCTCAAGCCTCATCAACCGGGAAATGACAGAAATCGGCCAGGCAGCATGGCTAAGTGGGTTGCTCCCATTAGGGTGTAAATCACATATCTAGAGAAATCCATTTCATTCTTTTATCTATGATCGATGCTGTCCCTTTTCGGGAAACGGTGGGTAGCTCCCAATCGTTGGTCGTATACATTCGATACACTCAAGCGAAATGAGTGGTCGGTCATGTATGGGCCGGGTTGCAAGACGTTCTTGTTGAACCCGGTGTATTTGCCTCTAGAGATACACTATCGACAGGCGGTCCCATACCTTGTCATAGTTGGAATCCAATCTCCAATAAGCACCGCGGTTTTGTTTGTATACTATGTATGTGGAACGTGAGATGCAAGCGTTCTGCTAGATTCTAATTACTTGTGATGAGACATTATTATAATATTAGAAAAGTAGTGATTTCCAAAAGTGTTTTGTTTATCGTAAGGTAAAAACCGTCCGTGTTTATGTGTGGATCGGTCTTACGATTATCTTTTCCTTGAAAAGGATTTTGAAAAGTTAAACCAAATGATTTGAGTTTACTCACACCAGTCCCATGACTGACCCAGAGTTTATTTTGTATTGTTTTCCCTAAACTCTTGGGTGCCCAAATTTTGTACGGGCAGTCAAGTAGTTCAGGTCTTTACAGATATACTTGGAGGAGCTGGAAGCAGGAGGCTTCGGGATTATATAGCTATTGCTATTTCCGCTGTGTGTAAGTGTTGTACTCTGATAATGGTATTGTATATATATACTTTTTTATTTCAAAGTTATGTTATAATATATTTTACTCGTTCCGCTGTGACATTCGTGTTCCTATGATTTTGTGTTGTAGTAATATTCTTCTTCTTCTATTCTAATTTTCTAACTTATCTATTCCCACCCTCCAACTTCTTTCTATTAACGATCAAGTATTTTTGATGTCTGAACAGTCAACATGGCAGTTTTGTGTTGATTTTCGGAGTCGAAAATCTAGTTCGTTACAGTAGTATCAGAGCTGAAGGTTAAGTGATTACCTTGGTTCTGTGGCGTGACTTAGTAGAGATGGAGTTAGTAATACCCTAGATTGAGTTGAGTGTATATATACGAGTGAACGTATTTATAGATTTTATAAAAAATGTTTTATATTGTGGAGATTTACTGGTTGAGTAGTTTGTGAATTCTGGTCGATCAGTTTGATCCACTGTATCGGTAGGAGTTTCTAAACACTCAAGTACGATAAACCGACATAGTATGTTTTGAAAGAGGGTAAATGAAATAATTTTACCCAAAATATATTTTGATATAAAAGAAAGGGAAATATTGGAATTATTATCATATATTGGATGTGTTGGTTGATTATAATTTAAATGGTTATATAAATAACCAATTTGAGTTCTATAATATAAAAGCAGATTAATTAAATTTGAATTAAATCAGGATTGGAATTAAAATTCTGAAAACTGGGAAAAATGTTCGTATATGAATTTGAATTAAGTATAAGAAATTTTAAGATCCTGGGAGATTTTAATTTGTTTACAAGCATCGTGAATGATATCTGAAAAAGATTTCAAAATGGAATTGTTTGAAAATGGTTTTTAGAGTGATATAGTATTGAACTCACTTTTATCACTGGGAAATAACTCTGATGATGCTGGCCACATCATCATGGTTCATTTTCAAGTTCTAAGTGACGGATTACTACCAAAGAAATTGTTTTTGAAATTGTTTTGTGTAACACCCCGTAATTCTGTGACATTAAGATTCTCAAATTAAAGTATAATTAATTTTTAAAAGAAAAATTAAAAGAAAAAGATCCATGCAGTTGTTTAATTTAAGTATTGTAACTAACATGAAAAAGAGAAGTAAAGAGAGAACAATAATTATTATTGTTCTAAGACTTATTAACAAAAGCCTCTGTAGCTCAGTTGGTTAAGGCATTGGATTTGTAGCATGGAGGTCGGGGGTTCGAACCCCGGCGGCGGCATAATTTTTTATCTTTGTTTTAGAGAGGGCCAACTGAACATGCAAATATATGTACGTATACAAATTCAAAATTTGAAAGGATAAGAACGTACATATAAGGAAATAAAGAAAATATATATATACATATGAGAATATAAATATATATATATATATATATGCAAAAATATATGTATACGAAAGATAAAATTCAAGATAAGGCTACAGTCAATGAAATATGGCAACATCATTTGAATTTTGAAAATAAAATGAAAGTTGTGCGTATATATATACGCGTAAAATGGTCGTTAGAGGAATTGTATACATATAAGAATATTTCATGTGAATAAAACAGTTAAATAAATTCCAGAAATTCAAAAGTTCGAAAATCAAACTTCTACGCCAAAACAATTCATTCGAAATTCAAATTTCTACGCCAAAATAGCTTGTGGGACCCAATGCTGACTCAGCACTGCGTGTATGATAAGGTTTGGATAGATTCATCTACGTACCTGGACTATTTTCTTAACTGGGTTCAATGCTGACTCAGCGCTGCGTGTACGATAAGGTCTTGAGCAGCTATATAAACATCCCTAGTCTTCATTCTCTTTGCACCAATTCTCTTCTATCCTTATGCTGCTAAGATTCATGGCTACTTCCCCTCCTCTTAATTTTCATAAATAATTAAAATAAAATATAAATTCAAGAGATGGAGATGCTGCTCAAATCTGTTCAAGAGAAGATTCAAATCAAAGTGAAGAATTCAAAGGCTAAATCAACAAACCTCGAGCAACGACATACGAATCTTAGCATCGCCGTTCTTCTATTCTAGATCTAATTTCTGTAAGTTGGTTATTTCTAGACTTGAACGTTTTATTTTTATTTGACACATGAAATTAAGAGGATATAAGAAAAATGCCTAATCTCTTCACTTGGATCTGTGTTTATTTAAGTTTTTGGATCTAATTCTTGACTATGGCCCAGAACATACTATGACTTTGATTGACGGCCTATGACTATTGAACAAAGAGGATATGCCTATGCCTATGATCATGATTATGAGAACTATGACCATGAACCTATTGCCTTTGAATTACGAACATGAACCTTGATTTGGGACATACAACATATGACTATGACATTGCCTATGACAATGACTTATGACTATGGGAATTATTTTCCCTTTTGGACTATGAACATTGCCTATAACTATGAACTTTGCCTATGATTCATAATTAGGAAAATTGTTGCTTAAGTTTTGTGGCTATGAAATTGGGTCTAAACCCGATTATCTATTTTATCTATTCCTTGTTTTTCTTTGGTTTTAGACTGTGGGAATTTACATATTCAGTTAGGTCTACCCATGTTCTTGAACCTATTCTATCTATTGGTTTTAGACTGTGGGAATTTACCTATTAAGTTAGGTCTACCCATATTCTTGAACCTACGTCGTTATCCAAACCTTTTATGCCAGTAATTATCCCTTTTCATAGCATCTTTGGTTCATTCCCTATTTTCTACGAATCTAGATTTATTTACAATCTAGGTTAAATCACGATTATACGAACGGTGGGAATGCAATTTGGGGAAAATATGAAAATGAACATAAATGTAGTTATAAGCTTGGAAATTGGCATAAATTGGGAATATGTATTATGGCATGTTCATAGGAATGCAAATTGGATAAGTTTGACATATTAAATTTAGTATTAGCAAGTAAGCTAAATTTTAGGCATGAAATGTAAACTAGAATAATAATTCTAGTCTAACCATAAACTGTGAATTAGGAATGTTAAATCAAAATTGTGTTAATTAAAGATTTGGAATAAGTATATTAGCACAATTTTGAATTTAGCCATAATTGTGAGAAATTGTCATGTTTAGAATAAATTATGGTTAGTGACACTTAATTTTGTATAATTTACATACCAAAAAGTATAAATATGATAAATAAGAGGGAACGGGCCATAATAATAAATGTGACAATGTACATTAAAAGTGTAATAATGAAATAAGTAAATTAGGAGTAAATTTACTTATAGAATTTGTCATAAATGATAAATTGTTCATTTACCACAAAATATGTAACTTGCATGTAGGTAAAGTTTTGGCCATAAATTATAAACTAGGATATTTAATCTAGTTTTGGCAATGAAATAGGAAATGGTCTGAACTGCAAGTTGGGTTAGGACTTGGGCCTAGAATATAAGTATACTAGTGGGCAGGACAAAATGAAAATGGTATAGGCCAAGTTTATTTAAAAAGGGAAAATGGACTTTGAAGATAAATTGTTGACAATTTATATATGGACAAAAGAAAGGTTTTCTCTTTGAATAACACATACACCTGAAAGTTCTAGGGTGACAGAGAGGATAGTGTCTAGGCTTGGGTTTGGAAAATACAAGTTTCCTGCCCTCCCTGGCTATCCCTAACTGATCCGAAGGACGGGATGGTTGTTTTCAAAACCAGATTTGGAAATTAATCAAAAACCCTTTGAACTTAGAAAATATGAATATGCCTAACCCGAGGTTAGACTGAGTTGCGGTGTAAACCTGCCCGGAACCGACCGGCACATCCAGTAACCGCAGCAATATCTGTCTAATGTGAGAGGTTGCGGCTTTAATTTTTTAATTAAAGCTAGAACAAGAATGGGAGAGTTAAGTCCATAGAAACACTTAACCAATTTAACACAGTTAAGCAAGAATGGGTGGGTTAAGTCCATAGAAACACTTAACCAACTTAACACAGTTAAGCTAGAATGGGAAGGTTAAGTCCATAGGAACACTTAACCAACTTAACCCAGTTAAGCTAGAATGGGTAGGTTAAGGAACACTTAACCAACTTAGCACAGTTAAAGCTAGAATGGGAGGGTTAAGTCCATGGGAATACTTAGCCAAATTAACATGTTGACTAGACTAGAAGGTGGGGTTAAGTAAAGTTAATACACTTAGCCAATTTAACATGTTAATTAGACTAGAGGTTGGGGTTAAGTAATACACTTAGCCAATTTAATATGTTAGCTGGACTAGACCATAAGGTTAAGTAAACTTGAACGCTTAACCATCAGAATATGATAAATGAATAGGGTTAAGTAAAAAGCATAAAGGGATAACACTTAAATAGTTTAACAGGATAAGGGAAGAGGGTTAAGATAGCTTGAATCGACTAAAGACACTTAACCAATCCAACCTGGCGAGAAAGAAAACTAAGTAGTAAACCTCAGTTGAAAAGGGGACTAAGTAGTAAAACTTAGTTAAGAAAACAAGGAATTTGGAAACTAAGTGGTAAACCTTAGTTAGTAGAACTAAGTAGTAATTCTTAGTATAACACGAAGGAGTGGACATCCATCTGGTTTTAAGAAGGCTCCAACGAATTGGGTTACGAAGCCCGAGGCTTCGAGGGGACGTGAGGGTACTCTTGGTATCCCTCTGTGAGGCTGCAGATGATCCGCCTGGGCGCACAGAGGTTAAGGTCTGCGATAGAAGAGCCAAGGGTATGCCTTGGTTGCAATATATATATATATATATATATATATATATATATATATGGCAACCTAAAGACTCGGATGGACCAGCGTGATTCGGCGAGAAATCGGAAGCCCTGTGATAGCAACTCGTCGTCTACCATCCATCTTGAGTCAATCGAGATACGTGAAGCGGAAAGGCGGAGAAGTCCAAAAGACCATATACTTGCTATCTGGTTATGGTTGCGGATGGCCATTGGATAGTAGGGCACCGGCGTATAGTTCTCATTTTTCAAGGTGTGCCTTTCATTAGTTGAGGGAGGGGTCGAGTGGGAGCATAGCCACCGGAAAAACAGACCTTAGCATCTGCATCGGTAGATATTGGAAGCTCCCGACCGAGTTCCGTATTTCTAGAGTAGCCCTGACAACGGAACTCGGACTGCACATTACTGGACATGTGCATCTAGACAAGCGATAACGATTCGCGATACATGCGTGGGGAAAGTCTAGGAACATGTACAATTCTAGGTGGTGTGTCCTAGACTAAAGGGCATCGTTCGACAGGTAACATAATCCCTAGTTTGGAACTAGGTGGCATAAACCCTGAATCCAAGAAGCGTTCAGAAAGATAGCGTAAGTTCTAGTTGAATCTAGAAGGCACTTGATAGAAAACCCTAGATTAGATCTAGGTAATAACTAATAAATGGATGCCTGAAGGCGATGGAAAATACAGGGATTGGGATCACGTTATCGTTACTAGTAGGGACACTAGTTAGGCGGTGCAGAGATATAGAAACCAGTATATCGCGGTAAAAGCGAAGCGGAGAAAGTGTTATAGTATATCCAGTTTATCTTGTCCTAGCATAGCTTGTGTTAATCCTATCTTGTTGATCTTATCATCATGGTGTTATCTTGTATTCAGTTAATTCATGTCGTTCTGTTTTCCTTGTTCATTTGCTAGAAGTAACTGAACTTACTCAGGCTTTATGTCTGACTCCGTTTTTCTTTCGCTTCTTTTCTTCCGTTTCCCCCCCGGTAGTTGAGGAGGGAATAGTATAACTCAAGATTAGATTGGACCGTTGCTCTTTCCCAGCTTGAAGATTTGACGAAGTTGTCTTTGGATTCTCTTTCAGATGTTATGGCTGGCTCTTGCTACATTGGGGAATATAAATGTATTTTCATGCTTCTTTATTTTATAAAGACAGATGATACTCTGATATTTTAAAAGAATCTTGTACAGACTATTTTATCAATAAAGCAAAGTTCTATTTTCCGCTGTTTAATATTTGTCTGTCTTGTAATTTAACTGCATCTTTTACCCAAAATGCTCCACAGAACTTAGTGCATTCCCTTTGTGAGTGACACTAACGGACGTGGGGTGTTACACGTGGTATCAGAGCTGAAGGTTACCGGATCAGATAAAAGATTTGAAAAATTATTTTCAAAAGGTTTTTAAAGAAGCATTTTTAAAAGAAAGGATTTGTTTTAAAGGCATATTCCCTAAAGCCATACGCATTGTCTCCTCTTCCTCTGTTTGAATTCTTGTCTCCTTCTTTCTTGAGTCTCTGGGGCTCCTGGCTTTCTGGGAGGTAACCTCATCGAAGGGCGAAGTAGTGCCCGACTTCCATCTATAGCCGTAGTTGTTTCACTTACGGCCAGTCTTCTTTCAAGGTTATAGGTTTTTACGTGCGATGGAGGCGGCTTTCGAGAGATTTGCCAATGTGGTTACACACGGAAAAGGATGAGGAGTTTGGCAAAAGAGCACAACCCAAGGATGAGGAAAATCATGGATGTAGACTTGGCTCACAAAGGAGGAAGGGATTATAAAACCTAAGACAAGAGGAAGTATCTTTACTCGGGTATGATAGGGCATATAATTAAGGACGAGGGCAAGAACAAAGGACAAGATTTTTAGAAGGGCAAGTACATACTATGCGTACCTAGGAGAAAGGTAGTAAAGTTCTGTTGGAAGAGTCTAGTTTTTCTGTTCGTACTCTTTCCTTTTTAGCGCTTCGCATTTGTTCATATTTGCTTCCATAGTTGAGTCTCTGCACCTTAGTACTTGTATAGTAAGAAGATCCCAATCAGTCTCAAACCCAGTGGGTGGTTCGACCCGTTTATTTTTGGTTAGTAGGGGTTTGGAATAGCTATCGAGTTTGCTTATATCATATCACGTCGATCATCTAAAATCGGAGGAGATATTCCCTGGATACTTATCTGATATTGGTTTAGGCCTTTGGGGCTTGTACTTGAGGAATGTCGAGTTCGACTAGGATGGTTTGCGTGAGAGATGAATAGTTGTGACAGGCGCTCTAAAAAGCGCGTAGTGATCTTTCAACCCTTATAGTTATGGCATGGTGGATAAGGGAGAGACCTCTAATCATACACTTGGTACCGTGATTGACATCTGTTTATTTTGGAAATGGAGGTTAGGAACTTCACAATCGTGAAGATAAATTGGTTAAGATACAGTGGAGTAAAGCTCAAGAAGGCTAGATACTAGCAACATGCCCTTTTTCCTTACGGGTGCATCCTTGATTTCTCTGTTTAGGAGCTTTACGCGTAGTTGTTTCTCTCTTTCCAAAGTATATCCTCTAGGTCGTATCTGCGATCCTTAGGTAGAAGCCAATGGATGTAAACATGTATTTGAAACATGTTGTGGTTGAATGGTTGCAAGTGGTTTCAAATGGTTGCTCGTGGATGCATATGCATACGTATTAGGCACTAGATCAAGTTCGGACGCTCTCATATTGCATTTACATATATGCATTTGTTTATAAGTTGAACTTGATATGATATCATATGGACGTTGCATATGGATGAATGGCTGTGCACGCATGTAGTATTTACAAGACTAGGGATGTTTGCATGCATGATTGGACGCATGGCACTAACATGATTTGCATTAAGGAGGTCAACTGAATCAGTAGACCGCCTGATTTTGCATTAGATAGAGATATATACACACACTATGCATATGAACATGAAAGCATTAGAAATCTTTTAAGGACAATGAATGCCTGTGATTGAATGGTTGAGTAGATGGGTGATTGGATGGTAGGACACATTCTTCCTAACTTGAAGATTTCGGGGACGAAATCCTTTTAAGTGGGGGAGAATGTAACACCCCGTAATTCTGTGACATTAAGATTCTCAAATTAAAGTATAATTAATTTTTAAAAGAAAAATTAAAAGTAAAAGATCCATGCAGTTGTTTAATTTAAGTATTGTAACTAACATGAAAAAGAGAAGTAAGGAGAGAACAATAATTATTATTGTTCTAAGACTTATTAACAAAAGCCTCTGTAGCTCAGTTGGTTAAGGCATTGGATTTGTAGCATGGAGGTCGGGGGTTCGAACCCCGGCGGCGGCATAATTTTTTATCTTTGTTTTAGAGAGGGCCAACTGAACATGCAAATATATGTACGTATACAAATTCAAAATTTGAAAGGATAAGAACGTACATATAAGGAAATAAAGAAAATATATATATACATATGAGAATATAAATATATATATATATGCAAAAATATATGTATACGAAAGATAAAATTCAAGATAAGGCTACAGTCAATGAAATATGGCAACATCATTTGAATTTTGAAAATAAAATGAAAGTTGTGCATATATATATACGCGTAAAATGGTCGTTAGAGGAATTGTATACATATAAGAATATTTCATGTGAATAAAACAGTTAAATAAATTCCAGAAATTCAAAAGTTCGAAAATCAAACTTCTACGCCAAAACAATTCATTCGAAATTCAAATTTCTACGCCAAAATAGCTTGTGGGACACAATGCTGACTCAGCACTGCGTGTATGATAAGGTTTGGATAGATTCATCTACGTACCTAGACTATTTTCTTAACTGGGTTCAATGCTGACTCAGCGCTGCGTGTACGATAAGGTCTTGAGCAGCTATATAAACAGCCCTAGTCTTCATTCTCTTTGCACCAATTCTCTTCTATCGTTATGCTGCTAAGATTCATGGCTTCTTCCCCTCCTCTAAATTTTCTTAAATAATTAAAATAAAATATAAATTCAAGACATGGAGATGCTGCTCAAATCTGTTCAAGAGAAGATTCAAATCAAAGTGAAGAATTCAAAGGCTAAATCAACAAACCTCGAGCAACGACATACGAATCTTAGCATCGCCGTTCTTCTATTCTAGATCTAATTTCTGTAAGTTGGTTATTTCTAGACTTGAACGTTTTATTTTTATTTGACACATGAAATTAAAAGGATATAAGAAAAATTCCTAATCTCTTCACTTGGATCTGTGTTTATTTAAGTTTTTGGATCTAATTCTTGACTATGGCCCAGAACATACTATGACTTTGATTGACGGCCTATGACTATTGAACAAAGAGGATATGCCTATGCCTATGATCATGATTATGAGAATTATGACCATGAACCTATTGCCTTTGAATTACGAACATGAACCTTGATTTGGGACATACAACATATGACTATGACATTGCCTATGACAATGACTTATGACTATGGGAATTATTTTCCCTTTTGGACTATGAACATTGCCTATAACTATGAACTTTGCCTATGATTCATAATTAGGAAAATTTTTTCTTAAGTTTTGTGGCTATGAAATTGGGTCTAAACCCGATTATCTATTTTATATGTTCCTTGTTTTTCTTTGGTTTTAGACTGTGGGAATTTACCTATTCAGTTAGGTCTACCCATGTTCTTGAACCTATTCTATCTATTGGTTTTAGACTGTGGGAATTTACCTATTAAGTTAGGTCTACCCATATTCTTGAACCTACGTCGTTATCCAAACCTTTTATGCCAGTTATTATCCCTTTTCATAGCATCTTTGGTTCATTCCCTATTTTCTACGAATCTAGATTTATTTACAATCTAGGTTAAATCACGATTATACGAACGGTGGGAATGCAATTTGTGGAAAATATGAAAATGAACATAAATGTAGTTATAAGCTTGGAAATTGGCATAAATTGGGAATATGTATTATGGCATGTTCATAGGAATGCAAATTGGATAAGTTTGACATATTAAATTTAGTATTAGCAAGTAAGCTAAATTTTAGGCATGAAATGTAAACTAGAATAATAATTCTAGTCTTACCATAAACTGTGAATTAGGAATGTTAAATCAAAATTGTGTTAATTAAAGATTTGGAATAAGTATATTAGCACAATTTTGAATTTAGCCATAATTGTGAGAAATTGTCATGTTTAGAATAAATTATGGTTAGTGACACTTAATTTTGTATAATTTACATACCAAAAAGTATAAATATGATAAATAAGAGGGAACGGGCCATAATAATAAATGTGACAATGTACATTAAAAGTGTAATAATGAAATAAGTAAATTAGGAGTAAATTTACTTATAGAATTTGTCATAAATGATAAATTGTTCATTTACCACAAATTATGTAACTTGCATGTAGGTAAAGTTTTGGCCATAAATTATAAACTAGGATATTTAATCTAGTTTTGGCAATGAAATAGGAAATGGCCTGAACTGCAAGTTGGGTTAGGACTTGGGCCTAGAATATAAGTATACTAGTGGGCAGGACAAAATGAAAATGGTATAGGCCAAGTTTATTTAAAAAGGGAAAATGGACTTTGAAGATAAATTGTTGACAATTTATATATGGACAAAAGAAAGGTTTTCTCTTTGAATAACACATAACCTGAAAGTTCTAGGGTGACAGAGAGGATAGTGTCTAGGCTTGGGTTTGGAAAATACAAGTTTCCTGCCCTCCCTGGCTATCCCTAACTGATCCAAAGGACGGGATGGTTGTTTTCAAAACCAGATTTGGAAATTAATCAAAAACCCTTTGAACTTAGAAAACATGATTATGCCTAACCCGAGGTTAGACTGAGTTGCGGTGTAAACCTGCCCGGAACCGACCGGCACATCCAGTAACCGCAGCAATATCTGTCTAATGTGAGAGGTTGCGGCTTTAATTTATTAATTAAAGCTAGAACAAGAATGGGAGAGTTAAGTCCATAGAAACACTTAACCAATTTAACACAGTTAAGCAAGAATGGGTGGGTTAAGTCCATAGAAACACTTAACCAACTTAACACAGTTAAGCTAGAATGGGAAGGTTAAGTCCATAGGAACACTTAACCAACTTAACACAGTTAAGCTAGAATGGGTAGGTTAAGGAACACTTAACCAACTTAGCACAGTTAAAGCTAGAATGGGAGGGTTAAGTCCATGGGAATACTTAGCCAAATTAACATGTTGACTAGACTAGAAGGTGGGGTTAAGTAAAGTTAATACACTTAGCCAATTTAACATGTTAATTAGACTAGAGGTTGGGGTTAAGTAATACACTTAGCCAATTTAATATGTTAGCTGGACTAGACCATAGGGTTAAGTAAACTTGAACGCTTAACCATCAAAATATGATAAATGAATAGGGTTAAGTAAAAAGCATAAAGGGATAACACTTAACCAGTTTAACAGGATAAGGGAAGAGGGTTAAGATAGCTTGAATCGACTAAAGACACTTAACCAATCCAAACTGGCGAGAAAGAAAACTAAGTAGTAAACCTCAGTTGAAAAGGGGACTAAGTAGTAAAACTTAGTTAAGAAAACAAGGAATTTGGAAACTAAGTGGTAAACCTTAGTTAGTAGAACTAAGTAGTAATTCTTAGTATAACACGAAGGAGCGGACATCCATCTGGTTTTAAGAAGGCTCCAATGAATTGGGTTACGAAGCCCGAGGCTTCGAGGGGACGTGAGGGTACTCTTGGTATCCCTCTGTGAGGCTGCAGATGATCCGCCTGGGCGCACAGAGGTTAAGGTCTGCGATAGAAGAGCCAAGGGTATGCCTTGGTTGCAATATATATATATATATATATGGCAACCTAAAGACTCGGATGGACCAGCGTGATTCGGTGAGAAATCGAAAGCCCTGTGATAGCAACTCGTCGTCTACCATCCATCTTGAGTCAATCGAGATACGTGAAGCGGAAAGGCGGAGTACTCCAAAAGACCATATACTTGCTATCTGGTTATGGTTGCGGATGGCCTTTGGATAGTAGGGCACCGGGGGCCGGCGTATAGTTCTCATTTTTCAAGGTGTGCCTTTCATTAGTTGAGGGATGGGTCGAGTGGGACCATAGCCACCGGAAAAACAGACCTTAGCATCTGCATCGGCAGATATTGGAAGCTCCCGACCGAGTTCCGTATTTCTAGAGTAGCCCTGACAACGGAACTCGGACCACACATTACTGGACATGTGCATCTAGACAAGCGATAACGATTCGCGATACATGCGTGGGGAAAGTCTAGGAACATGTACCATTCTAGGTGGTGTGTCCTAGACTAAAGGGCATCGTTCGACAGGTAACATAATCCCTAGTTTGGAACTAGGTGGCATAAACCCTGAATCCAAGAAGCGTTCAGAAAGATAGCGTAAGTTCTAGTTGAATCTAGAAGGCACTTGATAGAAAACCCTAGCTTAGATCTAGGTAATAACTAATAAATGGATGCCTGAAGGCGATGGAAAATACAGGGATTGGGATCACGTTATCGTTACTAGTAGGGACACTAGTTAGGTGGTGCAGAGATATAGAAACCAGTATATCGCGGTAAAAGCGAAGCGGAGAAAGTGTTATAGTATATCCAGTTTATCTTGTCCTAGCATAGCTGGTGTTAATCCTATCTTGTTGATCTTATCATCATGGTGTTATCTTGTATTCAGTTAATTCATGTCGTTCTGTTTTCCTTGTTCATTTGCTAGAAGTAACTGAACTTACTCAGGCTTTATGTCTGACTCCGTTTTTCTTTCGCTTCTTTTCTTCGGTAGTTGAGGAGGGAATAGTATAACTCAAGATTAGATTGGACCGTTGCTCTTTCCCAGCTTGAAGATTTGACGAAGTTGTCTTTGGATTCTCTTTCAGATGCTATGGCTGGCTCTTGCAACATTGGGGAATATAAATGTATTTTCATGCTTCTTTATTTTATAAAGACAGATGATACTCTGATATTGTAAAAGAATCTTGTACAGACTATTTTATCAATAAAGCAAAGTTCTATTTTCCGCTGTTTAATATTTGTCTGTCTTGTAATTTATCTGCATCTTTTACCCAAAATGCTCCACAGAACTTAGTGCATTCCCTTTGTGAGTGACACTAACGGACGTGGGGTGTTAAATTTTGAGAAAGGAAGTTGTTTTGAACCCCGAAAGGAAATGACTGACTTTAGAAAAAGCTAAGCTGTTTGGAAACTCCCAGAAGACAAATAGTATGAATTGAAAGCAAATTAAAGAAATTCGTGAAAGCAAATATGAATTGAATTGAAACCAATTAACTATAAATTTAATTGGAATATAATATATGAAGTAAAATCAGATTTTGAGTTGTGAGATAGAATCTGAAATGGTATTGGAATGGTGAGTTAGGAATTTGGAATCGAGAATGAAACTTGAGTTTGAAATGGTAATTGGCTTGTTTAAGCGAATAGCTGTGTTGAGGATAAATTGATCAGAGATTGATTGGGATGACTTTGGTATATGCTGAATTGGCAGCAGAATAAAAAGATGTAATGGTATGCCCGACAAAAGGTACATGTTAAAGTTTCCATATGAGGTTTTATGTGCCGAATCAGCAAGCCGCTTGGCTATATGATTTTCTTTTGGATTGGAAAGGGCTTAGAGAGGCGAGTTGGGGTTTGAACTATTGACCGGTAAAAAGGAGTTGCTGGCGAAATTTTTCGAAAATTTAAGGTGTTAGAAAATTTTCAGGATTTTTGAAAATTTTCGTTAGTAAGAATAAATTAATATTTTAATTGAAATAAATTGGTTCAGTTGAAACTGAAGTTAAAAGTGAACGAATATTTTTTAAACCAGTTAATAGGGACTGTCTTCGACCTTAGCAATTTCGTGGACAAAATTGTTTTAAGAGGGGAAGAATGTAACGACCCGCATTTTTCAACAATATAATTAATTTATTTAATTATTTAAATAATGGTTTTGATTATTTAAAATGACCAGAATTAAATAATATTGAATATTTAATTAAAATAAATAATATAATAATATATTTAATTTCTGAAATAGTCAGAAATAGTGGAATTCACAAAATAGTGTGAATTGGATCATCTGTGATATTTAATTCAGTTTAGAATTGAATTAGAATAACGAATATATTATTTAACGGCAGTTTGAACGTATAATTATATTATAATTATAATCGAGCTCGAAATGGCGCGGTAGTTCGCTATTTGGCGATTTGAACTTCAATTGAATGTACAAGGTCCATTTTAAATCGGATTTCTGTGAAACAAGAAAAGCTAGGAGTTGGTGAAGTATATTTTTCTGATGGAAGAGAAAAATCGAGATTTCATCATGTAGATTTTTAGTTATGTCGAAATCAAAATTTAGAAAAGTCGCTATGGAATTCCTTTATAATTTATATCGATTTATTTATATTTTAAAATGGATTTTTAAATATAAATCGAATATCGATGTAACACTGGATTTGAAATATCGAGTTATAAATCCCGGTGTAGCATTATGATATTCTGTTGTGAATATATGCGATAATATTTATTTTTAAATATTAAATTTAAATGTTTTTAAATATATTTACATATTATAATGGGTT
The DNA here is from genome assembly GCA_030737875.1 of Allium sativum. NCBI lineage: Eukaryota > Viridiplantae > Streptophyta > Magnoliopsida > Asparagales > Amaryllidaceae > Allium > Allium sativum. The sequence continues at coordinate 136,258,693 of CM060915.1, forward strand.
AATTAGAGCTTTAAAAATAGCCAGTTTTTCAAATGACCTCAGAATTCTACGAAACTAATTTTTTTGGATCCGCAATGTTAAATTATTGCTAGATTTCAATTTCCGTGATTTTTGGAAGTCGGTATGTGGTCGTATGGGATTTTAATGTGAAAATCATTCGATATTCTTACGGTCAAAAATATGCTGTGTGAGCAAACGAAGTCGGAATTCGACGAAACCAGTTTCGTTGGGACCGTAATGTCGAACTATAGCTACATTTTCGTGATTTTTGGGTATCGTATGTGACCACAGGAATTATAGAGGATGAATACAATTAGCGATTGCTTAAAATAAAATTAAATAATCAACTAAAAATATATTTTTATTTACCTATATAATACCTTTAACTTTTGCAAACCCTAAACAATTCATTTCTGCGGTCAAATTGTTTTCCGCCGTAACCATTTTAGCTCCAGTGAAAGTTCGATCAGAGATAAATCAAAAAGAATTCAAAATAGATCTTTATAAATCCTTATATATTTATATTCACAATCCTTATCAGTTACTCGTCAATTCCATGCTAGTTTTGGTATGTGCCACTCATGTTTTGGTGTACTGAGTGTTTCCAGCGAACCTAGGGTTCCAATTTTTGGGTAATTGAAGTACTTTCTCATGAAATGGAGTTTATTTTTGGATTTCTTATGAAGTTTAAAAGTTTGTGCGCATTTTTCGTGAGTTATGGTGCAAAAGTAGTTTGGTGGATTGCACAGCACTGGCGCGATGAAGCAGAAAATTGTGTTCGAATTGAAGAGCTCGAGTTTAACGAGAATAGTATGGGAGGAAAGGGATTTTGACAAGATGATTTTTCTTGATTTTATTTGACTTAATCGTGAAGAGGATAGGAAGAAATGTAAGGAGGAAAGTGGAGAAATGGTGCTGAAGATGGGTTCGAAATTGAGAAGGAGTCGCGTTTTGTCTATTTGGGGAAGATAAGGGTGGTCACGTGCAAAGGAGGGTAAGGGGTGAGATAATTAGTGAATTTAATTAAGTTAATTATATTTTAATTTGTGTATTAACTTGTAAACCCCGTAACTAGCTCATATGAAGTCCAATCGACGAACCGTCGGTTGCTTTGGGATCATATGGACGGTGGCTACGCCATGGAACTGACCGAGAGTGAATTGAAGCTCGTTTGGATTTATGGTGAAATAAAATGCCTGAATCAAATCAATGACCAATTATCGTTATTTAACAGTAACGTCCAATGTGAGTAAATCTTACTAACTCCACTCAATTTTTATTTTCATAAAATATTTTTAGAATTATAAATAATGGTTGTTTGCTGTGTGTTGGCTATTTGGCTGAACTGCTAGTCAGTTGATTGAAAATATAGATAATGATATAGATATAAATCGTTAATTGAATATAAATTCTGTTTATCATAATACTTCACATCTGTGTTATTTATATTGATTAACATCTGTGGTTGCAGGGAAACAGGTCGGAGGGACACAACTAGGTTCCTCAACATTTATTTTACTGTTTTTCATATATTTTGTTATATGATGTGATATGAAATCTTTTGTTGATTTTGTATGTTGGGATGATACCGATCATTGTTATATGATACGTTAAATACCATAAGAAATACTGGAATGTTAAAAAGGAAATTTTCAATGTTATATTGAAAAAGAAATATTTATAAAATCAAAAGATTTTATAAAAAGAAAATATTTATTTATAGAATAAATAGATTTAAAAGGAATATTTATTTGTTAATCAGATAAATAGAATTGAAAAAGAAATATTTGTAAACTATTTACAAATAGAATCGAAAAGGGATATTTATTTGAAAAATAAATAGAATAGAAAGGGGAAATCCGTGTAAAGTAAATAGAAATAGAAAATAAATAGATTATCAAAGGAATTACTTATAAAATCAATAGATTTTATAAAAAGGAAATATTTTTTTAAATAAATAGAATTATCGAAAGGGGGTTTATTTTGTAAAGAAATAGGATTTAAAAGGAAATACTTGAAAAGTGACTAGAATTGTATAAAAGGAGAATTTTTCATTTGAAATGTTTAGACCCGTGCTTCGCACATAGGTATAACTTGATATGGATTTGAAGTAAAGATTTTAAATAGAATCTATTCTAACAGATAGATGGAGAAGATAAATTTATAGATAATATTTTATAAATCAAATAAAATGTTTATCATGGATAAATAGAATATATAAGTCAGGAGTTATATAGAAAAGTAAGAATCGATTTCAACATCGATATTTGAAACTGAATAATCAGTAGGAGTTAATCAGTTAGAGTAATTGATTAGAGTTAGAATTAATTGAATTAGAGTTAATTGAACATAGTTAATCGAATTAGGATTTATTGACTATTTGTTATTCAATTTGAGTTGATCAAATATAGTTAATTGAAATAGAGTTAGTCAAACACAGTTATTCAGGATGAATTGTCATTTCGTACGACTGGTAGCGTATTTCGCAGGGCTGCAGATAACCTACGGCGGTCGGATGTTTCCTGAGGGAATCAGGCGTAACCATTGTGATCGCTACGATCTAGAGTCAAGCGAATGGTGTTAAATTGAATATTAGCCATTCGAAATAAAGTTAAAACAGACATAGTTATTCGAATATAAATTAATCGAATATTAGTTATCAGATAGGAATTAAATAAGTAGAGTAAATAAGTTCAGTTAATCAAGTAAGTTAATCAAGTTGAGTTGATCAAAACGAGTTAATCCAAATGAGTTAAATCAAAGGAGTTATTCAAAATAATTTATCCAAATAAAATTAAGGGAGTTAATCGAATATAGTTTATTCGAAAGGAGATTAATCGAATGTAAATCATTCGTAGAAAGCTAATCGAATGTAAATCATTCGAAGAGAGATTATCGAATATAGTTATTCGAAGAAAGTGTTATCGAATATAGTTTATTCGAAAAAGAGTTATCAAATAGATATTATTCGAAAAAGAGAATTATACACTGAATTCGATTATATCGAATTCGGGAAAGTAATATTTACTTTCTGGTTAAATCGAGATTTACTTATTTATTTATAGATGAGTGGGTTAGTTATTGAGTTAAATTAAGGAATAAAGGTTACATTTTGAAGTTGGATATTTAAGAAGAAAGGAATTATAATGCTATAGTTAAAATCAATGTTTTAAAATAAAGAAGTGGATTCGTAAATAGAATCCGAGAGTTACATAAGGAAGTTTATTAAAGTGTTAAAAAGGGTGAACTTTGTCTATTCCGAGGTTGGAAATGTTGTTCAGTTAAGGTCTGAGAGGTAATTATAGCCCAACTTGATTGACTTCGTTTTTAACTAAGGAGTAGTTAAGGTTCGAGAGTTAAAAATGGTTAAGTGGATTTAGTTAATGAGTGAAATGGTTTGAATAGGCAAAGCAATGTTTTATTTAAACATCAGCTTAAATCCGATGAAGAAGTTTGGGAATGTTTTCCAAATAAGGATCAGAAATGTTTTATAATATAAGAAATGGGAGCAAATATGGAAATGCTTTCCAAAGTAAATAAAGTATATTTTATAAATTTAGAAAATAAGAATTTACGAATATATAGAAAGGGAAAATGAATAAATTAATTATAATTTAATAAAAAAGATGAATGTTGATTGATCGATAGAATTTCCATCAGGAAATAATATCGTTGTTTGCACACCTGTTTTTCTTTAATAGTTAAATCACCGACTATCGAAGTTTTGACCATTTTTCCGTCGTCAACACGGAGAGACTAGGATCAGATATATTATCTGAAAACCACTCTATATGGACGTTAGCGTTGCGATCAAATATTGAAGACGGAGTTATGCAAGGGCTATCCTGTTTACAGAATAGTGCCTTTGGTTTTTCCAGTCCCAGGACAAACGTGAATGGACGAATGTCTGACAGAGTATATCTAACGGATCGCGTAAGTTGATCTCTTCAAACGTACTTACGTTTGGTGGTGGAGGAATTCGTTTCTCTTAGCTTTATACCTGTGGTATTTTTGGGGAAATCAATTTGTGATTTGATGGTTATGACGGTGTGGCTTTCAAAGTGAATGGTGGTCAGGTGTATCAAAGATACGTAATGACCTCAAGCCTCATCAACCGGGAAATGACAGAAATCGGGCAGGCAGCATGGCTAAGTGGGTCGCTCCCATTAGGGTGTATATCACCTATCTAGAGAGAATCCATTTCATTCTTTTATCTATGATCAATGCTGTCCCTTTTCGGGAAACGGTGGGTAGCTCCCAACCGTTGGTGGTATACATTCGATACACTCAAGCCAAATGAGTGGTCTGTCATGTATGGGCCGGGTTGCAAGATGTTCTTGTTGAACCCAGTGTATTTGCCTCTAGAGATACACTACCGGAAGGTGGTCCCATACCTTGTCATAGTTGGAATCCAATCTCCAATAAGCGCCGCGGTTATATATGTGTATCGTGGGATGCAAGCGTTCTGCTAGATTCTAATTACTTGTGATTAGACATTATTATAATATCAGAAAAGTAGTGATTTCCAAAAGTGTTTTGGTTATCGTAAGGTAAAAACCGTCCATGTTTATGTGTGGATTGTCTTACGATTATCTTTTCTTTGAAAAGGATTTTGAAAAGTTAAACCAAATGATTTGTGTTTACTCACACCAGTCCCATGACTGGCCCAGAGTTAATTTTGTTTTGTTTTCCCTAAACTCTTGGGTGCCCAAAATTTGTATGGGTAGTCAACTAGTTTAGGTCTTTACAGATATACTTGGAGGAGCTGGAAGCAGGAGGCTTCGGGATTATATAGCTATTGTTATTTCCGCTATGTGTAAGTGTTGTATCTGATAATTGTATATATATACTGTTTTATTTCAAAGTTATGTTATAATATATTTTACTCGTTCCGCTGTGAGATTCGTGTTACTCTGATTTTGTGTTGTAGTGATCTTCTTCTTCTTCTTCTTCTGTTCTAATTTTCTAACTTATCTATTCCCACCCTCTAACTTCTTTCTATTAACGATCAGGTATTTTTGATGTCTGAATAGTCAACATGGCAGTTTTGTGTTGATTTTCGGAGTCGAAAATCTAGTTCGTTACATGTAGGGGAAAACCGCATCTGGTGTAACATTTTGGGCATTTCCGGTGGTATTTTGGTACGGCGCTGGGTTGATGTCGAGGGCAGTACATTGCGACGCAACAGAAACAATGAGCTCGAGTTTCATACGATTGGTATGGTGAGGAGCGGTTTTTGACAAGAGGAATTTTGGTATTTTTTTGGTGATTTATCATCGAAAGGAGATGGTGTGGTTTGGGGATAAGTTCGGCCATTGGTTTTAGGTATACAGGAGGAGCAGCGTGGAAAAGGATCGGGGAAGAAAGAGTTGGTATGGTACGGGTCTGGGCTGGGCAGTTTGGTATTGGGCTTGAGGTAAAAGGACAAGGCCCATTTGAGAATAAAGTCCAAAGTTTTTATTTAATTTAAACTAGTTCAAACTTTAAAAATGTATATCTATTTCATACGGTGTCAGAATTGGACGAAACAAGATCCGTTAGGATCGTATGGATGGACACTACCCCAATGGAATTGACTGGGAGGGGATTGGAGCTCGTTTGAATTTATGGCGAAATAAATTGTTCGATTCAAATCAAACAACAGTTTATCGTTCTTTAACGATGAACTGCCAATGTGAGTAAAACTCACCAACTCTGAATAGTTATATTTTTATAACGTATTCTTAGAACTGATAATTATCTGTTGATTGCTGTGTGTTAACTGTTTGGTTAAATTGCTTGTGTATTGGTTGAAATTATAGATAACGATATATATATAAATCGTTAATCCAATGTTGATTCTGTTTAGCAGTATATTTCATATTGAAATGAAATCGATGTTAATTATATTGTTTAACATCTGTGATGCAGGGAAACAGGTTGGAGGTGTGCAACTGGACTCCTCAATATTTATAATACTGTTTTGTTCATATATTGTCTTATATAATGTGATATGAAATCTGTTGATGATTTTATATGTTTGAATGATACCGATCATTGTTATATGGTACGTTAAATAACGTAAGAAATACTGGCATGTAGGAAGGGGATTTTCAAAGTATATTTTGAAAATAAATTAGTTACATAAAATCAATGGATTTTATATAGAAAAAGAAAAAGAGATTTTATAAAAGGAAACAGTTATAAAATCAAAAGGGTTTTGGAAGAAAATATTTATTGGAAATAAATATGATAAGGATAAAAAGGGAATTATTTATAAAATCAAAGGATTTTATAAAGAGGAATATTTATTGGGATAATAAATAGAAGTATAAAAGGATCTTTTATTTAGTAAATAAATAAAACAAATCATAAGAGAAATATTTGTTAAACAAATAGAAAGGAAAATATTTGTTAAACAAATCGAAAGGGAAATATTTGTAAAACATTTACAAATGAAATCGAATAGAAAACATTGACATTTACAAATGGAATTGGGAAGAAATTATTTGTAAAACATTTACAAACAGAATTTAAAAGGGAATATTTGTAAAAAAAATACAAATAGATAAAAGAAATATTTATTTGTTAAGTAAATAGAAAAGAGAAAAGAAATAGATGAAAAGGGAATAGTTATTTGTTAAGTAAACAAATAGAAAAGGAGATAATTCAAAGGAATTAATCAAAGGAGATAATTCAAAGGAATTAATCAAGAGAGTAAATCGAAATGAGTTAATCAAATATTAGTTATTCGGTTAGAATTAATCAATAGAATTGATCAGTTAGAATTAATCAATAGAATTGATCAGTTAGAATTAATCAGTTAGAATTAATTAGTTAGAATTAACCAGTTAGAGTTAACCAGTAGAGTTATTCAAATGGAGTAAATCGAGTAGAGTTATCGAATATCGCTTATTTGAAGTAGAGTAATCGAATATAGTTTATTCGAATAGAATTAAAGGAGTAAATTGAATATAGTTTATTCGAATAGAATTAAAGGAGTAAATCGAATATAGTTTATTCGAATAGAATTAAAGGAGTTATCGAATATAGTTTATTCGAAAGGAGTTAAGTGAAAAGAGTTAATCCAATAGAGTTAATCAAATAGAGTTAATTGATTAGAGTTAAATCAAAAGAATTAATCCAATAAGAGTTAATTGATAAGAGTTAATTGAATAGAGTTAATCGAATATAGTTTATTCGAAGAAAGGTTTTCGAATCTAGTTATTCGTAAGAGAGATTATCGAATATAGTTATTCGAAGGGAAGAGTTATCGAATAGATATTATTCGGAAGAGAGTTACGTAAGGAAGTTGTTAAAGGTTTAAAAGATAAACTTTGACTATTTCGAAGTTAAAAAGTTGTTCAGTTAAGGTCTGAGAGGTAATTATACCCCAACTTTATTGACTTCCTTCTTAATTAAGGAATGGTAAGGTTTGATAGTGAATTATGGTTAAGTGAATTTAGTAAATAGTTTGAGTTGGCATAGCGATGTTTTATTTAAACATCTGTTTAAATCCAATAAAGGAGCTTTGGAAATGTTTTCCAAATAAGAGATCAGAAATGTTTTCTAACATAGAAAACAGGAAATGGAAATGTTTTCCATTGTTAATAACGTATATTTTCTAAAATTAAAAAATAAGAAATGTTGAATATATGGAAACAGGAGATAAGTAGATTAATGAACTAAAGAGATAAATGTTAAATGATGATTGATCGATATAATTTCCATATGGAAATAACATCGTTGTGTGCATACCTAATTTTCTTTGATAGTTAACTCACCGACTACCGAAGTTTTCGACCATTTTAACGTTGTTAATATGGAGAGACCGGTTGGATTATTATCCGAAGAACCACTCCGTATTGACATAAGCGTTGCGAATCAAGTATGCTGAATATATTGAAGACGGAGTAAAGTGCAAAGGCTATTGTATAAATCTTAGATAACAATTGCCTAAGATGGATATACTGAATAGTGCCTTCGGTTTGTCCAGTCCCAGGACAACTTGTATGGAAGAATGTCTGACAGAGTATATTTAATAGATCGCATAAGTTGATCTCTTCAAACGTATTTATGTTTGGTGCGGAGGAATTCGTTTCTCTTAGCTGTATACCCGTGATATTTTTGGGGAAATCAATTTATGATTTGGCGGGTATGACGATGTGACATTCAAAGTGAATAATTGTTTGATCTGTCAAAGATAAGCATGGCCTTTAGCCTCACATCCGGTAAATGACAAAAATCGGGCAGGCAGCATGGCTATGTAGGTCGCACCTATTAGGGTGTATAATCACCTAATCTAGAGTTTCATTTACTTCTAAAAATCTATTGTCGATGCTATCCCATTCGGGAAACGGTTGCTAATCCCAACTGTTGGTGATATACATTCGATACACTCAAGCGAAATGAGTGGTCGGTCATGTGTGGTCGGGTTGCAAGATGTTCTTGTTGAACCCAGTGTATTCCTCTCTAGAGGTACACTAGCAGAAGGTGGTTCCATACCTTGTCATAGTTGGAAATCCATTACCCAATACGTGCTTGCGGTTTGATTGTATATTATATATGTAGAACATGAGATGAAAACGTTTCTACTAGATGGTTATTATATTGTGGTTGATAGACATTATTGTAATATCAAAAGGTTTTTAATATAAAGATACTTTGTAACACCCCGTATTTTATGTGAACGTATAAGTAACAAATCAGAGAATAATTAAATTATAAAATAAGAATCAAGGGAAAAGGGTTGAGCCATTGCGTTCGTCTCGAAATTCTGCTTGGTAACGAGTCCGAGTTTTCGAGAAACGGACCGTATGAGGGAGATATGGCCCTCCGAAGTTTCAGAGAATTTCAGAACCAAAAACAGCTCGAAAATTCGAATTCAAATTCGAATTCGAAATCCCAGAACAGGCTGGGTGGGAAAATTCCCGCCCATGGACCAGGTCGACCTGGGGGTCGACCGTAGTGTCGACCTCCCAGGGCCAGGTCGACCATAGTGTCGACCTAGGGGGACCAGGTCGACCATAGTGTCGACCTAGGGGTCGACCTGCTCCCGAAACCCAGTTTTTTTAACCTGGTTCATTCTGATGTATCCGGTCTCGTTTCTGTCTAGATTCGTCCGCCTAATACTATTTAAACATCCCCAGACCTCACTTTCTCTCCACAAAATTTCATTCTGTCTATATTCTGCCTCTGTTCTAATTAAAAATAAAAATGGCGTCGCTACCCTACTGAGATCAAAACTTGGACTAATGAATCTTCTTCCAACCTGAATAGAATTAAAAGCTAAATCAAATCTCAAATCCAATTTTAGAGCTACGACAACAATTAAAGAGGAATAATTCAGCATTTCTGCATCAACAACAGTTTATTATCCTTTCTTAAAACCACGAAAGGCAAGTACAGTTATTTTCCGCTATAAACGTTAATTATGATTGTGACATGAACTGTAAATCTGAATTTGAGGTTATGTCTGTTCTGTTTTGTTTAGATCCATCTTATTCTATATCTCTTTCTTCTTTCTGTTCTACAGCCAGGCTACCACGAGCCTGAGCCAAATCTCATAAGAGATTAATGTACGAACGCTTAAATCTTTGGGACAAATAATGAATGATGCATAATTGTACAGGACTAATTCGAGGACATGACATAAAATCTGAGGCATATAATAACATATGACTTGAGATTGAGGCATAAAATATATTGGACTTATGACTTGGGATTCGGGGCGTAGATTTAACCGTAAAAATGAAGCTAATTTAGATGCATAATACATGTTGTAATCTAGATCTGTAGTTAATTTGAGAAATAAACATATGTTATATCTAGATCTGTTCATACTAGGTATGATAATCTGTGATTTGGGAGAAGGGGAAATATAAGACAACTTGAAACTTGGGAGGCACAATGCATGTTTTAAATCAAGGTATGATGTTAGAGTTTAAAGATAATTTACAATATGTTATGCATGAATGATAATGCATGTTGAGGACATACTACAGGTTATAGTTTAAAAATCTAGATTTTTGGGACATATTCTTTTATGTAAAAATTCATGACTTGAAAAAGGAATATGTGACTTAGGCGTAGAGAAATATACAAAAACAGGATAACTATTAATGTGAATGCGCCTAAATAAGGGTTTTTGGATATCTGGCATCATAGGCTATAATTTGGCAAAATTCATATTATTTATCGTGATTTATGGAGAATATTCTGTACTGTGTATTGTTTGACTAAAATTAGGAGCATATGTGGTATTAGAATTATGACCATGATTTGGCAAGTGAGTTTAGGCTAAATTTATGATTAGGCAAGGTATGATCTATATAATCTGCTAAATCTGTTATATTGCCTAATCCGCTAGTTCTGTTATATTGCCTAAACTGCTAATTAGATTGAATTGCCTAAACTGCTAATTATGTTAAATTGCCTTATCTGCTAAATCTGCTAAATAGCCTAATCTGCAAGATCTGTTATCTGTTTAATCTGTTGAATGACGTAATCTGTTGGAACTGAAATGCTGAAATTTGAAGTATGTGAATCTGTAGGCTCGACTTAAAATTGTGCCAAATTTGTTAATAGAACCTCGAATAATCTGCTGTAACTTGTACAGAAGTTTAATCTGTTAAATAAACAGAATTAGTCTGATATCTGAAAAATATGTGTTAGAATGAATTGGCTATGACACAAGGTTAGACTCTGTTTGCGGTAGAAGCCTGCCTGGTACCAACCACATTAACCAGCGAGTGCAAACTGTCATTCTAATGTGAGAGGTCGTAGGCATAATGAAAATATGCTTAGACACGAGGTTAGGTCTGGCTTGTGGCAGAAGTCTGCCCGGAACCGCCCGGCATATCCAGCGGCCACAAGCTACTGACCTAATGTGAGAGGTATGTGCATTAATATTTAATTAATTGAAATCTGGGATAAATATGATGTCTAAACGTGTTGGGTGGATAGTGTTAAACCAATTGGACTAACGAATTTATAGGCCCAATTACAAAGTTAGACAAATATGTGAATCTGTTAAATCCGTATATCTGATCCGTTAGTCTGAAAACCTGTCTGATCTGTGAACTAGTTGATCTGAACTCTGTATGCCTGAACTTGTTAACAAGTTAATCTGAAATCTGTTAGTCTGGGGACACAAGGTTAGAAGGGAAATTACTTGTGTCATCTGTTGTTTGGTACCCATATTAGTCAGTAACCCTTTCTGGTATCAAACTTTGACCTAACCGTAGGTAGGGTCCGGGCACGCTTACTGAACTAATTATAAGTGGTTCATTCTGATAATGGCAAGGGGTGTTGATGGTACGTTCCAACCGGGTCTTGTGCGTGCATGGATCCCGGTTTGCCTCTGAGGATGTAAGACGCTGTGACATCTGTAAATAGGCATGTGCCAATTGGTTGTCACTTTAGGGAGTGATACACCCTATTGTGGAGTCGACACAGGGTATTTATGTATTAGGGAGCCGATCGCTTGGGGTAGGGTTTTAGGGTACACTTATTCTGTTTGTTTCTGTTGGTACCGTCTGTTCTGTTGGGTGGCAACACCTGTCTGCGTGGTACCGTCTGTTCGGGTGGTAAAGGCCCATTTACTAGTGTACACCTAATTCTACATTCTGTTTCCGTAAGGATTAATCTGTTTCTGTTTCTGTTCGGGTGGTAAAGGCCCATTATTAGCATTCTGTTTCTGTCTGTTTCTGTTGGGGTGGTAAAGGCCCATTACTAGCATTCTCTTCTGTGGAAATTATTCTGTTCCCGTCTCTGTTTCAGTTTAGATATTAGGGTGACATCTAAACCTGTTATACTAGTATTAGTGCAGAAAAATGAAAAGTAATATTATTCTGTTCCTTCTGTTTAACCTAAGTACATCTGCTGCTCCTGTTACTGTTATCTCTCATCCAGTTTTATTTGCATGCCATGATTATTATTATCTGTTCATATGCTGAAAGTCACTGGACTTGCCAGACTTTATGTCTGACCTTGCTTGTTTTCGCCCCTTTTCTTCCATTCCCCCCCAGGTTTTCCAAGGAGGGAATACTTTAGCTTGATCCGGATTTCTTCTGCTTGAAGTACTTGAAGTGCGTAAAGCATGGCTTAACTTCTTATGGCACCTTCTGTGGGGATTATGATTTTAAAGTTTTGTACTCTGATGACTTTCTGAACAAGACTGATATTTATGTACTTGAGTTTTTGGTAAAGATGTAACCACACTGATTTCTGTTTTCTGCTGCAATAAAGTTATAATTTCTCAAGTATTGTTTATCTATCTTGTAAATTTCTGTTCTGTCTACTAAAACGCTCCACCAAAGTTAAGGCATTCCCTTTGTGAGTGTCCTTAACGGAGGTGGGGTGTTACACTTGGTATCAGAGCTGAAGGTTACCAGATTAGATAAAAAGTTTTTGAAAACTATTTTCAAAAAGGATTTAAAAGGAAGTATTTTCAAAAATAAAGTTTATTTTGAAAAACTTAATCCCCAAAAAGCCATATATCAATCTTTTCCGTTCTCCATTTTAAATCTTTTTCTTTCATTCCAGCATGTCTGAGAATCTTAACTTTCCAGAGGGCGTGCCAATGCCTAGCTGGTTCAGGAGGTACTTAGAGGCTAGGGCCGACGATGCAGGCCCAACAGATATTCCTCCTCCAGCTGCAGCGATTCCTCCTCCTCCGCCCCCTCCTCGTGCAATTGCTTTTTCAAAGATCTGTAAAGATTTTAGGGCAATGGGTGGAAAGGATTTCAAGGGAACTGAATCATTCGTAGAAGCGAGGAACTGGCTTAAAGAAACTGAGGATCTGTTCGTTATTTTCGAGGTGGACGATAGGCAGAAGGTACAATTGGCGGTATGTTTGCTCAAGGACGAAGCTTCCTATGGGTGGGGAGTTGTTGTATATAACGATGTTGTATACACAATTATATGATTTTTGTTTGATGATAACAACCAAATAAATATTTTTTTAATGTGTTTGATATTGTACTGTTATTATACATCACAGACTGGAATATAATATTTATATTTAAATAAAATACAACTGTACAGAAATTTAAATATTCACAGTATTTTATTTGAATAGAATATTTTATTTCAATATCAAACAGTACAAATTCTTTACTCCACTATTTGTACATCTCTGTATTACACTTTATAACATATCAGATTTCATATATACAGCTCCTCATTACAGATTAACTCAGTCACTTTTTTTTTGTACATACATTCTGTCTCAACACTCAAATTTACATACATACACTTTGACACATTCACTAACACTACACACTGTCTTCTTATCTTCAGTCTTCTGTCTTCTCAGCTCTCTGTCAGTCCAGTCAGTCCAGTCTTCATACCTGTCATACACAGAAACACACACACAGTACACTGCAATAGAAATAAAAACTAAACACATGCAGATTTAAATTTTATTTTTAAAAATTTTATTTGCCTCAGATTTCTGGTGTGTTTCTCATCATTTTTCATGACTTGATCTGATTAATCTGTGACTAGACAGCTTGTAATATTCACAGTGAAACACTGTAAATACCACAAGGCAGACAACATATATATATATATATATATATATATATATATATATATATCAATGCAGGGACAGGGACAACTTGACTGATGGCTGCATGTACACACGTGTATACACGTGTGCACTGCCTTGCCAATCAGTTTGCGACTGAGGAGTAGCCACATGGACCTTCTTGACTCAGCGCAACATACTCATGAACATGAACAAAGTCAAAAGCAAGTGGCCGAAATCATTTCAATTGCAAGTGCAAAAAGTCAAAGCACAGTTCATAGTCAAGCCAAAGTGAAAAACAACTCAACATTGATAAAGTCAACAGCAAGTTCATGTGTCAAGCTCAAGTGGACATAGATGTGTGTTTATGGAGCATGAAAACTTTCAGCAAATTCAAGCTCAAAACATATGATCATGGCAGTATGCGTTCAAGTGACATAGCAACAACAATGAAACAGAAACATCGAGTCAAACAGCATGTGAATTGTGTGTGCAAAAATCAGTTTCAGCATGTAAATATAATGGTAACATGTTCAAGAAAGAATTCATGGTGCAACAGAATGATTCAAGGTCAAGCAGAAATAAAGTAACAAGGATGGTCGAGTATGGCATAAACCAAGTAAGCGGCATGGTGATCAAGTCCAGCAGCTATGGCTAATGCAAGTAAACTCATGTATGGTGTGAAACAGGGATGTAATTCAAGAAAGTATGGGACTAAATACACAATCTCAAAATAGTCGAACCAGTTTACAAGAATGTTCACAGTTCAGTCAACATGGTTATGGCATAATAAATGAAGCAGAAACAAGCAAATATGGGACATAGTGATGAATATGCTGGCTTCTTTCTTAATGTTTCAAGCATGGTCAAAATGGCGCAAAGCACGGCAATACAGGGGAAGTACAAGATAATGCATAACAGGCCTACAAATATCATATACATGTGCATATGAAACAAGGTAAAATAGTCCAGCAAGACAAAAATGGTCAAGTGTACAAGGCATCCCAATAGCATGGTGTGCTACAGCATGAACAAATGGTCACAATAATAGCAAGCAAGTAAAATGCAAGTCAATGATGACAAGAAATTGTTCAACCCTTCCAGAAATGATCACACAAGAGAAATTTCAGTAGGGACAAACATATTTCAAAGTTCAAATCTGTTTCCATGATTTTGGCAAATGATAAAATTGCAGATTTTTTTAAAACCATTTCAGAAAGTTTCCAGAATTAAAGAAGTGAATTTTTGGCATAAATTATGTTTCCATAAATGACAGGTTGAATCGAAGAACAGTTGGATTTACTTTGGCAATGCAGACTCAACACTAGGTAAAACAATGGACTTATTCATATCAATGGTGATAACACAAATATGGTGCATATGTGAAAACAGTCAAGCACAAGGCAAGTCAAGTATCAAGCAGAAAATGGTGTGAACTCAAATCAAGGCATGAACAAGCCTCTATAAATCAGTGATCTACATTTGACAAGTTTTAAATCCAGAAATGAAGCAAACTTGGCAAGACAATTAAGTATTCTGTCTCTCCTGAAAATCAACAAAGCAAGTTTTCAAATGAGAATATATTTGGAAAGATTTTCTTTTTTGTTTCCAGAGTTAAACAAGGCCGAGAATTACAAAAGCAAAAGGGGAAAGCATCAATTCAATTCCATTTCAAATCAGGAATTCAAACAAGGCAAGGAGAAACTGTTTGTTTCATTTCAGGCAATTTTTTTTTTTTGGAAATTTATCAATCAAAGAATCTGCGCAAGGGACATTTTTAGAGAGTCATTAAAGACCAGCAAATCATCCATATCCATTCAATAATTCAAGTTAAAGCCGAGAATGGCCAAAAGGGGAAACTACAAAAATCAGATCGAGCCACATAATGAAATCAGAGCTCAATTTAAGGATTTTAAATCCTATTTCTAAACACCAACTCATCACAGGAAAAAAGCATCGAAACCACAAATAATTCAATCGAAAATCGAAACCAAGGATCAAAACTTTCAAGCAAAGATTTAATTTAGAAAACTCACTTTTTCCTTTGGGGTTCGATCAAACACCAAATCCAGATCAATCGAAGAATAGGAGCATCAACACAGTCGAGTCTATAGAAAATTTCCAGAGCACAACTTCACAATCGCGACTGGATTTGAGATTCTAGAGAAACCCTAGTTCCCTTTTGCTGCAGCCATTTTGTTTTTCTCAAGAGAAAAGAGAAATGATCGGGAAGATGAAAACATGGGTGCACCACATCTAAAAGGGCCGGCCATATTCAAGTGTTCTAAAGGGGATTTGTTTTTCTCTTTATAAACTAGGGTTTTAGTTTATTTTGTTTTGATTTAATTTTGTATTGTACTCTCTTCTGTTTTGTAAAACCGTCAATCAGTTCTAGAGTCTGTAAAATCTAAGGGGAATCAGTCAGGGTGTTGACTGACAGTTGACAGAGTCTGTAAAATCTGGGTTACTGTTTACGGGGTCGTAATCAGGGAAAATCTGATCGAGTGGACATCGTTCAGTCTAGGGTTTTGAGCGTAGGGTTAGGACAGGAGCAGGCGTTGCGAGTGTACATGGTCTTGTATGCGGGATCTGTTTATAACACCTAGTAGAAACCTTAGGAATGCAGCAGTAGGCAGGGTTTTGCCGAAGCTGGGTATATATGTGTGTGATTTATTTTCTGCACTTTTATTTCTGCTGCTGTGATCTGTTTATTATTTTAATATCATGTCAATTTTTCAATTTAGTTTAAAAACTGTGATAAACCCTATTCACCCCCCCCTCTAGGGTTAATCTAGATCCAACATTTGGTATCAGAGCCCAGTTTTTTTCTTTAACTCTAGAGAGATGGATAATCCTAGTTGTCAGTTTAGCGAGAGTCAGTCCAGTTCATCTCCAACTATTTTCACTAGAACAGATTTTTTAAACTGGAAATCCAGAATGGAATTTTATTTAAAATCTGTTAATATTAAATGTTGGGATGTTATTATCAATGGGTACGATATGGTAGATAAAGTTTTTAATTCTCATGCTACACATATTCTATATTCTTATCTTGATGATGATCAATACAGTCTGATCTCACATTGTTTATCTGCACAGGAAATCTGGGATACTCTCAATACGAAGTATGGAAAATCTGACAACAACTCAAAACCCCAGAATGTCAACTCAGATTCAGAACTCTGTTTAACAGGATTTACAAATGAAAATTCAGAAGGATCAGATGATGGAGAATCAACAGATGCTGAAGTTGAAAATTTTTCATATGAAGATTTGGTTTATATGTGTGTTGATTTAACTAAATCTGTTGATAAACTCAAATCTAAAAACAAATCTCTGAAATCTAGGAATACTGAGTTGACCAGCAAAATTGATGATTTGGAATCACAGCTTGAATATTTTAAAAATTCTTCAAATTCAGATTGCAAAAATTGTTTAAAATTGAAAACCAATCTTGTTCATCTCAATAAAAATATTCAAAAGTTTGAAAAGGAAATTCTGATCTTAAAAGAAAACAAGATTGAGTTATCAAATTTGAACAATCTTCTACAAAAGGAATTTGAAGTTTTTAAGACTGATATAAGTTCCAAATTTGAGATTGCTGAAAATGAAAATTTGGTGAGAAGTGATTTGATTTTGAAAGAACTTGAAAATGAGATTGAAAAATCCAAGATTTTTGAGTCTGAAAAACAAAAACGATTTTAATTTGAAATCTCAGAATCTCAAGCCAAAATTAGATTGCTTGAAAATGAGAATTTGGTTTTAAAACAGACCAATGCTGAACAGATGATCGCTATAAATAATTGCTCAAGTTTATTAAAAGAAAATGGCGATCTAAAATCCAAAATTCAACGATTAGAATCCACTTTGGATAAAAATTTTAATGGGGAAAAATCGTTGAATATGTTGTTACAAAACCAAGTTTCTATTGGAAATAAATCGGGTCTTGGCTTCGAAAAAAATGATGTTCTTGGAAAAGCAAATGAGTTTGAAAAACGGAATTCAATTAGTTTTAAAAATCCTTCAAATCACTTTGGAAATGTTTGTTTTGAAAATTTGAACTCTAACATTCTCAAAGGATTCTTAAATCAAAAACCTGATGTGATTTTGATTGATAACAAATCATTTAAACAATCTTGGATCCCAAATAAAAATAAAACGACTTCGACTAAATTCAAACAGATTTGGGTCCCGAAAGGTACAAAGGTTGATTCGAATGGTTTGTTATATAAACAAGTTTGGGTACCAAAACAAATGAATACAACTGTGAGTGGTTTTACTAATTTTGTTCGACCGCTTGATCATCTCAATCATTAGGTACCAAAGGAGGCTGAGGAACAACTGTGCTGAAAAGAGAAACTGATTCAAACTGCTTCACATCATTGAATCATCTACTGTTCCTTAGCCAAGTCTGATGAGTTAGAGATCCACAACGTCTTCTATGAATCAGGTATGATTTCTAACCTCATCCTTGTAAATATTTTTTTATTGTTTATTTCTGCTTCTTCTATCCCTTTCTATTTTATTTTCTTCTATTTGTTTGATTTGTCACTGCCATATCTCTTTGTTTGTTCTGTGCTTCTTAAACTTCCAATTGCAGTTCTCATGATTTTCTGGAAATTCATTTTATTTGAATAAAACTCTCTTGTTTATAATCATTTCCAGATTCTGAATTTAATCTTGTAATAATCTGCAATTGTTTAGAAGTTTATTTTATTCTTGAATTCATAACAGTGCTGAAGCATTCATGTCATATCTTGAACACTGTTAATTTGAATTCTAAATTTTTTTTTGAAGATCTGAATATTCAATGAAATTTTACAGACCTTTGCTGTTCTGAGTTTATTCTAACTCATTTTAGAAAAGCTGAAAATATTATACTCACTACAGCCTCTATTATTTATCAGTTGTGATAATTTCATTGATTTTCGGATTGACTTGAGTCAGTGATACATCCTGAATTCCATCTTTATTCATGATCATTATGGTTAGAATATGTCTGTTTGAAATCATCTGAAATTCCTGATATTTTGAATATCACACACCTCTTGAATTTGAAATAATCAATCTTGTGTGAATAATTCATTATATCTCAAATTTGACATTGATTCAAGTGATTTCAAATAAATTATTTATTTATGGATCATGAATATCTCTTAATTATTTGATGTAAATGATTTGAAATCGTTCTTAGAAATTTTGTGAAAAATTCCTTTGAAAATCTGGTCTTGAAATTCACTCCTATTTCATGATTATTTGATCTAATTATTTGTTTGTTTAAAATCATTTGAAATTATTGATTTATTGAATCTCACACATATCTCAAATCAAAAAAAAAATTATAATCTGGTGTGATTGATTCATTAAATTCTGATATTTTCATATTCCCCAAATGATTTCAAGTAAACAGTATTTTAATAATTAGATCATGAATCATCATATGTGGCCATCATCTTGACAAGTATGATTTGAAACTATGTTCTGTGTTGCTCTGATATTGTTTTGAAAAATGTTTGTTCTGGAATCACATGCTTGCTGCTCTGATACATGTGCATAATCTATTACCTCGTCTGTTTGGGCTTGGTACTCAATAATTCTTTTGTCTAGGACATTCTTGTTCAGTATCATGTTAAAATTCCTCGTAAATAGAGACACCAAGGCGTATCAGAAGTGCTTATTTTTTTTGTTTCACCTATCTGTATTGAGATTCAAATTTTCACCTTGTATAGATCCACACATTTTTTTGCCTTATACAAATAAATGTGCTAAATTTGTCTGGCTGGGTTTGTGTTTAAAGTTCTTTGGTGTGAGATGCCCATGATAGTCCATCAGGGTGTAATTAAATTCCTCGATAAGCGAGAACATTTGGTATCAGCCTTTTCCACTCATCTGTTTATTGAATTATCACCCTATATAGATTCAATTTGTTTTATAAATCTGCTTAATTTTTTTCTTGTAATTGTTTTTTTCAATTTTAAAATTATCTATTTTTTATTCATTCAGAAATTGAAATCAATATCCAATTTGTGTTGTGTTTATAATTCATCAAAATTATTATCAGTTTTTGAAATTGTGATGAATTGTGACTACAGTGTATTTCACAACAAGAGGAGATTTTATTTGGATTTTCATGATGGTTGAATATTAATTATAATATCTTTGAACTGGCAAATATTTCACAACCATCTCCTTTATCTATCACCCGTCTGCCATCCATCATGATTTTATATTAATGTGGAGAGTTTATTTTTAAAAAGAAAAATCATCTTGTTTTTAAAAAAAAACAGTGAAAATTATTTGTGATAGAAATGGGACTATATTATTTTTCAGAATTAGTGATAATTGAAATTTTCAATAATCCCGGTACAGTCGAGCTTATTTCATAATATAATTAATTTAGAAATTTATTTTCACAGTCCATCTCTGTACCTACCCCATTTTCTATCATTCATATATTGGTTTTACATACTGAGGAGTTTTTTTTTAAATGCTGAAAATAATAAATATAATTAATATATAAGTGTGTCTCTAACCTCATTTAAAAATCCAAGCTCTGGTCATGCATGGTTAAGAGACAACTTATAATTTAAGCTGCGACTGACCTCATTTAAAAATCCAAGCTCTGGTTATGCGTGGTCAGTGTGCTCTTAAATAAAAATAAAAGAAAAAGGAATAATGTGCTATAAATTGAAATAAACTTGAAATTCTTCTTTGTGTATAAAAGCCAGCCTACCAATCCATTTTCTAATCTGTGAAATGTGTTAATATTTTATGACGTATTATGATTTGCTGATTGATGGGTATTGGGATTTGAGGTTATTCGATCTTGTCACTTAAATTGAATTATTAATTATAGTCCAAATTCCATCTCTGTTTTTGAACCTCATTTTTTTTGGAAAATAATTGGAATACATTTTTTTACTCTCCCCATTTTATATAAAATTCATCGTAAATCCGTCATTCTCTACAATGTGAGATACGCCACCAGTTCTTAGTTTATTATGATTTTTGTTTGACTGATTGAGATTTATGATGACTGTTCTTTCTCTTAAGCTGATATAGTATTTGTTAGTCATTTTTCATCTATATTTTAAATTCTGTATCCTTTTGATGATAACAAAAGGGGGAGAATGGATAGAGATTTTGATTTATGAGTGAATATTTTATAAATATTTTTAATTTTGAAAATTTATTATTATTCATACATTTCACTCATGCACAGTTATAGGGGGAGTTGTCTGTTGTAGGGGGAGCTAATAAATAGGGGTAATAAATAGGGGGAGTTCAATATTCATTGTCAAACACAACCATTGTATACAAAATCTTTTATTTGTTTGTCATCATCAAATGGGGGAGATTGTTGTATATAACAATGTTGTATACACAATTATATGATTTTTGTTTGATGATAACAACCAAATAAATATTTTTTTAATGTGTTTGATATTGTACTGTTATTATACATCACAGACTGGAATATAATATTTATATTTAAATAAAATACAACTGTACAGAAATTTAAATATTCACAGTATTTTATTTGAATAGAATATTTTATTTCAATATCAAACAGTACAAATTCTTTACTCCACTATTTGTACATCTCTGTATTACACTTTATAACATATCAGATTTCATATATACAGCTCCTCATTACAGATTAACTCAGTCACTTTTTTTTTGTACATACATTCTGTCTCAACACTCAAATTTACATACATACACTTTGACACATTCACTAACACTACACACTGTCTTCTTATCTTCAGTCTTCTGTCTTCTCAGCTCTCTGTCAGTCCAGTCAGTCCAGTCTTCATACCTGTCATACACAGAAACACACACACAGTACACTGCAATAGAAATAAAAACTGAACACATGCAGATTTAAATTTTATTTTTAAAAATTTTATTTGCCTCAGATTTCTGGTGTGTTTCTCATCATTTTTCATGACTTGATCTGATTAATCTGTGACTAGACAGCTTGTAATATTCACAGTGAAACACTGTAAATACCACAAGGCAGACAACATATATATATATCAATGCAGGGACAGGGACAACTTGACTGATGGCTGCATGTACACACGTGTATACACGTGTGCACTGCCTCGCCAATCAGTTTGCGACTGAGGAGTAGCCACATGGACCTTCTCGACTCAGCGCAACATACTCATGAACATGGACAAAGTCAAAAGCAAGTGGCCGAAATCATTTCAAGTGCAAGTGCAAAAAGTCAAAGCACAGTTCATAGTTAAGCCAAAGTGAAAAACAACTCAACATTGATAAAGTCAACAGCAAGTTCATGTGTCAAGCTCAAGTGGACATAGATGTGTGTTTATGGAGCATGAAAACTTTCAGCAAATTCAAGTTCAAAACATATGATCATGGCAGTATGCGTTCAAGTGACATAGCAACAACAATGAAACAGAAACATCGAGTCAAACAGCATGTGAATTGTGTGTGCAAAAATCAGTTTCAGCATGTAAATATAATGGTAACATGTTCAAGAAAGAATTCATGGTGCAACAGAATGATTCAAGGTCAAGCAGAAATAAAGTAACAAGGATGGTCGAGTATGGCATAAACCAAGTAAGCGGCATGGTGATCAAGTCCAGCAGCTATGGCTAATGCAAGTAAACTCATGTATGGTGTGAAACAGGGATGTAATTCAAGAAAGTATGGGACTAAATACACAATCTCAAAATAGTCGAACCAGTTTACAAGAATGTTCACAGTTCAATCAACATGGTTATGGCATAATAAATGAAGCAGAAACAAGCAAATATGGGACATAGTGATGAACATGCTAGCTTCTTTCTTAATGTTTCAAGCATGGTCAAAATGGCGCAAAGCACGGCAATACAGGGGAAGTACAAGATAATGCATAACAGGCCTACAAATATCATATACATGTGCATATGAAACAAGGTAAAATAGTCCAGCAAGACAAAAATGGTCAAGTGTACAAGGCAGCCCAATAGCATGGTGTGCTACAGCATGAACAAATGGTCACAATAATAGCAAGCAAGTCAAATGCAAGTCAATGATGACAAGAAATTGTTCAACCCTTCCAGAAATGATCACACAAGAGAAATTTCAGTAGGGACAAACATATTTCAAAGTTCAAATCTGTTTCCATGATTTTGGCAAATGATAAAATTGCAGATTTTTTAAAACCATTTCAGAAAGTTTCCAGAATTAAAGAAGTGAATTTTTGGCATAAATTATGTTTCCAGAAATGAAAGGTTGAATCGAAGAACAGTTGGATTTACTCTGGCAATGCAGACTCAACACTAAGTAAAACAGTGGACTTATTCATGTCAATGGTGATAACACAAATATGGTGCATATGTGAAAACAGTCAAGCACAAGGCAAGTCAAGTATCAAGCATAAAATGGTGTGAACTCAAATCAAGGCATGAACAAGCCTCTATAAATCAGTGATCTACATTTGACAAGTTTTAAATCCAGAAATGAAGCAAACTTAGCAAGACAATTAAGTATTCTGTCTCTCCTAAAAATCAACAAAGCTAGTTTTCAAATGAGAATATATTTGGCAAGATTTTCTTTTTTGTTTCCAGAGTTAAACAAGGCCGAGAATTACAAAAGCAAAAGGGGAAAGCATCAATTCAATTCCATTTCAAATAAGGAATTCAAACAAGGCAAGGAGAAACTGTTTGTTTCATTTCAGGCAATTTTTTTTTGGAAATTTATCAATCAAAGAATCTGCGCAAGGGACATTTTTAGAGAGTCATTAAAGACCAGCAAATCATCCATATCCATTCAATAATTCAAGTTAAAGCCGAGAATGGCCAAAAGGGGAAACTACAAAAATCAGATCGAGCCACATAATGAAATCAGAGCTCAATTTAAGGATTTTAAATCCTATTTCTAAACACCAACTCATCACAGGCAAAAAGAATCGAAACCACAAATAATTCAATCGAAAATCGAAACCAAGGATCAAAACTTTCAAGCAAAGATTTAATTTAGAAAACTCACTTTTTCCTTTGGGGTTCGATCAAACACCAAATCCAGATCAATCTAAGAATAGGAGCATCAACACAGTCGAGTCTATAGAAAATTTCCAGAGCACAACTTCACAATTGCGACTGGATTTGAGATTCCAGAGAAACCCTAGTTCCCTTTTGCTGCCGCCATTTTGTTTTTCTCAAGAGAAAAGAGAAATGATCGGGAAGATGAAAACATGGGTGCACCACATCTAAAAGGGCCGGCCATATTCAAGTGTTCTAAAGGGGATTTGTTTTTCTCTTTATAAACTAGGGTTTTAGTTTATTTTGTTTTGATTTAATTTTGTATTGTACTCTCTTCTGTTTTGTAAAACCATCAATCAGTTCTAGAGTCTGTAAAATCTAAGGGGAATCAGTCAGGGTGTTGACTGACAGTTGACAGAGTCTGTAAAATCTGGGTTACTGTTTACGGGGTCGTAATCAGGGAAAATCTGATCGAGTGGACATCGTTCAGTCTAGGGTTTTGAGCGTAGGGTTAGGACAGGAGCAGGCGCTGCGAGTGTACATGGTCTTGTATGCGGGATCTGTTTATAACACCTAGTAGAAACCTTAGGAATGCAGCAGTAGGCAGGGTTTTGTCGAAGCTGGGTATATCTGTGTGTGATTTATTTTCTGCACTTTTATTTCTGCTGTTGTGATCTGTTTATTATTTTAATATCCTGTCAATTTTTCAATTTAGTTTAAAAACTGTGATAAACCCTATTCACCCCCCCTCTAGGGTTAATCTAGATCCAACAGGAGTCACTAATGCCGAGAGGCCGGTTGAAACATGGATGGATTTCAGAACAAGGTTTGAGGAAAAATTCCTCTCGCAAGCTGAACGAAGTCTACAACTGGAAAAGTTCTTATCTCTTAAGCAAGGAAGTATGACGGTCAAGGAATACGTCAACCAGTTCAACCAACTGGCCAGGTTCGGGCTAGATTTAGTCAACACCCAGCATAAAAAGGCTCTCCTCTTTGTTAAAGGATTGAACGAGCCACTGCATAGCCTAGCCATGACCCATGTACCCATGGGAGCGACTTACGATAGATTGGTGGATATGGCACTACTGCACGAGGAAGACAACGTCAAGAAAGAGGCAAAGAAGGAAGAACCACAGAACAAGAAAGCATGGCCCAAAAAGGAAACCCAAAATAAGGGTGAAAAGTCTGAAGATTAGATGGAGAAAAAGTTCTTTACTTATGGAAGCTCGACTCATCTGAACAAGGATTGCAGAAAAAGAAAGGGAACTTGCTTCAACTGTGGTGAGATGGGACACTTCACTAGGGACTGTCTGAAGAAACGAGGGCAGAGGGCAGGACCAACTTCTGCAAGACAGGCGAACACTCTCGAGGCTAGTGGATAGGATAGAAATAGGAAAACTTTCTGTAGGAGGTTTAATTTCTTTATCTGATTTTTGAGTTTAAGCTCTTTTCTGATTCTGACATTTCTATTCTGTAATCGATACTCTGCACTTGAATACTAGTATTGTTTCTGATTCCGCTGTAGACTCAGACCCATAAGGGTTATGACTCATCCAATTGTGATAAGTTGGGTATCTGTGTTGAGCGTTAAGTTGACTATGACGCATGCATTCTGGGGTTTTATCATGCTTAGTTTCCTAAGAATCATTTAGTAATCTGCTCTGTACCGATAATCTGTAAACATCAGAATATTTCTGATAAGGATGAGATTTCCAGTTTTGACATTGTCTAAGGAGGGTAATCCTCTGGGAGTCAATCTGATATTGATTTCGGTCTTAGGGGTTGATACGTAGGGGAATTTTTCTCTCAACCAAGGTCTAATGGAAACCAAGTTTTTGTTTTATCTATACTCGCTTCCATCATTCGACTGTATCTTATCGATCGAATCTTCGAACTTTAGGTAGGAATCCTACGAATATAAACATGTGTTTGAGACAAGTTATGTTTGATGGTTGCAAGTGGATGCATATACACACACTAGGCACTTGATCGACTCGAAAACACTCTCATACTGCATATGGATGTGTGAGCATTTTCAATTTCTATGGATGCAAAATGATTGACTCGTCACATGGATGTTGCATATAAATGAATGGTTGTCACTCATATAAGAATGATATGTATCAAACAGGAAAATTGCATGCATGTTGGACTTATGACACTGACATAGTTCGCATTAAGGAGGTCAACTAAATCAGTGGACCGCATGATCTTTGTATTAGATAAGGAACATATACACACACTTTTGCATATGTTCATACAACATTAGAAGTTTTCTAAGGACAATGGATGCTTGTGGATGATGGTTGAGAAGATGGATGACTGGATGGTATGACACATTCTTCTCAACATGAAGATTTCGGGGACGAAATCCTTTAAGGAGGGGAGAATGTAACACACCGTATTTTATGTGAACGTATAAGTAACAAATCAGAGAATAATTAAATTATAAAATAAGAATCAAGGGAAACAGGTTGTGCCATTACGTTCGTCTCGAAATTCTACTTGGAAACAAGTCCGAGTTTTCGAGAAACGGAGTCCGTATGAGGGAGATATGGCCCTCCGAAATTTAAGAGAATTTCGGAATCAAAAACAGCTCGAAAATTCGAATTCAAATTCGAAATTCCAAAACAGGCTGGGCGGGAAAATTCCCGCCCATGGACCAGGTCGACCTGGGGGTCAACATAGTGTCGACCTCCCAGGGCCAGGTCGACCATAGTGTCGACCTGGGGGGACCAGGTCGATCATAGTGTCGACCTAGGGGTCGACCTGCTCCCGAAACCTAGTTTTTTTAATCTGGTTCATTCTGATGTATCCGGTCTCGTTTCTGTCTAGATTCGTCCGCCTAATCCTATTTAAACACCACCAAACCTCACTTTCTCTCCACACAATTTCATTCTGTCTATATTCTGCCTCTGTTCTAATTAAAAATAAAAATGGCATCGCTACCCTACTGAGATCAAAACTTGGACTGATGAATCTTCTTCCAACCTGAATAGAATTAAAAGCTAAATCAAATCTCAAATCCAAATTTAGAGCTACGACAACAATTAAAGAGGAATAATTCAGCATTTCCGCATCAACAACAGTTTATTATCCTTTCTTAAAACCACGAAAGGCAAGTACAGTTATTTTCCGCTATAAACATTAATTATGATTGTGACACGAACTGTAAATCTGAATTTTAGGTTATGTCTGTTCTATTCTGTTTAGATCTATCTTATTCTATATCTCTTTCTTCTTTCTATTCTATAGCAAGGCTACCACGAGCCTGAGCCAAATCTCATAAGAGATTAACGCACGAACGCTAAAATGTTTGGTACAAATAATGAATTATGCATAATTGGACATGACTGATTCGAGGACATGACATAAAATCTGAGGCATATAATAACATATGACTTGAGATTGATGCATAAAATATATTAGACTTATGACTTGGGATTCGGGGCGTAGATTTAACCGTAAAAACGAAACTAATTTAGATGCATAGTACATGTTGTAATCTAGATCTGTAGATAATTTGAGAAATAAATATATGTTAGATCTAGATCTGTTCATACTAGGTATGATAATCTGGGATTTGGGAGAAGGGGAAATATAGGACAACTTGAAACTTGGGAGGCATAATGCATGTTTTAAATCAAGGTCTGATGTTAGAGTTTAAAGATAATTTACAACATGTTATGCATGAATGATAATGCATGTTGAGGACATACTACATGTTATAGTTTAAAAATCTAGATTTTTGGGACATATTCTTTTATGTAAAAATTCATGACTTGAAAAAGGAATATGTGACTTAGGCGTAGAGACCTATACAAAAACAAGATAACTATTAACGTGAATGCGCCCAAATAAGAGTTTTTGGATATCTGGCATCATAGGCTATAATTTGGCATAATTCATATTGTTTATCGTGATTTATGGAGAATATTCTGTACTGTGGAATGTTTAACTAAAATTAGGAGCATATGTGATATTAGGAATTATGACCATGATTTGGCAAGTGAGTTTAGGCTAAATTTATACGTACGCAAGGTATGATATATATAATCTGCTAAATCTGTTATCTGCTAAATCTGTTATATTGCCTAATCCGCTAGTTCTGTTATATTGCCTAAACTGCTAATTAGATTGAATTGCCTAATCTTCTAATTATGTTAAATTGCCTTATCTGCTAAATCTGCTAAATAGCCTAATCTGCAAGATCTGTTATCTATTGAATGACGTAATCTGTTGGAACTGAAATGATGAAATTTGAAGTATGTGAATCTGTAGGCTCGACTTAAAATTGAGCAAAACTTGTTAATAGAACCTCTAATAATCTGCTGTAACTTGTACAGAAGTTTAACCTGTTAAATAAACAGAATTATTCTGATATCTGAAAAATCTGTATTAGAATGAATTGGCTATGACACGAGGTTAGACTCTGTTTGCGGTAGAAGCCTGCCCGGAACCAACCGGCTTAACCAGCAGCCACAAACTGTTAGTCTAATGTGAGAGGTCGTAGGCACAACAAAAATATTCTTAGACACGAGGTTAGGTCTGGCTTGTGGCAGAAGTCTGCTCGGAACCGCCCGGCATATCCAGTGGCCACAAGCTACCGACCTAATGTGAGAGGTATGTGCATTAATATTTAATTAATGCAAATCTGGGATAAATATGATGTCTAAAACATGTTGGGTGGATAGGGTTAAACCAATTGGACTAATGAATTTAACAAACCCGTTTCGTGAATCTATAGGCCCAATTACAAAGTTAGACAAATCTGTGAATCTGTTAAATCCGTATATCTGATCCGTTAGTCTGAAAACCTATCTGATATGTGAACTAGTTGATATGAACTCTGTATGCCTGAACTTGTAAACAAGTTAATCTGAAATCTGTTAGTCTGGGGACACAAGGTTAGGAGGGAAATTACTTGTGTCATCTGTTGTTTGGGACCCATATTAGTCAGCAACCCTTTATGGTATCAAACTTTGACCCAACCGTAGGTAGGGTCCGGGCACGATTACTGAACTAATTATAAGTGGTTCATTCTGATAATGGCGAGGGGTGTTGATGGTGTGTTCCAACCGGGTCATGTGCGTGCATGGATTCCAGTCTGCCTCTGAGGATGTAAGACGCCGTGACATCTGTAAATAGGCCTGTGCCAATTGGTTGTCACTTTAGGGAGTGATACACCCTATTGTGGAGCCGACACAGGGTATTTATGTATTAGGGAGCCGATCGCTTGGGGTAGGGTTTTAGGGTACACTTAGTTCTGTCTGTTTCTGTTGGTACCGTCTGTTCTGTTGGGTGGCAACACCTGTCTGCGTGGTACCGTCTGTTCGGGTGGTAAAGGCACATTTACTAGTGTACACCTAATTCTACATTCTTTTTCCGTAAGGATTAATCTGTTTCTGTTTCTGTCTGTTTCTGTTCGGGTGGTAAAGGCCCATTATTAGCATTCTGTTTCTGTCCGTTTCTGTTGGGGTGGTAAAGTCCCATTACTAGCATTCTCTTCTGTGGAAATTATTTTGTTCCCGTCTCTGTTTCAGTTTAGATATTAGGGTGACATATAATCCTGTTATACTAGTATTAGTGCAGAGAAATGAAAAGTAATATTATTCTGTTCCTTCTGTTTAACCTCAGTACATCTGCTGCTCCTGTTACTGTTATCTCTCATCCAGTTATATTTGCATGCCATGATTATTATTATCTGTTCATATGCTGAAAGTCACTGGACTTGCCAGACTTTATGTCTGACCTTGCTTGTTTTCGCCCCTTTTCTTCCGTTCCCCCCAGGTTTTCCAAGGAGGGAATACTTTAGCTTGATCCGGATTTCTTCTGCTCGAAGTACTTGAAGTGCGTAAAGCATGGCTTAACTTCTTACGGCACCTTCTATGGGGATTATGATTTTAAAGTTTTGTACTCTAATGACTTTCTGAACAAGACTGATATTTATGTACTTGAGTTTTTGGTAAAGATGTAACCACACTGATTTTTGTTTTCCGCTGTAATAAAGTTATAATTTCTCAAGTATTGTTTATCTGTCTTGTAAATTTCTGTTCTGTCTACTAAAACGCTCCACCAAAGTTAAGGCATTCCCTTTGTGAGTGTCCTTAACGGAGGTGGGGTGTTACATATTTTGGATTCTCATAAGGGAAAAAACCCGTTCCGTTATACGGCGTGGTCTTATGAGATATCATTTACTTGTTCAACTGTTTTAAACTATTTTACTCCTACCAGTCCCATGACTGTCCCAGAGTTTATTTTATTTTATTTTTCCCTAAACTCTTGGGTGCCCAATTTTGTACGGGCAGTCAAGTAGTCAGGATTTTACAGGTATACTTGAAGAGCTTGGAGCAGGAGGCTACAGGATTGTATAGCTATAGTTATTTCGCTGTGTTGTAAGTGCTGTACTTTGGAAATGATATGTATATTCAAGTACAGATTTATATTTCAAAGTTATGTTATATAATATGTTATTCGTTCCGCTGTGAGGTTCGTGTTACTCTGATGTTGTGTTGTTCCTCTTCTTCTATTCTAAGTTTCTATCTTATCTATTCTCACCCTCTAATTTCTTTGATTAACTTTCCGGTATTTTCGATATTTGGCCAGTCATCATTGAGTTTATGGCGATAACCAAAGTCGACAAAATCCGGGTCATTACAGTTGGTATCAGAGCTTAAGGTTAAGTTTTACCTTGGCTCTGTGGCGTGACTCAGTAGAGATGGGGTTAGTAATACCCTAGATTGATGTAACAACCCGGAATTTTGGAACCAATTTAAATTTTTATTTTAAGGAAATTTTGTTAGAAAATGCATCTGAATTTAAAAATACCATTACCAAAAAAAAAATCATGAATTAAATTAAGATATTATTTATGAATGATTTCAAAATTATTTCTATTAAACAATTATTCGTAGTTAGATAAATAGTGATTTATTACAATTGAATTTAGTATCAAATTGTATGTATATTTGTAATGATTAACTACAAACAATTGATAATAAATGGAATAGTAAACTTGTAAGTGATAACAATTTTTATTGTAATTTGAGTTAAAATAGCAATATTGGCTGATTAGATTATTAGCATATTGTATTATGTTTGAGATTTCTATAGTATAATTCATGAAAAGAGTATCAATTAGCTTTTGAAAATTTTCCCTTTTTAAAGGAATGAAGGAATGTGAATTGAAAAACAACACATACAAACAAAAAGAAATAAATGTGTAAAAGTACATGTTTAACACTGCTTAATTCAAATAAAAGAAAATCAAACATTCATTGTCATTGGACTAGATTGCTTATATATACATGTCATATATATATATATATTTGATTTAACATTGAACCTATTAATGCTTGTATGATAAAAAAAATTTGCCTAATTTTTGTCTATTTTAAATTTAGTATTGACATAAATTGTAATATTGTCATTAATTGTATTCACTGGATTGAAATATTTCTATCTATGGATAATTATGTGCGTTGTTGATAGGAAACATACATTTATCTTAAGTAAAAAAAAAGGGGAATGTTCTAATAAATTAATTAATTTGAGTTTGGGACCATGAACTAAGGAAACACATGATTTTTAGCGTATGAATTTAGAATCCATATTTGTCTTTATACTATGTAATATCAGTCACATTTTGTTTCTTTTATTTATTGTGTGTTAATAAAACTAATGAGAATAATTTGAATATATCGAGGCTAATGAATTTAATACTATGACATATATATTGTGAAATTTGACCGCTTTACCTTTTGTATTTATTAGTAGCTTCCCCATTTGCCATATTTCAAATTGCCTCTATATTTCCATTATTAATAATACAAATTTAAGTTTATGCTTCCATTTTCGGTATTTCATTTATCCTATCTATTTATTTTATTTCCATCATTTCCTTCATTTAAATCCATATATTCATGTGGTCCATCATGCCTAGTCAACAAATTCAGCTTCATTTGTCACCTACTACATATGTAGAGATAAGTGAAAGATAAAATCAAATTTATATAACTAAATAGAATATATATACTTATATGTAGTGTCTCCACTATATAATATCCAAAAACTTCTCTAAACCTATCCCTTTTCCCCTAAATGTACAGCCGCCACCATGCCAATCAATGGTTGAAAACGCTCTCCTTCTTCCCCTCAAATCTCTTTTAATCCATTCCTCCATTTCCAAAATTTCCGAAGGCAAATTAGATAGATCGTTCTATGATATATATCTTCAACGTTGATGATCACCTTTAGAGTGACAGCTTGTGAGATATCAATGCTTCATTTCGCCCTGTTTTCATGCAATTCGATGGAGGGTGGTGCGATGCTACAGGGAGCGTAATACAGAAAGAAGGAGGAAGAGATTTGTAATGTAATTAATTAAATTATTTAATTATTTAATTATGCAATTAAATGAAAAATGACCGTAACTTCTTTGTATGACATCGAGATTCAGTGAAACGAATTGCGTTAGAATCGTGGCGACGAGATCTCCATTTCAGAACTGATTTGAAGCGATTTGGAGTAAGTTAGAATTTTCAGCAAAAACTAAATCTGAATCGTCAAAATAAAAGCCAAGGTGAGATTTCTATATTTAATTATTAAAATTAAATTATTCCTTGCTATGTGAATTCTATATGTGTATGTTGTGAGATCCATATTGTTAATGGCTATGAAATTTGAATTGATTGTGGTTGTTATGTGTATTTGTTGATGTGATGACATTTGTGTTGAAAACAAAATTGTTGAATCAATTATACCATTGGGTTGAGGTTTGATTTGCCAAATAAAATCGGTATTCTTGTCAAAACTAGAATTGACAAAATTAAAATTGTCATTTTATTGAAATCAAAAATGACAAATTTTTCATTGGAATTTAGTTGAAATCAAAAAGGACAATGTTTTCATTGCTTCTTGATGAAAATAAAAGATTCATTTTTCAAGGTCAATTTTTGTTGAAAATAAAAAGATTTATTTTTCACCGTCATTTTGTTAAATTAGATTGATACACAAAATAGACATTTTTGTGTAATTAGAAATAATCAACTTTGTTGTAATGAGAATGGCACTCAAAATATACTTTTTGTTAAAATAGAATGACATCAAAATATTTACTTTTGTGGTAATAGAATTGACACCCAAATTTTACATTTGTGTGAAATTAGAAGAGACACACAAAAATTTTTGTGAGATTTCTCAAAATTAAAATAAATAAATATACATATATATATATATATATATAGAAATATATATATTTAAATTGATTATGATTGTGTCATTATTATACGCTATATGAAACACATATATGCGGTGCATAAAAATTTAGATTAACTGATTGATTGTGATGATGAATTGTGTTTGTTGTTTGTATTGTTTATGATCCCATGCTGTGTTAGAATTGACGACAAATCATATATACCACTTTATATACATTTTGTCGTGTT
Organism: Allium sativum; assembly: GCA_030737875.1. Taxonomy (NCBI): domain Eukaryota; kingdom Viridiplantae; phylum Streptophyta; class Magnoliopsida; order Asparagales; family Amaryllidaceae; genus Allium; species Allium sativum. The sequence continues at coordinate 136,291,644 of CM060915.1, forward strand.
AAAATTGACGACAAAGACAAATATATCACTTTTAACATTTTTGTTAATTATATTATAAAGGATAAAATTTACATTTTTAGTAATTAGATTAAAAAGGACCAAAAATACATTTTTGTAAATTAAATTATATTGGACAAAAGTTAACACTTTTTGTTAATTTGATTTAACCAAAATCAACATTTTGATTTCATTAGAAGTGATTTAACCAAAATCAACATTTTGATTTCATTAGAAGTGATTAGACTAAAATCAACATTTTGTTCACATTAAAAGGAATTTTTACAAAATTATCATATCTTGTATATTAAAAGGAGTTTTCCAAAATTATTATATTTTTATATATATTAAAGAGAATAAATCAGAAATGTATACTTTTATATACCTTAAAATGAATGAACTGGAAAAGTATATTTTTATACATTTAAAAGAATTAAGAAAAAAAAATACTGTTTTGGTTAGAAATATGACATTAGAATAAAAATTACCATTTATGTTGTAATAATGTCACGTCATGTGAATAAAAATACTTATTTTTATTCTGATATTAGGATTGTTAAACATGTCATTTAGTTAATCATGTTATGCTAATATAAACATGTCATTTTAGTTAAAAGTGTTGTGATAAATAAAAATGTCAATTACATAGGATTTGTGCATGATAAATAGAAATGTCGCTTTTTACCTTTAGAATTGACCTATTTATCAAACTATGATAGTGGGATTAAAATTGACATTTTTGTCAAATTATAGTAGTTGAATTAGAATTGACATATTTATCAAATTATGATAGTTGGATTAAAGTTAACAATATTGTCAATATAAATTAGTTGCGACAAAAATTCACATGTTTATTAATATAAATTAGTAGCGTCAAAACTCGCATTTTTGTTTAAAGTAGATAAAAGGATAAAAACAAAATAAACATTTTGTTAAGAAGAAATAAGAAAAAGGATTAAGTATTTACATTTTTCAATGTAAAAGAATTGGGATTAAGCATTTACATTTCTTATGTAAATACTTAAGATGAAATAATTGAAACATTTATTTACGTTTAGGTAAATAAATAAGGTAAAGTAATTTAGACATTCATTTACAAATAGGTAAATAAATGAGAAAATAAAATAAAAGGAATAAAAACATTTATTCCATTTTTCTTAATTAGTATGCTTAACCCGAGGTTGGATTGAGTTGTGATGTAAACCTGCCCGGACCCGCCCGGCTGTCCAGTAATCACAATAATACCTATCCAATGTGGGAGGTTAAAGCATATATAAACTATTTAGTGTAAATACAATAAAACATAGAAAAAGTAAGACATTTATTTACATTAGATAAATAAAAGATTAAATAAAATTATACTTTTATGTAATTAAAGAACATGTTTTTACATTGTAAATAAAATTACATTTCTATGTAATTAAGATTATAAGACTAAACTTGTGAATTAGAATTTATTTACATTTTCTTATGTAAAAAAAAAGGGGGAATAAAAAGAACCAAAATGTGGATGGTAATTATTTACATTTTCTTATGTAAATAAAAATAATAAAAAGAAATGTTAGAAAAGAATTAACATAAGATATTCTTTTTATGTTAAAAAGAAATATTAGAAAAGAATTAAAGAAATACATTTAATTACATTTACTATGTAAATAGGATTGGCAAGGAAATTGAAACCATTTATTTACAAATAGCGTAAATAAATATGAATAAGAAATTAGATACATTTATTTACAATTAATGTAAATAAATATAGCAAAAGTAAAAGTAAAACATTTATTTACAAATAATGTAAATAAATAAGATAAAAGAAAAGTAAAAACATTTATTTACAAATAGTGTAAATAAATAAGAAAAGGGAGAAGTAGAAAAACCATTTATTTACATTTGGGTAAAGAAATAAGAAAAGGAAAATGAAAACATTTATTTATATCTAGGTAAATAAATAAATGGTAAGAAAGAATATTTATTTACATTTAGAGTAAATAAATCAAAAGATAGAAAAAGATTATTTAATTATTTATTTACATTTAGTGTAAATAAACCAAAGATAGAAAAAGAACATCTATTTATATTTGGTGTAAATAAAGCATGAATTAAAGTGAATTTAAAAAGCACATTTTATTTACATTTTAAATGTAAATAAAAACAGAGTAAAATAAAAGTGATATTTTTATCGTCATTTTAAATGCGATAAAAGAATAGACGTTAATAGTTGAAATCGCCAAACGATTTATATATATATATATATAAATATAAATTATAAATTAAAACGGAACGCGCACGGCAGTTCGCGTATCGGCAATCGTAACTTTAACGGTTATACCGAGAGATCCGACCGTCGGATTTTCCCAAAACTGGAGCCGTTAGGACTGCTTTGGGAAGATCTTTCCAATGACATAAATTTCGCCAAAATCCAACGGTTAGATTTCAAGTTATGTGTAAATCAAATTTGGTTGAAAACAGCGCCAGGGTCGCCCATTGACCCGAAGCGTCGTTAAATTAATTTAGGCTATTTTTATATAAATAAAAATAGCGATAGGTCGTTATCAAATATTAATAACGATAGGAAATGTTTTCAAATTATATATATATATATATATATATATATATATATATATGCGAGAATCGTTTGAAAAGTCCGAGTTCAATCTCATTTCAAATGATTATACGACGTTCTAAGTCGAAGAGTTGAAGACGGTGATTGAAGACCTACGATCTTCACATCGAATGGATGTGTTGCTACTGAGACACATGAGAGGAGTAGCTACCTTGAAAGGGCTTCAGTGGTGGCCGTTCGGACGAAGTGTTGATTTGTACGGATTTGACTTTCGCTCAGACCCAAGGCATAAGTTTATAAATGGAATGTATGTCTGACGTTGTAGTCCTTTATACTACATTCGTTGATCTCTCTTAATATATATCTGTTTGGTGGTTAACACCCTTCTCTGAGACGTACAAGCTTAGAGGTTATATATTGGTAGAAATCAATGGTATAGTATGGACTGACAATGTGGCATACTAAGATGCATTGATCAAGGCTTTTGTTGAAAAGCAGGCCTTGTGGTTGATGATCAAAGCACGGCATGTTTAGGCGTAGCTTTGTGTATAGCGTGACTTCGCGAGCCTCACACCCCGGTATGAGTCAAAAACGGGATACAGACTGCAGGGAGTGCACACGTTTCTTTCTAGCTAGAGTGATGTCAGGGACCTACCAGCGCTGACATTTTACTTATGTGGATGATGGATTTTGAGGCGCCTCGTGTTTTATAGGCCGTTGGTGGTCATATTATAGGTCCAAAGGGACCGGGAAGCGTGTGTTCAGGCATAACTAATCCACTGCCCATAGGCGGGGACCGACCCTGAAGATCCAAGGGTTCACTGCGGGGGATCCTGAGGCATTTGCTAGAGTGTCTCGAATCGGAGAGGAGCTTGCCCCTAGCCTCGACTCATGATGGAAATCCAATTTCCAATACGACCTTGCGGTTTTGATTGTAGAACTAGTATTGGCGACATGATATATGGTACCCATGCCGTCTAGGATTGATACTTATGATTGAAATGTTTTTATTTAAAACATATACACACTAGTAGTAATCCGTTTTACGTATTTAGCATCTTTTGACCATTATAAGGTAAAACCCTATCCTCTGGTGTGCGTTGCATTGTGTGATGGGACTTGGGTCTTATAATGGTTTCATTTTCCAAAAAGCATTGCGTTGTTTAACGATTTACTTTAATTTATGCACCGGCAATCCATTGGAATAAAACCCATTCCGCATTAGCGGCGTGGTCCTTGGATTTGTCTTATTAATTAAATTAGTTTAGAATTCTCACACCAGTCCCATGACTGACTCGTAGTTTGTTTCACTTTGCAAACTCGGGTGGCCTCTTTTCCACACGGGCAGTCGAGTAGCTTTTTGCAGATATCTATTCTTTTAGCAGGATCCTGGATCGAAGCCTAAAGCTGTGTCCAGAGCTTAGTAGTCTACCGCTGTTTACTGTATTTTATTTAATGTATTAAATCTTTTGTAATTTATCTTCCGCTGTAATTTTATTTCAATGTACTCTGATATATTCTGTACTCTGATGTAACATTATTGTAATGTAATAAAAGTCTGCTGTTATTGTTCTGATGTATTGTATTCCCAAAGTTAAAGTATTCGAAGATTTCCAACCTTTGGGTCAGACCTGTGTGGTTTATGGTCGATTCAAAGAGCGGGAATTTTCGGGTCTTTACAATTGAGTTGAGTGTATATATACGAGTGAGCGTATTTGTTATTTGACATAAAAATTGTTTTATATTGTGGGGATTTATCGGTTGAGTTGTTTATGGGTTCTGGTCGATCAGTTTGATCCATTGTATTAGTAGGAGTTTATAAACACTCGAATACGATGGGTCGACATGGTATGTTTTGAAAAGAGGGTAAATGAAATAATTTTACCCAAATTATATTTTGATATAAAGAGGATATATATATATACTGGAATTTTAATATATTGGATATATTGGTTGTGATTATAATTGAGTAAGATTATAAGTAAAATGGTTATGCGAATAACCAATAAAATTCGTATAAGTGTTACGAAATGAATTAAATCTGAATTTAAATCAGAATTGAAATTAAAAACCCTGGAAATTGGAAAAGTGTTGGTAAACAGATTTGAATTTAATATAAGAGAATTTTAAAATCCTGGGAGATTTTAAATTGTTTTACAAGCATGGTGAATGGTATTTTGAAAAGATTTCAAAATAGAAATGATTCAGAAATGGTTTTGAAAAGTGATATAGTATTGAACTCACTTTGATAGCTTGGAAATAACTCTGATGATGTTGGCCACATCATTAGTGTTCATTTTCGAGTTCTAAGTGACGGATTACTACCAAAGACATTGTTTTTGAATTGATTTGAGAAAAGCAAGTGTTTGAATCCTGCAAAGGAAAGTTTGATTTTTGAGGAAAAAGCAAAGCTGTTTAAAACTCCCAGGAAGAGACTTTAGGAATTAAAATCAATTTTAAATAGAAATTTGTGAAACCAAGCTGGAACTGAATTGAAACCAACTAACTGGAAATTTAATTGGATACGATATATCAAGTAGAATTAAATTTTGAATTTATGAGATAGAATCTAAAATGGTATTGGATTGATGAGTTAAGAATTTAAAAATCGAAAATGGAACTTTGATTTGAAATTGAATTCGACTTAGGTATAAGCGAATGGTTGGATTTGTGGATAAAAACAGATTGGAATTTGATTGGGATGACCCTTGTATCTGCTGAATTGATAACAGGTGGAAAGGATATAATGATATGCTGGCAAAAAGGTACAAGTTTATATTTCTATTGGATATAAGATTTATGAGCCGAATTGGCAAGCCGCTTGGCTGTTTGATTTTCTTTTGGGATGGAGATGGCCCAGAGCGGCGAGTTTGACCTATTGACCAGTACAAAGGAGGCGCTGGCGAAATTTTTCGAAAGTTAAGGCGTTAGAAAATTTTCAGGATTTTTGAAAATATTCATTAATATAATTAAATTAATAATTTAATTGAAATTAAATTAGTCAAGGGAAACTGAAGTTGAGAAGTGAACAACTAAGTTCTAATCGGTCGATAGGGTTTGTTTTCTACCTTAGCAATTTCAAGGACGAAATTATTTTAAGTGGAGAAGAATGTAATGACCCGTATTTTCTACGATATATAATTAACTTATTTAATTATATAAATAGTGTTTAGAATTCAAATGGTCGTTGAATTAAATAAAGTGAATATTTAATTAAATTAAAATAATAGAATAATATATTAAATTCAGAAAAATCAAAAATAGTGGAATTCACAATATTGTGTGAATAGGATTATTTAAAATATATAATTCAGTTTAGAGTTGAATTATATTCATGAATATATTATATAAACGAAGTTTGAACGTATAATTATATTATAATTAAAATCGAGCTCGAAATGGCACGGTAGTTCGTTATTTGGCGATTTGATCTTCAATGAATATACAAAAGCCGTTTTAAGTCGGATTTCTGTGAAATAAGAAACGTTAGGAGATGGTGAGGTATATTTTTCTAATGGAAGAGAAAAATCTAGATTTCATCGTGTAGATTTTGATTTACATCCAAATCAAATTTTAGAAAAGTCGCTGTGGAATTCCTTTATAATTTGTAAAGGAATTATTTATATTTTAAAAAGGGATTTCATTATAAATTGAATATCGAATCAATCAGGATTTGAAATATCGAGTTAGAAATTCATACAGGAATATTGTGGAGTTGTATGATATCGTATGTGAATATACATGATAATATAAATTTATTTATATTTAATTTAATTGTTTTTAAATATATTTAATATTTAAAAGGGTTATTTAGAGCTTTAAAAATAGCCAGTTTTGCAAACGACCTCAGAATTCGACGAAACTAATTTTGTTGGATCCGCAATGTTAAATTATTGTTAGATTTCAATTTCCATGATTTTTGAAGTCAGTATGTGGCCGTACCGATTTTTTAAGTGAAAAACAGTCGATATTTTAACGGTTAAAAATATGCTGTGTGAACAAACGGAGTCGGAATTTGACGAAACCTGTTTCGTTAGGACCGTAATGTCGAACTGTAGCTACATGACCATTTTCCGCATTTTTGAACATCGTGTGTGATCACATGGATTTTTAGAAGCCTAAAACGAATATAAATAATAAAACAAAATATATAAAAAATCTCTTAACCTATATTTGGACCTAAACAATCAATGTTTTCTATTCTCAGCCTCACCATCCCCTTTATAAACGCAACAAAAATGAAGTGCCACCACTATTTTTTTCCATCTCCAGTAAACAATTCTCATCTTCAAAATTTCTGATCAATTCAAATAAAACTCAATAAAATCCGAGACAAGTGTATTCGAATTCAGGAAGGTTTGCTCTTCAATTCTGTGTGCATTTCGTTGGAAGCAAAGGTGATTTTGTTCGGTGATTCTCTTGAGCGTGGACCTAGGGTTACACGGTTGGTTCCATTGAAGAAGTAATAGCTTGATTCAGATTCATACTTGGAATCGTAGGGGAAAACCGCATCTGGTGTAACATTTTGGGCATTTCTGGTGGTATTTTGGTTCGGCGCTGGGTTGATGTCGAGGCCAGTACGTTGCGATGCAACAGAAATGATGAGCTCGAGTTTCATATGATTGGTATGGTGAGGAGAGGTTTTTGACAAGAGGAATTTTGGTTTTTTTTGGGTGATTTATCATCGAAAGGAGATGGTGTGGTTTGGGGATGAAGTTCGGCCATTGGTTTTGGGTATACATGAGGAGTAGCGTGGAAAAGGATCGGGGAAGAAAGAGTTGGTATGGTACGGGTCTGGGCTGGGGAGTTTGGTATTGGGCTTGAGGTAAAAGGGCAAGGCCCATTTGAGAATAAAGTCCTAAGTTTTTGTTTAATTTAAATTAGTTCAAACTTTAAAAATGTATATCTATTTCATACGGTGTCAGAATTGGACGAAACAAGATCCGTTAGGATCGTATGGACGGACACTACCTAATGGAACTGACTGGGACGGGATTGGAGCTCATTTGAATTTATGGCGAAATAAATTGTTCGATTCAAATCAAACAATAGTTTATCGTTCTTTAACGATGAACTGCCAATGTGAGTAAAACTCACCAACTCTGAGTAGTTATATTTTTATAACGTATTCTTAGAACTGGTAATTATCTGTTGATTGTTGTGTGTTAACTGTTTGGTTAAATTGCTTGTGTATTGGTTGAAATTATAGATAACGATATATATATAAATCGTTAATCCAATGTTGATTCTGTTTAGCAGAATATTTCATAATGAAATGAAATCGATGTTAATTATATTGTTTAACATCTGTGATGCAGGGAAACAGGTTGGAGGGGTCCAACTGGACTCCTCAATATTTATAATACTGTTCTGTTCAGATATTGTCTCATATAATGTGATATGAAATATGTTGATGATTTTATATGTTTGAATGGTACGGATCATTGTTATATGGTACGTTAAATACCATAAGAAATACTGGCATGTAGAAAGGGTATTTTCAAAGTATATTTTGAAAATAAATTAGTTATATAAAATCAATGGATTTTATATAGAAAAGGTAAAAGGGATTTTATAAAAGGAAACAGTTATAAAATCAAAAGGGTTTTGAAAGAAAATATTTACTGGAAATAAATATGATAAGGATAAAAAGGGAATTATTTATAAAATCAAAGGAATTTATAAAGAGGAATATTTATTGGGATAATAAACAGAAGTATAAAAGGATCTTTTATTTAGTAAATAAATAAAACAAATCATAAGAGAAATATTTGTTAAACAAATCGAACGGGAAATATTTGTAAAACATTTACAAAAGAAATCGAAAGGAAAACATTTGTAAAACATTTACAAATGGAATTAGGAAAAAAATATTTGTAAAACATTTACAAACCGAATTTATAAGGGAATATTTGTAAAACATTTACAAATAGATAAAAGAAATATTTATTTGTTAAATAAATAGAAAAAAGAAAAGAAATATTTATTTGTTAAAGAAATAGAATTGAAAAGGGAATAGTTATTTGTTAAGTAAACAAATAGAAAAGGAGATAATTCAAAGGAATTAATCAAAGGAGATAATTCAAAGTAATTAATCAAGAGAGTAAATCGAAATGAGTTAATCGAATATTAGTTATTCGGTTAGAGTTAATCAATAGAATTAATCAGTTAGAATTAATCAATAGAATTAATCAGTTAGAATTAATCAGTTAGAATTAATCAGTTAGAGTTAACCAGTAGAGTTACTCAAATGGAGTAAATCGAGTAGAGTTATCGAATATCGCTTATTCAAAGTAGAGTAATCGAATATAGTTTATTCGAGAGGAGTAAATCGAATATAGTTTATTCGAATAGAATTAAAGGAGTAAATCGAATATAGTTTATTCGAATAGTATTAAAGGAGTAAATCGAATATAGTTTATTCGAATAGAATTAAAGGAGTTGTAACAACCCGGATTTTCGGTGACTTTGGTTATCGACATAAGCCCGATGTCGATAACCAAAACATCGAAAAATCCCGGTAATTAATGAAAGAAATTAGAAGGTGAGAATAGATAAGATAGAAACTTAGAATAGAAGAAGAAGAAGAACACAACATCAGAGTAACACGAACCTCACAGCGGAACGAATAACATATAATAGATAACATAACTTTGAAATATAACAGTTATGTATACAATAGCACTTATTAGAGTACAGCACTTACAACACAGCGGAAATAACTATAGCTATATGATCTTGAAGCCTCCTGCTCCAAGCTCTCCAGGTATATCTGTAAAATCCTGACTACTTGTCTGCCCGTACAAAATTGGACACCCAAGAGTTTAGGTAAAACAACAAAGTAAACTCCGGGTCAGTCATGGGACTGGTGTGAGTAAAACAGTTTAAACAGGTATATGAACAAGTAAACGATATCTCATAAGACCACGCCGCTGAACGGAACGGGGTTTTCCCTTATGAGAATCCAAAATATCTTTATATCAAAAACCTTTTGATATTATAATAATGTCTATGTACAAATAGATATCAACTAGCAAAAACGCTTTCATCTCACGTTCTACATATATAGTATACAATCAAAATCGCAAGCACGTATTGGATAATGGATTTCCAACTATGACAAGGTATGGAACCACCTTCCGATCAGTGTACTCTAGGAACGATACACTGGAGTTCAACAAGAACATCTTGCAACTCAGCCACACATGACCGACCACTCATTTTGCTTGAGTGTATCGAATGTATATCACCAACGGTTGGGATCAGTAACCGTTCCCGTATATATGGGACAACATTGATAGATTTAAGAAACAAATGAATATTATCTAGATAGGTGATTATACACCCTACTTCCGTGCGACCGACTTAGCCATGCTGCCTGTCCGATTTCTGTCATTTACCGGATGATGAGGCTAGAAGTTACGCATTATCATCACATCATATTTACTTCGAATGCCACATTGTTAGATCCATCGAAAATCACTAATTTGCGTCCACAACAGTACGTTACGTGTTAGCTAAAGAAGTTTCCTTCTCCGCCTCCACTCTTAGTAAAGTTGAAGAAATCCATGTACGTGACCTTTCTGGAAATACTCTGTCAGACATTCATCAACACAAGTCATCCTCATTCACTTAGAATGTCACATCATCATACCCGCCAAATCACAAATTGATTTATCCAAAAATAACACGGGTATACAGCTTAGAGAAACGAATTCCTCTGCCACCAAACGTGAATACGTTTGAACAGATCAACTTACGCGATCCATTGGATATACTCTGTCAGACCTTCGTCCATACAAGTTGTCCTGGTGTAACACCCCGAATTTCAGTTAATGCTAAAGTTCACTAATTGAAGAATAAATAATCTCGGATGTGAGAATTGGGGGAAACGGGCTACGTCATTGCTTTCGTCTCGGAAAAATACGCAAAATAGAGTCCGAAATTTTGTAAATCGGAGTCCGTATGGCCCAGTTATGGCCCAATGAAGTTTGCAGAAAATTCAAAGTTCAAAACAGATTTAAAATTCAGGTTTAAATTTCGAATTGGGGCCATTGGGCGCAGGAGGGAAAAATTCCCGCCTAGCTACCCAAGTCGACAGCCCTGTCGACTGGGCAGTCGACTTGGCTAGGACCAAGTCGACAGCCCTGTCGACTTGGGTGTCGACAGGGGGTGCTCGGCCAGTTTAACCTGGTGCACCATTTTAGGGTTTGGCTGTGTTTTGGGCTATTCTCTAGAAGCTTCCGAGATCTGATGGTCCTAATCTAATTTAGGGTTAATCTAATGGCCTAAAACACTTGCCTAATCTATAAATACACCCTAACACTACCCTAATTCATACTAAAAATAGATTCAAGGGCCTCATGCCGTCAAATCAAAACTAGAAGGAGCCTCCACCAAATTTGAGAGGAAGTTGGCATCTCAAATCAACTCTAATCATGTTCTAATCCACTCTAGCAACTTAATCTTCCTCATTGGAGTGCTAATTAGTTATTTGTGAGTTCCTAAGCCTTTAGCAAGCAATTGCTAAACTAATTAGGATAGGATATTAGGAGGCTATGGATGTAAATAAGGATTTATGCATGTTGTGGTTGTCATATGTTATAAGTTCATATGCAAGTTTGTCTCTTTTTATGATATGACATGTTATGCAAGTTCATATGCAAGTTTATATGCAAGTTCATATGCAAGTTTGTCTCTTTTTATGATATGCATAACATATGCAAGGTTGCCTCTATGTATGACATGTTATGCAAGTTCATATGCAAGTCTATATGCAAGTTCATATGCAAGTCTATATGCAAGTTCATATGCAAGTCTATATGCAAGTTCATATGCAAGTCTATATGCAAGTTCATATGCAAGTCTATATGCAAGTTCATATGCAAGTTTATATGCAAGTTCATATGCAAGTTTGTCTCTTTTTATGATATGCATAACATATGCAAGGTTGCCTCTATGTATGACATGTTATGCAAGTTCATATGCAAGTCTATATGCAAGTTGACACCTTTTAAACCCATGTAAATGCCAACGTTGTGCTAAGATTGAACCCATTACATTTATATGACATGTCATGAGAACGAATTACGTGGGAAACGATGGGGTTAATATGCATGTTAATAGAAATGTGTAAAGTTGGTATGCTTAAGCATAACATAAAATGAATGGACATAATTGGGAATTTACCTATTAAGTTAGGTCTACCCATATTATGGAGTTGGGAATTTACCTATTAAGTTAGGTCTACCCATACTATGGAATTGGGAATTTACCTATTGAGTTAGGTCTACCCATATTCTTAAAAATGTGTAATTAATTAGGGATAATTAATACAAATTATGGGGGTGATTAATTAGGTGTAATTAATCAACTAAGACACGAGGTTGGACCTTTTTGTAGCGGAAGTCTGCCCGGAACCAACCGGCAAATCCAGCAGCTACAAATGATTAGCCCAATGTGAGAGGTCTTAGTCATAAATTAAATACGTGATTAAGGTAAAGACACGAGGTTAGACCCTTTTTATGACGGAAGTCTGCCCGGACCCAACCGGCATATCCAACAGTCATAAAAGGCGGTCTAATGTGAGAGGTCTTTATGAGGTCATGATCTTAATTAATTAATTAATTAAGAAACACTTAACCATATTAGCATGTAGAGGGACATGAGGGGTTAAGTGGGTGCCTTGGGTGGCATGTGGAAATCTAGTGGTTGCCTTGGGTGGCAATAAAAAATACGATTAGAATACTTAACCAAAGTGGAACATGTAATTAAAACATGATAAAAGGGTTAAGTGGTATACACTAGAAATGACAAGCTTAGGTGGGTAGCTTGTGGGGGCCCATTTCAACCAATATCCCAAACGTATCTTTGTGGGCTCGACCCAAGTCGAGGACGGGACACGCATATTGGGCTTGACTATAAGAGGCCAAAACGGGGTAGCGGTGGCAACGCGAGTCCAACGGGTTTCATATGCGTGTGTGGACCCGAGCTGGTAGGTAAGACGTTGTTGCATCGTGTAGATATAAGCCGTGCACCATTTGTTGTATCGGGTTGCCACTATGGGGAGTGATACACCCCATTGTGGGGCCAGCACGGGTATCTACGGTAGGGAGCCGATCGCTTGGGAGTAGTGGGTACACCTAGTGGAGATAGGGGCAGGCGGCACCTATGTAGTCAGCTAGGGGTAAACGAAACTACTGGGTAAATTTACTAAGTCCTTGGGAGGGATCAACCATTAAGTAGGAATGACTGGTGTGGTGCAGTGTAGTAATTATCCTTGGGTGGGTAAATGCGTCTTTATCGTTATCTTAGTTCATTCTAAGTCTGATTGGCTACTGAGTGTAGTCATTTATCCCCAGTCACACCGTACCAAGTTATATCATACCCTAATTACTTTAATGATTGCATTGTTAAAGTTATAGGACTCGCTCAGACTTATGTCTGACCCCGTTGTTTTTATCTTTTTCCCAACCCTCAGGTTCTCAGAGTGGGCCCAGCACGAGTGGGCTTTGATCAGGCTGCTTTTATTACTCTCTTGGAGCTTGGACCCTAGATGTAGAGCTCAGTTTACCCTTTTCTTTTATGGCTATCAGTTCATGTATTGGGATTATGTATTTTTATTTATCAGGATGGATATTTTGTACTTGACTCTTATTATGGTTTGTGATGTAACCAAACATGTTTTACTTTCCGCTGCAATGAAATGATGTTTTAAATTTTCAAGTATTACTTATATCTGTCTTGTTGTAATTTTTCTGTTCTATACTCACTAAAAATACTCCACCAAAACTAAGGCATTCCCTTAGTGAGTGACCTTAGCGGGTGTGGGGTGTTACACGTGGTATCAGAGCAAAGGTTACCGGAACAGATAAAATTTTTAGAAAACTATTTTTCTAAAAACATTTTTGGAAGAGATATTTTCAAAAACATGTCTTTAAAGAGAAAAGATTTTGAAAGAAAAGCATAATCCCCAATAGCCATATCTTTATCTTTCGAATTCTCCGTTTTTGATCTTCCCTTTTTCGTTTCAGCATGGCTGAGGATCTTAACTTTCCGGAGGGTGTGACGGTACCAGTATGGTATAGGAGATTGATGGAGGCTAGGGCCACCACTGCGGGTCCAGCAAATGTTCCTCCACCAACCGTAGCACCCGATCTTCCTCCTCCCCCTCCTCCTCGCACGGATACTTTTGCTAAGACTTGCAAGGAATTTAAAGCTATGGGAGGGAAACCTTTTCAAGGATCTGAAACTTTTGTGGAGGCTAGAGATTGGCTTAAGGAGGTGGAAGAGTTGATAGATATCTTTGAGATGGAAGAAGGAAAGAAAGTCAAGTTAGCTGCTTGGTTAATGAAGGGAGAGGCCTCATTCTGGTGGGAGGTCACTAATGGAGAACGCCCCGTTGACTCTTGGGCGGATTTTAGGCAAAGATTTGTGGCAAAGTTTCTCTCAAGGGCGGAGGAAAACTTGTATATGGAAAGATTCTTGACTCTAAAGCAAGGAAATCTCTCAGTGAAGGAATATGTCAACAAGTTTAATCAATTGGCAAGGTTTGGCCTAGACATGGTGAATACACCGGAGAAGAAGGCTTTGAGGTTCGTGAAAGGCTTGAATGAACCGATGCATGGGTTGGCTATGACTCATATCCCTATGGGGGCCACCTTTGAGAAGCTAGTTGACATGGCACTCATGCATGAAGAAGAGAAGGGTCCCAATGTTAATAAGGCACCCGAGAAGAAGGGAGATCAAAAGAGACCTCAGCAACAACAGCAAAACAAAGGTGGGAAAGGCAACGGTGGCAAGGGGAAGAAGAAGTGCTTCAATTGTGGGATACCAGGCCACATAAGCAAAGATTGTCGAAAGAAGAAGAAGACTGGTTGCTATCACTGTGGCGAAGCAGGGCATCTAGAGAAGAATTGCCCTAAGAAGGGGCAAAGGACGGGATCTACCTCAGGAGGACAGGTGCAAGCTCTTATGGCACCGGGTCAGGCTAGGGGGCAAGTACAGGCTCTCGCGGTTCCACCAATTCAGGAAAGAGGTAGAACTATTTCCGTTGAAAGTCTGGTTTTTCTATTTGATCATCCTGTCCGTACATTGTTTGATTCTAGCGCATCGCATTCGTTTATCTCATCATCATTAGTTGAGTCACTGCACTTAGACACCAGTCTAGTAGATGATCCCTTGGTTGTTTCAAACCCAATTGGGGGCTCCACTTATTTGTCCATGATATGTTTGGGTTTGAAGATTTCTATACTTAGCATTGAGTTTAGATGTGATGCTTTTGTTTTGGGCTTCACGGGCTATGGGTTGATTTTGGGCATGGACTGGTTATCCAGTAATGGTGCCGTTCTTGATTGCGAAAGGAGGGTTGTTAGGCTCATGACCCGCTTGGGTAACACTCTCGAGATCTCTTGTAATCCCATGGATTCTGTTATGCTAAGTTATCTTGAATCGCTTGACGCTTCGGTCGAGAGTTTGCAATCTGTTAGAGTGGTCCGGGAATACTCGGATGTGTTTGAGGAGGTGAAGGGCTTACCTCCGAAGCGGGAGATTGACTTCCGAATATATCTGGTAGATAATGCTAAACCTGTATCTTTACCAGTGCGCCACATGGCTCCTCGTGAGAGGAGGGAACTCCATAAGCAAGTAGGGGAGTTGCTTGAGAAGGGGTTCATAAGACGAAGTATATCGGAGTGGGGTGCTCCAGTAGTTTTTGCTACGAAGGCGGATGGGTCCCTCAGACTTTGTGTAGACTATAGAGAACTCAACAAGCTCACAAAGAAGAATAGACACCCATTGCCGAGGATTGATGATCTTTTCGATCAATTGGTTGGCGCTTCAGTATTTTCTCAGTTGGACTTAGCCACGGGGTTTCATCAGTTGAGGGTGGCTGAGGATAGCATAGACAAGACTGCCTTTAGGACTCCGGATGGTTTCTATGAGTGGCTGGTGATGCCATTTGGGTTGACGAACGCCCCTGCATACTTTGTTGATTTGATGAGAAGGGTGTTCAGGGAGTTCCTTAATAAGTTCGTGGTGGTCTTTGTGGATGATATCTTAGTATTTTCTAAGAGTGAAGAAGAGCATGCCCTACATCTTGGGGAGGTGTTGGAGACTCTTCGAGCACATAGCCTTAAGGCTAAATTCTCTAAATGTCACTTCTGGAGGAAGGAAGTGCGGTTCTTGGGGCACGTGGTCTCCAAGGAAGGGATAGCTGTGGATCCCGCGAAGGTAGTATCAATTCAAGATTGGAAGGTTCCGAAGAATGCTACCGAAGTAAGAAGTTTCTTAGGGTTGGCGGGTTACTATAGGAAGTTTATTAAAGACTTCGCGAAGATATCAGCCCCATTAACCCGCTTAACGAAGAAGAATCTTGTTTTCACATGGGACGTAGATTGTGATGATGCGTTCCGACGGTTAAAGAGAGCTTTAACCACTGCTCCAGTTTTAGTGTTGCCAGATGGGAGTAAGCCATTTGTTGTCTATACCAATGCTTGTGGGACAGGACTGGGCGCAGTCTTAATGCAAGAGGGAAGGGTAATAGCCTATGGTGGAAGGCAGTTGAGGGCACATGAGAAAAATTACCCTACCCATGATTTAGAGTTGGCCGCTATTGTTTTTGCACTTAAGATTTGGCGCCATTATCTTCTTGGTGAGAGATTCGAATTGTTCACTGACCACAAATCATTGAAGTACTTGTTTTCTCAGAAGGATTTGAATTTGAGACAGCAAAGGTGGATGGAGTTCTAAGCATCCTATGATTTCGAGATAGCGTATACCCCTGGCAAGGGTAACGTGGTGGCAGACGCCTTGAGCAGAAAAAGGTTGTCCTTGAGTCCATTGTTCGTGGAACAACAAAGCTTGGAATTTATCTCGATGTTTGATTTCAGACCTTCCATTGACTATATACCCGGTTTGCTAGCATCCTTGGAGGTTAGACCTACTCTTTTGGGGCGAATTGGAGAAGCACAGAGGGACGACCCACAGTTGGTTGAGTTGGTAGAGAAGCTCATAAGGGGGGAGTCGTCCAGCCATTTGAGTAGGTACACCCTAGACGATAGGGGGTGCTTGCGTAGAGACGGTAGACTTTGTGTACCGCAAGACGAGGGTTTGAGGAAGGCTATTCTTGATGATGCACACCGTTCTAGGATGACCATTCATCCCGGTGGGGACAAGATGTACCAAGACATGAAGCGGGTTTTCTTCTGGGCCGGTATGAAGAAAGATGTGGCAGAGTATGTCGCTCGATGCTTGGTGTGCCAACAAGTGAAAGCGGAGCAAAAGAAACCAGGTGGGTTGCTTCACCCATTGGAAGTTCCGCAATGGAAGTGGGATAGCGTCTCGATGGATTTTATTGACGGGTTACCCAGATCGAGAAAGGGTAATACGGGAATTTGGGTTGTGGTAGACAGACTTACTAAAAGCGCCCATTTCATACCTGTGAAGAGCAAGAGGACTGCTCCATGGCTAGCTTCAGTATATCTTCGAGAGATAGTTCGATTGCATGGGGTACCCTCTAGCATAGTGAGTGATCGAGATCCTATCTTCACTAGCGAGTTCTGGAAAAGTTTGCAAGAAGCAGTGGGGACTCAATTATGTCTGAGCACCGCATATCATCCTCAGACGGACGGCCAGACTGAGAGGGTGAATCGTGTCCTAGAAGACCTTTTGAGGCTTTGTATCTTAGATTTTGGAGGTACATGGGAAGAGCATCTTCCGTTGGTGGAGTTCGCATATAATAACAGCTTTCAGTCCAGTATTGGTATGGCTCCTTTCGAAGCTCTTTATGGAAGGCCTTGTCGATCACCTACATGTTGGTGGGAATCTACGGATAAGATCTTGCTTGGGCCTGATATGGTTAGGGAGACTTCTGAGAAGATTGACTTGATTCGAAGAAGGATGAAAGCAGCGCAGGATAGGCAAAAATCTTATGCGGACAAGAGGAGGACGGATCTTGAGTTTGTAGTTGGGGACATGGTCTTTGTCAAAGTGTCTCCGTTACGAAATGTGGTTCGCTTTGGATCTGTTGGGAAGTTAGCACCAAGGTTCGTAGGGCCGTTTCCTATTAAGGAAAGGATTGGACGGATGGCATATAGAGTGGAGTTGCCCGACAGACTTGGTGGTGTACATGATGTATTCCATGTGTCACATTTGAGGAAGTGCCTACATGAGACCGCAGAGGTGGTAGAGCCGAGCTTGCTTAGAGAAGTGGAAGTAGAGCGTGATGCGACTATTCGACGAGCTCCTACTCGCATCCTTGGGTCAGAGACTAGGAAATTGAGGAATCGAGAGGTTCAACTAGTCAAAGTACAATGGGGAGAAGATGAGGGCAACGCTACTTGGGAAACGGAAGCGAAGATGCGTTCATTGTACCCATTCCTTTTTGAGGGTATGTCTTTTAACTTCTCCTTTATCGTTTGTCTAGTACTTATCTTATCTTTAGTATGTCCTCTCGTTAGTACTTTTGACCTTTAGATAGGGTAAACCTATGGTTGAAACATGTGTTTGAGACATGTTATGGTTGATGGATGCATATGGATGCAAGTGTTTGCTAGTGGTTGCTCGTGGATGCATATACACACACTCTAGACACTAGATCGGCTCAGTCACTTCATATTGCATATTGCATATAATTGTGTGTAGGTAGCTATGTTTATGGATGTATAATGATTGTGTTATCATATGGATGATGCATTTTGGTGAATGATTGTGCACTCATATAGATATTGTATGTGTCGATAGGGTTCTCTCGCATACATAATGGATGCATGGCACTATCATGGTTTGCATATGTTCATACATTAGATAGGGAACATATACACACACTTTTTGCATATGCTCATACATCATTAGAAATTGTTTTAAGGACAATGGATGCCCGTGTTTGATGGATTGAGTAGATGGTTGTTTGGATGGTAGGATATGCATTCTCCTTAGCTTAGAGATTTCGGGGACGAAATCCTTTAAGGAGGGGAGAATGTAACACCCCGAATTTCAGTTAATGCTAAAGTTCACTAATTGCAGAATAAATAATCTCAGATGTGAGAATTGGGGGAAACGGGCTGCGTCATTGCGTTCGTCTCGGAAAAATACGCAAAATAGAGTCCGAAATTTTGTAAATCGGAGTCCGTATGGCCCAGTTATAGCCCAATGAAGTTTGCAGAAAATTCAAAGTTCAAAACAGATTTAAAATTCAGGTTTAAATTTCGAATTGGGGCCATTGGGCGCAGGAGGGAAAAATTCCCGCCTAGCTACCCAAGTCGACAGCCCTGTCGACTGGGCAGTCGACTTGGCTAGGACCAAGTCGACAGCCCTGTCGACTTGGGTGTCGACAGGGGGTGCTCGGCCAGTTTAACCTGGTGCACCATTTTAGGGTTTGGCTGTGTTTTGGGCTATTCTCTAGAAGCTTCCGAGATCTGATGGTCCTAATCTAATTTAGGGTTAATCTAATGGCCTAAAACACTTGCCTAATCTATAAATACACCCTAACACTACCCTAATTCATACTAAAAATAGATTCAAGGGCCTCATGCCATCAAATCAAAACTAGAAGGAGCCTCCACCAAATTTGAGGGGAAGTTGGCATCTCAAATCAACTCTAATCAAGTTCTAATCCACTCTAGCAACTTAATCTTCCTCATTGGAGTGCTAATTAGTTATTTGTGAGTTCCTATGCCTTTAGCAAGCAATTGCTAAACTAATTAGGATAGGATATTAGGAGGCTATGGATGTAAATAAGGATTTATGCATGTTGTGGTTGTCATATGTTATAAGTTCATATGCAAGTTTGTCTCTTTTTATGATATGACATGTTATGCAAGTTCATATGCAAGTTTATATGCAAGTTCATATGCAAGTTCATATGCAAGTCTATATGCAAGTTCATATGCAAGTCTATATGCAAGTTCATATGCAAGTCTATATGCAAGTTCATATGCAAGTCTATATGCAAGTTCATATGCAAGTCTATATGCAAGTTCATATGCAAGTTTGTCTCTTTTTATGATATGCATAACATATGCAAGGTTGCCTCTATGTATGACATGTTATGCAAGTTCATATGCAAGTCTATATGCAAGTTGACACCTTTTAAACCCATGTAAATGCCAACGTTGTGCTAAGATTGAACCCATTACATTTATAGTGAATCTTCCCATTTATATGACATGTCATGAGAACGAATTACGTGGGAAACGATGGGGTTAATATGCATGTTAATAGAAATGTGTAAAGTTGGTATGCTTAAGCATAACATAAAATGAATGGACATAATTGGGAATTTACCTATTAAGTTAGGTCTACCCATATTATGGAGTTGGGAATTTACCTATTAAGTTAGGTCTGCCCATACTATGGAATTGGGAATTTACCTATTGAGTTAGGTCTACCCATATTCTTAAAAATGTGTAATTAATTAGGGATAATTAATACAAATTATGGGGGTGATTAATTAGGTGTAATTAATCAACTAAGACACGAGGTTGGACCTTTTTGTAGCGGAAGTCTGCCCGGAACCAACCGGCAAATCCAGCAGCTACAAATGATTGGCCCAATGTGAGAGGTCTTAGTCATAAATTAAATACGTGATTAAGGTAAAGACACGAGGTTAGACCCTTTTTATGACGGAAGTCTGCCCGGACCCAACCGGCATATCCAGCAGTCATAAAAGGCGGTCTAATGTGAGAGGTCTTTATGAGGTCATGATCTTAATTAATTAATTAATTAATTAACACTTAACCATATTAGCATGTAGAGGGACATGAGGGGTTAAGTGGGTGCCTTGGGTGGCATGTAGAAATCTAGTGGTTGCCTTGGGTGGCAATAGAAAATACGATTAGAATACTTAACCAAAGTGGAACATGTAATTAAAACATGATAAAAGGGTTAAGTGGTATACACTAGAAATGACAAGCTTAGGTGGGTAGCTTGTGGGGGCCCATTTCAACCAATATCCCAAACGTATCTTTGTGGGCTCGACCCAAGTCGAGGACGGGACACGCATATTGGGCTTGACTATAAGAGGCCAAAACGGGGTAGCGGTGGCAACGCGAGTCCAACGGGTTTCATATGCGTGTGTGGACCCGGGCTGGTAGGTAAGACGTTGTTGCATCGTGTAGATATAAGTCGTGCACCATTTGTTGTATCGGGTTGCCACTATGGGGAGTGATACACCTCATTGTGGGGCCAGCACGGGTATCTACGGTAGGGAGCCGATCGCTTGGGAGTAGTGGGTACACCTAGTGGAGATAGGGGAAGGCGGCACCTATGTAGTCAGCTAGGGGTACACGAAACTACTGGGTAAATTTACTAAGTCCTTGGGAGGGATCAACCATTAAGTAGGAATGACTGGTGTGGTGCAGTGTAGTAATTATCCTTGGGTGGGTAAATGCGTCTTTATCGTTATCTTAGTTCATTCTAAGTCTGATTGGCTACTGAGTGTAGTCATTTATCCCCAGTCACACCGTACTAAGTTATATCATACCCTAATTACTTTAATGATTTCATTGTTAAAGTTATAGGACTCGCTCAGACTTATGTCTGACCCCGTTGTTTTTATCTTTTTCCCAACCCTCAGGTTATCAGAGTGGGCCCAGCACGAGTGGGCTTTGATCAGGCTGCTTTTATTACTCTCTTGGAGCTTGGACCCTAGATGTAGAGCTCAGTTTACCCTTTTCTTTTATGGCTATCAGTTCATGTGTTGGGATTATGTATTTTTATTTATCAGGATGGATATTTTGTACTTGACTCTTATTATGGTTTGTGATGTAACCAAACATGTTTTACTTTCCGCTGCAATGAAATGATGTTTTAAATTTTCAAGTATTACTTATATATGTCTTGTTGTAATTTTTCTGTTCTATACTCACTAAAAATACTCCACCAAAACTAAGGCATTCCCTTAGTGAGTGACCTTAGCGGGTGTGGGGTGTTACACCTGGGACTGGACAAACCGAAGGCACTATTCAGTATATCCATCTTAGTCACTGTTATCTAAGACTTATACAACAGCCCTTGCATTTTACTCCGTCTTCAATTATCTTTGGCATATATGATTCGCAACGCTTATGCCAATACAGAGTTGTTCTTTGGATAATAATCCAACCGGTCTCTCCATATTAACAACGTTAAAATGGTCAAAAACTTCGATAGTCTGTGAGTTAACTATCGAAGAAAAACAAGTGTGCAAACAACGATATTATTTCCAGATGGAAATTATATCGGTAAATCATCAACATATATCTATATATATATTCACATTACCTTATTTTCTATGTTTAGAAAATATATGTTATTAACACTGGAAAACGTTTTCCATATGCTTATTTACAAATCACTACTCTTCCCCAACTATCAGCCCCTGACTGTGAACTAGTATGAGAACAATTCCCTAAGTATAAATCCCGAAGGCCGAAACCAACATCAGATAGACACTTAGAAAACCATTCAATTTACTAATCTCTAGTCAGTTCTAATTTTACTTAACTCTATTTGATTAACTCTGATTGATTAATTCTAACTGGTCAACCTTAATTAATTAACTCTAACTGGTTTTAATTGGTTTGACTAACTCCATTTATTAACTCGACTGACAAATTCAACTCGATTAACTGAACTAATCACTTTGATTAACTCGACAAATTCACTTTGGTTAACTTAACCAATTCACTTAACTAATTCACTTAGTTTAACTTAACTAATTCACTTTGATTAATCTAACTATTCACTTAACTCCTGTCGAATAAACCATATTCGATAACTCCTCTAACTCTACTCGAATAAACTATATTTGATTAACTCCTTTAATCTATTCGATTTGATAACTCCCCTTTTCGAATAACCAATATTCGATTAACTCACTTCGAATAACCAATATTCGACTACTCACTTCGAATAACTAATAATTGATAACTCCTTCGAATAAACTATATTCGATAATCTCCTCTCGAATAACTAGATTCGATTAACTTAACTTATATAACTTAACTTGATTAACTCCTATCGAATGACTAGATTCGATCAACTTAACTTATTTAACTCATCTTGATTAACTCCTATCGAATAACTAGATTCGATTTAACTCCATTCGCTTGACTCTAGATCGCAACGATCACAATGGTTACGCCTGATTCCCTTAGGCAACATCCGACCGCCTTAGGCTATTTACAGCCCTGCGAATTACGCTAGCAGTCGTACGAGATGGCAACTTACCCTGAATACTATGTTTGACTAACTCTGTCTCAAATAACTATATTTGATTAACTCTAGTTCGTTTTACTCTAATCGATTAACTCTAACTGAGTAACTCTAACTCGATCTACTCGACTTACTTAACTCAACTGGTTAACTTGACTTACTTAACTCACTGGTTAACTTGACTTGCTTAACTCAACTGGTTAACTCTATTGAACTGGTTAACTCTACTGAACTAGTTAACTCTATTCAACTAACTCGACTCGACTAACCCCTTTCGAATAGCATATTCGTTTTACTAACTTTCGAATACCATATTCGATTTACTCCCTTCGAATACCATATTCGATTTAACTCCTTTCGAATACCATATTCGATTTACTTTATTCACTTTATAAAGATTTCCTTTTTAACAAAGTTTTATTCATTTGAAAAGATTTACTTTTAAATAACGGTTCTACACTTTAAAAATGATTTTCTTTTTATAACGTTTCCTTTTCAATTCTATTTGTAAATGGTTTACAAATATTTCCTTTTCAAATTTATTCTTGAAATATTCTAACTCCTTAAATTCTCTGAAAATTTCGCCATAACTTCCTTTGTAACGGGAGCATCGGGAAAATCCCCAAACCTGCCACACAGGCCTTTCCATTCAAAAAGAAAATGGTTTGTAATTATTTCCTTTTTGAATATCTCCTATTTATAAATATTCCAATTTATAAACATTTCTTATTTATAAATATTCCACTTTATAAATATCTCTTATTTATAAATATCCCATTTTATAAATATTCTATTTTCAATATCACTTTGAAAATCCCCTTATCAACATTTCGGTATGTTATGGTATTCAATCTTATCAAATCACATTGTTCAATATCGCCCATGAACATATAATCGCCCACAGATTTTATATCACATCATATAACAATATATGAAAAACAATAAAATAACTGTTGAGGAATCCAGTCGGATTCCTCCAACCTGTCTCCCTGCATCCACAGATGTTACACAATATGATTATCATCACTTTCAGTTCAATATAAATTATTCTGATAGCAGAATCAATATATAAATATTTAACGATTTATATATATATATATATATATATAATTACATATATATACATATATAATTTTCACTAACTGACTAGCAGTTCAATCAATCAACCAACACACAGCAATCAACAGATGATTAACAGTTCTAAAAATACATTATAAAAATATAACTGTTCAGAGTTGGTGAGTTTTACTCACATTGGACTGTTATCATTAAAAACGATTAACTGTCTTTGATTCAGACAGACAATTTATTTTGCCATAAATTGTAACGAGCTCTGTTTCTCTCCCGGTCAGTCTCATTGTGTTGCTCCCGTCCATACGATCCCAACGCAACTTACGGTTCGTCAATCCGATCTTGTATGACCAACATATTTGATTTACAAGACTGAACTAATTTAAATTAAATTTAAAACATGGATTATATATTAACGGGCTTTAACCTTTATTCTCCGGCCCATACACCCTTCAAAGCCCACCCGCACCTCAGCCTTGTCTTCTTCCCCGAATTGAAAATGACGAGCTCCAGTAATTTGCTCCACTCCTCTTCCACAAATACACGAACTATTCCTCACTTCTTCATTCGACTAAAATTCAAACTAACTTCACCAAAATTCCCATCATGATCTCCTCTTCTCCTTCATATCACCATTCCTCACTTCGACGTCCACCTCAGGGACTGCTCGAACCCGTCTCGTGTATCACGGTGTCAACCACCGAACCAAATATCCTCAGAATCCTCCCATACTTTGTATACAAGTGCCAAATCCACTCATGAATTCAACTATAACAATGGACTTTTCGATTTCAACTCCAAAACCCCAATTTTCCTTTAACCCAAGTACGCTGTAACTGATTTCACCGTGAAGGAGAAGACGTCGAACCCACAACAGAATCCATCAGCGCGAAGATCTCCTCACCATGAATCCATACATATTCATTTAGTGATTTATGGGATTTTGCACATTTTGTTTTGAAATTTTGAAAGGGCTCATGAATTTTCTTTGCTGTAAAAATGAAGAACGGCGGAAAAAAAAAGTCGTTGACCAGAAATGAAATGAGATTAGGTTTAGAAATATTGTGGGAGTATTTATAATGAAGATAAATATATAGATATTTTGGGGTAGGGAATATTCTCGGAATATTCCTTTGTTAATTCGTCTTCTAAAAATCCGTGTGCTCACACACGCTACCTAAAAATCACGAAACTGGAAATCTAACAACTATTCGACATTGCGGATCCAACAAAACTAGTTTCGTCGAATTCCGACTTCGTTTGCAAAAGTGGCTATTTTTAAAGCTCTGGATGACCCATTTAAATATATAAATATATTTAAATATAATTAAATTAAATATAAATAAATTTATATTTTCGTATATCTTCACATATGATATCGTACAGCTCCAGAATATCATATCAGAATTTACAGTTTGATATTTAAGATTTTAGATTTATCGATATTCAGTTTTATATCGAAAATCCTTTTATAACGTAAATAAAGCGTTGCAAATTATAAAGGAATTCCACAACGACTTTTCTGAAATTTGATTTGGACATATCTCAAAATCTACACGACGAAATCCCGATTTTTCTCTTCCACTAGAAAGATATACTCCACCAACTCCACACGTTTCTTGTTTCACCGAAATCCGGCTTAAAATGAATCATGTACATTCAGTTTAAGTTCAAATCGCCAAATCGCGAACTGCAGCGCCATTTCAAGCTCGATTTTAATTATAATATAATTATACGTTCAAACTGACGTCGATTGAATATATTCGTCAATATAATTCAACTCTAAGCTGAATTAAATCTAAGGGACGACCCCGTTCACCGAATATTGTGATTTCCAATATTTTTGATTATTTCTGATTCAAATATATTATTTAATTTTAATTAAATATTCCCAGTTAATTAATTCCACGACCATTAAATCCTTTAATTCACCATTTATATAATTAAATAAATTAATTATAATACCTCTGCCAAATGCGGGTCATTACATTCTTCCCCACTTAAAATAATTTCGTCCTCGAAATTGCTAAGTTAGAGCACGACGCTACCTATTGGAATTCCTAAGATTTGTTTACCCCTTATTTCTGATTTCAACTGAACCAATTAATATCGACTAAAATATTTATTCATTCCGACTAACTAAAATTTTCAAAAATTCTGAAAATTTTCTAACACTTTAAACTTTTGAAAAATTTCGCCAGTACCTCCTTTGTACTGGTCAATAGCTCAAACTCCAACTCGCCTCTCTGGGCCTTCTTCAACCCAAAAGAAAATCAAAACGCCAAACGGCTTGCCAATTCGGCTCATAAATTCCAAACTCATATGAAATATAAACTTGTACCTTTTTGTCGGGCGTATCATTATATCCCTACCATCTGTTATCAACTCGGCATATACAAATGCCATCCCAATCAAACTCAATCACTTTTATATCGTCAAACCAAATCATTCGCTTATACTCAAGTCGAATCCCATTTTCAATCTCAAGTTTCATCCTTGATTTTCAAATTCTAAGTCGAGCTAAATTTCAAATTCTTGACTTATCCATTCAATTCTATTTAACTTTTTTCAAGGTAAATTTCAATTTATTTTTACCATCTCACTTTATTTAACTTCATAAGTTAAATTTAAATTCCAAAACTTAAATTCCTGGGTAAATTTCAAATCAATTTGAAATCATAATACCTATTCAAAATCTTTGAATTTCTAAACAACTTGTTTTCTCAAAACAATTCAAATCAAAATCTTTGGTAGTAATCCACCACTTAGAAACTCGAAAATCACACCGATGATACTGCGCAGTCATCATCGGAATTATTTTCCAGCGACCCAAGTGATTTCAATACTATATCATTTTCAATACCATTACTAAATACTTCCATTTTGAAAACATTTCAAAATCTCCCAGGAACTTAAAATTTCCTTATTTTAATTCCAAATCTGATTTAAATTCAAATTTAATTCATCTTATTTCATATACTTTACTTATATGAATTCTGATTGGTTATATATAACCATTTCAAATGTTATAATCTTATCTGATTAAAATCACTACCAACACATCCTATATATGATAATGTATCACATATCCATACTGTGTCGGTCCATCGTATTCAAGTGTTTATTTACTCCTACCGATACAGTGGATCAAACTGATCGACCAGAACTCATAAACAACTCAGCCAATGAATCTCCACAATATAAAACCATTTTTATATCAAATACAAATACGCACTCGTATATATACACTCAACTCAATCTAGGGTATTACTAACCCTATCTCTACCGAGTCACGCCACAGAGCCAAGGTAATTCTTAACTTAAGCTCTGATACCAACTGTAACGACCCGGATTTTCGGCGACTTTGGTTATCGACATAAGCCCAATGTCGATAACCAAAACATCGAAAAATCCCGGTAATTAATGAAAGAAAGTAGAAGGTGAGAATAGATAAGATAGAAACTTAGAATAGAAGAAGAAGAACACAACATCAGAGTAACACGAACCTCACAGCGGAACGAATAACATATAATAGATAACATAACTTTGAAATATAACAGTTTTGTATACAATAGCACTTATCAGAGTACATCACTTACAACAAAGAGGAAATAACTATAGCTATATGATCTTGAAGCCTCCTTCTCCAAGCTCTCCAAGTATATCTGTAAAATCCTGACTACTTGAGGGCCCGTACAAAATTGGACACCCAAGAGTTTAGGGAAAACAACAAAGTAAACTCCGGGTCAGTCATGGGACTGGTGTGAGTAAAACAGTTTAAACAAGTATATGAACAAGTAAACGATATCTCATAAGACCACGCCGCAGAACGAAACGGGTTTTTCCCTTATGAGAATCCAAAATATCTTTATATCAAAAACCTTTTGATATTATAATAATGTCTATGTACAAATAGATATCAACTAGCAGAAACACTTTCATCTCACGTTCTACATATATAGTATACAATCAAAATCGCAAGCACATATTGGATAATGGATTTCCAACTATGACAAGGTATGGAACCACCTTTCGATCAGTGTACTCTAGGAACGATACACTGGAGTTCAACAAGAACATCTTGCAACTCAGCCACACATGACCGCCCACTCATTTTGCGTGAGTGTATCGAATGTATATCACCAACGGTTGGGATCAGCAACTGTTCCCGTATATATATGGGACAGCATTGATAGATTTAAGAAACAAATGAATATTCTCTAGATAGGTGATTATACACCCTACTTCGGTGCGACCGACTTAGCCATGCTGCCTGCACGATTTCTGTCATTTACCGGATGATGAGGCTAGAAGTTACGCGTTATCATCACATCAGATTTACTTCGAATGCCACATTGTCAAATCTATCGAAAATCACTAATTTGCGTCTACAACAGTACGTTACGTGTTAGCTAAAGAAGTTTCCTTCTCCGCTTCCACTCTTGGTAAAGTTGAAGAAATCCATGTACGTGACCTTTCTGGAAATACTCTGTCAGACATTCATCAACACAAGTCATCCTCATTCACTTAGAATGTCACATCGTCATACCCGCCAAATCACAAATTGATTTATCCAAAAATAACACGGGTATACAGCTTAGAGAAACGAATTCCTCTGCCACCAAACGTGAATACGTTTGAACAGATCAACTTACGCGATCCATTGGATATACTCTGTCAGACCTTCGTCCATACAAGTTGTCCTGGGACTGGACAAACCGAAGGCACTATTCAGTATATCCATCTTAGTCACTGTTATCTAAGACTTATACAACAGCCCTTGCATTTTACTCCGTCTTCAATTATCTTTGGCATATATGATTCGCAACGCTTATGCCAATACAGAGTGGTTCTTTGGATAATAATCCAACCGGTCTCTCCATATTAACAACGTTAAAATGGTCAAAAACTTCGACAGTCTGTGAGTTAACTATCGAAGAAAAACAAGTGTGCAAACAACGATATTATTTCCAGATGGAAATTATATCGGTAAATCATCAACATATATCTATATATATATATATTCACATTACCTTATTTTCTATGTTTAGAAAATATATGTTATTAACACTGGAAAATGTTTTCCATTTGCTTATTTACAAATCACTACTCTTCCCCAACTATCAGCCCCTGACTGTGAACTAGTATGAGAACAATTCCCTAAGTATAAATCCCGAAGGCCGAAACCAACATCAGATAGACACTTAGAAAACCATTCAATTTACTAATCTCTAGTCAGTTCTAATTTTAATTAACTCTATTTGATTAACTCTGATTGATTAACTCTGATTGATTAACTCTAACTGGTCAACCTTAATTAATTAACTCTAACTGGTTTTACTTGGTTTGACTAACTCCATTTATTAACTCGACTGACAAATTCAACTCGATTAACTGAACTAATCACTTTGATTAACTCGACAAATTCACTTTGGTTGACTTAACCAATTCACTTAACTAATTCACTTAGTTTAACTTAACTAATTCACTTTGATTAATCTAACTATTCACTTAACTCCTGTCGAATAAACCATATTCGATAACTCCTCTAATTCTACTCGAATAAACTATATTCGATTAACTCCTTTAATCTATTCGATTTGATAACTCCCCTTTTCAAATAACCAATATTCGATTAACTCACTTCGAATAACCAATATTCGACTACTCACTTCGAATAACTAATAATTGATAACTCCTTCGAATAAACTATATTCTATAATCTCCTCTCGAATAACTAGATTTGATTAACTTAACTTATTTAACTTAACTTGATTAACTCCTATCGAATGACTAGATTCGATCAACTTAACTTCTTTAACTCATCTTGATTAACTCCTATCGAATTACTAGATTCGATTTAACTCCATTCACTTGACTCTAGATCGCAACGATCACAATGGTTACGCCTGATTCCCTTAGGCAACATCCGACCGCCTTAGGCTATTTACAGCCCTGCGAATTACGCTAGCAGTCGTACGAGATGGCAACTTACCCTGAATACTATGTTTGACTAACTCTGTCTCAAATAACTATATTTGATTAACTCTAGTTCGTTTTACTCTAATCGATTAACTCTAACTGAGTAACTCTAACTCGATCAACTCGACTTGATTAACTCGACTTACTTAACTCAACTGGTTAACTTGACTTACTTAACTCACTGGTTAACTTGACTTACTTAACTCACTGGTTAACTTGACTTGCTTAACTCAACTGGTTAACTCTATTGAACTGTTTAACTCTACTGAACTAGTTAACTCTATTCAACTAACTCGACTCGACTAACCCCTTTCGAATAGCATATTCGTTTTACTAACTTTCGAATACCATATTCGATTTACTCCCTTCGAATACCATATTCGATTTAACTCCTTTCGAATACCATATTCGATTTACTTTATTCACTTTATAAAGATTTCCTTTTTAACAACGTTTTATTTATTTGAAAAGATTTACTTTTAAATAATGGTTCTACACTTTAAAAATGATTTTCTTTTTATAACGTTTCCTTTTCAATTCTATTTGTAAATGGTTTACAAATATTTCCTTTTCAAATTTATTCTTGAAATATTCTAACTCCTTAAATTCTCTGAAAAATTCGCCATAACCTCCTTTGTAACGGGAGCATCGAGAAAATCCCCAAACCCGCCACACAGGCCTTTCCATTCAAAAAGAAAATGGTTTGTAATTATTTCCTTTTTGAATATCTCCTATTTATAAATATTCCAATTTATAAACATTTCTTATTTATAAATATTCCACTTTATAAATATCTCTTATTTATAAATATCCCATTTTATAAATATTCTATTTTCAATATCACTTTGAAAATCCCCTTATCAACATTTCGGTATGTTATGGTATTCAATCATATCAAATCACGATGTTCAATATCGCCCAAGCACATATAATCGCCCACAGATTTTACATCACATCATATAACAATATATGAAAAACAATAAAATAACTGTTGAGGAATCCAGTCGGATTCCTCCAACCTGTCTCCCTGCATCCACAGATGTTACACAATATGATTATCATCACTTTCAGTTCAATATAAATTATTCTGATAGCAGAATCAATATATAAATATTTAACGGTTTATATATATATATATAATTACATATATATATATATATAATTTTCACTAACTGACTAGCAGTTCAATCAATCAACCAACACACAGCAATCAACAGATGATTAACAGTTCTAAAAATACATTATAAAAATATAACTGTTCAGAGTTGGTGAGTTTTACTCACATTGGACTGTTATCGTTAAAAACGATTAACTGTCTTTGATTCAGATGGACAATTTATTTTGCCATAAATTGTAACGAGCTCTGTTTCTCTCCCGGTCAGTCTCATTGTGTTGCTCCCGTCCATACGATCCCAACGCAACTTACGGTTCGTCAATCCGATCTTGTATGACCAACATATTTGATTTACAAGACTGAACTAATTTAAATTAAATTTAAAACATGGATTATATATTAACGAGCTTTAAACTTTATTCTCCGGCCCATACACCCTTCAATGCCCACCCGCACCTCTGCCTTGTCTTCTTCCCCGAATTGAAAATGACGAGCTCCAGTAATTTGCTCCACTCCTCTTCCACAAATACACGAACTAAAATTCAAACTAACTTCACCAAAATTCCCATCATGATCTCCTCTTCTCCTTCATATCACCATTCCTCACTTCGACGTCCACCTCAGGGACTGCTCGAACCCGTCTCGTGTATCACGGTGTCAACCACCGAACCAAATATCCTCAGAATCCTCCCATACTTTGTATACAAGTGCCAAATCCACTCATGAATTCAACTATAACAATGGACGTTTCGATTTCAACTCCAAAACCCCAATTTTCCTTTAACCCTAGTACGCTGTAACTGATTTCACCGTGAAGGAGAAGACGTCGAACCCACAACAGAATCCATCAGCGCGAAGATCTCCTCACCATGAATCCATACATATTCATTTAGTGATTTATTGGATTTTGCACATTTTGTTTTGAAATTTTGAAAGGGCTCATGAATTTTCTTTGCTGTAAAAATGAAGAACGGCGGAAAAAAAAAGTCGTTGACCAGAAATGAAATGAGATTAGGTTTAGAAATATTGTGGGGGTATTTATAATGAAGATAAATATATAGATATTTTGGGATAGGGAATATTCTCGGAATATTCCTTTGTTAATTCGTCTTCTAAAAATCCGTGTGCTCACACACGCTACCTAAAAATCACGAAACTGGAAATCTAACAACTATTTGACATTGCGGATCCAACAAAACTAGTTTCGTCGAATTCCGACTTCGTTTGCAAAAGTGGCTATTTTTAAAGCTCTAAATGACCCATTTAAATATATAAATATATTTAAATATAATTAAATTAAATATAAATAAATTTATATTATCGTATATCTTCACATATGATATCGTACAGCTCCAGAATATCATATCAGAATTTACAGTTTGATATTTAAGATTTTAGATTTATCGATATTCAGTTTTATATCGAAAATCCTTTTATAACGTAAATAAAGCGTTGCAAATTATAAAGGAATTCCACAGCGACTTTTCTGAAATTTGATTTGGACATATCTCAAAATCTACACGACGAAATCCAGATTTTTCTCTTCCACTAGAAAGATATACTCCACCAGCTCCACACGTTTCTTGTTTCACCGAAATCCGACTTAAAATGAATCATGTACATTCAGTTGAAGTTCAAATCGCCAAATCGCGAACTGCAGCGCCATTTCAAGCTCGATTTTAATTATAATATAATTATACGTTCAAACTGATGTTGATTGAATATATTCGTCAATATAATTCAACTCTAAGCTGAATTAAATCTAAGGGACGACCCCGTTCACCGAATATTGTGATTTCCAATATTTTTGATTATTTCTGAATCAAATATATTATTTAATTATTTAATTTTAATTAAATATTCCCAGTTAATTAATTACACGACCATTAAATCCTTTAATTCACCATTTATATCATTAAATAAATTAATTATAATACCTCTGCCAAATGCGGGTCATTACAGGAGTTATCGAATATAGTTTATTCGAAAGGAGTTAAGTGAAAAGAGTTAATCCAATAGAGTTAATCAAATAGAGTTAATCGATTAGAGTTAAATCAAAAGAGTTAATCCAATAAGAGTTAATTGATAAGAGTTAATTGAATAGAGTTAATCGAATATAGTTTATTCGAAGAAAGATTTTCGAATCTAGTTATTCGTAAGAGAGATTATCGAATATAGTTATTCGAAGGAAGGAGTTATCGAATAGATATTATTCGGAAGAGAGTTACGTAAGGAAGTTGTTAAAGGTTTAAAAGATAAACTTTGACTATTTCGAAGTTAAAACGTTGTACAGTTAAGGTCTGAGAGGTAATTATACCACAACTTGACTGAGTTCCTTCTTAACTAAGGAATGGTAAGGTTTGATAGTGAATGATGGTTAAGTGAATATAGTAAATGGTTTGAGTTGGCATAGCGATGTTTTATTTAAACATCTGTTTAAATCCAATAATGGAGCTTTGGAAATGTTTTCCAAATAGGAGATCAGAAATGTTTTCGAACATAGAAAACAGGAAATGGAAATGTTTTCCATTGTTAATAAAGTATATTTTCTAAAATTAGAAAATAAGAAATGCTGAATATATGGGAACATGAGATAAGTAGATTAATGAACTAAAGAGATAAATGTTAAATGATGATTGATCGATATAATTTCCATCTAGAAATAATATCATTGTTTGCACACTTGTTTTTCTTTGATAGTTAACTCACCGACTATCGAAGTTTTCGACCATTTTAACGTTGTTAATATGGAGAGACCGGTTGGATTATTATTCGAAGAACCACTCCGTATTGGCATAAGCGTTACGAATCAAGTATGCTGAATATATTGAAGACGGAGCAAAGTGCAAGGGCTATTGTATAAATCTTAGATAACAATTGCCTAAGATGGATATACTGAATAGTGCCTTCGGTTTGTCCAGTCCCAGGACAAATTGTATGGAAGAATGTCTGACAGAGTATATTTAATAGATCACGTAAGTTGATCTCTTCAAACGTATTT
The DNA here is from genome assembly GCA_030737875.1 of Allium sativum. Lineage (NCBI taxonomy): Eukaryota > Viridiplantae > Streptophyta > Magnoliopsida > Asparagales > Amaryllidaceae > Allium > Allium sativum. Next base: position 136,325,565 of record CM060915.1, read on the forward strand.
ACGTTTGGTGGCGGAGGAATTCGTTTCTCTTAGCTGTATACCCGTGGTATTTTTGGGGAAATCAATTTTTGATTTGGCGGGTATGACGATGTGACATTCAAAGTGAATAATTGTGTGATTTGTCAGAGATAAGCGTGGCCTCTAGCCTCACATCCGGTAAATGACAAAAATCGGGCAGGCAGCATGGCTATGTAGGTCGCACCTATTAGGGTGTATAATCACCTGATCTAGAGTTTCATTTACTTCTAAAAATCTATTGTCGATGTTGTCCCATTCGGGAAACGGTTGCTGATCCCAACCGTTGGTGATATACATTCGATACACTCAAGCGAAATGAGTGGTCGGTCATGTGTGGTCGGGTTGTAAGATGTTCTTGTTGAACACAATGTATTCCTCTTTAGAGGTACACTAGCAGAAGGTGGTTCCATACCTTGTCATAGTTGGAAATCCATTACCCAATACGTGCTTGCGGTTTGATTGTATACTATATATGTAGAACGTGAGATGAAAGCGTTTCTGCTAGATGATTATTATATTGTGGTTGATAGACATTATTATAATATCAAAAGGTTTTTGATATAAAGATATTTTGGATTCTCATAAGGGAGAAACCCGTTCCGTTATACGGTGTGGTCTTATGAGATATCGTTTACTTGTTCAACTGTTTTAAACTGTTTTACTCATACCAGTCCCATGACTGACCCAGAGTTTATTTTGTTTTGTTTTCCCTAAACTCTTGGGTGCCCAATTTTGTACGGGCAGTCAAGTAGTCATGATTTTACAGGTATACTTGAAGAGCTTGGAGCAGGAGGCTTCAAGATTGTATAGCTATAGCTATTTCCGATGTGTTTTAAGTGTTGTACGTTGGAAGTGATATGTATATTCAAGTACAGATTTATATTTCAAAGTTATGTTATATAATATGTTATTCGTTCCGCTGTGAGGTTCGTGTTACTCAGATGTTTTGTTGTTCTTCTTCTTCTATTCTAATTTTCTATCTTATCTATTCTCACCCACTAATTTCTTTCATTAACTTTCCGGTATTTTTCGATGTTTGGTTAGTCATCATTGAGTTTATGGCGATAACCAAAGTCCACAAAATCCGGGTTGTTACATATCCAAAATTTACATACTTTGAACTCTTGTTTAAATCTTTCCTAGTAAATCATTTCAAATGATTATAAAACCATATTTCACAAATTTAACTCAAACCAAGGTTTCCACACTTTATCGGGATTATCGAACCTCACAAAAAGGTAATTTCTCAAATCATTATCCCATCCTATCCATCCCATGGAGCAGAACTAGCAGTACTCCATATTTAATCGCCCTCTTATTTTGGTAAGTTTAATTACCCTTATTAATTCCATTCTTTACTTCCAAATCTAATTTAAATATTTCATTTATTTTTACGGGAAAACATATTTACCCAAACCCAACTCATTCTTTGATCATTGATTAGGGCATATTACTTTACCTTTCCTTGATCATATCTCTAACCCAAAATCGTACTTATGATTTCTTAATCATATCGTTAGGGAAAATCGTTCATTGACCAAAATTATTTCTCGATTGCACAATGCCAAGAGAATAAAATAAAGATTACTATTTGACTTAATCTTGGAAAATCATCTTTCCATTAAATTGGTTACACGACAAATATTATTTAACATATCGTTCACGATAAACCCAAAACCATACTTTCATTCTCAATAAAATCTTCACAGAAATCTTATCAGCTCATAATCGATATAAATTTCCGCATCGGACTAATACTCTAAGTGGAATAATGGAAAATCCATTTAAATTCCTTAAATAGTAATGGTTTTCATCCATAGAGACTTATCCCAATTATCACCAAAACGATTCCCATTCAATTCCAGTTTAATTCATTAATTGGAAAACTTAACATTGTTACATATTCTTCAAATCCCAATAATATCTTAAATTTCCATTATAATCCTTTAGATATGTTTGCAAAACTTTTGGATATCACTGGTTGTCTCAAAACCTTTTATTTTAACCTATTGCAAATAGCATTGCTAAAATGGCTCATTTTCATAAAGTAGCTATTTATCTTTCCAAAACTTGGTATATTTAATCCCAATCACTTTCAAACTATTTCTTATGATTTATCATAATTTATCTCTTTCGTAATAATTTTAAAATAGCTCATTTCAATAAAATCCAATTTCAAGTTCCAAACTACACTGGCGATGTTTTTATTCAAATTTGATTTGAATTTATTTCAAAATATAATCATTGGATTATAAAACTTTCTTTTGCGTTTGAAAACTCTTTTCATTTCGAACCAAACGTTTTTTGTTTAGGGAAAATCCGATGGCCTGGTACGTCAATCTGAAGTCAATGCTCGAAATTCGCGAACTACCACCGTACGACAAGTCCTTTTTTCGACCAAATTTTGACTCACATTTAAAATCAAATCGAATTTCTTTTAAAATAATTTATTAATTATATAAAACATATATAATAAACTTTGAAAACTATACTTCCAATGTTTAACTTCAAATTCAAATATTCTATTATTTAAATATTATCATATTATTTATATCATTAATATAATATAAATTTTTAAGCTTCAACTTTTGAAACCTATACTTGCCTAAAACCCATAATAAAAATAAACAAGACAGTTTGAATAATAAAATCAAGTTAAAACATTTTCTAGATATCCAAACTGAACTTCACTTTTTGTAGTTACTATTCATTTTCAAATTCAAATTTAAAACGTGCTTAATTACTTGAAAACTTATTCAAATTACTTTCCTACCCTTATGAAAACTATTCGTAATTACTTCAACTATCTTTTAAAAATTCAAACTTGTATTTTTCACTTATTATTTAATTAAACTCTGATTTATAATAAAACTCAATCAGTCACCACATAATTCATCTCATATGGGTTTAACACATAATTAACATCCATTAACAATCATCAACATCCAATTATTACATAATGGCATCACTATCATAAGTGTTAAGGTCAATAACACTTAATTACTATTTCAAATCAGATTAACTAAATTATCAACCATCGTTAATAATTTATTTGCTATTATTAGCACATCCAATCTTGTCAAATTAATATCAACACACATCACATAAGTTGTCAACCAATGTAACATCCCCCTTTCGGATTGTCCCTAACCAATGGTTAGGCAGACCCAAGGCGCTTTCGAAGGTGGATTGTTAGGGGTACTTACTCGTTGTCACAAAACAAAAGGACTTTTCATTAATACCATGACAATATTGCATTAGAGTACAAGAAATATCAGTGTACATCGATATCAGGGTACAACGGAAATTCATACACAATGGAAAATACACAAAATATTCGTGGACGACTATGAAATGATCCATAGTATAGCTCCACCATAATCCAAAATCCTGCTCTAAAAAAATTGCAGGACTATCTGCAAAACCTAAGCTACTAGGCTTCCCATGTGGAAAATATAGGCAGCCAGAGTTTTGGGAAAGAACAATATACTCCAAGTCAGTCATGGGACTGGTGTCTGGTGTGAGAACTAAAATAGTTATCTTAAGTTTATTTTTAAAGTAAGGTAGTTCATAGGACCATGCTATAAAACATAGAACAGATTTTCCACATTTGAATTCCAGTGCATAAAAACCCGGAATGATTTTGGTAAACGAAGCCAGCGTAAGGTCTCTTGGCACACACACAATACAAACACAGACATGGGAAAGGTTTCTCCTTATGATAGCCAAACATGCTTGATACGAGAAATTCATTTGATATTATTATTAGTGTCTAAATGTCGAAAACTCTTTCATAAATAAATGTATCAATCCTAGACGGCATAACTACCATGTATTATGTCTCTATATAGGTTTATAACTAAAACCGTACAAACTCGCAGTGGAAAATGGATTTCCATTAAATGACCGGGCAATGGAACTTCCTTATCGATGGGAGCACCACTAGTGGGATGTTCCGAGAACTCTAGAACACCAGATCCCTTCTACGCCAACACAAGGCAGGATCTCCTTACCTGGATCAACCTTGAGTATATTATCTCTCGATCATTATCAATCTGTAAACCGAAGTCCCACAAAATCAACAACCATGTAAAAAGTAGAAGTTTCCACTAAGTTAATACATGGGATCCATACCATGTTACATCTTTCTATCCAGAAAGAGATGATAACCCATACCATGTCGCATCTTTCTATTTTGGCCATTTCCTGGGTGTAAGGCTTGTTGAAGGCTCGTTACACAAAGCTATGCTCTCTAAGACATGCTTTGATCATCAATAGCACATCACTTAATATGCCAAATTGTCATTCCATAACATATAATTGATAATCACTAGCCATATAACATTTAAGTTGGTGTGTCTCAAAGAGAGTGCTAAATTGATATAACCTCTCAACCACCAACTGAAATATGTTTAATAAAAACCAACCAATATATTAAAAATAAAATGTCAGATACACATCCATACGAGTTAGTTATGGGACTGAACGAAACCGAAGGCGCCTTATTTCTCGTCCAATAAAGGAGAGAGGTCCTTGCAAATCCGTAAAATCTCCAACTACGTTCAGACCGCTATCATAATATAACCTCATAATAGGTGGCCGCCTATTAGAGACATCAACAAACAGTCCTATGATGTCAACATTCCAAGTCCTCAACCACCATCTTCAATTGCTCTATATCATCGCATCAACATTCGAAATGGTATCTGGATAGGAATCTGATCCTAGTCTTTTTGAATAACAGTCATTATTTAAAACCATCTGGAAACACAGGGTCAATCAAGTCTCATCCACTTTAATTGGTTTATTAAAACCATT